>CM060912.1:91948992-93198992 GCA_030737875.1 Allium sativum | reverse complement strand
TCCCACCAACATGTAGGTGAACGACACGGCCTTCCATAAAGAGCCTCGAAAGGTGCCATGCCAATGCTAGACTGAAAACTATTATTATACGCGAACTCCACCAAAGGAAGATGCTCCTCCCATGTACCTCCGAAGTCTAAAACATATAGCGTCAAAAGGTCCTCTAGAATACGATTCACCCTCTCGGCCTGGTCGTCCGTCTGAGGATGATATGCGGTGCTCAAACATAACTGACTCCCTACCGCCTCTTGCAAGCTCTTCCAGAACTCGCTAGTAAAAATAGGATCGCGGTCGCTCACTATGCTAGAAGGAACACCGTGCAAACGAACTGTCTCTTGAATGTATACGGAGGCTAACCATGGAGCAGTACTCTTACTCTTCACGGGAATGAAATGGGCGCTCTTAGTAAGTCTGTCTACCATGACCCAAATCCCCGTATTACCCTTCCTCCATCTTGGTAACCCATCAACAAAGTCCATCGAGACACTCTCCCACTTCCATTATGGGACCTCCAATGGGTGAAGCAACCCACTGGGCTTCTTTTGCTCTGCTTTTACTTGTTGGCACACCAAGCATCTAGCGACAAACTCAGCCACATCCCTCTTCATACTGGCCCAAAAGTGAACTTGTCTCATGTCCGTGTACATCTTGTCCCCGCCGGGATGAATGGTCATCTTCGAACGATGTCATCATCAAGAATGGTCTTCCTCAAGTTCTCGTCTCATGGTACACAAAGTCTACCCTCCCTACGTAACCAACCTTTATCATCTAGGGTATACCTACTGAGATGGCTCGATGACTCCCCCCTTATGAGCTTCTCTACTAACTCAACCAACCGTAGGTCATCTCGCTGTGCCTCACCAATCCGTCCCAAAAGCGTAGGTCTGACCTCTAAGGATGCTAGCAAACCGGGTACAAAGTCAATGGAAGGTCTAAAGTCAAACGTAGAGATGAACTCTAAGCTTCGCCGCTTAACAAACAACGGACTCAAGGACAACCTTTTCCTACTTAAGGCGTCTGCCACCACGTTACCCTTGCCAGGGGTATATGCTATCTCGAAATCGTAGGACGCTAAGAATTCCATCCACCTTTGCTGCCTTAAGTTCAAGTCCTTCTGAGAGAACAAGTATTTTAGCGATTTGTGGTCTGTGAACAATTCGAATTTCTCGCCAAGAAGATAATGGCGCCAAGACTTAAGCGCGGAAATAATAGCGGCCAACTCTAGGTCATGTGTAGGGTAATTCCTCTCATGCACTCTCAACTTCCTTCCTCCATAGGCTATTACCCTCCCCTCTTGCATTAAGACTGCACCTAGTCCTGTCCCACAAGCATCGGTATAAATGGTAAATGGCTTACTCCCATCTGGCAATACTTAGACTGGGGTTGTGGTCAAAGCTCTCTTTAAACGTTGGAACGCATCATCACAATCTACGTCCCAAGTGAAAACTAGGTTCTTATTCGTCAAGCATGTCAACGGGGCTGATATCTTTGCAAAGTCCTTGATAAACTTCCTATAGTAGCCTGCCAACCCCGAGAAACTCCTCACCTCGGTAGCATTTTTAGGGACCTTCCAGTCTTGGATGGCCACCACCTTCGCGGGATCCACAGCTAACCCTTCTTTGGAAACCACGTGCCCTAAGAATCGCACTTCCTTCCTCCAAAAGTGACATTTAGAAAATTTAGCTTTAAGGTTATGCGCTCGAAGGGTCTCCAACACTTCCTTAAGATGTAGGGCATGCTCTTCCTCGCTCTTAGAAAAGATCAAGATGTCATCCACAAAGACCACCACGAATTTATTAAGGTACTCCCTAAACACCCTACTCATCAAGTCAACAAAGTATGCGGGGGCGTTTGTCAAACCGAAGGGCATCACAAGCCACTCATAGAAACCGCCCGGAGTCCTAAATGCAGTCTTGTATATGCTATCCTCGGCCACTCTCAATTGATGGAAACCAGTGGCTAAGTCCAACTGCGAAAACACTGAGGCGCCAATTAACTGTTCGAAGAGATCGTCAATCCTCGGCAGTGGGTGCCTATTCTTCTTAGTAAGCTTATTAAGTTCTCTATAGTCCACACAAAGTCTAAGGGACCCATTCACCTTCATGGAAAATACTACTGGAGCACCCCACTCCGATACACTACGTCTTATGAACCCCTTCTCAAGCAACTCCCCTACTTGCTTATTGAGTTCCCTCCTATCACGAGGAGCCATGTGGCGTACTGACAGAGATACGGGTTTTGCATTGTCTACAAGATAAATACGAAAGTCTATCTCATGTTTTGGGGGTAGACCCCTCACCTCATCGAAGACATCAACATATTCACGGACTATACGAACAAAATGTAAATCATCATTGGATGCGTCAAGTGACTCAAGATAACTAAGCATCACCGATCCTCTAGGGTCACAAGAAATATCAAGGGTCTTTCCACTACGAGTCAACAATTTTACTACCCTTCGTTCACAATCTAGGATGGCACCATGTCTGGCTAGCCAATCCATCCCTAGAATCAACCCATAGCCCATGAAACCAAGCAAAAAAGCATTACATTCAAAACCAACGCCTAAGATAGACAATCTCAAATCCCTACAAACCATGGATAAATGAGCCGACCCACTAATAGGATTTAAGACTACAATGGGATCCACAACGAGACTAGTATTTAAGTGCAGTGTTTCAACTAATGATGTAGAGATAAACGAATGTGAAGCGTCAGAATCGAATAAAGTACGGACAGGATGATCAAACAAGAAAATCAAACTTTCGACAGAAATTTTTCTACCTCCTTCCTGTCCCGGAGCCATGAGAGCGTGAACTTGTCCTCCCGAAGTAGAACCTGCCCTCTGCCCTTGCTTCTTAGGACAATCCTTGACAGCATGACCTGGATCACCACAATCATAACAAGCTAACTTCTTCTTCTTCCTACAGTCGTTCTTCAAACAGCCGGGTATCCCACAGTTGTGACACTTCCTCTTTTCTTTACCACCTTTCTTTTGTTGTTGGGCTTTCTTTGGATCCTCCTTCTTATCTTGCGGCCTAAAAGTACTTACACCCTTCTCTTCTTCATGCATGTATGCCATATCAACAAGCTTTTCATACGTAGCCCCCATTAGAATGTGGAACATAGCCAAACTGTGAAGCGGTTCATTTAGGCCCTTTGCAAACCTCAAGGCCTTCTTGTGAGGCGTATTCACCAACTCTAGTCCAAATCTCGCCAACTTATTAAATTCGGTCACATACTCCTTCACGGTCAAGTTTTTCTGCTTCAATGTCAAGAACCTCTCCATGTACATACTCTCCTCAGCTTGAGAAAGGAATTTCAACTCAAACCGTCCCCTAAAATCTTCCCACGTCTCTACAGCACGCTCTCCACTAGTAACCTCCCACCAAAACGAAGCTTCGTCCTTCATCAACCAAGCAACCAATTGGACCTTCTTACAATCGTCCAAATCGAAAATGCCAAACAGATCCTCCACTTCTTTCAACCAATTTCTAGCTTCAACGAACGTTTCAGACCAACTAAAAGGTTTTCCACCCATCGAACGAAAGTCTTTACATATCTTGGAGAAAGCATCTCCACGCGGAGGAATGACTGGAGCTGGGGGAGAAGTAGGAGGAGGAACGTCGGCCGGACCCGCGACAGCGGCCCCAGCCTTGAGATATTTCCTTGAAAATAGCTTCTTTAAAACAAGTTTTTGAAAATACTTTCTAGGAAAATAATACTTTTGAAAACACTTTTCAAAACTTTTTATCTGTTCTTGTAACCATAGCTCTGATACCACGTGTAACACCCCATGTCTATTAATGTCACTCACAAAGGGAATGCATCAATGTCCATGGAGCGTTATTGTTGTATAGAACAGATAAATTACAAGAATAAATAAATAAAACAACACAGCGGAAGATAAAACTTATTTCATAGCATCATAACTCAAAACAAGCTTACATAAGTAGTTTCCAAAACCATTACAACAGGATCAATAGTCTTTTCCAAAAACTTCAAAGTACATAAAGAAGCAAATACGTAAATAACATAAATGCATAAATCCCCACTGAGAATAAGCAAAGCCGTAAAGATGAGAGAGTCCAAAGCGATACATCTACTCTTTTCAAGCAACTGAAAGAAATCGGCACTAAGCTGTAGTTTTCCCTCCTTGCAAACCTAAGGGGGGAAAGGAAAGAAAAGAGGTGGAAACAAACGGGTCAGACATAAAGTCTGGCGAGTCCAGTAAGTTTAACAAATAATAGGTAAGGTAAATGATCAAGACATAAATAGGCATCATGATATGGCTGTAACTTAGACAAGGTAGATAAAAAGGATCGAAAAGATGATTTCGTTCTAAAGTACTAAGACAATCCTACACCTTGGCTAAGCGAACAACCCTCCAAGTACTAACCCCGAAGACTGAAGTCAACATCAGACTAGCACCCAAAGGACTATCCAACTCAACCAACATGTATTTCGTTGCACCGCACTTTTGCTAAGTTACACCACATTACTTAATTACACCGCACATCTACTAGTCTCTTTTTACTAGAGGTTGATTTCTTCCCACTAACTGTACTCACATGACAAACTTGGTAGTTACTTGTACCTAGCTGCTATCGTAGGTGCCGGCTTGCTCTACCACCGCTAAGGTACCCTTAATCTACCCATTCGATCGGCTCCCTAAACCCCGTAAGCACCCGTGCTGTCCCCACAGTGGGGTGTATCACTCCCCAAAGTGGCAACCCCGATACCAACATGAAATGCACGGCCATACCTACACGATGCAACAACGTCTTACCTACCAGCCTGGACCCATGCATGCACATGAACCCGTTGGACTTGCGTTGCCACCGCTATTCACGTTTTGACCTCTTATATTCAAGCCCAGTAAGCATGCCCCAACCCTGGCCTAGTACCGGGCCCAATTAGATACTCAAACATGTTACTGGTTGAAACGGGTCCCCTCCGACACAAGCCTCCCACCTATGCTTGGTCCCCACTAGGTTTTTATCCCACTTAACCATTTTAATTTAAATGTCTATGTCTTACACATGCTACGGTTAAGTCCAAACTAACATGTCATAATTTACATGTCCTATCTTATTCCGGTTAAGTCCATATTTACATGTCATAATTTACATGTCACCCCACTTAACCCTCTAACCATACTCATGTCTTATTATGGTTAGTATTCTTTAATTCATTCCTTATGACGAACGGTGCATGACCTCTCACATTAGACCAAACACTTTGTGGCCGCTGGATTTGCCGGGCGGTTCCGGGCAGTCTTACGCCACAAACCGGGTCTAACCTCATGTCATTAACCATTGCGCCTACAATTCATTCCTTTGACCTCTCACATTAGACGTCCAATTGGGACCGCTGGATTTGCCGGGCGGTTCCGGGTAGTCTTAGGTCACAATTGCGCATAACCTCGTGTCAAAGGTTCATTAACATTGTATTTCGCCCATACCCAATTTTCGTGTCATATATATCCAATTAAACATATAATTATGTCTATAATATTGCCTATTCCAAATTGTCACTAATTACACATTAATTAGCCTCAATTACAAATTTACAATTTCAGGCAATTTCATCAATTTCATGTAATTCAAACCCAAATATGCCAATTTCACATATTATCCAATTATCCAAAATATCCAATAATATCCAATTTTCCAAATTTCCCATATTCCCAATATTCCACATCGTTCCCACGTATTCGCATTCGCGCGTATTTTTAATATAGGCTCGAAGGTAGCGTAGATCCACAAATAAAAGGAATAGGGGTAAGAAGAGAGAATCAATTCATAGAAAATTGGAATAAAACATCATCATGAAATAAAGAGGCATACAGACTGGCATAGAGGCATAATAAAAGATTCAGCATGAATAAACTGATAAAAGGTATGAACTTTACATAGAAACATAGGCATATGATGACATGAATCAAAAAGGTGAAGACTTGGTGAGATTTTCATTACAAACATATATATGAATCCTTTTTACAACTTTTTCATGTTACTTTAATCCCATTAGATTTGTGAAAATAACTGTACTCACCTTTCGTGGCTTAAGAAAAGGATTAATGAATTGAAATTGGTGCACAAACGTTGAATTGACATTGATTAATCTTCTTTAATTGTTGTTGAAGCTCTAAACTTTGATTTGAATTATGTATGAACACTTGAGATTTAATTTAGAGGCGACGGCTAGGGTTTAATAGAGAGCTTGACAGCATAATGGTGTCATAGATAATATTTTATGAATTAGGGTTAGGTCTTTAGGTGTATATATAGATGTCTAGGATCGATTAGAGCTCTTAGATTAACCCAGAAATCATCAGTACCACTCAGATGCAACATCAGCCCTCAGCGCGAATCGCGCCACGGGTTGACAGCCAAACACCCTGGATCGACCACTAGTCGACCCAGTAGGGCTCCGGTCGACTCCAAAAATGGTGCGGTTCGGCTATTCCCCCTCCCGATTTGCTGTTTTGAACTTTTTTGAATATTTATTTATTTAATTTTTATATATATCTATATACATATTTCTCTCATATGCATATAAACTTAAAGGCTTAATAACATCTTCATAAGGTATCCGTTTCGTGCAAACCAAATGTCTATCTTGAGCCAAAATTTTGAGACGAACATAATAGTGCAACCCATTTCACTTAATTATTCTTATAAAAATTAAGTATACTTTAATTTGTGAATTTTAATGTTATAAAATTACGGGGTGTTACAACTGTGCACAAGCGTTATAACACTAACGCTTAATATTGTGTGTGTTCTAAACTACGCATCCATCATCCATTACAACAAACATCAATCATCATTAACCACTAATAATTTATCAATATATTTAAATTAGTCTAACTGCTAATAAAATATATAAATCATGTTTTAAGAGTTCTCACCAAACAGCTTTCCAAATCTTCACGGTAGGCGAGCCTAGTTGAGCTAACCATCGGACAATATTTCAGCGCACCGTCTACTTCACCAAAATATATATTATATGATATATACTAATCTTTCTCTCTCTATATATTATAAGAGGAGGAGGAGGATGATGAACTTCGGCAAGGTGGTGGTGGAAAAGAAGAAGACTTATGCCTTGGAAACCATGGCCATAAGCTTTAAGAAGAAGATGAAAAGAAGAAAATGGAGTGGAATGGTTAAAAAATGGAGGAAATGCCTCCTTATATAGGAATGGAGGGTTAAGGAGGTAATGACACATAAGGGGGCAAGTGTAAAACTTGCATGAAAGGAGGCATGCAAAAATACAAGTGTCCTTACACTTGTCTTAAGGAGGGAAAGTGATCTTTTGGTAGCATTTCATTTAAAACGCTATGAAAACTAAGGACAACACTTAGTTCTAACGCTACTAATTCATGTTATGGTTTAAAATCTGATCAAATGACAAATAGTATATATAAATCCAAACTTATTCATTATCATTCTCATTTATAATTCAAGTAAAGTCTATCATATAACTTATCAAAATTGTTAAATATTCTAAACCATATATATTTATGTCAAATTCAAATTAAGTAATAAAAATTCCAATTTTAAATTGCCTAAAACTTCTGGATTGTTACAACAACGATCAGTCGCCAATAGAGAAAATTATTCCTATAGCGCTCGTGTGCAAAACAACTTATATTATACACATCTTACAAAGATGTAGATTTGAAAACCAAAAAATATATATGAACACGTGCTCTCTTATATTTATTAAATCTAGATTCAATACTGCTTAAGTTAAACAACGCAACCTAAGCTCGTATACCAAAAGTGATGACTGACATACACTATCGGTGCTCATATAACCAAATATTGTACTGTACAAGCACCTGGTCAACGCATAAAATTTGTCAAGGGAAAGAAAGGAAGAGAAATGGAAAATAAAAGGGAGAATTAAAAGAGAAGAAGAAGAGGAGGAAAACATAATAAAACTACAGGGAACACAAGCACAATAACAGACCTGTCGTATATCTCACAGTGCATCAAATAACATGTAATGGTAATAATCGCTGATATAAAATAGACGAGACAATAATAACCATAGAAACCACATAATCATAGTGCATAGGCTTATATAGCTAGACAAAACAATAATTGAGTTTTCAATAGTGATAAATAAACTCAAAGTGTTAAACTATCTCTAATAGGAATACATAACATTACCATGACTCCATGGTGTCACATAACGGAATGAACAATGACATTACAAGTATAAGTAGGAAAGACCCCACCCTTTGCTCTCTACTCGCGCAGCTCAAAATAATACTCATACATGCCACCTAGTACGCTCATCGGCATCGTCGATGAGCACTCAAGGTAATAAGAGAGAAACTAAAATCTTAAGCCAAACAAAAATCTGATGTGAGCGATAAACAAATCTCAAAGTACTATAAAGTTGTAATGGTGCATATGCACACAAGGTATGGAGAGCCATACCTATCTTTCCCCTGCATCCATAGAGTTAAGACATAATAATCGACATATGTTATACTATGTTAAACATCACGCAAAGAGGGTGTGATAAATGTCTAAGTGCTAAATAGTAATAAACATGTAAACATCCATAGCATACATCATCTATTCTCACATTCACTCACACAATGCGTAAAGAATATGGAACCTAGTATTCGGTTACCCAATCCATCGAGGCACTGAAAGGTTCCATATCGAGGAACTCTACCAGACTATCACTACGCCTACATCGATGGATTATAGCAGATAACACAACTTAGTCCTCACCGCATAGGCTCCAAGGTCCTACCCGGTCAGTCCTCAGTGCATAGACTTAGATACGTCTATGTCCCACTCTCTCAAAGGCATACTAAAGTCAAGAATACGAACATCCCATTTGCAGATGTTCCCTGCAGCAGAATCCATTTTTGGATTACCCATAAGACTCCCATCTGAAGTTGTCATGATCTGGGAACCATCCCTATGGTCATCATATGTCGTAGAATATCATTCTATGTCCCATATCTCTCTCTCTGATAGTCAATTCAATACAATTTGATATTGTCTTTTTAGTATCTCAAAGAAAAACTATCTACTGTAGCAGCCTCGCTTTTAATCGTGGAATCATTGTCATCGAATATGAATCGCCACATAAAAGCACTATATCCCTGTCTCAAGCCAAAGCTACTAATTAAAGAGCCACAACGTAAAAACCACCATCGAACCATCATATCTGGCGCCTTGAAGTCACACCATCATCCATGTTAAATTGGCCAAAGCGGTCAATAACAATAGTAGTCGATATCGACCATTCTATAGTAATCGACAACGACTACTCAGATCATATATTTAACCAAAATTTGTTAAATACATACCCAAGGGGTCCTGGCATTCATCATGAAATCCAGCTCGTCCCTAAGTCCTACCATCTTTAGATCAGTCACCAAGCTCTAGTATCACATTTGTCTTCAAATTTGTTACCAACCCCGAAGTAGCTCCATTGAAGAATACATCCATGCGCTCAGAATCTCCTTTGCGAATTTGTCTCATCCATTCAAGTCTATCATCTTTTTGCGCTCAATCAATATGTATCAGCTTGTGCGTCTAATCGATAAGCATAAAACTCTAACGAACGATATTTTCCTAATATTAGATCGCCTACGAACGACGTTCTTAAGATAAACTAAGTAAACAATTAAACCATGCAACTACAAGCATCCATAATGGTGTTGACAAACTAAATAGAAACTACCCATAGCAATCAAAGTGGAATCAATGTTCAAATAGCCTAAATTTAGTAGTATGGTCAAAATAGCGTGTAATAACGCATAAATGGGTAAATAGTGCGTAATAGTGCACAAACAAGGAAAACGTGGTATTCAGGTTAAAACTACTCAAATCAAATTTTAATCATCTTATTTATTATTTGATAGATTTAACTATCATTGGAATTACATTTTATAATTAGAATCATTTTAAAATGTCGATTACGTACTATACAAGCAACTATAGTTCAGTGAGAGACAATATCACTTGTCTCAACCTAATCTTCTTAAACTAATGTCAAAATGTAGAGCTCACCAATACAACTCTAACAGAAGAAATGACGTTTAAATCTAATATCATATGCAAAAGATATACATGATATAAATTTGCAAATTTAAATAGATAACTAAATAATTAAATGTCACTAACACATAGGCTAATTACTTTTCATTACCGAATCCTTCTTCCTCATTCCTGTACACGCACAGAGAAAGAAACCTACTCCTCCATGACCTTCTCTCTTCAATTCCTCCTCCGTTTCTCTAGGAATTTTGATGCGATCAGTTGCAACACTCTCAGCTTTGAGTCCTCTCCGCGAGATACCCCACAAAGCCAAGCTAAGTCACCCAGAAGAAAATGCGAACATGGCATAGTGACGATCTAGGAAAATGTCGCATTTTGCTGGAATGATTGGAGTCTCCCTTATCAACGTCATTCGATGTAGATGTTCACTTTGAGTTCAATGGTGCACTCCGTTTTGCCTATCGCCATCTTATTCAATGATCGTCGTTAAAGCTGGGATCCACCCAAAATAGCGTAACAACCTGGAAAATCAAAACCAAATTTTATTTTGGCTATTTTAATGAATTTTGAATATTTAAAATGATTTATTTTAAATAATAATGACTAGAAATTTATTTTGAATAGAATTAGAACGTATAAATTTATTTAAATCGAAATTAGAATAAAAATATTTATTTTAATTATAAAAGGAATTGGAAATGGCGCGGTAGTTTGAAAATTCGATTTTAAATTTCAAATGAATGTACAGGATTCAAAATAAACCAGATTTTAGTGAAACTAGAAATATTTGAATCTGTTTGAAAATATCTTTCCAACGAATCTGAAAAATCCAAATTTCATAGCGGGAATAAAAAGTTATGTCCAGTTGAAAATTCAGAATAGTCGCTATGGAAATATAGCCCTTAAAAATAGCCATTTTGCAAACGATCTCTGTTTTCGACGAAACCACTTTTGTTGGATCCAGAATGACAAATTATAGCTAGATTCCATAATTCATAATTTCTGGAATTAATATGTGAGCATGGAAAAGGGAAACGTGTTTTGACAGTTTCAATCAATTTGGATCGACCAGAAATGGCCATTTTTCAAACGGTCTTCAAATTCGATGAAATTAGTTTTGTTAGGATTGTATCGTCAAAACATAGCCAGAATTTTTTTGGGAAATTTTGGAGTCCGTATGGAGCCCGGTAAATTAAAATGTACGTATAATTCAATATATATATATTGATTTATATTTAAATTTTGATAAAAACTGATCGTAACAGCCGAATAGGTTACGAAACATATCCCATTGCATTCGAAATGGGGGTAATTGGCTAGGGGCGACATTCGTTGGGTTTGAATAGGAATTAGTATCAACGAACATGTATTTTTCAAATTAAAAGAATTAAATAATAATAAAAAATATAACCCTATTAAATCTGAAATCCTATTTTTCCCATCTCAGGGAAAATGCGCCGCTAGTCCATTTGAAGGGCCATAAAGCTCCGGATTTTACTTGCGATTTTCTCCATAATCGTTGCGAATCAAAAAAAGAATTCAAAACAAAGATTAAAGAGCGGTCTCTAATCTTCAATTCAAGGGTTGTTTGATCAAGTATGGTTGAGTGGGTAGCGGGTTCTGGGGGCTCGAAGTCATCCGCTTCGATCGTGTTTTTGGGATTGATGGAGCCGGCGAGCTGGCCGGGTTTGGGCATGGGGGCGCGGTTCTCAGAAGAGGAGGGTGTGGTGGTCTCTGATGGGACCCACAACGATGGTGGTGGCGGGAATTACATGCCCAAGGACGTGAGCTCCTCACGACGAGGTGTTGTAGTTAAAACTAGAAGAAGACAGTGAGCTCTTCTTCCTATTTTGATAATTTTTTATTTATCCTTGTAATTAGTAAAAATTTAATATATATATATTTGAAGAAAAAAAATTGTTTTAAAATCTGAAAATTTTATATATTATAGTTTGAAAGAAAAATGAATGAAATAACATAAATAAAAATATCCATTGTTTTTGAAAAATAGAAATATTATATATATATATATAGCGATGGTAAAAATCAGATTTTTATATAAGTAGCAATATGAAAATATAATTTTTATATAGAAAATAATGTTATAAAAGTGTGATGTTTAAAAATATAAACATCGTTATAAAAATATGATTTTTACATAAATAGCATAGAAATAAAAATGTGATTTATATAGCGAAATAAAAATGTGATTTATTTAGCGAAATAAAAAAATGATTTTTATTTAAATAACATCGTATTAAAAATGTGATTTTTATCTATAAAGATCGTCGTTTAAAAATGTGATTTTTACTATGAACAACGTGAAAACGAATTAAAGTGGAACCGACAGGAAACAAATCCGAATCCAAACTATTCAGAAATAAAGAATGGAGGAGTGGAACCCAAAGGTGAGAACTTCTCACCATAATTTCTTGTACAGTTAATTATTTTATAACTGCATATATGAACTGCTCCCCGTCGTCCATAGACCATGGACGTCTTGTTTGATTGGAATGCATTGTACTGTATTGTGTTGTGATGTATGTAATAAAATATTTGAATAATAAAAATATCATTTTTATCAAATGAATATAATATATAAAATATTCATGTATGGAATAGAATATTTGAACAATAAAAATATAATTTTTATTGTATATATGAACTGTGTGAGATAGCCATGTATTGAAATAAATATTCATTTACAAATCGAACGATTTGTTTATGTACACCCATTTGACTGATATTGATTGGAACGATAAATTTTACACATCGCCCAACTACACAAATAATAATCAGTGTTTGTTGTTTGAAAACCCCACACCAATATTGGGATGATATTTGACATACACTAATCCCAATATTTAGTTGTATGTAAATCGATGGGTTGACAGACTGTTGTAAGCGTTAATTATTTATATTTAAGGCTTATACAGTTGTGTAATGCACTCTGGATAATGGTTGACTGTGTTTGATTATTGTGGTGTACATGCGTGTATGAAATCCATATAAATAAAATTATATGGTAATTGACTGTGTCTGATTCTAGTTCATAATTAACGAATATTTGAAAATAATATTCAATGAATATTGAAGTGTGAAGCCGTGTTAAGTATTTAAACGCCATTTTAACAAGAACGCGAATTTTGTCGATTTTATTCATTTTATAATGAGTATTGAAAAGTGATTTCAAAATTTGATATTTTGAAAATAATATCATTTTAATATTAAAATGATAAGGAAGATTCAAATTTGATTTGAAATTTGAAATGAAATTGAAATCGTTTTAAAATGAATTTAAAACGAATTTATTAAGGAATATTCAAATTTGATTTGAAATTTGAAAATGAAGTTGAAATCATTTTTGAAACGAATTTAAAATGATTTATAATTAACGTTTTAAATGGAAATCGATGAAATATATGTAAATATATATATATATATATATTTAATGGCCTGAATAGAACGCACCGCGCTGTGGCAGTTCGTGAGTTTCGACCATTGACTTCGAATGGACATTATGGGAAATCCGACCGTCGGATTCTCCTAAAACTAGAACCGTTGGGTTCGTATTGAAAAGAGCTTTCTAACGAATACAAGAAATTAGAAATCTAACGATTGGATTTGGAATTATGTCCAAATCAAATTTGGAAAAGGTCGCTGTAAGTGCAGTTCAATGGTCGTTTATGGAAATCGACTGTACGGGCCTTGACAAAATTATTAAAAATAGCAGTAATTTGTGTAAAATCATAATAAATGATTTGGAAAGAATTAGGATGAGAAATTCCATATTTGAAAAGATAAAAATATATTTTATCGAAATGAACCAATTATTAACTAGATTATAATCCAATTATTTTTAAATAAACAAATTGGATTTGAAATGGTTTTAAAAATAACCAGAATTTCCAATATATGAATTGGAATGGATTTGAATCGAAATTATCTTCGGAATATTTCGATATTGGATTCCGTGATTATACGGACATTGTGGAGGAATTCGGAAGATATATATATCGTTATTCCCAATACGATATTTGTTGGTTTCAGAATTTGTTATTGAATATAAGCCGATATATTTTCTATTCAGAGCCTTGTATTTAATATCAAATTGGATTTTGGGTTTGTCGTGAATGGTGTCTTCATTAACACTGTTCTTAAACCCAGTTGAGAAAAGATATAAATCATTTTATTGAGATTTAACGGGAATTTTCCATAGTAAAGTATTCCGATTTAATATATTAAATTGGAATTGAATGGAATTCGATTTAATAATAATCGAAAGGAGCTTTTGTTGAGGAAGACTGTTAATACATATGGAATTTAAAGGCTTTGTCGTTATTCCATTTATATTATTAGTCGGATACAGAAGTTGATATCGATGATATATTGATTTTTTTTTCCGTGAAGATTCCATTTTTAATGGAAAGTGATTTTGGGTTTATCGTGGGTTGTGTTTTAAATGACATTAGTTCTTTAACCCAGTTAAAGATAAGATTAATTTCTTAACTTTGAATAATCATTAAGTAATGATTTTTGGAAATTAAAAATGAATTAGAGTTTTAATGAATCTTTAAATAGATTGAATGGTGAATTTGATAACTAAAATTATCAAATTCAAGAAATGATCGAGAATGGAGTATCACCAGTTTTGCTCCAAGCGATAGTAAATTTTTTAATTAGATTTGAACATGAAATGGTAATTAATTTTACCGATAACACCGTGGTGTTAGATATGAAGTATTACCAGTTTTACTTCATGGGATGAATAGGTTGGGATTGGGAAATTAAGCAAATGATTACTTCGGTAAGGATCGCTAATCTCGACTAGTTTGGATAAACCATAATTTGATTTGGATAAAGAATTTATCTTTAATAAAATTAATGGGAACCTTTCTCAAAGGATATGAATATTTAAACAAAAGAATATTCAGAATTGGAATGAGGCGTACGTTGTGTTTTTGTAACACTTGTTTGTAAAATATGCGAGTTATTCGGAAAGACCGGGTTTATCCCATTTTGAATAACTGATACGACGATTAGTCGATGATGAAGACGGTGGTTGAAGACCGGAGGTCTTCACATCGTTTGTATGATTACTGATGTCTTCATTAGGCTGTACACCCAAGACGAGGTAATAAGTGGTGATCGTCCATACGTACTTGGAGATCGACCGGATATGCGAGGACCTCTCTCTTATATTGGACATATGGGATGGTTTCGTTCAGACCCAGAACGAACTTGTAAATGGATGTGTCTGACATCAAATTTCATTCTGTGTGATTGATAGACATCGGTTGCATGGCATGAATTTCCTGTGTGGCATGCTGAGATGAAAATGATTAAGGTTTCTGTTGAAAAGAAGAGTCTTGTGGTTGATGATCAAAGCACGACTTTAATATAGCATAGCTTTGTGTATAGCGTTAATTCACGAGCCTCACACCCCGTTGTGAACTAGAAACGGGAGAGGACCTCAGGGAGGACATGCGTTTCCTTCCAGCTAGGAATGGTGTCTGGGTTTTGCACGCCCAGATGTTTTACTTATGTGGATGATGGATAGCGAGGCGCCTCGGTTATATCGGTCACTGCGGTGCCGATGGATTTGGTCGATATATGACTAGTTTTCGCCTCATAGGGCGGGGAAACTTATTGTTCAGCCATTTTAATCCACTCCGTGTGGACCGGCCCTGACGCTCCAAGGGCCCACCTGAGTCTGGGTCCTGAGACATGGTGGACTAGATTGTCTCGAAGTGGTAAGGACGATCCCTTGCCTTAGTTCACAGATGGAAATCCAACTTCCAATACGTGGCAATTGCGGTTTTGATTGTAGAGCCTAGTATTGGCGACATGATATATGGTACCCATGCCGTTTATGATTGATACATTTATATTTGAAGTTGTTTTTAAACACTATGCACTTATAATAGTATCAAATGATTTGTTTTAAACGTACCAAGCATGTTTGGCTATTATAAAGGAAAACCCTATCCTCCGGCTTGCGTTGCATTGTGTGATGGGACCTGGGTCTTATAATAGCTTCATATTTCCAAAAAGCATTGCGCTGTTTTGTTATATGCACTGGTATTCTTGGGAGGAAATCCGTTCCGTGTTATACGACGTGGTCCCTTGATATATCTAATTTTAAAGTAAAGTTCTAAATAACTGTTTTAGTTATCACACCAGTCACATGACTGGCCTGGAGTTTATTGTTCTAACCTGAACTCTGGGTGCCCCTATTTTCCACACGGGCAGCTAGTAGTTTTGGTTTTGCAGATATTATATTCATAGGATCCTGGTTTACAGCTGGAATAATATTCGGAAAGCTCTGTATCCGTGTATCTTTTTGAGTTGTGTTTGTATTATTTTTCCGTGGCTATGTAATGTATTGTAATCTCTGATATTTATCAAATGTATATTATTTGTTCATACTCTGTATATCCTTGTACTTGGATGGAATTGTTGTAATAAGCAATGAAATGTTCTTCTGTCTGTGTTCTGATTTGTCATGTTCTCATAGCAATCCGTTCTTTCTCTTCTCTTCGGAGACCATGGAAGTTTAGGGTCGCTACATTTGGTATCAGAGATTTGGTTTACAGAGCTCAAGAACAAGACACGTTAGAACAAAATGAAAGAATTCATCAGAGATTGGATTAGTAATATCCAATGGGAATGACTCGTTAGAGATGGGATCAGTAGTATCCAAGAACGAGTGTGAAGGGTGTTATTTTTAAAATAAAATTGAAAACAAACTTTGTTTTGAAAATTTAAGACCCTATTATACGTATTTGAGTATTTTATTTTTATTGAATTTGGACAATCAAGTATATAAGGATTTTGCGTATACGTTTGATCCATGTGTATACGAAGTTTTAATATACTGGATAGATATAGAATCATACTCTAGTCGCCCGGGGAAGATCCTGATGATAGAAGCTGCATCATCAGTATTTATGTTCGAGTTTCGAAAGTGGGATATGTATATAATTCCAATTGGCTAGTGTGAGAACCAAAACTAGATAGGGTTTATTGTGGTGAATTGACATCAAAACATGATTTTTGTGTGTATATATATATATATATATATATATATATAAAGTTATGTGTTTGGAACGATAATCACTAATTGATTGCTGATTGTGTTGTTTGATTATTGGTTTGATTAATTAAAATTTTGAACCATTAAACCAAATTGAATCAAATTTTGAGGTGAATTGAAAATTGTTTGGAATTGCATGCATATACATGTATATACATTGAATAGGTCATAGCAAGGAGGCTAGAGAAGAGGAATAAAATTGTATGCCCGACAAATAGGTACATGTTTACTAATTTATTGGGTTTGGATGATTTTATGAGCCGATTGGCTAGCCGCTTGGCTTATTCTTTTTCTTTTTGAGATGAGAGGGCCCATGTGGCAGTTTGGGGATTTTCCCGATGCTCCCCGTACAAAGGAAGTTATGGCGAAATTTTTCAAAAATTCAGAGTTTTAGCCAAATTTTTGAAAAATTTGAAAGTTCTTAGAAACTGAAAAGTTGAAGAATGAAAGCCAGAATGAAAGTTGAGTTGATTAGTAAAACAACTTTAGCTCCGTTCCTTTTCAAGGATGAAAAGATTTTAAGTGGGGGAGATAGTCGACAACCTGAACCCTGAATGCTCTCTTAGACCTTGACATGGATGTATAGATACTGTCACGACGAACTCGATGCGCTTTATCCCGCAATTTATCACCAAATATTGCGTTTGATTTAGATTTTAGAAGATAAATATAAGCAGCGGACATGTATTTTCATCGCGCAATGTTACAGTAGAATAAGTTAGGGAGGAAGAGGCTAGGTACTACAACAATATAAAGGATTATAATAATAACTTTCTATTTTGCTTTAATATCTAACTTGAAATCAACATGCATTTTAATTCTATGCGATCAAACGGTACATTCGATCGCTATGAAACTTGACATCATAAATCATCCTATAATATGGTTATGATGGCACAAGTTTCCTCATGATCTTAGAATGTGCCCTAGAACAACAATTTATGACTATTTCGAGTCCGCTTTGACCACCAAATGGCCTGAACTTGAAATATACCGATCCATATACTATTTATTCACGTAACGAACAATCCGGACTCAATGAAATTGGCCTCGAATCCTGATTCAATTGTATATGAAAAGTCACCTTTGTAACCGTCACTCAATTAAAGATTAATATTTAAATAAAATATGTAAATATTCAACCATTAAAAAAACATGGGTCGTTACAGCTGTATTGTTTCCTAGTTTTTAGACTCTAATTAACTAAAGGGGCATCTACATATGTCACTCTTGGAGAATTATGTTGTATTCAATTTTGTAAAAATCCTTTTAGGTTCTTGCATAGGCCCTGCCTAGGTGATAAGCTAGCCTCACCACATCGATTTATGATTAATCTTCCTAACTGACACTCTCTGTATTATATAAGCATAGAAACAAGTCTATAGACACTATTTATGCACCAATTTAGGCTTGGTTCCTCTTATAAGCATCAGAATATTTGTTTCTAGTGACTTTATCTCAACGCTGCTCAAAGATCCAACAAAATCTATGACATATCATTATGGATAATTTAATACTAAAATTTTATCCAAAATGCGTGGTTTTATGAAAAACTCCTAGCTTTGATTAATCCTCTATTAGTCACCGCATTACTGATAAATCCCTAGTCCATGCTTACTAGCTAGAAATTTTACAACTTTGGTTGTAATTATAATTTATCTTAACGGGGTTATACATAATGGATTGAGTAATAAATATGAAAGTTTATTAATGAAATGTGTTTTGAAATTTTGTCATATTCCTATGTTATGATTCCATTAACTGAAATCATTTTATCATCGAAAAATAATATATTGATGACTGCGACATCAATAACACTTATTTCCAAACTTAGAATAAGATATGTTACAATTTTACTTTGCAAGGTAATTCACTACAACAATGGAACTCTTTGTTCTACCTTTAGATATTAACAAAACATTAATTATATATATTTCGCATCTCGTAAATGGTCATGAGCCGACCATTCATGTAATTATTGTGGATGGCGCTCCAAAAATCTTTGCAAACTTTGGCACCTATCACACTTCCAGGTGTAGCCAACAACATCCTGATTTATTTTTAGTTAAATATGCTTATAACGAAGAATCCTCATTGCTAGTGTTTTTACCCGTATAATCGTGGCATGCTACGTCACGTACATCCGCAAGGAACCCTTTAGTTTACTAATTGGTGACACATCATAGTATAAAAGCGGAGAATCCTCTCCTGTATAACATAAGTTATTGAATAATAAATCAATTACTTTACCTAGGAGTTTCCTTCCTTTTTTATCTCATTTGGAGAGCTCCCTTTAAATCAGAGTCATTCATGATTCCTCTTCCACTTTAGCCTGCAAGTCCCAATCGACGTCAATCTAATTGATTCTCTAAGCCGATAAAATTCCTATTTAAACTGATTCCATAAGATGTGCATCACAGTGCTTACCGGATTGGATAATAAATCATTTTCCATGTTCTTCTTTTTGGGAATGAGTTTTATCATGCAATACTCGATATCATTTAGTATTCCAAAACCTTTCTCTAGTAAGAGGCTGGTCTCGCTCACTTACCTGGAAGTTCCTTATTTACCTAATATACTTCCAATTAAGAGTCTCTATTTATGTACAACGTTTGGACTCTTAATTCCATCATTGTACTGAGTCCCTCTGTTGGTGCTTCATACTTAGCTTCTTTATTTGTTGCAGGGAATGCAAGTTTTAAGGCATAATAGATTACTTATTCCTCGGGAGTTACTAGGATCACTCCTGCTCCAGCGCAATGTTCATTGATGCTTCATCGGCGTATGACTTCCACTGAGCAAGCTTCTTAACATCTTTCTCCATATGCCCATCCCAGGTGGAAAATCTGAAAATGAAATAAGCCAAACCATGCCTAAGATCGCCCTCTGATGTGCATGTAAAAATGCACATTTACATTCACATATTTATTCTTGTTTAGTGCTAATAAATGTCATATATGGGTATTTTATCATGTTTAAACAATAATTGAATTGATTTCAAAACATCATGCATTTATCATCATATAGGGGGGAAATGGTCATTTTTGAGCTTGTATTATTTTGAGAATGTTCACTTGGACATTTTTCATATTTTTATAGAAATTGGATGCATGTAGAAGAGGACCACATAAAGATATATATGCATACAAAGGAAAAAGGAGGAAATCAATACCTTGCCCAAAAAATGAAAGGGAAATCAATCAATGGAAAAGAGGGAATCAATTCAAATAGGGGATTAATGAAGGACCCTGCTCACTCTCCCTCTTTCTTTAGTGGGGACAAAAATTATGGCTTCATGAATCATTATTGCTAAAGACAAAATGAAGCTTAAGGAGGGGGCATTCTTGGTAGCACACAAAAAGTGAATTAGGGTTTAGTCATGTATAAATAACCCATGTATATTAATGTAAAAAGGATCTTGGATTTTTAGTTTAAAGTAGAGGCTGAAATAAAAACCTCTATTTTTCTTCCATGGCATCTTAGCCATTTGTTTTTGTAATCTCTCGTTTTAATGCAATCTTAATTTGTCGTCTTTTATTTACATTTTATTTTCTTTTATGCAAGTAGATTAGTTGTAGTTTTAGTTATTTAGCCTGCATTTTCTTTTATTTCTTTTATGTTGCAAACTACGTTTGTTGTTAAAATAACAAACATGAGAGGCTAAATCCCTAAAACTTAGGGATAATGAAGCTCTCTTTATTCATGTAGTTTCAATATACTTGTTTGTTCATGATCTCTTTTTGTGCTTTAATTCATTTTGATGGTTATGGTTTTTGTTTTCATTATTGAGTTCGATAGCCTATAGTGTTGACACCACATAGGCTATGCTTGTTCATATGCTCACTAATTACCTCTTCATCTACATATGATTATGGTAATTAAGTGGAGATTGAAATCTAAATTTGATGGTTTATACTACTAATTAATAGGGGATAGGCCATGCTTCAAGTACGATTCAATTTAAATTTGTTATCATTTTTCATAAAATTAGTAAAGTTGTTTAAGAGGTGTGACAAAATTTGATGCCTTATGTTGGGCTAATCAATAGCACAAATAGGTCATGCTTAGAGTAGTCACATTAACTAAATTAACTATTGACCAAAAAGAGAGATCGTGGTTTCATTTTATATTGATTCATGTGATCTTGAGAGCGAATTTGATCCTAAGTTGCCATTTAATCTCTTATTTTTCAACCAACATTTGTAGTTAATAATTTGTTAGATTTTGCTAATTTTTAGCTAATTAGTTAACATTCTCACTCGCTTTCGGTTTGATTTGATTGAGTAATTTTAGAGTTAATTCTTTCCCTGTGGATCGACCCGTATTCGCCACATACTACGATTGTACGCCGTGCGCTTGCGGTTATTAATACAATATTTTGTCAATGGTTTTCTAATTCCATCGAAACACCGTTTGCAAACAAGTTTTTGGCGCCGTTGCCGGGGAAAGAATTTAATTTTAGTTTTATTCTTCGAGTTAATTTTCTTAATTGTTGTTTTTCTTTAAAAAAAAATTTGTTGTTCATAGTTTTTCTGTTTTGTTTTAGTCTTTTGTTGTTTCATTTTGTGTGTGCTTGTTTTCGTGTTCATTAAAAAAAAGTAAAAAAAAAAAAAAGGAGTTGTCTGTTTTGTTCCATTTTGTGTTTGTGTTTTGTTTTACTTTTGTTTATGTTTGTTTCTTTTCGTTTATGTGTTTTTATTTTGTGTGTATGAGTGTTGATAGATTTCATATTGTGTTAGTTCTTCTATTTCCTCTCTCTTAAAAAAAGAAAAAAAAAAGAGAAAGAAAAATTAAACACCTGCCTTTCGTTCAGTCTCTTTCCCATTTTTTGTGTTTTCAATTTTCTTTATTTCTTTCCCTTTCTCTTTCTCTCATTTATTCCTTCCCTTCCCGTTCTCTCATTTATTTCTTTCCCCTTTCTATTCATTTTCAGTTTTTACATATAATCAAAATCTTCCCATTTTTCTCTTTAATTTCTACCCTTTCTTCGATTTCTTTCCAACTTTTATCCAAAAATCTTTCCTTTCTTTACAAATAAAAAAACCCAATTTATTGCTTTTCTTTTTTTTGTCCTTCCTCTATAACTTTCTTTCCTTCTCTACCTTATATTTCCTGATACCGTTACATAATCCCCTATGTTTCTCCATCCTCTCACCAGACAATCATCTTCTTCACGCAAACAAACTCTCAGCCCCAACTATAGATCTACTCCAAATCCTCTTCATCACACATCAAAAAACATCCCCTTTCTTCAATCAAACGATTGTTAAGCAATCCCTCACATACCTCACTTCAACATTGAATCGACACCACTTCATCGACATACAAACCTACAGCTCCTCTGACCATCAATCGTTTATCATCCAACCAGTTCACCATCTCACCAACATCAACCCAGTTCATACCATCACACTGTCTGCACAAACAAATTCACCAAATCACCACAGTCGATCCACATTTCAAACAAACAAGGCCTGAGCATCCCCCTTAAACCTTTCTCACAGTCAATTCAAACCCTCTTCAACAACACAGTTTAACCATACCACTTCATACTGAATTCCTGAATCCACCACTTCAAACCAATGGCAAAATACACAAAAAAAAACCTCCCATCATCAGATCCTAACTTTCAGCAAAAGACTACAATCCTTGGTGTGTACAACTTCGGCTACTGTAACAACCCGCACCTTCGTTCATGCAAGATATTGTCCCCAACTTAGCCACCGTATAGGTGTGGGGTTTTGTTCCTCAAAAGGCCTTGGCGTTAGTAAGAGATGGGCTCTACTATATAAGTACCCACTTCACACAAGCTTCCACGATGTGGGACTTAGGGATGTTACATTCTCCCCTCCAACAGTGCCCAACTGTAACGACCCACATTCTACGCATCATAGGATCGTAGAATATTTATTTGTTTCACATACGAAGTCGTATGGTCATTTAACTTTGGGAGACGACTACTGGGGTCATTTCCCATGTTCATGATTTTCCCGATTTTTAAATGACCATTTTACCCCTAGTTGGTACTCTTTTGGCTATAACTTTTGACTGGAAAGGAATTTTGATCTAAAACCACTTCCATTGGCTCCGGATGATGGTTTACAATTCCGTAGAGTGGTCGCATTAGCCAAACGGACTCACCGTTTGGGAGATATGGCTGAAACAAGTTTCAGATAGTGAAAAACATCTTAATTGGACTTAACCGGGTGATTAACAGCTAGGCCCAATGGGGTATTTCGGGATTAGGGTTATGAGGAGGCTGAAATTAGTTAGAGAACGATCTTATCTTCATTTTTCAGCCGCCACTTTCATTCTTGAACCCTAACAATGGCCGCCAACATCTAGAAACATCCCCAAATTACTTTCTAATCAAGGATTAAGCTTAGCAACATCAAATCAAGGAGAAACAGCACCAAATCAGTATTAGAGCTGCTGTTAGACATCAGTATTCACCCAAATCAGCGAGGTTTCAGTTTTAAAAATTTTATTTGTGGCCAAGGTGAGTGATTTGCATAGTTTTGCACTAGTTACGGTTAATTAAGGGCAATTAGTGAAGATTAGTGAATTTATACATTAATAAATTCTGGAAAAATGTTTAGAAATTCTTAAATAATATTTTATGCCTCTGTTAGAAATTTGGTTTGATTTGGTTAAGTTTTGTTAACCCTATGATTAGTTTTGCTTAAACATGCTTAAGGGAAAATATGGGATTTTGGGTATGTTTGATCCATTTTACATGTTATAGTTATTGTTTTGATGTTTGTGGTTGATGTTACATGTTGCTATGACTGTATGACATGATTTGCGATTGTCTAGAAGTGTTAGATTGGTCGAAAACGCCGTCGAATGGCGTGAAAAGTCGCTGGAATGAGTTGCAGGAATTTGGCCGATCCGGATCGGATCGGAGGGAGGAGCCCGAACCGAACCGACCAGGAGACCTCCCCACAAATCGATGTTCTGGAGTCAGGTAGCCTCACGAGCTGAATTGAAGGAGCATATCTGAACCGAGTCGACCTGGTGCTATGGAGCTAGAATCCCGAGCCGACCCGATGGAGAAGCTTGAGAGACCCGACCCGATCCAATTGCTTGGGAAGAAGGACCGAACCAGAGGATTTTTCCATGAAGCCAGGAGGTGTGGACTCCGATCCGAACCGCTGGAGGAAGATCACCCCGATCCGATCCGAAGCAGAGAGGAAGGTTGAGCTGGAGATTCCGAACCGATCCGATTGCTTAGGGAGGAGTATTCCGATCCGAACCGAGGAGCTGATGACCACGGCCTGAAGTAAAGTAAAGTGAAGAAATGAAGACCGGTCCGGAGAAGAAGGTGATGACCAGAACCCGAGATGCAAAGGAAGTCCAAATGAGGAGCTTTGACTCAGGATCCAGTTGGGAACCAATGAGTGAGCTTCATGATTGGGCTTTGCTACGGGACATGTGCAAAGGGGTTGTCGATGTCTGTAGCTTTGAATCACTATGTGTAGGGAGTACGTGAACGGATTCAGGGCCACAGTGGCCTAGGTATGACTAAAGGGGCTATAGACCAATGAAGTGGGGTCAATTGTAAAGATTTGGTCATGACTCCATGTGGTAAGCTTGGTAGTAGCAGTAGTTGTACAAGTCGAACTCCGTCACTACTTCGATGGGTCTAGTGATTGACAGTGGTGGACATCGTATGCTTTACGCACTGAGTGAGAGATGTGAGGATGGTTGCTATGGTTGATATGTTTTCCATCATTATGACATGCATACCCCCACCCCCGTATTCTTTACACCATCTGTTTAGTGGCACCTTAGAGTATTGTACGGTATGTAGTGCTAACTCTTTGGTTGCAGGTCCAGGTCCAGTTCAGGTATGGTTTAGTATACCTGCTATTGTTATGTTTAGCTGCTTATTGCTCATACCAGACTTTTTGTCTGACCCAGAGTTTTATGTCTCTTCTTATTACTCTGGGTGCTCTCACGAGCAGACTAGAGACAGGTTAGCTGGGTATGCACTAGTAGCTGATTCGGAGACGAGTAGGAGGCTTCCACGTATGATACATATAGTATTCTCCTTGTGTTATTGAAGATCACTGCTTGGGCATTAGTAGTGCTTCTTCTACTTTAGCTTTCTTTTGTTATATAGATAGTTTAAAGTTGTAATAATCATATTGGATCATAAGCTGTATTTGGATTTCCGCTGCTCTGATGATGATGTTGATGTTGGTCTTAGTTATCAGCTTATGCACTGTCTCACCTGTTTTATGTCAAGTATGTTATTATTATATTTTGTTCCATGCGCTGTGAGACATTCTACAGGTTCCTTGTTAGTTAATTCTCTTCTTTCCTTTCTTTGGCGACCGTTCCGCGCTAGTCGGGCATGTGTACAACGCACTTTTGGAGTAAATGTCGGTTGGTGTGGGGCGGGCCGTCACATTTGGTATCAGAGCTCTAGGTTGCGTTGTTAACCTAGGGAAGTCATCAGGGAGAGATAGTATACGTATATGAGAGAGCGTATTTGTGATTGTTTTAATGGTTTTCAAAAGCTATATATATATTATTAGTATAGCTAAGGATGAAGTCGCACTGCATTAGCACCACCATAGAAATGGTTAATCGTTTCTCTTTACAGATTGAATGATGAGCCGATACGCCAGAGGTGCCGGTAGAGGAGCCAATAATGGGAATGCTGCTGACATGAGGACGATGTTTACTGACCTTATGAGAGAGATGCTTAGCAATGTGCAGAGGGCAGCTCCCAATGGTGATAATGGTGGTGGTCCAATAGTGCAGGCGCCTAGGACCGATTTCGCCAAGCTGAATAAGGATTATACTAGTCTTGGTGGGAAGCCGTTCCACGGAACGGAGTCGGCTACGGATGTTCAGGATTGGTTGGATAGTTGCGAACGTATCTTCGAGGACTTGGGTATCGAGGATGCGATGAAGAGAAAGCTAGCGTCCCGTCAGCTGCAAGGGTGGGCAATGAATTGGTGGAATGCTATAAAGGCAGCTACTCCTGAGGATCAGATTACTTCGGAGCAGTTTAAGGTTCGCTTTAGCGAGAAGTTCATTCCAGCTGCTCAGAAGTCAGTGTTGTTTAAGAAATTCTTGGAGCTCAAACAGAATGGCAGAGCTGTCTCAGAGTATATTGCTGAATTCGACACTTTGTCGAAGTGTGGGTATCTCTTATTGATACTGCCGAGAAGAAGAATGAAAAATTCATAACTGGTTTGGATCAGTACTTGGGGGAAAGGCTTATTAACCACATCGATGAGACGTTTGAATCGATTGTGGGGAAAGCATTGAGATCAGAAAGTCTCTACCCTAAGCCGAAGACTGAGGTTGCATCTGCAGAGGAGCCAAAGCCACAAGCAAGTGGTGGAGGCAAGGGTAGTTCCCAGAATAAGAGAAAGCAGAATCAGACTAAGGATGTTCAGAAGAAAAAGAATAAGCAAGATGCTGAGTGCTTCAGCTGTGGTAAGAAGGGCCATTATGCTAGTAATTGTCGGGCCAAGCTAGTGGATAGGAAGTGCTTCAACTGTGGCTAAGTGGGACATCACAAGGACAAGTGTCCACAACCCCTAAAGAAAAGCAAATGGTGAAAGCATATGCCCTTAATGCTATTCCTTCTTCGTCGAATGCCCCAACCGCGGCGGAGAAGGGAAAGAATGTCGTTATTCAAGGTTTGCTTTTTGTTTATGATGTTCTTGTTAGAGTTTTGTTTGATACCGGAGCTTCCAGTTCTTTCATATCTAGTGACCTGGTAGATAGGTTAGGATTGGAGCCCGAGATTGTCGATAGACCTTTAGTAGTGACGAACCCGATTGGTGGTTCGACTAACCTTAGCATGATTTGTCGTAATGTGGTCTTATCGAGTCATGGATGCATGTTTGGTTGGGATTTCTTTGTTTTGGGCTTTACTGGGTTTGGCATTATTTTGGGAGTAGATTGGCTCCAAAGATACGGGGTGGTGGTAGACTGTGAGGGCTTTTTGGTGACAGTTAGAGCGGATGATGGGCAGAGGGTAGTGTTTAGTGGTCTACCTAGTGATGGGGTAATGGCTAGTTTTCTAAATTCCCTCGACATCCCGCAAGGTGAGTTGTCAGGTTTTCCCGTAGTTGGCCAGTATCCGGACGTCTTCGAAGAAGTGACCGGGCTTCCACCACATCGAGAGATTGAGTTCCGTATTGATTTGGTGAAAGATGCCAGACCTACAGTGATGCCACTTCGTCGTATGGCACCAAGGGAGCAGCGAGAGCTCGGGGTGCAAGTCAGCGATCTTTTGAAGAAGGGATTTATCAGAAGGAGTGTTTCTGAATGGGGAGCACCAGTTGTGTTTGCTACCAAGGCGGATGGTTCCCTTCGTTTGTGTGTAGACTACCGCGAGTTGAACAAAGTGACGAGGAAGAACAAGTATCCTCTACCGCGGATAGATGATTTGTTCGATCAGTTGAGTGGCGCGAGAGTAATTTCTTAGTTGGATCTCGCGATAGGTTTTCATCAGCTTAGAGTGGAAGCTGAGAGTATAGCTAAAACGGCATTTCGGACGCTGTCTGGATTTTATGAGTGGTTGGTCATGCCATTCGGGTTGACCAATGCCCCAACATATTTTGTGGATCTTATGAATAGGGTATTCAGAGATCAGTTGAATAAGTTTGTCCTTGTGTTCGTGGATGATATTTTGGTCTACTTGAGGACAGAGGAAGAACACAAGGAACATTTAAGAATAGTGATGGAGGTGTTGAGAAAACACCAATTGAAAGCAAAGTTTTCTAAGTGTCACTTATGGAGGAGGGAAGTGAGGTTCTTGGGCCATGTTGTTTCAGAGAATGGTATCGCCGTGGATCCTGCGAAGGTGGCTACGATACAAGATTGGTCTACGCCCAAGAATGCAACGGACATAAGAAGTTTCTTGGGGTTAGTTGGATATTATCGTAAGTTTATCCAAGACTTCTCCAAGATAGCAGCACCGTTGACCCAGTTGACCAAGAAGAATCAAGCTTTTGTCTGGGACGAAAGGTGCTAGAATGCATTCAAGAGTCTAAAGGACAAGTTGACGTGTTCACCAGTGTTAGTCATTCCTAAGGGGAATGAAGAGATGACGGTATATACGGATGCCTGTGGTGCCGGACTAGGTGTTGTACTGATGCAAGGCGGTAGGGTTGTAGCTTATGCAAGTCGGCAACTGAAACCACATGAGAGAAGATACCCAACCCATGATTTGGAATTGGCAGCGATCGTGTTCGCGTTGAAGATGTGGAGACACTTTCTCTTGGGAGAAAGATTTGAGTTGTTTACAGATCATAAGTCGTTGAAGTATCTTTTCTCTCAGAAGGATCTAAATCTCCGGCAGCAAAGGTGGTTAGAATTCTTAGCTTCCTATGATTTCGACATCGCATATACACCGGGAAAGGGCAATGCAGTGGCTGATGCATTAAGTAGGAGACATGCCAGTTTAGGGGCTATGTTTCTAGAATGGAAGCAACTGGAGTACATCACTGGTTATGATTTCAGACCAAAGTGTGAATTGGATCCAGAAATGTTAGCAAGTTTGACGATCAAACCCACTTTGATTGAGCGGATTGGTTCCAATCAGAGGAACGATCCTAATCTTTTAGAAATCATCTCCAAGTTAGAGATGGGAAGCGATGAGGTGATGAACAAGTACGGGCTTGATCGATATGGATGGCTTCGAAAGAATGGAAAGCTTGTTGTACCCAATGTCAATGGATTGAGAGATGAAGTGCTTAGAGAATGTCATCACTCAAAACTGACTATACATCCCGGTGGTAACAAGATGTATCGAGACATGAAGCGGACATACTACTGGGAAGGGATGAAAAGAGATGTGGGAAAGTTTATATCCAAATGCATGAACTGCCAGCTAGTTAAAGCTGAGCAAAAGAAGCCTGGTGGTTTATTACAACCATTGGAAATTCCAGAATGGAAATGGGAACAAGTGTCAATGGATTTCATTGATGGGTTACCAAGGACTAAATCGGGCCATGATAGCATTTGGGTGATTGTGGACCGATTGACCAAAAGTGCAAGGTTTATACCCGTCAAGTCAAACAGGACGGCAGCTAAGTTAGTGGAACTGTATATAAAGTGGGTAGTGAGATTCCATGGAATACCCAAAGGCATTGTGAGTGACCGAGATCCATTGTTCACTAGTGGATTTTGGAAGAGCTTACAAGAGGCGTTAGGATCTGAACTACATCTCAATACCGCGTATCATCCTCAAACCGACGGACAGACAAAGAGGGTGAATCGAGTGTTAAAGGATCTCTTGAGAGCATGTGTATTGGATTTTGGTGGATCATGGGATGACCATTTGCATCTAGTAGAGTTTGCATATAATAATAGTTATCAATCCAGTATTGGTATGGCTCCATTTGAAGCTTTGTACGGAAGACCGTGCAACTCACCGTCATGTTGGTTAGAAACTGGTGAGAAGTTTGTGCTTGGACCGGATGTGATAAGAGAAACATCAGACAAGATTAAGGTTATCCAACAGCGAATGAAGGCTGCCCAAGATAGGCAGAAGAGTTATGCCGATAAGAGGAGAAGAGATTTAAAATTCTCCATTGGCGACTTGGTGTTTGTCAAGATTTCTTCGTTGAAGAGCGTGATACGATTTGGCAGGAGAGGCAAGTTAGCACCAAGATTCATTGGTCCATTCCCAGTTCTCGAGCAAATTGGGAATTTGGCATATAAAGTTGAATTTCCAGACAAGATGGCAGGAGTTCACAACGTATTTCATGTTTCCCAGTTAAGGAAATTCGTGCACGACCCAGATGTGGCTATTTCACCTGATCAGTTGGATGATGTCGAAGTTGAACCCGAGGCGATTGGGAACTACAAGCCAATGCGTATAGTTGGGAACGATACGAAGCAACTTCGAAGGAAAGCGGTGAATCTAGTCAAAGTTCTGTGGGGCGAGAATGAGAATGACTGTACTTTGGAGACAGAGGAGAGTATTAGGAAGACGTATCCAGAACTCTTCGCCTGGTAAGATTTTAACTTCGTTTTAGTCTTTCTGCATGCTAGGATAGGCTTGTTTGCTTGTTTTGCATGTTTGATTGTTGTATGTGGCTGGTAGGCATGTAGGATCCTTTGTATATTTTGGGTTAAGGAATTTCGGGGACGAAATTTCTTAAGGGGGGGAGAGTGTAACGACCCGCATTCTACGCATCATAGGATCGTAGAATATTTATTTCTTTCACAAACGAAGTCGTATGGTCATGTAACTTTGGGAGAAGACTATCGGGGTCATTTCCCATGTTCATGATTTTTCCTGATTTTTAAATGACCATTTTACCCTTAGTTGGTACTGTTTTGGCCATAACTTTTGACTGGAAAGGAATTTTGACCTGAAACCAGTTCCATTGGCTCCGGATGATGGTTTACAATTCCGTAGAGTGGTTGCATTAGCCAAACGGACTCACCGTTTGGGAGATATGGCTGAAACAAGTTTCAGATAATGAAAAACAGCTTAATTGGGCTTAACCGGGTGATTAACAGCTAGGCCCAATGGGGAATTTCGGGATTAGGGTTATGAGGAGGTTGAAATCAGTTAGAGAACGATCTTATCTTCATTTTTCAGCCGCCACTTTCATTCTTGAACCCTAACAATGGCCGCCAACATCTAGAAACATCCCCAAATCACTTTCTAATCAAGGATTAAGCTTAGCAACATCAAATCAAGGAGAAATAGCACCAAATTAGTATTAGAGCTGCTGTTAGACATCAGTATTCACCCAAATCAGCGAGGTTTCAGTTCTGGAAATTTTATTTGTGGCCAAGGTGAGTGATTTGCATAATTTTGCACTAATTACGGTTAATTAAGGGCAATTAGTGAAGATTAGTGAATTTATACATTAATAAATTCTGGAAAAATGTTTAGAAATTCTTAAATAATATTTTATTCCTCTGTTAGAAATTTGGTTAAGTTTTGTTAACCCTATGATTAGTTTTTCTTAAACATGCTTAAGGGAAAATATGGGATTTTGGGTATGTTTCATCCATTTTACATGCTATAGTTATTGTTTTGATGTTTGTGGTTGATGTTACATGTTGCTATGACTGTATGACATGATTTGCGATTGTCTAGAAGTGTTAGATTGGTCGAAAACGCCGTCGAATGGCGTAAACAGTCGCTGGAATGAGTTGCAGGAATTTGGCCGATCCGGATCGGATCGGAGGGAGGAGCCCGAACCGAACCAACCAGGAGACCTCCCCACGAACCGATGTTCTGGAGTCAGGTAGCCTCACGAGCTGAACTGAAGGAGCATATCCAAACCGAATCGACCTGGTGCTATGGAGCTAGAATCCCGAGCCGACCCGATGGAGAAGCTTGAGAGACCCGACCCGATCCGATTGCTTGGGAAGAAGGACCGAACTAGAGGAGTTTTCCATGAAGCCAGGAGGTGTGGACTCCGATCCGAACCGCTGGAGGAAGATCACCCCGATCCGATCCGAAGCAGAGAGGAAGGTTGAGCTGGAGATTCCGAACTGATCCGATTGCTTAGGGAGGAGTATTCCGATCCGAACCAAGGAGTTGATGACCACGGCCTGAAGTAAAGTAAAGTGAAGAAATGAAGACCGGTCCGGAGAAGAAGGTGAAGACCAGAACCCGAGATGCAAAGGAAGTCCAAATGAGGATCTTTGACTCAAGATCCATTTGGGAACCAATGAGTGAGCTTCATGATTGGGCTTTGCTGCGGGACGTGTGCAAAGGGGTTGTCGATGTCTGTAGCTTTGAATCACTATGTGTAGGGAGTATGTGAACGGATTCAGGGCCACAGTGGCCTAGGTATGACTAAAGGGGCTATAGACCAATAAAGTGGGGTCATTTGTAAAGATTTGGTCATGACTCCATGTGGTAAGCTTGGTAGTAGCAGTAGTTGTACAAGTCGAACTCCGTCACTACTTCGATGGGTCTAGTGATTGACAATGGTGGACATCGTATGCTTTACGCACTGAGTGAGAGATGTGAGGATGGTTGCTATGGTTGATATGTTTTCCATCATTATGACATGCATACCCCCACCCCCATATTCTTTACACCATCTGTTTAGTGGCACCTTAGAGTATTGTACGGTATGTAGTGCTAACTCTTTGGTTGCAGGTCCAGATTCAGGTATGGTTTAGTATACCTATTATTGTTCTGTTTAGCTGCTTATCGCTCATACCAGACTTTTTGTCTGACCCAGAGTTTTATGTCTCTTCTTATTACTCTGGGTGCTCTCACGAGCAGACTAGAGACAGGTTAGCTGGGTATGCACGAGTAGCTGATTCAGAGACGAGCAGGAGGCTTCCACGTATGATACATATAGTATTCTCCCTGTGTTGTTGAAGATCACTGCTTGGGCATTAGTAGTGCTTCTTCTACTTTAGCTTTCTTTTGCTATAGAGACAGTTTAAAGTTGTAATAATCATATTGGATCATAAGCTGTATTTGGATTTCCGCTGCTCTGATGATGATGTTGATGTTGGTCTTAGTTATCAGCTTATGCACTGTCTCACCTGTTTTATGTCAAGTATGTTATTATTATATTTTGTTCCATGCGCTGTGAGGCATTCTACAGGCTCCTTGTTAGTTAATTCTCTTCTTTCCTTTCTTTGGCGACCGTTCCGCGCTAGTCGGGCATGTGTACAACGCACTTTTGGAGTAAATGTCGGTTGGTGCGGGGCGGGCCGTCACACCAACGTCCCCGTTGGCTCACAAACGCCTCACCCAGGCGTTGTGGTCCACACAGGAGCCACAATTCCGGCTGGGTATTGGCTCTGATACCATTGTAACAACCCGCACCTCCGTTCACGCAAGATATTGTCCCCAACTTAACCACCGTATAGGTGTGGGGTTTTGTTCCTCAAAAGGCCTCGACGTTAGTAAGAGATGGGCTCTACTATATAAGTACCCACTTCACACATGCTTCCACGATGTGGGACTTAGGGGTGTTACAGCTACAACTTTGGCCTCCACCACATCTCGCATCAACGTTCGCTGCAATTTCACAAACCATAAACAAGCACGGCAAACACCTTTCCAGCCTCTCTTCAACCTCAACCAACAACCCACGAGATCCCCTACCTCATCCCCGACAAGCTTATAATAGTTCATCTTCTACTTCTACCCCAAATCAGAACGCATAGCAAAAACCGCAGTTTGCCTACCATAAAACCATCCTCCAATACATTCTCCACAGCTACTGCAAAGATCCAGACAACCTCCTTGTCCCCTTCCACAAATGAAATGGACAAAAAACAGTCCCCCTCTGGCATCCCCCCCCCCCCCCCCCGTCCAGAAACACAATCACCGCTCTAACCGAAATCCAACTCCCCCAAAATTGTAAATCACCTAAATTCACCAATGCCCAAACTCAAAGTTGCCAAAAACCCCAAGTGAAAAATCGGACCTTACCCTCAACCATAACCGAGACTCCCAAAATTGCACTTTCTTTGGTTTCAGTTTCTAGAATTTCTCGTGAATCAGAAGCTGGATTTCAAATTGCCTTAATTTCATTTTATTTTTCATTCGATTTTGATCTTTGTGGCTTCTGATTTCGTGATTCATTATAAAAAAAAGAAGAAGTTTTGAGGGTCGGTTTTGATTTTAACACAGAAGAGAAAGAACGATTATTCCGGTGCACATTTTTTTAAGCTAAACTGGTTTATTCATTTAAAAGGGGTATGGAATTATAACTGGGTCGAGCTTTGTTTGATTGTTTTACGGGGAGAATTTTCTTTTCTAGGCTTTACAGATTTGATTCAAGTCTATAATGTTTTTCTCTTTCTTTTAGTTTTTTTCTTTGTTTTTTAGATTCATCTGTTTTTCTTATTTTTGCTTGCGTGTAAAAAAAAAGGGAGGAGAATCACTTGCCATTCCATTGTGTACATATCGCTTCATCTTTTCAGGTTGCAGAACAGACTGGGGTTGCTTGCTAAAAAAATTGCTTTACACTACTTGCTTGGAAAATTCGCGCTTGCTTAAAAAATTGCTGCTAAATAAAAAAATTGCTAATAAATTCAGATGCTTTGGTATTATTCTCTTCTCCCTTATTTTTATTTAATTGCATTGTTGTTTGTTTGCATTTGCATAAAAAAAATCCAAAAAAAAAAAATCATTGTAGTTGCATTGTTAATATCACGTTTAATTTCTGTTTTGCATTCATCTCCTATTTTTTTTTAGGACATCGTTATATTTTGAAAAAATGGTTTGCTTCTAATGAATTATTTCTCGCTGTCTAGACTAGGCAGTGTAATAATCGTTTATAAATATTACGGTGATTCATAAATATTATGGCGGTTGTTCCTCTGAAGGTACTTAAACCTTTGGCTGCATTGCTAGGGTGATTCCTGGTGCACCGATAACTCATATCCGTTAACTGGCTGAGAAATGTTTTGTTGAAATTAATCAAACCATCATTATATAATTTTAGAAAATCTGTAAATAAGTTTGCATTCATATAGTTGCATTAGGTTCATGCATATATAAAAAAACAAAAAAAAAATACAAATATCCAAAATCTAAAAAAAAAACAATTTTCTTTTGTGAATATTCTTTTTTTTTCTCTTAGAAAAAACTTTCTTGAAAATGTCTCAATTCCCGTATTCCTATGGATTTTACGACAGTTGTGAAAATCAATATAATCCATATAATTTAACACCAAATTCATATGGATATTTTAATAATGAATATTGTACGAAGAATTTGGATTTTACACAATCAACTTTTCAAAATTTTCAAAATAATCCTGATTTTGCTCCACAAAATTTCCAAAATAACGATCAACCCTCAAGTCTTGAAATAAATGTTCAAGATCTATGTGAAGAAAGTCAAAGATTTTGTGAATCAAGTCAAGGATTAATTGAATTAATGTGCAACAATTCAAGCCAAAGTTTTCAAAATAATCAAAATTCGAATTCACTTCCCAATTCAAATTATTTTGATTATATCCATTACCAATTAAATTTCGAACTCCAAAATGAATTTCAAATTCAAAATGGGAATGTGAATAACTTTTCAAATGGTTTGGCAATAGGAACAATTTCAATGATGGTGCGATTAACGATCCTTGTTCTCAACAATATCAAATTGAAACTTCTCAAGTTAATAACTATAAATTTGATTTTGTTGAGCAAACGAACATACTTGACGATTACTTGAAGTTTCGTGAGAAACAAAATCGAATCCGAACTTGTGACGATTCGAATAAGAATCCACCTTTACCCACAATCGACGATTTTCAAATAACAACTTTTGAAATTAATGAAAATCTTAATGAAGTTGTTGAAAGCTCTGTAATTGATTTGAATTTGAATTCTCTTGAAAACGAAGATGTAACACCCCGTAATTTTAAATATTAAAGTTAACAAATTAAAGAATACTTAATTTCAAATGTGGTAATTAGGGAAATGAGTTACGCCACAGCGTTAGTCTCGGAATTCTGCTTGAGATAGAGTTCGAGTTTGTGTGAATTGGACTTCGTATGAAGAAGTTATGGCCTTCCGAAGTTTCAGAAATTAATTAAAAAAAAGCTCAGGTTCAGGAAAAAATATATAAAACAGGGACCAGGTCGACCAGGGGGTCGACCCTAGTATCGACCTCCCCCTACACAGGTCGACCTGCCCCTCCCTCCCCCCCCCCCGGGAAGATCTGAAAGATGACGATTTTGTGACTCAGTGCTGAGTCATTAGGGCTGAGGTGTCATTCTATCTTGACTGGATGGTCTTGATTGATTCTAGGTTAATCTGACGGCTCTTAATTAACTAATCTTCTATAAAAACACCCTAAAATCCCTAACCCTAATCACACAAATTCATAACAAGAGCCGCCATGCCGTCTATAGAGGACCTAGAGTAGCTGTCATACACTTTCAACCCTAAAGCAAGATAAAGGCTTGAATCAAAATAAAATCTAAATAACAACTAAGTCAACATCAAAGGCGAGCAATCCAATTTCAGAATACAGATCCTAGAAAGACAAGACTATTCTTTTTTAATTGTGAGTATGATAGCTTGCACAAAATAATTAATTAATTTAATTATGATAAGATATAATTGGGATTATGAGAATATGATTTTGAATCATGTGATGTAAATTATATGTATGTTTGTGGTGTTGAATCATATGTTAGTTCTTATGTGAATCTTATGCAAGTTGAATCATATACCTTATGCAAGTTGAATCATATATCTTATGCAAGTTGAATCATATACCTTATGAAAGTTGAATCATATACCTTATGCAAGTTGAATCATATATCTTATGCAAGTTGAATCATATATCTTATGCAAGTTGGTGATGATTGAATCACACACACACACACACACACACACACACACACACATATATATATATATATATATATATATATATATATATATATATATATGAATCTTATGCAAGTTTGGGTTGTTGAAATATATGTGAAACATGTATATGCATATGCTAGTTTATGTGACATTAATCTACATGTTTAGATCTATATGCAAGATTACACCTTTATGTTTAGATCTATATGCAAGTTTACATCTTTATGCTTAGATATATATGGAAGTTTACATCTTTATGATTAGATCCATATGCAAGTTCACATCTTTATGTTTAGATCCATATGCAAGTTCACACCTTTATGTTTGGATCTATAGCAGTACATAAGTTATGCAAGTTTATGCCCATTACCTATGCTAGTTTCTTATCATATGCTAGTTTGAATGAAATTCATATGCAAGTTTATGTCATGATCCATAAATCTATTTTATGTGTTATGTAATGTTATTTTTCTTTTTATAAGTTAGACTATTTGCGAGTCTAACATATGTCATATGAAAACGTATGAATAGCATGGGGATGATGGGATAATATTGAATATACATAAATTATGAATTGGCGTAAAATGGCATTAAAAGGCATATAATTAATTTGAGATATTAATTGGCATAATTGGTATTTATGGACATAATTTTAAGAGATAATTATGGACATAAATAAATTTGGAAATTATTGACAAATTTAAATAGGGATATTAATCCAATTTGGGGTTAAATAAAGATGTGTAATAATAAACCGCCTAAGACACGAGGTTAGACTCTTTTGTGGTGTAAGACTGCCAAGACCCGCCCAGCAAATCTAGCAGCCACAAATGCCAGTCTAATGTGAGAGGTCAAAGGCACGAATTAAATGCGTAACAATTGTAAAGACACGAGGTTAGGCTCGTTTGTGGTGTAAGTGTAACACCCCGTATTACATTTAATACTAATATTCACAAATTAAAAGAATTAATATTGAGAATTTGCACGAAATAGCCTTAAAAAGGCATATAACAAATTTGAGATATGTGAATTGCCTTAAAAGGCGAAAAATGGAATTAAGACATTAATTGGAAAATTAATGTGTAGAAATGGTCATAAGTTAATTATGGATTAATTTGAATTCATGAATAGGTGCGTGTGTGTGTGTATATATATATATATATATATATATATATATATATATATAAGGGCAGTTAATGTAAACATGAATAGAAGTTTATTAATTTGCTGAGTGTTTGCTGAGTCACTTCTGACTCATTGCTGAGTCAATAAAATAAACCCCATCTGGTCTGAATGGCTGCGGTTATTTCTAGGTTAAATCTAATGGCCTAAATGAATCCTAACATCTGTAAATAAGTGGGTAGACTCTAACCCTAAATCACTTGAAAAATTGGAGAGCTACCGACATGCCGTTGCCATCGAGTTCAGCATAGCCGTCACAAACTAAAGAAGAAGAAGGCCTAATCTACAAACTAAATCTACTCAAATCAAATCAAAAGCTCTCTCTCTTTATATTTCTCTTCTTTAAAATTGTGAGTATGATGAATCTCACAATATTATTATAAAATAATTTGATTAAGTTATGAATGGATCACAAGAAAGTGATATGAATTGTTATGTATTTGTAAATTATGTTGTGGATCTCTTGTTATGCTATTATGTTATCATATATATGTTGTTATGTTGTAGTGATTATGTTGTAAATAATCCTATGCTATGTCATATGTGATTAATCATGCTATGCTATGTTGTAAATCATATCATGCTATGTTGCAAATTATGATATGCTATGTTGTAAATCTTATATATGTTGTAGATCTCATATTATCACATATGTTGAAATACTTATGTTATATGATAATGATGTCATGTTAAGTTGTGTTGAATCATACAAGTTGTAAAATCATGATGTTAGTATTTATGCGAATTGGATCATGTTTAAAGTTTATGTTTTTTTTATAATAGATCTTGATTATGGGAATTTGCCTATTGGGTTAGGTGTACCCATATACATGAATCTACAAATTAATTGGATCTTGAATATAGGAATTTGCCTATTAAGATAGGTGTACCCATATACATGAATCTATGATTAAATGAATTTTGATTTTTGGGAATTTGCCTATTGAGTTAGGTGTACCCATATAAAACAATATTGTTAATGATGCTGATTCACACATGTCCTATACAAGTTTATGAAATTTGATCAAAATCATATTATGTGAATTATGAATAAGTTGACACCCTTAGATCCATGACATGTATAACCTTATGCAAGTTGTAATGTATGCAAGTTTTACCCCTTGTTATGATTTATTTAGTCACATATATATGTTGTTGTTGTGAATATTTTCTTTTATGCTATGAGTTAGACTAATAGGGTCTAGCATACATTTTGCAAATAAACGTTCAAACGTGGGGTAGGGGTAATATTAGGAAATTAATAAATTGGGGTGCAATTGATATGATTTTGCATGCCTTAAATGGATGTCCATAATTGAGTCAATTATGGACATTGTTAAATTTGGAATTAATTAATAATTCAAGTAGGGAATTATTAAAATTGGGGAAACTGGATTATTAATAATAATCAATGTTTAGGACACGAGATTGGACCCGTTTGTGACGTAAACCTGCCCGGACCCGCCCGGCAAATCCAGTAGTCACAAATGTCGGCCCAATGTGAGAGGTCCTAGGCCCAAACTAAAGCATAACAGTTGTAAAGACACGAGGTTAGACTCTTTTGTGGTGTAAGACTGCCCGGACCCGCCCGGCAAATCCAGCTGCCATAAATGCCAGTCTAATGTGAGAGGTCTTTATGAGGTTATGGCCTTAATGAATTAAGAAATACTTAGCCAGATAATCATGTAAGGTGGGACATAGGGGTTAAATAGGTGCCTTGGGTGGCATGAGGAATCTAGTGGTTGCCTTTAGAGGCTTTTGAAATACGATTAGACTTAACCAAATACACATGTAAATGAACATGACTAAGTGGGTTAAGTGGATGGACTAATGGGACAAGCTTAGGTGGAATGCTTGTAGGAAATAATGGGGGCCCATTTCAACCAGTATCCCAAAACGTATCTTTGTGGGCTCGACCCAAGTCGAGGACGGGACACGCATACTGGGTTTGACTATAAGAGGCCAAAACAGGGAGCGGTGGCAACGCAAGTCCAACGGGTTTCATATGCGTGTGTGGACCCGGGCTGGTAGGTAAGACGTTGTTGCATCGTGTAGGTATAAGCCGTGCATCTCCGTTATATCGGGTTGCCACTTTAGGGGAATGATACACCCCACTGTGGGGCCAGCACGGGTATCTACGAGTAGGGAGCCGATCGAAAAATGGAAAGTGGGGTACACCTAGTGGAGATAGGGGCAGGCGGCACCTATGTAGTCAGCTAGGAGTACGTAAAGCCATTAAGAAAGTTTCTAAGTGAAGCTAAGTGGAATCAATCTTTAAGGTGACTGGTGTGGTGCAGTATAGTGTTTATCCTTTAGTATTTAGGAGCGCCTATAACGTTTCCTTTAGCGATTGTCTATGTCCTTAATCTGCTCTTTCATAGACATTTCCTTGTTTTCCAGCTTATGCCTTAGTCCAGTTATTTTGATAATAGTATTGTAGAATTATCAAACTCGCCAGACTTTATGTCTGACCCCCCCCCCTCTTTTTCATCCTTTTCTCCCTTCAGGTCCTCAGGTTGGGCCAAGTTCCAGTGGAGTCTGATTGGATTGCTTATCTCTTGGAAAGCTTGGACTACTGAAGTAAAGTCCAGCTTGTTATCTTTCTTTTTAATGGCTATTTATGTAATGGGATTATGTACTTGTTTTATCAAGATAGATATTGTACTTGACTTTGATTATGGTGTTATGATGTAATCAAACATGTTTTGACTTTTGCTGCAATTGAAATAAAGTTTTTAAATTTCCAAGTACTATTTTATATCTGTCTTGTTGAAATTTTACTGTTCTATATTCACCTAAAACCTCCATAGAAGTTAATGCATTCCCTTTGTGAGTGACATTAATGGACGTGGGGTGTTACACGTGGTATCAGAGCACCCAGAACAGATAAAAATTTTAGAAAAATATTTTTCTAAAGTATTTTTGGAAGAAGTGCTTTCAAAAACATGTTATTTAGAGAAAGTTTTTATGAAAAACATAATCCCAAATAGCCATATCCTTATCTTTATATTTCGAATTCTCCATTTTGAATCTTTCCTTTTTCGTTTCAGCATGGCTGAAGATCTTAATCTCCCAGAAGGTGTGACGATTCCAGGGTGGTTTAGGAGATATTTGGAGGCTAGGGCCACTACTGCAGGCCCAGCAGATGTTCCTCCACCCCCAGTTGCACCCATTCCTCCTCCTCCTCCTCGTGTTGACACTTTTGCAAGGACGTGCAAGGAATTTAAGGCTATGGGAGGAAAAACTTTTCAAGGGACTGAGACGTTTGTGGAGGCCAGAGACTGGCTTAAGGAGACTGAGGAATTGTTGGATATCTTTGAAGTGGAAGATGGGAGGAAAGTCCGTTTAGCTGCTTGGTTGATGAAGGGAGAGGCCTCGTTTTGGTGGGAGGTCACTAACGGGGAACGTCCAATTGATTCATGGGCGGATTTCAGACGAAGGTTTGAGGCAAAGTTTCTTTCAAGGGCAGAGGAGAATTTAAATATGGAAAAATTCCTAACATTAAAGCAAGGGAGCTTATCAGTGAAGGAGTATGTCAATAAATTTAAGCAGTTAGCAAGGTTTGGCTTGGAGTTGGTGAACACGCCATAGAAGAAAGCTTTGAGGTTCGTTAGAGGCTTGAATGAACCGTTGCAAGGGTTGGCTATGACCCACATCCCTATGGGAGCCACCTTTGAAAGGCTAGTAGAAATGGCACTTATGCATGAGGATAAGGCAGTTGAAAAGAAAGGGGATCAGAAGAAACCCCAACAGCAAAATAAGAAGGGTGGTAAAAACAATAATGGCAAAGGGAAGAAGAGATGCTTCAATTGTGGGACGCCTGGCCATCTCAGCAAAGATTGTAGAAAGAAAAAGAAGACTGGTTGTTTTCATTGTGGAGATGCGGGACATTTGGTGAAGGACTGCCCAAAGAAGGGGCAGAGGGCAGGGTCTACCTCGGGAGGACAGGTGCAGGCTCTTATGGCACCAGGGCAGGCAAGGGGGCAAGTTCAGGCTATTGCGGCCCCACCGCTGCAAGAAAGAGGTAGAACAATTTCTGTTGAAAGCTTAGTTTTTCTGTTTGATCATCATGTCCGTACCTTATTCGATTCCGGCGCATCTCATTCGTTTATCTCTGCATCATTAGTTGAATTACTGCACTTGAACACCAGTTTAGTAGAGGATCCCTTGGTTGTTTCAAATCCAATTGGGGGTTCGGCTCATTTGACCATGATATGTTTGGATTTGAAAATCTCTATACTTAGCGTTGAATTTAGATGTGATGCTTATGTATTGGGCTTCACGGGCTATGGGCTAATTTTAGGAATGGATTGGTTATATAGAAATGGGGCCATTCTTGATTGTGAAAGGAGAGTAGTTAGGCTTGTGACTCGCCTTGGTAATGCTCTCGACATCTTTTGTAGTCCCATAAATTCCGTTATGCTAAGTTATCTTGAATCGCTTGACGCGTCTGTAGAGAATCTGCGAACGGTAGAGGTGGTCCGGGAATATCCGGATGTGTTTGAGGAGGTGAAGGGCTTACCTCCAAAGCGGGAGATGGACTTTCGAATTTATCTTATGGATAATGCTAAACTCGTATCTTTGCCAGTGCGCCACATGGCTCCTCGTGAAAGGAGGGAACTCAATAAGCAAGTGAAGGAGTTGCTTGAGAAGGGGTTCATAAGACGTAGTATATCAGAGTGGGGTGCTCCAGTAGTATTTGCTACAAAGGTGGATGGGTCCCTTAGACTTTGTGTGGACTATAGAGAACTAAACAAGCTTACTAAAAAGAACCGACACCCACTGCCGAGGATTGACGATCTCGTTGATCAGTTAGTTGGCGCCTTAGTGTTTTCGCGGTTGGACTTAGCCACTGGCTTTCATCAACTGAGAGTGGCTGAGGATAGTATAGATAAGACTGCTTTTAGGACTCCTGACGGATTCTATGAATGGCTAGTGATGCCCTTTGGTTTGACAAACGCCCCCGCATATTTTGTTGATTTGATGAGTAGGGTGTTTAGGGAGTACCTTAACAAATTCGTGGTAGTCTTTGTGGATGACATCTTAGTCTTTTCTAAGAATGAAGAAGAGCATGCCCTACATCTTAGGGAAGTGTTGGAAACCCTTCGAGCGCATAACCTTAAGGCAAAATTTTCTAAGTGTCACTTCTGGAGGAAAGAAGTACGGTCCTTAGGGCACGTGGTTTCCAAGGAAGGGATAGCAGTGGATCCCGCAAAGGTGGTGGCCATCCAAGATTGGAAGGTCCCTAAAATGTAACCGAAGTAAGAAGTTTCTTGGGGTTGGCTGGCTATTATAGGAAGTTTATCAAAGACTTCGCAAAAATATCAGCTCCATTAACACGGTTAACGAAGAAGAACCTGGTTTTTACGTGGGACGAAGATTGTGATGATGCGTTCCAACGTTTAAAGAGAGCCTTAACTTCAGCCCCAGTCTTAGTGCTGCCAGACGGGAATAAACCGTTTACCGCCTATACTGATGCTTGTGGGATGGGACTTGGTGCGGTCCTCATGCAAGAGGGAAGAGTAATAGCCTATGGTGGAAGGCAGTTGAGGGTTCATGAAAAGAATTACCCTACGCATGACCTTGAGTTAGCCGCAATTGTTTTCGCGCTTAAGTCTTGGCGTCACTATCTTCTTGGTGAGAAATTCGAACTGTTCACTGACCACAAATCATTAAAATACTTATTTTCTCAAAAGGATTTGAATTTAAGGCAGCAACGGTGGATGGAATTCCTAGCCTCCTACGATTTTGAAATAGCATATACCCCGGGCAAGGGTAACGTGGTAGCAGACGCCTTAAGTAGGAAAAGGTTGTCCTTGAGTCCGTTGTTTGTTGAACGACGAAGCTTAGAATTCATCTCCATGTTTGACTTTAGACCCTCCGTTGACCTAGTACCTGGCTTGTTAGCATCCTTGGAGGTTAGACCTACACTTCTAGGACGAGTTGGTGAGGCACAGCAAGACGACCCCCAGTTGGTTGAGATAGTAGAAAAGCTCAAAGGAGGGGAGTCGTCTAGCCATCTTCGTAGGTATACCCTAGACGATAAGGGTTGGTTACGAAGGGATAATAGACTTTGTGTACCACAAGACGAAGTCTTAAGGAAGGCCATTCTTGATGATGCTCATCGCTCAAAGATGACCATTCATCCCGGCGGAGACAAGATGTACAAAGATATGAAGCGGGTTTTCTTTTGGGCCGGTATGAAAAAGGATGTGGCCGAGTACGTCGCTAGATGCTTGGTGTGCCAACGAGTAAAAGCGGAACAAAAGAAACCCGGTGGGTTGCTTCACCCATTGGAAGTTCCACTATGGAAATGGGAAAGCGTCTCAATGGATTTTGTGGATGGATTACCAAGATCAAGGAAGGGTAATACGGGGATTTGGGTTATAGTAGATAGACTTACTAAGAGCGCCCATTTTATTCCCGTGAAAAGTAAGAGGACTGCTCCGTGGTTGGCTTCTGTATACATTAAAGAGATAGTTCGTTTGCACGGTATTCCTTCTAGTATAGTAAGCGACCGTGATCCCATCTTCACTAGCGAATTTTGGAAGAGTTTACAAGAGGCGGTAGGGACTCAGCTATGTTTGAGCACCGCATATCATCCTCAGACGGACGGCCAGACCGAGAGGGTGAATCGTATTCTAGAGGATCTTTTAAGGCTTTGTATCCTAGACTTTGGGGGTACATGGGAAGAGCACCTTCCGTTGGTAGAATTCGCATATAATAATAGCTTTCAGTCTAGTATTGGCATGGCACCTTTCGAAGCTCTTTATGGAAGGCCTTGCCGTTCGCCTACATGTTGGTGGGAATCTACTGATAAAATCCTACTTGGGCCCGATATGGTTAGGGAAACCTCGGAGAAGATTGATTTGATTCGAAGGAGGATGAAAGCAGCACAAGATAGGCAGAAATCGTATGCTGATAAGAGGAGGACAAATCTTGAGTTTGACATTGGGGACATGGTTTTTATCAAAGTGTCTCCGTTATGGAATGTTGTTCGCTTTGGGTCCGTTGGGAAATTAGCGCCAAGGTTTGTAGGGCCGTTTCCTATAAAAGACAGGATTGGGAAGATGGCGTATAGGGTAGAGTTGCCTGAGAAACTTAGTGGAGTACACGACGTATTCCATGTATCACATTTGAGGAAGTGTTTGCACAAGACCGCGGAGGTGGTAGAGCCGAGCTTGCTTAAAGAGGTGGAAATAGAGCGTGATGCAACAATTAGACGAGCTCCTACATGCATTCTTGGGTCGGAGATCAAAAAGTTGAGAAATCGAGAGGTCAGACTAGTTAAAGTGCAATGGGGAGATGATGAGAGCAACGCTACTTGGGAGACAGAAGGGAAGATGCGTTCGCTATACCCTTTTCTTTTTGAGGGTATGTCTTTTAATTTCTCCTTTATCGCTTAGCTTATCTTATCTTATCTTTAGTATGTCCTCTTATTAGTATCTTTGACCTTTAGTTAGGATAATCCTATGGTTGAAACATGTGTTTGGGACATGTTATGTATGATGGATGCAAAATGTATGCAAGTGGTTGCTAGTGGTTGCTCGTGGATGCATATATACACACACTTTAGGCACTAGATCGGCTCAGTCACTACATATTGCATATTGCATAAATGAATGTATTTAGTATAATGGATGTATAATGGTTGTACCATCATATAGATGCTGCATTCGGTTGAATGGATGTGCACGCATATAGAAGTAGTTTGTAAGCAATTAGGATCTTTTGCATACATAATGGATGCATGGCACTATCATGAATTGCATCAAAGAGGTCAACTGAATCAGTGGACCGCCTGATTTTGCATTAGATACGGACATAGACACACACTGTGCATTTAAACGTGAAAGCATTAGAAGTCTATAAGGACAATGGATGCCAGTGTTTGTTGATTGAGTAGATGGTTGATGATAGGATATAAACTTGAAGATTTCGGGGTCGAAATCCCTTAAGGAGGGGAGAATGTAACACCCCGTATTATATTTAATACTAATATTCACAAATTAAAAGAATTAATATTGAGAATTTGCACGAAATAGCCTTAAAAAGGCATATAACAAATTTGAGATATGTGAATTGCCTTAAAAGGCGAAAAATGGAATTAAGACATTAATTGGAAAATTAATGTGTAGAAATGGTCATAAGTTAATTATGGATTAATTTGAATTCATGAATAGGTGCGTGTGTGTGTGTGTGTATATATATATATATATATATATATATGGGCAGTTAATGTAAACATGAATAGAAGTTTATTAATTTGTTGAGTGTTTGCTGAGTCACTTCTGACTCATTGCTGAGTCAATAAGATAAACCCCATCTAGTCTGAATGGCTGCGATTATTTCTAGGTTAAATCTAATGTCCTAAATGAATCCTAACATCTATAAATAAGTGGGTAGACTCTAACCCTAAATCACTTGAAAAATTGGAGAGCTACCGACATGCCGTTGCCATCGAGTTCAGCATAGCCGTCACAAACTAAAGAAGAAGAAGGCCTAATCTACAAACTAAATCTACTCAAATCAAATCAAAAGCTCTCTTTCTATTTCTCTTCTTTAAAATTGTGAGTATGATGAATCTCACAATATTATTATAAAATAATTTGATTAATTTATGAATGGATCACAAGAAAGTGATATGAATTGTTATGTATTTGTAAATTATGTTGTGGATCTCTTGTTATGCTATTATGTTATCATATATATGTTGTTATGTTGTAGTGATTATGTTGTAAATAATCCTATGCTATGTCATATGTGATTAATCATGCTATGCTATGTTGTAAATCATATCATGCTATGTTGCAAATTATGATATGCTATGTTGTAAATCTTATATATGTTGTAGATCTCATATTATCACATATGTTGAAATACTTATGTTATATGATAATGATGTCATGTTAAGTTGTGTTGAATCATACAAGTTGTAAAATCATAATGTTAGTATTTATGCGAATTGGATCATGTTTAAAGTTTATGTTTTTTTTTACAATAGATCTTGATTATAGGAATTTGCCTATTGGGTTAGGTGTACCCATATACATGAATCTACAAATTAATTGTATCTTGAATATGGGAATTTTCCTATTAAGATAGGTGTACCCATATACATGAATCTATAATTAAATGAATTTTGATTTTTGGGAATTTTCCTATTGAGTTAGGTGTACCCATATAAAACCATATTGTTAATGATGTTGATTCACACATGTCCTATACAAGTTTATGAAATTTGATCAAAATCATATTATGTGAATTATGAATAAGTTGACACCCTTAGATCCATGACATGTATAACCTTATGCAAGTTGTAATGTATGCAAGTTTTACCCCTTGTTATGATTTATTTAGTCACATATATATGTTGTTGTTGTGAATATTTTCTTTTATGCTATGAGTTAGACTAATAGGGTCTAGCATACATTTTGCGAATAAACGTTCAAACGTGGGGTAGGGGTAATATTAGGAAATTAATAAATTAGGGTGCAATTGATATGATTTTGCATGCCTTAAATGGATGTCCATAATTGAGTCAATTATGGACATTGTTAAATTTGGAATTAATTAATAATTCAAGTAGGGAATAATTAAAATTGGGGAAAGTGGATTATTAATAATAATCAATGCTTAGGACATGAGGTTGGACCCGTTTGTGACGTAAACCTGCCCGGACCCGCCCGACAAATCCAGTAGTCACAAATGTCGGCCCAATATGAGAGGTCCTAGGCCCAAACTAAAGCATAACAATTGTAAAGACACGAGGTTAGACTCTTTTGTGGTGTAAGACTGCCCGGACCCGCCCGGCAAATCCAGTTGCCATAAATGCCAGTCTAATGTGAGAGGTCTTTATGAGGTTATGGCCTTAATGAATTAAGAAATACTTAGCCAGATAATCATGTAAGGTGGGACATGGGGGTTAAGTAGGTGCCTTGGGTGGCATGAGGAATCTAGTGGTTGCCTTTAGAGGCTTTTGAAATACGATTAGACTTAACCAAATACACATGTAAATGAACATGACTAAGTGGGTTAAGTGGATGGACTAATGGGACAAGCTTAGGTGGAATTCTTGTGGGAAATAATGGGGGCCCATTTCAACCAGTATCCCAAAACGTATCTTTGTGGGCTCGACCCAAGACGAGGACGGGACACGCATGCTGGGTTTGACTATAAGAGGCCAAAACAGGGAGCGGTGGCAACGCAAGTCCAACGGGTTTCATATGCGTGTGTGGACCCGGGCTGGTAGGTAAGACGTTGTTGCATCATGTAGGTATAAGCCGTGCATCTCCGTTATATCGGGTTGCCACTTTAGGGGAATGATACACCCCACTGTGGGGCCAGCACGGGTATCTACGAGTAGGGAGCCGATCGAAAAATGGAAAGTGGGGTACACCTAGTGGAGATAGGGGCAGGCGGCACCTATGTAGTCAGCTAGGAGTACGTAAAGCCATTAAGAAAGTTTCTAAGTGAAGCTAAGTGGAATCAATCTTTAGGGTGACTGGTGTGGTGCAGTATAGTGTTTATCCTTTAGTATTTAGGAGCGCCTATAACGTTTCCTTTAGCGATTGTCTATGTCCTTAATCTGCTCTTTCATAGACATTTCCTAGTTTTCCAGCTTATGCCTTAGTCCAGTTATTTTGATAATAGTATTGTAGAATTATCATACTCGCCAGACTTCATGTCTGACCCCCCCCCCCCCTCTTTTTCATCCTTTTCTCCCTTCAGGTCCTCAGGTTGGGCCAAGTTCCAATGGAGTCTGATTGGATTGCTTATCTCTTGGAAAGCTTGGACTGCTGAAGTAAAGTCCAGCTTGTTATCTTTCTTATTAATGGCTATTTATGTAATGGGATTATGTACTTGTTTTATCAAGATAGATATTGTACTTGACTTTGATTATGGTGTTATGATGTAATCAAACATGTTTTGACTTCTGCTGCAATTGAAATAAAGTTTTTAAATTTCCAAGTACTATTTTATATCTGACTTGTTGAAATTTTACTGTTCTATATTCACCTAAAACCTCCATAGAAGTTAATGCATTCCCTTTGTGAGTGACATTAATAGACGTGGGGTGTTACAGTAAGACTGCCCAGACCCGCCCGGCAAATCCAGCAGCCACAAATGCCAGTCTAATGTGGGAGGTCTTTACAAGGTTACGGTTTTAATGAATTAAGAAACACTTAACCAGATAAACATGTGGTGGGACATGGGGGGGTTAAGTGGGTGCCTTGGGTGGCATGTGAAATTAAGGGGGTGCCTTAGGTGGCATGTGAAATATGATTAGATGCACTTAACCAAAATTGAAACATGTAAGAAGACATGAATAAGAATGAGGTTAAGTGGGGAAAGACTTAGAGGGGGCCAAGCATAGGTGGAAAGCTTGTGTCATGCATGGGGACTCTTTTCAAACCAGTAACCCATTAAGTATCTTTGTGAGCTCGACCCAAGTCAAGGACGGGACACGCTTACTGGAATTGATTGTAAGAGGTCAAAACGGGTTAGCGGTGGCAACGCAAGTCCAACGATGTCATGTGTGTGCGTGGGCCCGGGCTGGTAGGTAAGACGTTGTTGCATCGTGTAGATATAAGCCGTGCATTTTTGGTGGTATCGGGTTGCCACTTTGGGGAGTGATACACCCCACTGTGGGGCCAGCACGGGTATCTACGAGTTAGGGAGCCGATCGAATGGGGGTAGTGGGTACAACTAGTGGAGATAAGGGCAGACGGCACCTATGAAGGCAGCCAAGGGTACACGAAACTACCATTATCAGTATTAAGTTCTATAGGCGGGATCAACTTTTAGGGTGACTAGTGGTGGTGCAGTATAGTAATTGTCCAATAATGATTAGGAACGAGATTAACGCCAGAATATTCCTCTTAATTGCTTTGTCATGCCCACTTGTTTCGTGATCATACCTTATCTTACTAGTTTATGCCTTATCCTAGTTACTTTAACAATTATATTGTTAAAGTTATTATACTCGCCAGACTTTATGTCTGGCCCCCCTTATTTTCGCCTCTTTTCTTCCTCCCTCTCCCCAGGTTCTCAGGATGGGACTAGTACTAGTGGATCTTGATCTTGGATCTCTTTCTCCCTCATTTGGAAGTGCTTGGATTGCTGAAAGTGAAGTTCAGCTCATCTCTTTTATGGCTACTTGTGTTGGGGTTTATGCTTTTTATTTTATGTACTCTGAAATATTTTATCAAGATGGATATTAAGTGTACTTGGTTTATGAAGTTGTTGTAATCAAACTATTTCTCTGCTGCAATAAAAGATGTTTTAAAATTTTCAAGTACCATTATTTATATCTGTCTTGTTATATTCTGTTCTATACACTAAATACGCTCTATGGAAGTTAATGCATTCCCTTTGTTAGTGACATTAATGTACGTGGGGTGTTACATGTGGTGTCAGAGCCAGGTTACCAGACCAGATATGAATTTTGAAAAACTATTTTTTCAAAAGGCATTTTACAAAGAAATACTTTCAAAAGCTTGTTTTAAGGAAAGTATTTTCAAGAAAAGTTTGTTTTAAAAACATAACCCCCAAGAGCCATATATCTTTCTTTCGAATTCTCCATTTTGAATCTCTTCATTTCCTTTTCAGCATGTCTGAAATTCCCGAGATACCCGAGGGGATACTGATACCAGGATGGCTTAGAAGTTATCTGGAAGCTAGGGCCAATGTCGCAGGCTCAGCAAATGCTCCTCCTCCTCCCCGTGTTGATACTTTTGCAAAGATATGCAAAGATTTTAGGGCAATGGGCGGGAAACATTTTCACGGATCAGAGACGTTTGTGGAAGCTCGAAATTGGCTTAAGGAGGTGGAAGATCTATTTGGTATATTCGAGGTGGAAGATGGAAGGAAGGTCCAATTGGCTGCTTGGTTAATGAAGGACAAAGCCTCGTTTTGGTGGGAAGTCACGAACGGAGAGCGTCCGGTGGAGACATGGATAGATTTCAAGCGTAGGTTCGAAATGAAGTTTCTCTCACGAGCAGAAGAAAATTTATATATGGAAAGGTTCTTAGTGTTGAAGCAAGGGGATTTATCAGTAAAGGAGTATGTCAATAAGTTCAATCATTTAGCGAGATTTGGCTTGGAATTGTTAAACACACCTAAGAAGAAGGCCTTAAGGTTCATTAAGGCTTTGAATAAGCCACTACATGGGTTAGCTATGACCCACATTCCTATGGGGGCTACCTATGAGAAATTGGTTGACATGGCGCTTATGCATAAGGAAGAGAAAGGTGTTAATGCTAATAAGGCACCGAAGAAGAAAGGGGACCAAAAGAAACAACAACAGCAAAACAAGAAAGGCGGGAAGAACAATAATGGCAAAGGAAAGAAGAAGTGCTTTAATTGTGGGACACCAGGCCATCTGAGTAAAGACTGTAGGAAAAAGAAGAAGATTGGTTGTTTTCACTGTGGAGAGGCAGGTCATCTAGTTAAGGACTGCACAAGGAAATAGGGGCAAGGGAAAAGAACTTCTGGAGGGTAGCTTCAGGCTCTCATGGCACCAGGGCAGGCGAGAGGGCAGACTCAGGCTCTCATGGCACCAGGACAGGAGAGAGGTAGAAACATTTCCGTTTAAAGTTTAGTTTTTCTGTTTGATCATCTGGTTCGTACTTTGTTTGACTCTGGCGCTTCACACTCGTTTGTATCTGCTTCGTTAGTTGAAACACTGCACCTAAATACTAGCCTAGTTACGGATCCCATAGTAGTCTCAAATCCTATTGGTGGTTCGGCTCATCTTTCTATAATTTGTCGGGATTTGAGAGTGTCTATCTTGGGCGTTGGATTTGAATGCAACGCCTTTGTTCTTGGCTTCATGGGCTACGGCTTGATTCTAGGTATGGATTGGGTAACTAGATATAGGGCCATCCTAGATTGTGAAATAAGGGTGGTTAGATTGTTGACTCGTTATGGAAAGGCCCTTGATATTTCTTGTGACCCTAGAGGTCCGGTAATGCTTAGCTACCTAGAATCCCTATACGCGTCCAATGATGATTTGAAATCTGTTCGTGTGATCCGTGAATATAGTGACGTCTTCGATGAAGTTCGAGGTTTACCCCCGAGGCGTGAGATAGACTTTCGAATATACTTAGTAGATAATGCAAAGCCAGTTGCATTACCAGTGCGCCACATGGCTCCGAGAGAGAGAAGAGAACTCAGTAAGCAAGTTAAATAGTTTCTTGAGAAGGGGTTCATAAGAAGAAGTATTTCGGAGTGGGGTGCTCCAGTCATTTTTTCTACGAAAGCTAATGGTTCACTTAGATTGTGCGTGGACTATAGAGAGCTGAATAAGCTAACAAAGAAGAACAGACACCCGTTACCCAGGATAGACGATTTATTCGATCAGTTGGTGGATGCCTCAGTTTTCTCACTACTGGATTTGTCTACAGGGTTTCATCAGCTAAGGGTGGTTGAAGATAGCATCGATAAGACTGCATTTAGAACTCCTGATGGTTTCTTTGAGTGGCTCGTCATGCCTTTTGGTATGACGAATGCACCTGCATACTTTGTTGACTTAATGAGTAGGGTGTTTAGGGAGTTTCTGAACAATTTTGTGGTAGTCTTTGTAGACAATATTCTGGTTTTCTCTAGAAATGAAGAAGAGCATGTCGTACATCTTAGGGAAGTCTTAGAGACCCTACGAGCGCACCAGCTAAAAGCTAAGTTCTCCAAATGCCATTTTTAGAGAAAAGAAGTGAGGTCCTTAGGACACGTGGTCTCTAAGGAAGGGATAGCTGTGGATCCCGCTAAGGTAGTGGCAATCCAAGATTGTAAAACACATAAGAACGCAACCGAAGTAAGAAGCTTTTAAGGGCTGGCTGGCTATTATAGGAAGTTCATTAAGGACTTCGCAAAGATATCAGCCCCTCTCACTCGATTAACGAAGAAGAATTTGACTTTTACTTGGGGCGTTGACTGTGACGATGCTTTCCAACGTCTGAAGAGGGCTTTGACGACAGCTCCAGTTTTAGTTTTACCAGACGGAAGTAAGACATTCACTGTATACACCGATGCTTGTGGGACAGGGCTTGGCATAGTTTTAATGTAAGAGGGAAGGGTGATATGCTATGGTGGAAGAGAGTTGAAAGCCCACGAGAAAAATTACCCTACCCACGACTTAGAGTCGGCGGCCATAGTTTTTGCGCTTAAGTCATGGCGTCATTATTTGCTTGGTGAGAGGATTGAGTTGTATACAGACCATAAGTCACTAAAGTACTTATTCTCTCAGAAGGACCTAAACTTGAGGCAACAAAGATGGATGGAGTTTTTGGCATCCTACGATTTTGAGATCGCTTATACCCCTGGCAAGGGTAACGTTGTAGCTGACGCCTTAAGTAGAAAGAAGTTAACCTTAAGTCCTCTGTTCGTAGAATGACAGAGTTTGGAGTATATATCTTCCTTTGACTTCAAACCCTCTATCGATTATGTACCTGGATTTTTGGCATCATTAGAGGTGCAACCTACACTTTTGGGTCGAGTTGGAGAGGCACAGCAAAACGACCCATAGTTGGTTGAGATAGTAGGCAAGCTAATATGAGGGGAGTCCTCAAGACATCTTGATAGATATGCTATAGATGAGAGAGGTTGGCTATGTAGAGATGGGAGATTTTGCGTACCACAAGACGAGAGTTTGAAGAAGGCAATTCTTGAAGACTCACATCGCTCTAAGATGACCATACATCCCGGTGGTGATAAGATGTATAGGGATATGAAGCGAGTTTTCTTTTGGGCCTAAATGAAGAAGGACGTGGCCGAATTTGTTGCTAGATGCTTAGTGTACCAGCAAGTCAAAGCGAAGAAAAAGAAGCCCGAAGGTTTGCTCCATCCTTTAGAGATTCCGCTTTGGAAATAGGAAATCGTTTCTATGGATTTTGTAGATGGGTTACCAAGATCAAGGAAGGGTAATACGGGGATTTGGGTAATTGTAGATCGACTTACTAAAAGTGCCCATTTTATTCCCGTTAAAAGTAGAAGGACCGCCGCATGGTTAGCATCAGTTTATCTTCGAGAGATAGTTCGTTTGCACGGCATACCCTCCAGCATTGTGAGCGATAGAGATCCCATTTTCACAAGAGAATTTTGGAGAAGCTTACAAGAGGCGGTTGGGACGCAGTTATGCTTAAGTACCGCTTATCATCCTTAGACGAATGGCTAGACCGAGAGGGTGAATCATATTCTAGAAGACCTTCTGAGGCTACGCATCCTAGACTTTGGAGGAACATGGGAAGAGCACCTTCCACCAGTAGAGTTCGCCTATAATAATAGTTTTCAGGCTAGCATTGCCATAGCACCTTTTGAGGCTCTTTATGGATGACCGTGCCGATCACCTACATGTTGGTGGGAATCCACGGACAAGGTTTTGCTAGGAACCGACATGATTAGGGATACTTCGGAGAAGATAGACCTGATTCGACGGCGAATGAAGACGGCGCAGGACCGAAAGAAGTCATATGCTGATAGGAGACGAACCGATCTTGAGTTCGATGTCGGGGACATGGTTTTAATTAAGGTGTCACCATTGAGAAACGTAGTCCGTTTGGATCAGTAGGGAAGTTGGCACCAAGGTTCATAGGACCCTTTCCAATTACAGAGAGGATTGGGCAGATGGCGTATAAAGTAAAGTTACCAGAGAAGCTCAGCGGAGTTCATGACGTGTTTCACGTTTCGTATTTGCGTAAGTGTTTACACGATACGGCAGAAGTGGTAGAGCTGAGCACGCTCGAAGAAGTGGAAGTAGAGCGCAATGGCACGATCAGACGAGCTCCTACACACATTCTCGGATCGGAGGTCAAAAAGCTTCGCAACAAAGAGGTCAAGTTGGTCAAAGTGCAATGGGAAGATGATCAAAGAAACACGACTTGGGAGACGGAAGATAAGATGCGTATGTTGTACCCTTTCCTTTTTGAGGGTATTTTTTATTTTCTCCTTTTCTACATGTAACAACCCGGAAAATCTGAGCCAGTTTAAATTTTTTAATTTGGCTATTTTAGTGGATTTTAAGTATTTAAAATAAATTATTTTAAATAATAACAATGAAAAGTATGTTTGAATCGACATTTGAAAATAAATATAATTATTTTCAATTATAAACAAGGCTTGAAATGGCGCGGCAGTTTCAAAATTCGAATTCAAACTTTGACTGACTGTACCGGGTGCAAAATAAAACAGATTTTAGTGAAACTAAAAATATTTAAATCTGTTAGTGAATATCTTTCTAACGAATCTGAAAAATCGAAGTTTCATACTAGGAATCAAAAGTTATATCCAAATGAATTTTCAGAAAGGTCGCTATAGAATATATATAGCCCATGAAAATAGACATTTTGCAAACGACCTCAGAATTCGACGAAACCGCTTTTGTTCGATTCGGGATGTTAAATTATTGCTAGGTTTCAAATTTCATTATTTTTGAAGTTAGTATGTGAGCGTGGCAAAGGAAACTGTGTTTGGTCGATTTTTGTTAAATTGAATCGACTAGAAAAGGGCCATTTTTCAAACGGTCTCAGAATTCAACGAAACTAGTTTTGTTGGGACCGTATCGTCAAAACATAGCAAGATTTATTTTTTTGGAATTTTTAGGATCAGTATGTGGCCCCGGAAATTGAAATGTACGTTCAAATCAAATATTGAATGTTTTATATTTTAATTTGAAAAAAAACTGACTGAAATAGTCGAATGGGCATGCGAATGATATCCCATTGGGTTCGGAATGGGGGTATTTAGCTAGGGACGACAGTCGTTGGGTTTGGATTGGAGCTAGTATGTGAAGAGGGGTATTTTAGAATTTTGAAAATATATAAATAAAATAAAAAAATCCTATTGGCCAGTCAAACTCTCTCTCCCCATTTTTCTCTCTCCCCGACATCCGATTAAAGGCGGAAACCCGTTCGCCAATTCCAGGCCATATTCCGGCCGCCTCATTCACCGTTGACCCTCGCCCCAATTGGGTTTTTTGAAGAGCTCGATCTCCTCTCCACATCCATAGCCGGAGCGCCACCTCTCGTCGCATGTAGGATGAGATCAGACGCCGAGAAGTCAACGTCCTCAAGCCGCCGTCGCGCCCTGATCCCGCCACCGAACGCCGTCGCACCACCATCGAGAGGAGCGCCTCTCCAAGCTCTTCGACACCGTAGAACCTGATCTGGACGAAGTGCAACGGATTTGCAAAGAAATCTAAACCTAGTTTTGAAGATCGAGGAAAGGTATACGGCTGAATTACTTTTAAACTGTTTAATAGCACTTTAAAGCGCAACGGTTTATGATTTCACAATAAAAATCATATCTTTTTGCTGTGTGATCGAAATCCAGCGAAACAAGAGACACCGGGACCGTGAGGACGTCTTCTACATTCTAGAATAGACCGGATATTTTTCTGAGCCTTCTACAATTTTTGGTGGAGTGGAACCCAATGTGAGATTTCTGAATTATAAACGATATGGAAACAACGACGTATAAATTATATAGTCGAAGTATGAGTTATATAAGCGTTGTACACCGCAAGTATAAGCGTTGTACACCTCATGTATAAGCGTTGTATAAGTTGTATGTTCGATGTATAAGTTATATATGCGTTGTAAAAATGATATATGCATTGAAATAAATTGAAATGATATTGAAATGAAATCGAAATATAGTTATATACGTATATATATATATATATATATATATATATATATATATATATATATATATACTCCCCTCGTCCACAGACCATGGACAATATATATTGGTTGTGATATTGTTTGGATTATTGGTTGATGTGAAAATTTGGTTAATATCATGAATGGTTGATTTGAAATGATTGATTGTGGTTGAAATTCCGATAGGATTAGTATATGGGAAAATTCGTCTACGTACGAACTAGATATTGAAAATCCCCATTGTCAAAAGCTGCGAGGCTTTAAGGTAGAGCGAGGAGTCGTACTAGGGACGGTGCCGGTTTTAACTACCCTGTCGTTATGCTGCCGAAATTTTCTGAAATATTTCTGTGTTTGATTTAAATTCATGTGTTGAAATAAAATTCATGTGTTGAAAAGTAAATTCATGTGTTGAATGGAGTTCATATATTGAATAAATTCTTTGAAAGATAAAAATAATATTTTCATCACATATATAGATTATATAAAATACTAGTGTTTGAAATAAATTGTTTTAACACCAAAAATAACATTTTTACCCTATATATGAACTATATAAAATAATCGTGTTTTGAAATAAATTGTTTTACAATAAAAATAACATTTTTACCCTATATACGAACTATATAAAATAATCGTGTTTTGAAATAAATTGTATTACAATAAAAAATCACATTTTTATGATATATATGAACTGTTAAAAATAGTGATGTGTTGAAATAAATAGATGTTGGATAAAAATACCATTTTTATCAAATGTGTGAAATGAATATGGTTTTGAAATCGAAGAATGAATTATGTTTATATATATATAATTGAAATAAATCGAATAACGACGCTATAGTTCGTATTTTGAAATCGTAACTTCAAACGATTGTACCGGGAGATCCGACCGTCGGATTTTCCCAAAACTGAAACCGTTGGATTTGTTTTGAAAAGATCTTTATAATGATATAAAATTTGTGAAGATCCAACGGTTAGATTTTCAGATATGTGTAAATCAAATCTGAAGAAAAACAGCACCACGGCCGCGTTATGGCCTGAAGCGTCGTTTGAATTAATTGGCTATTTTTAAATGAATAAAATTAGCGATAAATCGTTATAAAATATTATAAACGATATGGAATGGAAATAAACCGAATTTACCCGGTTTATTGAATATTTGATGTTTGAATGTGTTTGGCGTGAAAATTACATTTAAGAACAGAATTATTGATGTCGAATAATTTAACCATTGAAATGAATTGATTTAAATTCTAAATATACGTGAATTATTTGAAAAGGCCGAGCTAAATCTCATTTCAAATAATTGATCGGCGATAAGAAGTCGATGATGAAGACGGTGGTTGAAGACCGGAGATCTTCACCTCGGTTGGTTGATTACTGATGTCTTGATTGGGAGCCATCCTGAAATATAGATAATAAGTGGTGATCGTCCAGACGTACTTGGAGATCGATGGATATGCGAGGTATATGGTGCCTCCGATTTCGTTCAGACCCAGAACGAACTTGTAAATGGACTGTGTGTCTGACATTGGATTTTGTTCTATGCTGATTGATCTCTATTAAATATATATTAGTTTGGCAGCGGAGAATTTATTCTCTTGCTTAACGCCCTTCTCTGAGACGTACGAGCTCAGAGGTTATATATCGATAGAAATCAGTCGCATGGAGCGAATTGCCTGTGTGGCATGCCTAAGTGGCAGATGATCAAGGCTTTTGTTGAAAAGTAAATTCTTGTGGTTGATGATCAAAGCACGGCCTGTGTGGCATAGCTTTGTGTATAACGTTGATTTGCGAGCCTCACACCCCGGTATGAACCAGAAACGGGAGAGGACCTCAGGGAGGACATGCGTTTCCTTCTAGCTAGGGTGGTGTCAGTGACCTTCCAGCCCTGACATTTATATTATTTTCACCTGTGTGGTTGTTGTTGTTGCGAGGCGCCTCGGATATATCGGTGACTATGTGGAGCCGATGGAGTCAAAGGACTCATTTATGCCCCAAAAGGCGGGGAAACGCAATGTTCAGGCATTTTAATCCACATCGGTGGACCGGCCCTGTCGCTCCAAGGGTCGATGCGCTCTGACCCTGAGGCTCGGGCTAGAGAGTCTTGAAGTCGGTAAGGACTATCTTTTGCCTTAGTTCATGACGGAAATCCAATTTCCAAACATGACACCGTGCGGTTTTGATTGTATACCTATATATGGCGACATAGTGGTATGGGGGCATTAATGCCGTCTATGATTGATACTTATGATTTGAAATTGTTTTTGAAACTTATAAACACTGGTAATAATATCAAATGCTTTTGTTTTATTCATATCAAGCATATTTTGGCCATTATAAGGTAAAACTCTATCCTCCGGTTTGCGTTGCATTGTGTGATGGGAACTGAGTCTTATAATGGCTTCATTTTTATAAAAAGCATTGCGATGTTTAAAAGGTTTACTTGTTTTAAAGCACTGGCAATCCAATGGAGTAAACCCGTTCCGCGAAAGTGGTGTGGTCCTATGATTAGCCATATTAGAAAATATGTTAAGTAGATTTCTCATACCAGTCCCATGACTGACTCGTAGTTTGTTTCACTTGCAAACTCGGGTGCCCTTTTTTCTACACGGGAAGCCTTTTATTCAGGTTTTAGCAGGCTCTTTCTAGATAGCAGGAGCTGAAGATGGATTCTATCATTTATCTCTTTTTGTGTTGTTCAGCTCCTATTGTACATATTATGTTTTGTTTTCCGCTGTAGACATTTATGTATAGCTGAGCTGTATTTTGTACTAAGTATGATCCTGTATACTGTGTAAATCTGATGATTATGTTTATCCAGTGTATTCTATTGTACATTATCTGGTGTATTTATTTATTTCTGTTCTACTGTTATCTGTATATGTGTTATATTCCAAAGATTACCCTTGCCACCGTCGTACGGGGTTTTGGGGACGTCACAACGTGGTATCAGAGCTTTGGTTAAGCTTAGTTCTGGAATGTAACGTATTGACGAACTCGTCAAAGATAGAACTAGTAGAGTTCTAGGATGAATAACTCATTACAGATAGGATCAGTAATGTCCTAATATGAGTATAGCAGAAACAGAATAACTCGTTAGAGATGGGGTCAGAAATGCCCCAGAACGAGTTGAGAGTTATAGGTTTATAAATAACGTATTTGTGATTATATATATAGTCTGGTTTTAGAAATATGATTTTTGAATATATAAAAGATATATATTTGAAAAGTTAATAAACAATTTGATTGATGTTTGTGTTGTGTGATTGTGGATTTGATTTATTAAATTATTAGAATGATAATTAATTTAATCAATAAGAGAATGAATGGTAGAATTTATTCGATTAAATCACACATTGAATTGATTAGAGAATAAATAGAAATATATACATGTGAATTATATATGTTTGAACAGGTAAATGGATTAGCCGTTGAGTAAAGAATTTATTTGCATGCCCGAAAAATAGGTAAACCTTAATGAGTTGGATGCGCAATTTTATTATTATATCAACTCCTGTGAATGCCATTGGATGCGGAGTGCTGGTTATTCTGTGTGTAATTAATAAATGTCGCAATAGGATAGTAACAATTAATTTTGAACTACACTACATGGCATACTTCTTGAAGATAGGCATACTTCATCATATACCACATAAGCATTTGGAGCTTGTGTGACGAGGTTGAAGATTTACCATACGAGCGAGAGGCTTGTATGGCGATGACTATATTTTACAGGTTGAACTGATGACTGATATGGATCATATAAAAGTGTAACGATAAATTTCCATTTTAATAAAAAAAAACCACACGGATCTAGAGATGATAATAAACACGTATGTCTAGTCTTTTAAGGCACAAAAACTATTTATGGGGTGACGAGAATTTATTCTCTGGAGTTATTATCTATACACACTCCCCCGTGGAGACTAGAATATATCACTATAAATATGTGTATGCTTATTAGAATTTATTGGGTACCTAATACAGCCCAATAAATTTCCAAACCCCTCCCCGTACAAAGGAGGTTATGGCGAAATTTTTTGAAAATTTAGGGTGTTAGCCAAATTTTTGAAGAATTTGAAAATTCTTAGAAACTAAAAAGTTGAAGAATGGAAGCCAGGATGAAAGTTGAGTTGGTTAATTAAACAACTTTCGACTTCGTTCCTTTTCGGGGACGAAAAATTTTAAGTGGGGGAGATTGTAACAACCCGGAAAATCTGAGCCAGTTTAAAAATTTTAATTTGGCTATTTTAGTGGACTTTAAATATTTAAAATAAATTATTTTAAATAATAACGACAAAAAGTATGTTTGAATCGACATTTTAAAATAAATATAATTATTTTTAATTATAAACAAGGCCTGAAATGGCGCGACAGTTTCAAAATTCGAATTCAAACTTTGACTGACTGTACCGGGTGCAAAATAAAACGGATTTTAGTGAAACCAAAAATATTTAAATCTGTTAGTGAATATCTTTCTAACGAATCTGAAAAATCAAAGTTTCATAGTAGGAATCAAAAGTTATGACCAAATGAATTTTCAGAAAGGTCGCTATAGAATATATATAGCCCTTGAAAATATACATTTTGCAAACGACCTCAGAATTCGACGAAACCACTTTTGTTGGATCCGAGATGTCAAATTATTTCTAGGTTTCAAATTTCATAATTTTTGAAGTTAGTATGTGAGCGTGGAAAAGGAAAATGTGTTTGGCCGATTTCTGTTAAATTGGATCGACTAGAAAAGGGCCATTTTTCAAACGGTCTTAGAATTCGACGAAACTAGTTTTGTTGGGACCATATCGTCAAAACATATCTAGATTTATTTTTCGGGAATTTTCAGGATCAGTATGTGGCCCCGGGAAATTGAAATGTACGTTCAAATCAAATATTGAATGTTTTATATTTTAATTTGAAGAAAAACTGACTGAAACAGTCGAATGGGCCTGCGAAACATATCCCATTGTGTTCGGAATGGGGGTATTTAGCTAGGGACGATAGTCGTTGGGTTTGGATTGGAGCAAGTATGTGAAGAGGGGTATTTTAGAATTTTGAAAATATATAAATAAATAAAAAATCCTATTGGCCAGTCAAACTCAATCTCCCCGTTTTTCTCTCCCCCCGACATCCGATTAAAGGCGGAAACCCGTTTGCCGCTTCCAGGCCATATTCCAGCCGCCTCGTTCACCGTTGACCCTCGCCCCAGTTGGGTTTTTTGAAGAGTTCGATCTCCTCTCCATATCCATAACCGGAGCACCACCTCTCGTCGCCTGTAGGAGGAGATCCGACACCGAGAAGTCAACGTCTTCAAGCCGCCGCCGCGCCCTGATCCCGCTACCGAACACCGTCGCACCACCATCGAGAGGAGCGCCTCCCCAAGCTCTTCGACACCGTATAACCTGATCTGGACGAAGTGCAACGGATTTGCAAAGAAATCTAAACCTAGTTTTGAAGATCGAGGAAAGGTATACGGCTGAATTATTTTAAACTGTTTAATAGCACTTTAAAGCGCTATGGTTTATGATTTCACAATAAAAATCATATCTTTTTGCTGTGTGATCGAAATCCAGTGAAACAAGAGACACCGGGACTGTGAGGACGTCTTCTACATTCTAGAAGAGACCGGATATTTTTCTGAGCCTTCTACAATTTTTGGTGGAGTGGAACCCAATGTGAGATTTCTGAATTATAAACGATATGGAAACAATGATATATAAATTATATAGTCGAAGTATGAGTTATATAAGCGTTGTACACCTCATGTATAAGCGTTGTATAAGTTGTATGTTCGATGTATAAGTTATATATGCGTTGTAAAAATGATATATGCATTGAAATAAATTGAAATGATATTGAAATGAAATCGATATATAGTTATATATGTATATCTATATATATATATATACTCCCCTCGTCCACAGACCATGGACGATATATATTGGTTGTGATATTGTTTGGATTATTGGTTGATGGGAAAATTTGGTGAATATCATGAATGGTTGATTTGAAATGATTGATTGTGGTTGAAATCCCAACAGGATTAGTATATGGGAAAATTCGTCTGCGTACGAACTAGATATTGAAAATCCCCATTGTCAAAAGCTGTGAGGCTTTAAGGTAGAGCGAGGAGCCGTACAAGGGACGGTGCCGGTTTTAACTACCCTGTCGTTATGCTGCCAAAATTTTCTGAAATATTTCTGTGTTTGATTTAAATTCATGTGTTGAAATAAAATTCATGTGTTGAAATAAAATTCATGTGTTGAAATAAAATGTGTTGAAATAAAATTCATTTGTTGAAATAAAATTCATGTGTTGAAATGGAAATTCATGTGTTGAATGGAGTTCATATATTGAATAAATTCTTTGAAAGATAAAAATAACATTTTCATCACATATATAGATTATATAAAATACTAGTGTTTTAAATAAATTGTTTTAACACCAAAAATAACATTTTTACCCTATATATGAACTATATAAAATAATCGTGTTTTGAAATAAATTGTTTTACAATAAAAATAACATTTTTACCCTGTATACGAACTATATAAAATAATCGTGTTTTGAAATAAATTGTTTTACAATAAAAAATCACATTTTTATGATATATATGAACTGTTAAAAATAGTGATGTGTTGAAATAAATAGCTGCTGGATAAAAATACCATTTTTATCAAATGTGTGAAATGAATATGGTTTTGAAATCGAAGAATGAATTATGTTTATATATATATAATTGAAATAAATCGAATAACGACGCTGTAGTTCGTATTTTGAAATCCTAACTTCAAACGATTGTACCGGGAGATCCGACCGTCGGATTTTCCCAAAACTGAAACCGTTGGATTCGTTTTGAGAAGATCTTTCTAATGATATAAAATTTGTGAAGATCCAACGGTTAGATTTTTAGATATGTTTAAATCAAATCTGAAGAAAAACAGCGCCATGGCCGCGTTATGGCCTGAAGCGTCGTTTGAATGAATTGGCTATTTTTAAGTAGATAAAAATAGCGATAAATCATTATAAAATAATACAAACGATATGGAATGGAAATAAACCGAATTTACCTGGTTTATTGAATATTTGATGGTTGAATGTGTTTGGCGTGAAAATTACATAACAGAATTATTGATGTCGAATAATTTAACCATTGAAATGAATTGATTTAAATTCTAAATATACGTGAATTATTTGAAAAGGCCGAGTTAAATCTCATTTCAAATAAATGATCGGCGATAAGAAGTCAATGATGAAGACGGTGGTTAAAGACCGGAGATCTTCACCTCGTTTGGTTGATTACTGATGTCTTGATTGGGGGGTATCCCGAAATATAGATAATAAGTGGTGATCGTCCAGACGTACTTGGAGATCGATGGATTTGCGAGGTATATGGTGCCTCCGGTTTCGTTCAGACCCAGAACGAACTTGTAAATGGACTGTGTGTCTGACATTGGATTTTGTTCTATGCTGATTGATCTCTATTAAATATATATCTGTTTGGCAGCGGAGAATTTATTCTCTTGCTTAACGCCCTTCTCTGAGACGTACGAGCTCAGAGGTTATATATCGATAGAAATCAGTCGCATGGAGCGAATTGCCTGTGTGGCATGCCTAAGTGGCAGATGATCAAGGCTTTTGTTGAAAAGTAAAGTCTTGTGGTTGATGATCAAAGCACGGCCTGTGTGGCATAGCTTTGTGTATAACGTTGATTCGCGAGTCTCACACCCCGGTATGAACCAGAAACGAGAGAGGACCTCAGGGAGGACATGCGTTTCCTTCTAGCTAGGGTGGTGTCAGTGACCTTCCAGCCCTGACATTTATATTATTTTCACCTATGTGGTTGTTGTTGTTGCGAGGCGCCTCGGATATATCGGTGACTATGTGGAGCCGATGGAGTCATAGGACACATTTACGCCCCCAAAGGGCGGGGAAACGCAGTGTTCAGGCATTTTAATCCACATCGGTGGACCGGCCATGTCGCTCCAAGGGTCGATGCACTCTGGACCTGAGGCTCGGGATAGAGAGTCTCGAAGTCGGTAAGGACTATCTTTTGCCTTGGTTCATGACGGAAATCCAATTTCCAAATACGACACCGTACGGTTTTGATTGTATACCTATATATGGCGACATAGTGGTATAGGGCATTAATGTCGTCTATGATTGATACTTATGATTTGAAATTGTTTTTGAAACATGTAAACACTAGTAATAATATCAAATTCTTTTGTTTTATTCATATCAAGCATATTTTGGCCATTATAAGGTAAAACTTTATCCTCCGGTTTGTGTTGCATTGTGTGATGGGAACTGAGTCTTATAATGGCTTCATTTTTATAAAAAGCATTGCGATGTTTAAAAGGTTTACTTGTTTTAAAGCACTGGCAATTCAATGGAGTAAACCCGTTCCACGAAAGTGGCGTGGTCCTGTGATTAGCCATATTAGAAAATATGTTAAGTAGATTTCTCATACCAGTCCCATGACTGACTCGTGGTTTGTTTCACTTGCAAACTCGGGTGCCCCTTTTTCTATACGGGAAGCCTTGTATTCAGGTTTTAGCAGGCTCTTTCTGGATAGCAGGAGCTGAAGATGGATTCTATGATTTATCTCTTTTTATGCTGTTCAGCTCCTATTGTACATATTATGTTTTGTTTCCCGCTGTAGACATTTATGTATAGCTGAACTGTATTTTGTACTAAGTATGATCTTGTATACTGTGTAACTCTAATGATTATGTTTATCCAGTGTATTCTATTGTACATTATCTGGTGTATTTATTTATTTCTGTTCTGTTGTTATTTGTATATGTGTTATATTCCAAAGATTACCCTTGCCACTGTCGTATGGGGTTTTGGGGTCGTCACACTACCGCTTTGTTGATACTTGTCCTATCTTTTAGTATTATCTTTGCGATGACATCTTCGATCTTTAGGTAGGAAGAACCCTATGGTTGAACATGTGTTTGAGACATGTTTTGTCTGATGGATGCCAATGGATGCAAGTGGTTGCTAGTGGTTTCTCGTGGATGCATGTACACACACCTAAGGCACTAGATCGGCTCAATCACCTTCATGTTGCATATAAATGCATGTGCATATTTAAATTAATGGATGTATAATGGTTGTGTTATCATATGGACGCTGCATTTTAATGAATGGTAGTGCACACAAGTAGAAACAATATGTATCGATAGGATTCTTTCGCATACATATTGGACGCATGGCACTATCATGATTTGCATTAAGGAGGTCAACTGAATCAGTAGACCGCCTGATTTTGCATTAAATAAGGAACATATACACACACTTCTTGCATATGTTTATACAACATTAGAAATTTTGTAAGGACAATGGATGCCTGTGTTTGATGGTTGAGTAGATGGATGATTGGATGTTAGGATATGCATTCTCCTTAACTTGGGGATTTCGAGGGCGAAATCCTTTAAGGAGGGGAGATTGTAACACCCCGTAATTTAAAATATTAAAGTTAACAAATTAAAGAATACTTAATTACAAATGTGGGAATTAAGGGAAATGAGTTGCGCCATTGCGTTAGTCTCGGAATTCTGCTTGAGATAGAGTCCGAGTTTGTGTGAATTGGACTTCGTATGAAGAAGTTATGGCCTTCCGAAGTTTCAGAAATTAATTAAATTAAAAACAGCTCAGGTTCAGAAAAAAATATAAAACAGGGACCAGGTCGACCAGATGGTCGACCTTAGTGTCGACCTCCCCCTATAAAGGTCGACCTTAGCGTCGACCTAGGGGTCAACCTGCCCCCCTTGGGCAGATCTGAAAGATGACGATTTTGTGACTCGGTGCTGAGTCATTAGGGCTGAGGTGTCATTCTATCTTGACTGGATGGTCTTGATTGATTTTACGTTAATCTGACGGCTCTTAATTAACTAATCTTTTATAAAAACACCCTAAAACCCCTAACCCTAATAACACAAATTCATAATAAGAGTCGCCATGCCGTCAATGGAGGGCCTAGAGTAGCCGCCATACACTTTCAACCCTAAAGCAAGAGAGAGGCTTGAATCAAAATCAAATCAAATCAAATCTAAATAACAACTAAGTCTACATCAAAGGCGAGCAATCCAATTTCAGAATACAGATCCCAGAAAGACAAGACTATTCTTTTTAATTGTGAGTATGATAGCTTTCACAAAATAATTAATTAATTTAATTATGATAAGATATAATTGGGATTATGAGAATATGATTTTGAATCATGTGATGTAAATTATATGTATGTTTGTGGTGTTGAATCATATGTTAGTTCTTATGTGAATCTTATGCAAGTTGAATCATATACCTTATGCAACTTGAATCATATACCTTACGAAAGTTGAATCATATACCTTATGCAAGTTGAATCATATATCTTATGCAAGTTGGTGATGATTGAATCATATATATATATGAATCTTATGCAAGTTTGGGTGGTTGAAATATATGTGAAACATGTATATGCATATGCTAGTTTATGTGACATTAATCTACATGTTAAGATCTATATGCAAGATTACACCTTTATGTTTAGATCTATATGCAAGTTTACATCTTTATGTTTAGATCTATATGGAAGTTTACATCTTTATGATTAGATCCATATGCAAGTTCACATATTTATGTTTAGATCCATATACAAGTTCACACCTTTATGTTTGGATCTATAGCAGTACATAAGTTATGCAAGTTTATGCCCATTACCTATGCTAGTTTCTTATCATATGCTAGTTTGAATGAAATTCATATGCAAGTTTATGTCATGATCCATAGATCTATTTTATATGTTAAGTAATGTTGTTTTTCTTTCTATAAGTTAGACAATTTGCGAGTCTAACCTATGTCATATGAAAACGTACGAATAGCGTGGGGATGATGGGATAATATTGAATATACATAAATTATGAATTGGCATAAAATGGCATTAAAAGGCATATAATTAATTTGAGATATTAATTGGCATAATTGGTATTTATGGACATAATTTTAAGAGATAATTATGGACATAAATAAATTTGGAAATTATTGACAAATTTAAATAGGGATATTAATCCAATTTGGGGTTAAATAAAGATGTGTAATAATAAACCACCTAAGACACGATATTAGACTCTTTTGTGGTGTAAGACTGCCCGGACCCGCCCGGCAAATCCAGCAGCCACAAATGCCAGTCTAATGTGAGAGGTCAAAGGCACGAATTAAATGCGTAACAATTATAAAGACACGAGGTTAGGCTCGTTTGTGGTGTAAGACTGCCCGGGCCTGCCCGGCAAATCCAGCAGCCACAAATGCCTGTCTAATGTGGGAGGTCTTTACAAGGTTACAGTTTTAAAGAATTAAGAAACACTTAACCATATAAACATGTGGTGGGACATGGGGGGGTTAAGTGGGTGCCTTGGGTGGCATGTGAAATTAAGGGGGTGCCTTAGGTGGCATGTGAAATACGATTAGATGCACGTAACCAAGATTGAAACATGTAAGAAGACATGAATAAGAATGGGGTTAAGTAGGGAAAGCCTTAGATGGGACCAAGCATAGGTGGAAAGCTTATGTCATGCATGGGGGCCCTTTTCAAACCAGTAACCCATTAAGTATCTTTGTGAGCTCGACCCAAGTCGAGGACGAGACAAGCTTACTGGATTTGATTGTAAGAGGTCAAAACGGGTTAGCGATGGCAACGCAAGTCCCACGGGGTCATGTGCGTGCATGGGGCCGGGCTGGTAGGTAAGACATTGTTGCATCGTGTAGATATAAGCCGTGCATTTTTGGTGGTATCGGGTTGCCACTTTGGGGAGTGATACACCTCACTATGGGGCCAGCACGGGTATCTACGAGTTAGGGAGTCGATCGAATGGGGGTGGTGGGTACAACTAGTGGAGATATGGGTAGACGGCACCTATGAAGGCGGCTAGGGGTACACGAAACTACCATTATCATAATTAAGTTCTATAGGCGGGATCAACTTTTACGGTGACTAGTGGTGGTGCAGTATAGTAATTATCCTATAGTGATTAGGAACGAGATTAACACTAGAATATTCCTCTTAATTGCTTTGTCATGCCCACTTGTTTCATGATCATACCTTATTTTACCAGTTTATGCCTTATCCTAGTTACTTTAATAATTATATTGTTAAAGTTATTATACTCGCCAGACTTTATGTCTGACCCCCCTTGTTTTCGCCTCTTTTCTTCCTTCCCGCCCCCCTCCCCTACCCAGGTTCTCAGGGTGGGACTAGTACTAGTGGAGCTTGATCATGGATCTCTTTCTCCCTCTTTTGGAAGTGCTTGGATTGCTGAAAGTATAGTTCAGCTCATCTCTTTTATGGCTACTTGTGTTGGGGTTTATGCTTTTTATTTTATGTACTCTGAAACAATTTATCAAGATGTATATTAAGTGTACTTGGTTTATGAAGTTGTTGTAATCAAACTATTTCTCCGCTGCAATAAAAGTTGTTTTAATTTTTTCAAGTACCATTATTTATATCTGTCTTGTTATATTCTGTTCTATACACTAAATACGCTCCATGGAAGTTAATGCATTCCCTTTGTGAGTGACATTAATGGACGTGCGGTGTTACACGTGGTATCAGAGCCAGGTTACCAGACCAGATATGAATTTTGAAAAACTATTTTTTCAAAAAGCATTTTATAAAGAAATACTTTCAAAAGTATGTTTTAAGGAAAGTATTTTCAAGAAAAGTTTGTTTTAAAAACATAACCCCCAAAAGTCATATATCTTTCTTTAGAATTCTCCGTTTTGATTCTCTTCATTTTCTTTCCAGCATGTCTAGAATTCCCGAGATACCCGAGGGGATACCGATACCAAGATGGTTTAGAAGGTATCTGGAAGCTAGGGCCAATGTCGCAGGCCCAGCAAATGGTCCTCCTCTTCTTCCTCCTCCTCCTCCCCATGTTGATACTTTTGCAAAGATATGCAAAGATTTTAGGGCAATGGGCAGGAAACCTTTTCATGGATCAGAGACGTTTGTGGAAGCTCGAAATTGGCTTAAGGAGGTGGAAGATCTATTTGGTATATTCGAGGTGGAAGATGGAAGGAAGGTCCAATTGGCTGCTTGGTTAATGAAGGACGAAGCCTTGTTTTGGTGGGAATTCACGAACGGAGAGCGTCCGGTGGAGACATGGATAGATTTCAAGCGTAGGTTCGAAATGAAGTTTCTCTCACGAGCAAATGAAAATTTATATATGGAAAGGTTCTTAGCGTTGAAGCCAGGGGATTTATCAGTAAAGGAGTATGTCAACAAGTTCAATCAGTTGGCGAGATTTGGCTTGGAATTGGTAAACACACCTGAGAAGAAGGCCTTAAGGTTCATTAAGGGTTTGAATGAGCCACTACATGGGTTAGCTATGAACCACATTCCTATGGGGGCTACCTATGAGAAATTGGTTGACATGGCGCTTATGCATAAGGAAGAGAAAGGTGCTAATGCTGATATGGCACCGAAGAAGAAAGGGGACCAAAAGAAACCACAACAGCAAAACAAGAAAGGCGGGAAGAACAATAATGGCAAAGGAAAGAAGAAGTGCTTTAATTGTGGGACACCAGGCCATCTGAGTAAAGACTGTAGGAAAAAGAAGAAGGCTGGTTGTTTTCACTGTGGAGAGGTAGGTTATCTAGTTAAGGACTGCCCAAGGAAACAGGGGCAAGGGCAAAGAAAATCGGGAGGGCAGCTTCAGGCTCTCATGGCACCAGGGCAGGCGAGAGGGCAGACTCAGGCTCTCTTGGCACCAAGACAGGAGAGAGGTAGAAACATTTCCGTTGAAAGTTTAGTTTTTCTGTTTGATCATCCGGTTCGTACTTTGTTTTACTCTGGCGCTTCACACTCGTTTGTATCTACTTCGTTAGTTGAAACACTGCACCTAAATACTAGTCTAGTTACGGATCCCATAGTAGTCTCAAATCCTATTGGTGGTTCTGCTCATCTTTCTATGATTTGTCGGGATTTGAGAGTGTATATCTTGGGCATTGGGTTTGAATGCAACGCCTTTGTTCTTGGCTTCATGAGCTACGGCTTGATTCTAGGTATGGATTGGCTAACTAGATATAGGGCCATCCTAGATTGTGAAAGAAGGGTGGTTAAATTATTGACTCGTTGTGGAAAGACCCTTGATATTTCTTGTGACCCTAGAGGTCTGGTAATGCTTAGCTACCAAGAATCACTTGACGTGTCCAATGATGATTTGAAATCTGTTTGTGTGGTCCGTGAATATAGTGACGTCTTCGATAAAGTTCTAGGTTTTCCCCCGAAGCGTGAGATAGACTTTCGAATATACTTAGTAGATAATGCAAAGCCAGTTGCATTACCAGTGCGCCACATGGCTCCGAGAGAGATAAGAGAACTCAGTAAGCAAGTTAAAGAGTTGCTTGAGAAGGGGTTCATAAGAAGAAGTATTTCGGAGTGGGGTTCTCAAGTCGTTTTTCTACGAAAGCTGATGGTTCACTTAGATTGTGCGTGGACTATAGAGAGCTGAATAAGCTAACAAAGAAGAACAGAAACCCGTTACCGAGGATAGATGATTTATTCGATCAATTGGTGGGTGCCTCAGTTTTCTCGCAACTGGATTTGGATACAGGGTTTCATCAGCTAAGGTTGGCTGAAGATAGCATCGATAAGACTGCATTTAGAATTCCTGACGGTTTCTTTGAGTGGCTAGTCATGCCTTTTGGTTTGACGAATGCACCCGCATACTTTGTTGACTTAATGAGTAGGGTGTTTAGGGAGTTTCTGAACAAGTTTGTGGTAGTCTTTGTAGACGATATTCTGGTTTTCTCTAAAAATGAAGAAGAGCATGCCCTACATCTTAGGGAAGTCTTAGAGACCCGCAGTTGGTTGAGATAGTAGGAAAGCTTATAGGAGGGGAGTCCTCAAGACATCTTGATAGATATGCTATAGATGAGAGAGGTTGGCTACGTAGAGATGGGAGACTTTGCGTACCACAAGACGAGAGTTTGAAGAAGGCAATTCTTGAAGACTCACATCGCTCTAAGATGACCATACATCCCAGTGGTGATAAGATGTATAGGGATATGAAGCGAGTTTTCTTTTGGGCCGGAATGAAGAAGGACGTGGCCGAATTCGTTGCTAAATGCTTAGTGTGCCAGCAAGTCAAGGCGGAGCAAAATAAGCCCGGAGGTTTGCTCCATCCTTTAGAGATTCCGCTTTGGAAATGGGAAAGCGTTTCTATCGATTTTGAATATGGGTTACCAAGATCAAGGAAGGGTAATACGGGGATTTGGGTAATTGTAAACCAACTTACTAAAAGTGCCCATTTTATTCCCGTTAAAAGTAGAAGGACCACCACATGGTTAGCATCAGTTTACCTTCGAGAGATAGTTCGTTTGCACGGCATACCCTCCAGCATTGTGAGCGATAGAGATCCCATTTTCACAAGCAAATTTTGGAGAAGCTTACAAGAGGCGGTTGGGACGCAGTTATGCTTAAGTACCGCTTATCATCCTCAGACGAACGGCTAGACCGAGAGAGTGAATCGGATTCTAGAAGACCTTCTGAGGCTATGCATCCTAGACTTTGGAGGAACATGGGAAGAGCACCTTCCACTAGTAGAGTTCGTCTATAATAATAGTTTTCAGGCTAGCATTGGCATGGCACCTTTTGAGGCTCTTTATGGACGACCGTGCCGATCACCTACATGTTGGTGGGAATCCACGGACAAGGTTTTGCTTGGACCCGACATGATTAGGGAGACTTCGGAGAAGATAGACCTGATTCGACGGCGAATGAAGACGGCGTAGGACCGACAGAGGTCATATGCTGATAGGAGACGAATCAATCTTGAGTTAGATGTTGGGGACATGGTTTTAATTAAGGTGTCACCATTAAGAAACGTAGTCCGTTTTGGATCAGTAGGGAAGTTGGCACCAAGGTTCGTAGGACCCTTTCCAATTACAGAGAGGATTGGGCAGATGGCGTATAAAGTAAAGTTACCAGAGAAGCTCAGTGGAGTTCATGACGTGTTTCACGTTTCGCATTTGCGTAAGTGTTTACACGATACGGCAGAAGCGGTAGAGCCGAGAACGCTTGAAGAAGTGGAAGTAGAGCGCAATGCCACGATCAGACGAGCTCCTACACACATTCTCGGATCGGAGGTTAAAAAGCTTCGCAACAAAGAGGTCAAGTTGGTCAAAGTGCAATGGGGAGATGATCAAAGAAACGCGACTTGGGAGACGGAAGATAAGATGCGTACGTTGTACCCTTTCCTTTTTGAGGGTATGTTTTATTTTCTCCTTTTCTACCGCTTTGTTGATACTTGTCCTATCTTTTAGTATTATCTTTGTGATGACATCTCCGATCTTTAGTTAGGAAGAACTCTATGGTTGAAACATGTGTTTGAGACATGTTATGTCTGATGGATGCCAATGGATGCAAGTGGTTGTTCGTGGATGCATGTACACTCACCTTAGGCACTAGATCGGCTCAATCACCTTCATGTTGCATATAAATATGTGTGCATATTTAAATTAATGGATGTATAATGGTTGTGTTATCATATGGATGCTGCATTTTGATGAATGGTAGTGCACACATGTCGAAATAATATGTATCGATAGGATTCTTTCGCATACATAATGGACGCATGGCACTATCATGATTTGCATTAAGGAGGTCAACTGAATCAGTAGACCACCTGATTTTGCATTAGATAAGGAACATATACACACACTTCTTGCATATGTTCATTGAGCATTAGAATTTTTGTAAGGACAATGGATGCCTGTGTTTGATGGTTGAGTAGATGAATGATTGGATGTTAGGATATGCATTCTCCGTAACTTGGAGATTTCAGGGGCGAAATCCTTTAAGGAGTGGAGAATGTAACACCCCGTAATTTTAAATATTAAAGTTAACAAATTAAAGAATACTTAATTTCAAATGTGGGAATTAAGGGAAACGAGTTGCGCCATTGCGTTCGTCTCGGAATTCGGCTTGAGATAGAGTCCGAGTTTGTGTGAATTGGGCTTCGTATGAAGAAGTTATGGCCTTCCGAAGTTTCAAAAATTAATTAAAAACAGCTCAGGTTCAGAAAAAAATACAAAACAGGGACCAGGTCGACCAGGGGGTCGACACTAGTGTCGACCTCCCCCTATAAAGGTCAACCTTAGCGTCGACCTAGGGGTCGACCTGCCCCCCTCCACCCCCCCCCCCCCCCCGGGGGGGAAGATCTGAAAGATGACGATTTTGTGACTCAGTGTTGAGTCATTAGGGCTGAGGTGTCATTCTATCTTGACTGGATGGTCTTGATTGATTCTAGGTTAATCTGACGGCTCTTAATTAACTAATCTTCTATAAAAACACCCTAAAACCCCTAACCCTAATCACACAAATTCATAACAAGAGCCACCATGCCGTCAATGGAGGACCTAGAGTAGCCGCCATACACTTTCAACCCTAAAGTAAGACAGAGGCTTGAATCAAAATCAAATCAAATCTAAATAACAACTAAGTCTACATCAAAGGCGAGCAATCCAATTTCAGAATACAGATCCCAGAAAGACAAGACTATTCTTTTTAATTGTGAGTTTGATAGCTTTCACAAAATAATTAATTAATTTAATTATGATAAGATATAATTAGGATTATAAGAATATGATTTTGATTCATGTGATGTAAATTATATGTACGTTTGTGGTGTTGAATCATATGTTAGTTCTTATGTGAATCTTATGCAAGTTGAGTCATATACCTTATGCAACTTGAATCATATACCTGATGAAAGTTGAATCATATACCTTATGCAAGTTGAATCATATATCCTATGCAAGTTGAATCATATATCTTGTGCAAGTTGGTGATGATTGAATCATATATATATATATATATATATATATATATATATATATATATATATATATATATATATATATGAATCTTATGCAAGTTTGGGTTGTTGAAATATATGTGAAACATGTATATGCATATGCTAGTTTATGTGACATTAATCTATATGTTTAGATCTATATGCAAGATTACACCTTTATGTTTGGATTTATATGCAAGTTTACATCTTTATGTTTAGATATATATGGAAGTTTACATCTTTATGATTAGATCCATATGCAAGTTCACATCTTTATGTTTAGATCCATATGCAAGTTCACACCTTTATGTTTGGATCTATAGCAGTACATAAGTTATGCTAGTTTATGCCCATTACCTATGCTAGTTTCTTATCATATGCTAGTTTGAATGAAATTCATATGCAAGTTTATGTCATGATCCATGGATCTATTTTATGTGTTATGTAATGTTGTTTTTCTTTTTATAAGTTAGACTATTTGCGAGTCTAATATATGTCATATGAAAACCTACGAATAACGTGGGGATGATGGGATAATATTGAATATACATAAATTATGAATTGGCATTAAATGGCCTTAAAAGGCATATAATTAATTTGAGATATTAATTGGCATAATTGGTATTTATGGACATAATTTTAAGAGATAATTATGGACATAAATAAATTTGGAAATTATTGACAAATTTAAATAGGGATATTAATCCAATTTGGGGTTAAAGATGTGTAATAATAAACCACCTAAGACACGAGGTTAGACTCTTTTGTGGTGTAAGACTGCCCGGACCCGCCCGGCAAATCCAAAGCCACAAATGCCAGTCTAATGTGAGAGGTCAAAGGCTCGAATTAAATGCATAACAATTGTAAGGACACGAGGTTAGGCTCGTTTGTGGTGTAAGACTGCCCGGACCCGCCCGGCAAATCCAGCAGCCACAAATGCCAGTCTAATGTAGGAGGTCTTTACAAGGATACGGTTTTAATGAATTAAGAAACACTTAACTAGATAAACATGTGGTGGGACATGGGGGGGTTAAGTGGGTGCCTTGGGTGGCATGTGACATTAAGGGGGTGCCTTAGGTGGCATATGAAATACGATTAGATGCACTTAACCGAGATTGAAACATGTAAGAAGACATAAATAAGAATGGGGTTAATTGGGGAAAGCCTTAGAGGGGACCAAGCATGGGTGGAAAGCTTGTGTCAAGCATGGGGGCCCTTTTCAAACCAGTAACCCATTAAGTATCTTTGTGAGCTCGACCCAAGTCGAGGACGGGATATGCTTACTGGATTTGATTGTAAGAGGTCAAAATGGGTTAGCGGTGGCAAAGCAAGTCCAACGGGGTCATGTGCGTGCGTGGGCCCGGGCTGGAAGGTAAGAAGTTGTTGCATCGTGTAGATATAAGTCGTGCATTTTTGTTGGTATCGGGTTGCCACTTTGGGGAGTGATACACCCCACTGTGGGGCCAACACGGGTATCTACGAGTTAGGGAGCCGATCGAATGGGGGTAGTGGGTACAACTAGTGGAGATAGGGGCAGACGACACCTATGAAGGCAGCTAGGGGTACACGAAACTACCATTATCATTATTAAGTTCTATAGGCGGGATCAACTTTTAGGGTGACTAGTGGTGGTGCAGTATAGTAATTATGCTATAGTGATTAGGAACGAGATTAACACCAGAATATTCCTCTTAATTGCTTTGTCATGCCCACTTGTTTCATGATCATACATTATCTTACCAGTTTATGCCTTATCCTAGTTACTTTAATAATTATATTGTTAAAGTTATTATACTCTCCAGACTTTATGTCTGACCCCCCTTGTTTTCGCCTCTTTTCTTCCTTCCTCCCCCCCCCCCCAAACCCCCCCTAGGTTCTCATGGTGGGACTAGTACTAGTGGAGCTTGATCTTGGATCTCTTTCTCCCTCTTTTGGAAGTGCTTGGATTGCTGAAAGTATAGTTCAGCTCATCTCTTTTATGGCTACTTGTGTTGGGGTTTATGCTTTTTATTTTATGTACTCTGAAACAATTTATCAAGATGGATATTAAGTGTACTTGGTTTATGAAGTTGTTGTAATCAAACTATTTCTCCATTGCAATTAAAGTTGTTTTAAATTTTCAAGTACCATTATTTATGTCTGTCTTGTTATATTATGTTCTATACACTAAATACGCTCCATGGAAGTTAATGCATTCCCTTTGTGAGGGACATTAATGGACGTGGGGTGTTACAGAAGACGTCAATCTTCAATTTGATCTTCCTCTCTCAGATTCTAAATTTTTTGAAAATTTAGCAACTTCAGATTATCAACATGACAAAAATGATAAAGTTGTTAACAACTGTTTATTCGAGGACGACATTGATGAGCGAAAACTTCTTGAATTGATTGACGATGATGTTGTTGGGTCTGAAACTGAAATTGAAATATTTGAAAACTTTGAAATTCTTGAGGTTGAAAACAATAAAACCGCTGAATGTGATCTTAAACACAATAACGATTTTTCTGACATTGTTGCAACCCCTTGCGACTTGATCGTTTCAACTAAAACTCACTGTGATCACTTGTTTTTCAATAATAAATTTCTGCAGTATATGGACTCTTTTTGGAATAACACTGTTTTTGAGAAAACACGATTTCGAAATTTACTGAAAGTTCATTTGTTTGGTTTTGACTTTAGGTTTATGAATGAACCTTTAGTTAACAAAATTTCAAATATCAAAGCAAAACCGAACAATATTTCTCAAAACAAGTGTTCGCTCAATTTATACATCATCTAAACAAATCAAACTTTGTTTTTGAAACTTTTACTGAACCCCGGCTCGATGACCTCTTTTTAGTTGCTACAGAAATTCAATTTGATTTTAGGATCAATTGTAAGCTCAAAATTTTAAAATTAGCAACTCAAAATCTTGAAAAAACAAAATTTGTTTTTCCAAATCTGAAAGGTAATATAAAACTCTTTATGATTTGGTTTTCTATGCTTAATTTGTGTCTCATAATCCTTATGAGGTTGATCCATTGGTCCATTGTGGACCGATTCATCTATTCGATGACTACATATTTTCTACACGCACATTTGGTAAGTCGCACTAACCCTTTTTTTGTACATATGTAAATATTTCTCTTCCATTCACTCATTTTGTCATGCATTAACTGTGGGGACACAGTCGAAATCAAGTGTGGGGGTAGTTTCATTTTCATTCTATTTTGCATAGTTTAAGTTAGCATTTTTTTTCTTTCTCTTTTTGCATTTTTTTTCTTTTTCTTAAAAAAAAGTAAAAGTTTCGCACTTCTATTTATTTCTAAATAAGACATGATGGAGTTAGCATATAATTTTGGTCATTCGATTTAAATATTTGGAAATTTACTTCTCTTAGTGGATAACGAAAGGAAAGTTTGAATTATGAGCAAATTTGATGTAACTGGTATATTGGGAAATTCGTAGGTGATGAGTATGAAATGTTTTCTGAATTATAATCCGATTAAATGAATAGTTGATTTTGACTACTTGTGATAACATTTTAGATCTTTTAAGTGAAGTTGTGCTAAGATATTCTCGCTTAACTCTCTCTCTTATGCAAAAAAAAGGAAAAAAGGAAAAGAAAAAAAAAAGAATGTATGTATATATAATAATAATCCAAGGGTATCCAACATTGCTAGTACATCTCGCGTTGGTGTGAAAACCCGCTAAGCTCTTTTCGACACATTGTTGACAAAGTCAGCGTCGATATACCTTGGTCTCATTTTATGAGTTGGACAACTAAGGATTACCGACATTTTGTTGACAAAGTCAGCGTCGGTCTGCACAATCCACCAAGCTCTATACCAAACTCTCACGGGTGGTATACCTTAGTCTTTTCGGTTAGGTGTTTGTAAATAGTAATAATGTAAATATTTTGTAATAAAGAGAGAGCAAGCACTTGAAATCCAAGCACACTTTTCACTTATCCGACCTAACTTGTTAACAAAAAGGAAGTTGAGATGCCGTTTTACGATTGTTGATATCGATTATAGAATTCATTTCATATTTGTACTATGTTTCTACCAAAACAACTGGCCAAGCTTGAGGGGTTTGTGATGATAACATGACTTTTATTTGAAGTTTTGATTAGTAATGGACTTAAATTTCATAGTGACGACCCAAATTTGTGTTAACTCATTCGTGTAATATTTAAAAGTAAATTATCCATTTGTACATATTTCTTTAAAAACTTGCATTCATATTGTAAATATTTTCGAATCTTGCATTTAGTAAATATTTTTTTTTCTTGCATTTAACTTTTGGATTTTATGGGTAGTGTCCGCTGAAAACCCTCATGAGACAATACTCGTCCTACTGGGGACACCCAGAGGTTTAACGACTTGTTGCATACGCTCAATGCAATCGTGCTCCCTACGAAAATGGGTTTCGCTTAGTTTTTACTTTATTCGAGGATGAATAAAAAGTTAAGTGTAGGGGTATTTGATGTGCATGTAAAAATGCACATTCATATTCACATATTTATTCTTGTTTAGTGCTAATAAATGTCATATATGGTATTTTATCATGTTTAAACAATAATTGAATTGATTTCAAAACATCATGCATTTATCATCATACAGGGGGAAAATGGTCATTTTTGTGCTTGTATTATTTTGAGAATGTTTACTTGGACATTTTTCATATTTTTACAGAAATTGAATGCATGTAGAAGAGGACTACATAAAGATAAATATGCATACAAAGGAAAAAGGAGGAAATCAATGCCTTGCCCAAAAAATGAAAGGGAAATCAATCAAGGGAAAAGAGGGAATCAATTCTAATAGAGGATTAATGGAGGACCCCGCTCACTCTATCTCCTTCTTTAGTGGGGACAAAAATTATGGCTTCATGAATCATTATTGCTAAAGACAAAATGAAGCTTAAGGAGGGGGCATTCTTGGTAGCACGCAAAAAGTGAATTAGAGTTTATTCATGTATAAATAACCCATGTATATTAATGTAAAAGGGATCTTGGATTTTTAGTTTAGAGTGGAGGCTGAAATAAAAACCTCTATTTTTCTTCCATGGCTTCTTAGCCATTTGTTTTTGTAATCTCTCATTTTAATGCAATCTTAATTTTTCGTCTTTTATTTACATTTTATTTTCTTTTATGCAAGTAGATTAGTTGTAGTTTTAGTTATTTAGCTTGCACTTTCTTTTATTTCTTTCATGTTGCAAATTACATTTGCTGTTAAAATAACAAACATGAGAGGCTAAATCCCTACAACTTAGGGATAATGAAGCTTTCTTTATTCATGTAGTTTCAATATACTTGTTTATTCATGATCTCTTTTTGTGCTTTAATTCATGTTGATGGTTATGGTTTTGTGTTCATTATTGAGTTCGATAGCCTATAGTGTTGACACCACATAGGCTATGCTTGTTCATATGCTCACTAATTACCTCTTCATCTACATATGATTATGGTAATTAAGTGGAGATTGAAATCAAAATTTGATGATTCATACTCCTAATTAATAGGGGATAGGCCATGCTTAAAGTACGATTCAATTTCAACTTGTTATCATTTTTCATAAAATTAGTAAAGTTGTTTAAGAGGCGTGACAAAATTTTATGGCTTATGTTGGGCTAATCAATAGCACAAATAGGTCATGCTTAGAATAGTCACATCAATTAAATTAACTATTGACCAAAAAGAGAGATCATGTTTTCATTTTCTATTGATTCATGTGATCTTGAGAGCAAATTTGCTCCTAAGTTGACATTTAATCTCTTATTTTTCAACCAACGTTTGTAGTTAATAGTTTGTTAGATTTTGCTAATTTTTAGCTAATTAGTTAACATTCTCACTCGCTTTCGGTTTAATTTGATTGAGTAATTTTAGAATTAATTCTTTCCCTGTGGATCGACCAGTATTCGCCACGTACTACGATTGTACGTTGTGCGCTTGCGGTTATTATCACGATATTTTGTCAACGATTTTCTAATTCCATAGAAACATCGTTTGCAAACACCCCCTAAGGATGATTAGTTATGTTGCACTGATTTAATTTAATGTCCCATTTTAGATACTTTTCCGTAGTCTTGATTCGGTGTAATGCCAACTGCAAAGGTTTATCACTCATTACTTCAATCATATAAACTTGGAAGTAGGGCCTTAACTTCCTCGATGTAATCCACATGTAGTAAGCTTGCTTTGCTAACTTCTGATAATTTCTCTTTACACCAGCGAACTACTTGCTGATGTAATTCATAGGCCTTTGGACTTAGGATCTTCATGTACTAGGGTAGCACTTAGCACCTAAACGTACACTACAAAAAAACAAATATGTCCTCCCTTCCAAAAGCTTCGATAAGATTGATGGTCTGTTTATATGATTAAGAAAGGCTTAAAAGCTCTTTGATACTCTTCTTTCTAAGAAAACTTCACTTTCCCCTTTTTAAGGGCATCAAAGAATGAGACACACTTATATGTCGACTTAACACAATGAATTTTTCGATTAACCTTTGCATTTACCTCCAAGTCTTAAGGGTAATTATTTATTTTAAGGCACTATTTTGTAGTAAATTAGCCTCAATTTCCCCAATGAGTTTGTTATGAAACCTAAAACTTTACATAGAACGACTTCAATGGAACATTTCAACGGACCGAGCTTTATTCTGTATCATCAAAGTACATCATACATTTGAAGAGGTCTCTCATATGACTACGATCATAGTAATTTCACCAACATATTATCCAAATAGATCTCGATTATATGTAAAACATAAAATTTGAACATTGAGAATACCAAACCATGGAAGATTGCTAATGCATTATTCATACCAAACAACATCACATGGTAGCATAGCCTTAGGCCAATAATGAATCTTGTTTCTCTTGATTTGAAATGTTCAATGGTATCAGATTGTATTCGGAATAAGCATCTATAAAAGGATAGAAACTCAAGTCCAATGGCTGAGTCCACTAGCTAGCCAATCTTCAATAGTCAGAAGTTGTCTTTGGGTATGCATGATTCAATTCTGAATAGTCGACGCATGTCTGCCATGCTCTATTGGGCATTTTAACTAGCATTGAATCTAATACCCATTAGGTGTATACTACATCGCAAATGAATCCATTTACTCTGGGTTTATCCACTTCCTCTTTCATTGCAGCGGATTAGTTCAGACTTAGATTGCTCCTTTTTAGTTCCATAGGAGAACATCCGAGGTTCACATTCAATGTATCTAATATTATCACTAAGTATATTCCATGGCAATCGGAATACATTCAAGCAAAAGATGAACCCTACCAACTCAATCTCATACTAAGACGAGATTTGATCTTCAAGACTCAAATGGGATCATCTTGATTGAGTGAGACGTTAAATGTTAGCTTGATTTATGTGACGATCCGAACTTCCCCGGTCTCCAAAGAGAAGAGAACGAACGGATTGCTTTGAGAACACGACAAATCAGAACACAAACAGAAGAACATTTCATTGCTTATTACAACAATTTACATCAAAGTACAAGAATATACAAAGTATGAACAAATAATATACATTTGATAAATGTCAGAGATTTACAATTACAATGCAGCGGAAAATAATACAAAACACAACTAAAAGAGATACACAGATGCAGAGCTTTCTGAATATCATTCCAGCTGTAAACCAGGATCCTATGAATATTAATCTACAAAACCAAAACTACTAGCTGCCCTTGTGGAAAATAGGGGGATCCAGAGTTTAGGTTAAAACAATTAACTCCAGGTCAGTCACGTGACTGGTGTGAGAACTAAAATAGTTATTAAATCTTTACTTTAAAATAAAGTAAATTAAAGGACCACGCCATATTACACGGAACGGGTTTCCTCCCAAGAATACCAGTGCATAAAACAAAAAGCGCAATGCTTTTTGGAAAAATGAAGCTATTATAAGACTCTGGTCCCATCACACAATGCAACGCAAGCCGAAGTATAGAGTTTTATCTTATAATAGCCAAACATGCTTGGTACGTTTAAAACAAATCATTTTGATACTATTATAGTGTAAAGTGTATGAAAACAACTTCAAATATAAATGTATCAATCATAGATGGCATAGTGCCCCATCCCACTATGTCCCCATACTATGCTCTACAATCAAAACTGAAATGTCACGTATTCGAAGTTGGATTTCCATCTGTGAACCAAAGCAAGGAATCGTCCTTACCGCTTCGAGACACTCTAGCCCGTGCCTCAGGACCCAGACTCAGGTGGGCCCTTAGATCATCAGGGCGGTCCACATGGAGTGGATTAAAATGCCTGAATAATATATTTCTCCGCCCTATGGGGCGTAAACTGGTCATATATCGACCAAACCATGCATCGGTCCCGTAGTGACCGATATAACCAAGGCGCCTCGCTATCCATCATCCACATAAGTAAAACGTCCGGGCTTGCAAAACCCTGACACCACTCCTAGCTAGAAGGAAACACATGTCCTCCCCAAGGTCATCTCCCGTTTCTGGTTCACACCGGGGTGTGAGGCATGCAAATTAACGCTATATACAAAGCTATGCTATATTAAAGCCGTGCTTTGATCATCAACCACAAGACTCTGCTTTTCAACAGAAGCCTTGATCATTTGCATCTCAACATGCCATACAGGAAATTCATGCCATGCAACTGATGTCTATCAATCACACAGAATGAAATCCAATGTCACACACACATCCATTTACAAGTTCGTTCTAGGTCTAAACGAAACCGGAGGCACCTTATTCCTCGTCCCATATGTCCAATACAGGAGAGAGGTCCTCGCATATCCGGTCGATCTCCAAGTACGTCTGGACGATCACCACTTATTACCTCGTCTTGGGTGTACAGCCTAATGAAGACATAAGTAATCATCCAAATGATGTGAAGACCTCCGGTTTTCAACCACCGTCATCATCCTCGACAGATCGTCGATCCAGTTATTCAGAATGGGATAAACCTGATCTTTCCGAATAACTCGCGTATATTAATAAACAAGTGCTATAAAAACACAGCATACGCCTCATTCCAATCCAGAATATTCCTTTATTTAAATATTCTTATACTTTGGGAAAGGTTCCCATTAATTTTATCAAAGATAAATTCTTTAAATTTATTCTTTAATCTTCCTTTTGATATCAATTCAAACCAAATTATGGTTTATCCAAACTAGTCGAGATTAATGCACCTTATCGAAGTAATCATTTGTTATATTTCCCAATCCTAAACTATTCATCCCATGAAGCAAAACTGGTAATACTTCATATCTAACACCACGATGTTATTGGTAAAGTTAATTACCATTTCACGTTCAAATCTAATTAAAAATTTAACTATCGCTTAGAGTAAAACTAGTGCTGCTCCATTCTCGATCATTTCCCGAATTTGATAATTTAGATTATCACATTCTCTTTTTCAATCTAATTAAAGATTCATTAAAACTCTAATTTAGTTTTAATCTAAAAAATCATTACCTAATGATTATTCAAAGTTAAGAAATTAATCTTATCTTTAACTGGGTTAAAGAACTAATGTCATTTAAAATACAGTTCACGATAAATCCAAAATCCCATTTCATTAATTATGGAATCTTCACGGAAAACAGATCAATATATATAATCGATATAAACTTCTGTATCCAACCGATAATATAAATGGAATAACGGCAAAGCCTTTTAAATTCCATATATATTAACCGTCTTCTTCCACAGAAGCTCACTTCGATTATTATCCAATCGAATTCCATTCCATTCCAATTTATTGTATTAAATTGGAAAACTTGACTTTGGAAAATCTCCCTAAATATTGATTAAAAGATTTATAAATTCCAAATCACACTTCACTGTAAATCGGGTTAAAGAACGAATGTTGTTAAAACACAGTTCACAATAAACCCAATTCACATTTCATTTTATTCCAGTTACTAAATATAACTGGAAACTCCAATAATTTTATTTAAAAGATTTATTCTTTTCACATGGGGTTTAAGAACAGTGTTAATGAAGACACCATTCACGACAAACCCAAAATCCAATTCTTTCATTCAATTCCAATTAAATATTAATTAATTAGAATTTCACTAAATCTTACTGAAAAGATTTATTATTTTCTCGACTGGGTTTAAGAACAGTGTTAATGAAGACACCATTCACGACAGACCTGAAATCCCATTTGATATTAAATATAAGGCTCTGAATAGAAATTATATCGGCTTATATTCAATATCAAATTCTGAAATCAACAAATACCGTATTGGGAATAACGATATATATATCTTCTATATTCCTCCACAATATCCGTATAATCACGGAATCCTATATCGAAATATTCCGAAGATAATTTCGATTCAAATCCATTCCAATTCATATATTGGAAATTCTAGTTATTTTTAAAACCATTTCAAATCCAATTTATTTATTTAAAAATATTGTATTATAATTCTAGTTCGCAGCTAGTTCATTCTGATAAAAACATATTTTTATCTTCATAAACGTGGAATTTTTCATCTAAATTCTTTCCAAATCATTTATTATGATTTTACACAAATTGTCGATATTTTTAATAATTTTAGCAAGGCCCGTACAGCCGATTTCCATAAACGGTCATCGAACTGCACTTACAGCGGCCTTTTCCAATTTCGATTTGGACATAATTCCAAATCCAACCGTTAGATTTCAAATCTCTTATATTCTCCGGAAATCTCTTTTCGATACGAACCCAACGGTTCCGGTTTTAGGAGAATCCTACGGTCGGATCTCCTGTAATGTCCATTCGAAGTCAATGGTCGAAATTCACGAACGGCCGCGGCATGGCGCGTCCTATTCAGGCCATTAAATATATATATTATATATTTCGTCGATTTCCATTTAAAACGTATTTTATAAATTTGTTTTAAAAACGATTTCAACTTCATTTTCAATTTCAAATTAAATTTGAATACTCCTTAATAAATTCGTTTTAAGTTCATTTTAAAACGATTTCAATTTCATTTCAAAATTCAAATCGAATTTGAATATTCCTTAATAAATTCATTTTAAAATGACTTCAATTTCATTTCAAATTTCAAATCAAATTTGAATATTCCATATCATTTTAATATTAAAATGATAATATTTTCAAAATATCAAATTTTGAAATCACTTTTCGATATTCATTATAAAATGGATAAAATTGACCAAATTCCCGTTCGTGTTAAAATGGCGTTTAACTACTTAACATGGCTTCACATTTCAATATTCACTGAATATTATTTTAAAATATTCTTTAATTCTGAACTGGAATCAGACACAGTCAATTAACATATAATTTTATTTATACGGATTTCATGCACACAAGTACGTAACAATAATCAAACACAGTCAACCATCATCCAGAGTGCATTACACAACTGTATAAGCATTAAATATGAATAATTAACGCTTAAACAGCCTGTCAACCAATCGATTGACATACAACTAAATATTGGGATTAGTGTATGTCTAATATCATCCCAATACATGTGTGGGGTTTTCAAACAACAAATACTGATTATTATTTGTGCAGTTGGGCGATGTGTAAAATATATCGTCCCAATCAATATCAGTCAAATGTGTGTACATAAACAAATCGTCCGATTTGTAAATGAATATTTATTTATTCATAGACTCGTTAATAAATATATTTTTAACTATAAAATATTTATTTCATCTCATGAATATTTTATACTATTCATTTATACAATAAAACTGATATTTTTATTATTCTAACATTTTTAGAAAATTTCAGTAGCATAACGGCGCGATACTACAATCGGAATAAGGTTTAGCCTTATCCCTCGCCTAATAATGGCTCGCGCCATGTACATACCAATTCTAATCAATTCATTTCATTTTCCAAACCAAATTCAACCAAATAATCCAATCAACCAAATAAATATGGTTTCAAACAAAGGTGTCGGGTGCTACTAATCACCGTCTGCATCCTTGTATATATTTCTAACTAGAAAATAAATTAAAGTGAGAAGATCTCATCTTTGGGATCCACTCCTCCATTCCTTATTTTTGAACGGTTCGGATTTGGATTTGTTTTCCATCAGTTCCATCGCAATCCTTTTCACGCTGTTCATAGTAAAAATCATATTTTTAATAAGATGTTCATATATTTAAAAATCGCATTTTTATATCGCTATATATATAAAATCATATTTTTATATAACTAAAAATCGAATTTTTATCTAATTAAAAATCATTATGATTCATACGATAAAAATCTCATTTTTCTATTTTTAAAAATCTCATCTTTATATTTTTAAAATTCTCATCTTTATATTTTTTTAAAAATCTAACCTTTCTATTTTAAAAATCTAGCCTTTCTATTTTAAAAAAAAAAATCTAACCTTTCTATTTTAAAAATCTGACATTTCTATTTAAAAAAATCTAACCTTTCTATTTGTTAATCCCTCAAAAATCCATACGCACATCGAGTTATAAGATCTGAGCGGGAGCTACAGAACAAACACCTTCAGGGTCGATCGCGCATAGTTTTGTTCAAGGCATTTAGGCGCTCAATAAAGATAAAGGGAAGGAGTCAAGGTCGCGCATATACTTAACAACTGCTTGCGAATTGCAACCTCTATCGCTCGTGTGTCCTTACTAATCAAACACCAACACTTTGGTCAGATACCACCTATCAGTCGATCATACGTCAGTTATCAGAAAGAGCACACTTACATCTAAAAATGCCATCCTTAGTTAGTCACCTCCAGGCTTAAAGGGTCGTCGTCTGCTTACTCCGGATCAGACATAACCATAATACGAACTATGATCGTTCGCCCGCTCACTTCACCATCAAGCAAATCAGATACCCACTCATCATTTGCCAGATATAGCCGCACCCGAAGAACACCGACTAAAGTCGCCTGCGCAACTACTCAAAATGTTCACTCTTACGAAACTACTCGTGCATGACAACTAGATACAGCTGAGGACAGCTGGCTACAACCAGGCAGTGGCATAAGTGTAATTGATGGAATGAGCGACTGGTAGCCGGCATATACAGATTTCAGATCATTTCCTGAGGAGAGCTCACTTATAAATACGACATGGCTACCAATGTACAGGGGATCCAATCTTCTAAACCACAAAGTGCTTCTAAATTCTATACTCATCATTTCAGTAGCTCGAAGCTCCATCATTCATCTGGCCATGGTGTCAAGCATAGTCCTGTAATCAGAAGACGAAGACATCTTCCTTCTCAATCACTTATCCATCCTTTCCCTCCTCAAACTTCATTATCCTCTTGTAATTAGTATGAATAAAAGTATTTTGGGTGAATATAGGAATCGGTGAAGAAAGAGAGTTTATGTATTTTGTAATCCTCATTATAAGAATTCAAACTACCTTCATAGTGGACGTAGGCCTAATTTACGGATGAACCACTCTAAATCATGTTTCTGCTTTATATTCTTCGCATTTTTATTTCAATTGTTATTAAATACGACTCCATATATTTTCTTACCGCATTGGTGAAGTACAGCTTTAGTACCTTGGGTGTTTAGACCAATTTTAGTGTAAACATTTTGGCGCCCACCATGGGGCCGTCTTTATAATTCCCTACTTCAGAATTCAGCAATCTAAAAATCGCTTTCTCCCTTGAAACCATGGCCGGATCAAAGAAGAGCGGCAAATCTACAAAAGTTACTACAATCAATGAGGATAGTAATATTGATGAAACCATACCACAAACTATGGACCAAGGGGGTGGAGAAACCCCTAGGCCGTCTGTAACCCGAGATGAGTTGAATGTGGTTGTAACAGGCCTGAACGAAAAAATGGACAATACAACGAAGATGATAATGGAAAGGTTTGATGTCCTGACTAATACTCAGGCCAATTTGCTGCCACTGAAAGCTGTAAATAATGCTGTTGAAAAAGAGGACTCATCAACCTCAGATCCTGGTCGACCTCACAACCTAGTGGGAGACAGGGGAGAGGCCGGCGTTGAGGACTCTAAGGCCAGATCTCCACCGCGCAAAGAAAAACGTGCGACTCGGGTTGTCGCATGTCCCACCAACATAACATCCCCCAAAAAAGATGCAAGGTGCCAAAGCTCAAACTGTGGTCGCACTGACAAGAACATCAGTGCCAATCCTGGTGAACAAACCAGCGACGAGAGGTGCATCACAGACATGATCCAACGAATAATGAAGGAGAAAGCAACCCGAGAAGATGAAGAGAAAGAATGGGAGTTTTCCCCCAGCAAAAACCCATTCACAGAGGAAATCCGTCAAGCAAAATTCCCGAAGAAATTCATACCCCCAACAGTAGCACCTTATAGCGGAGTTGGAGATCCAACCATTTTTATATTCAAATACGACCAGCACATGAATGGAGCTAGGGCCACTGACGAAATCAAGTGCTTATATTTTCCCGTGTGCCTAGAGGGTGTGGCCTCGCTATGGTTCACCAGACTTCCACCTAAATGTATTGACCAGTTCGCCGATTTGGCGAGGAGATTTCAAGATCAATTCCGACTACAGACCACCAAGGCAAGGGACATGATGTCACTCAGCGAGATGGAACAAATACCTGGAGAAACCATCAAAGCTTTCCTTACACGCTTCCATGCTGCAGTAGCAGAGGTTATAGAACCAGAGCCTTGGTACTTATTGGCAGCCCTGAAAGGGGCTATCGATAAGAAATCGAAATTCAGGAAGTGGCTCAAGATGAAGAAACCAAATACTCTAAAGAAGTTCTACAAGAAAGCCGAAGAATACATGAGCGTGGAAACCGACACCCTACATATTTAGAAGGACACAAAGAGTAGCACTATTAAGGAATGGAAAAGTAATGAATCCCAAATAATCCAGAAGGATAACTCTGGACATAAGAGAGGGTTTGATGGGAGAGAAAAATAAACAAGAAGTCAAGATTCTTTAAGCAAGCAGAATTGACTCCGTTAAATGAAACACCAGATAAAATCTACTCTGCCACAAAGGACTCAGGCATATTTCCTCAGGTAAAACCACAAAGAATTACGGAACAGCAGGCCAATTCCGGAAAGTTCTGTCGGTTTCACAATCAGCCTGGGTACAACACGAATGAATGTCGACACTTGAGGAATTTAATCGAGGAGCTCATCCGAAAAAATCAACTGAAGCAATATGTAAAAATCCTCAAAATGCATCAGAAAGTCAGGGGCAAGGTAAGGTTGCCAATCTGTTAGAGTTTGTGCCCTAGAGGCAATTCATTTGATGAGATTGATAACATTGTTGATGTTATTATTTTAGTTGGAATAAAATATTATTCTATTATATTGTATTTACTGCGTAATATAAATAATAATATAATAGAAGTCCTTCGAATAATAATACGGAATTATATATAGTTCGAGTAAGATTGAACTTGAGATTATATAATGTGATAAGTATTATAATTCTTAAATGCCCCTAGTCGAGTTTTATTGTTAATATAGGACAACAATAAAGCATTAAGACTAGTATGTTGATTGACTGATGATCACATCTCATTGATCATTAATATGCGTGATATTAATCTCAAAACATAAATACGTATTGGAGAATATCGTATTGGGCTGACCCGCCGTGAGATAACTCCATGGAATATAATTAACAGTATCATGAGTTATTCTCATAGTGACAGTGATGTAATGGTCCTCAGACCTGAAATCATTATAATTTTATTCGAGGATATTTGTGTTTTGATATCATCTAAAGTTATTTCGTAACAGAGTAACGATAACGGTGATTATTGGATATATCTCAAATCGAATGAAAATTATGAATGATCTAGATGGAATTTAACCCTACGATATATTCGTAGTGATATCCATGGGCCTCTTGATTGAGTGAAACTGTCAAATGCATGGCCATGCTAAAATACTGATTTGTTTTAAACAGTCTACTCATCGATCAAGAAAAACAGATTAAATTATAAAGAGGATGATACGATCCATGCCTTGAGTTTAATCTTGGATATATCGGTTAAAAGTATTATATTACATTGATACACTGGTCACGGAAAAAGGAAGGTTGTATCGAATCGATAATTTTATTATAACTTGGGTAGCAGCGACGTATTGCTAGATGCCAATCACTGCTATGGTTTCAAATACGATTTAAAGCCATTGCCAACGTTGTAGTAACCTAAAGGGTCACACAAAAGGAACGTTACAAATGAGAAACTGATTTGGAGAAATAAAATATCAATTTGTTGATATTTTATCTGGGATTGGAACGAGTATTAGGTAGGTTCCTAATTTTAAGGTTAATACTTCTATTTTAAAAAGGGGTTTTTACTTTCTTATAAAATAGAGGTATGACTTAACTTTAAAAAAAAAAGGGTTAGATAAGATCAAAAACCTAGACCGCTTATAATATAATTTTCAAACCCTAAAATTTGTCATGGCGGCTAGCACCGCAGTCATTCATCTCTTCTTCAATCCGATTGATGAAGGGAACGTTCTAGTGGACTCCTCTAGAGGCTCTACACTTGGAGAGCTCCATCGATGCTTCCGATCTTCAGTGTGTTCGAATATCTCGCATCAGATCCGAACAATTCAAATGATTCAAAATTGGGGATTTTCACATTCAAGCAAGGTATGAACTTTTCGATTTATTGATTTGCATAGATCCGAATGTTTTAAGTGTTAAAATGAAATTAATTTAGAGTTTCGATTAGATTTAGTAAACCCTAAATTCCAACAATGGTATCAGAGCAAGGTTTGCGGAAATCGATAAATTGATCCTTGTTTTTGAGTTCTAATGTTAGAATTCAAGTATTATTGATTATTTAAAAAACTTGGATTCTAAAACTAGACGTATAATCAATTCATCGGTGAAATTGTTTCACTGAACATTAAGATTGTATTTGATACATCCTATAAAACGTTTTACTATGACCAAATAATTTTGATATAAAACTTAGAAATGCAATTTTTGGTTAAGTCTGAAAATTGACTAAGTTACAATTTGTTGCTACTTTGTTGATCAACATAGGAGTCCAACATCAGTTGACTAACCGATTGTAATTGTTTGAAATGATCGAATGGATCTGTATGTATATTATTTTCTGATATAATTTCATACATACTTGATTCAGATTTGTATTTTGAGTTTTAATGCCAGTTAATAATCAAAACTTGTTTGATTTATGTGTGTTAAAACCTGATCCTTTATTAAGTGTACAAAATTTAAATCTGAAATCATTTCAGTTAATCTCAAAAGGAACTAACAATTTTTTTTATACAAATTCCTGATGAAATTGTTTCATCATATACAGAATGTTGTTCTGTTAGATAATCTGAAAGGATAATATATTAATATTTGATATTAAAATAATATTTAGATTGCTAATTTTAATTGTTAAAACATAGAAATTTATTGATTGATAATTATCTATGTAAGTCCTGTAATCATATACATAATTGGTTTTAGAATTGATTTGAAAAACTATTTGACAGTAGCTTTAGGTAATTAAAATTCTTTTGAATTTGTATTTTATTAAATCTGGGTATCAGCAAGGTAATTACAAACTCTAATGGGTATTTAAGATTGCCAAATCAACTATCAAAATGTTTGATAGATTTCATAGATGAATTTTGTCATTTTTGGGATCAGATTGGTTTTACTGATTGATGAATCTGTAAAATATCATAATGTTGAATTTTGATTCAATAAAATTATTATTGGTTATGTCTGATACGTCACCTAGTTTTAATTTGTTATTACTTTGTTAATCGGCCATATGTTATGTATTAAAGCCAATGCCCAGTTTTTATAAGGTTATATAAGTAAGGTCTGTTATAATGATATGTTTGTAAAATGTATACATTATAAATACAGGATATGACTCTGCTATATCATGTTTGATTTAGATTTAGAACCTTTGCTCATGATTAATATTCCTGCAATCATATGAATGATTTGAATCAATGCAGGATATTATATAATAATTTGATTATATATATAACCTTATCTAGTCAAACAATGAAGCGTATCAAATAGATGTATATGTATAAATTAGCATTAATGATGATGTACTCATATGTATACATGTTAACATTTCTTGTTAAAATTACATATGGATTTTAATTGTATCATTCATTCAAGAATGTTGATATTAGAAATACAATTATAATTCTACTTGTTTTAAAATGTTTGAACACATATAGTATACATATTTATGGTGATAAATATGAGGGATATCAATTTTAACCTTTTGGGGTAACTGCAAATTTGATTTTCTGTTTGTTGCTATAAAATCAAAAACCTGTTCTGATTTACCCCTTTTTGGTCATCCACAGATATTTGATATTATTATGGATTTGAACATTTACAGTATATACAATCTGTTATACTACATTGAGGATAATGTGAATAAGTACTAATTTGTTTGCACTTGTTTCCTTACCAAACTGATGCGCAAATGTTTCAAACTTCGAGCAAGATTCAATATACTTTTACACAAAGCTGATTGTGTTTATAAAGGTATAACTTAATGTAAAATCTTATTAATTATATTTTATATACCATAATGCACCGTCATGTACTTTATTGCAACTGAGCTGTTTTTCATTTCAAATTCAGAATTTGAAAAATGATTTTAATGCTATTTGATAGCTGTAACAAGTATAACTTGTTTTCTATTTTATAATGTTTGCATTTGAATGTATGGGTTCGGAAATTGTCTTCATAATTGCTTAATTCCAAAGGTATAAAAGTTATACTAGATACATATTTTACATTAACAACTATGTAATTGATATAGTTGCTTACCTCTATTTACATGTATTAAAGCACACATCAATGATCATTTAATTTTCTTATGAATCTGATTTGCAATAAAATTATAAATTTGCTTACCCTTCCTTGAAACTAATGTCCCATATACTGTAGTATTATGATCTGGTAACACAAATGCATATTTCTGGAACATGTATAGCAATTCCTTATAACCAATGTTTAGATATTAAGTTGCAATTTTATGGAATCTGTAAAAGGGAAATTGGTATAAAAGTTATACCATGTCATCTTTACATATATATATATATACTGCTATTCATCATAACTGATGCAGACATCTAGATACATAATTAATATGTTATATATGTAAAAGCCAATGGTATAAAAGTTATACCGTATCTACAGTGTCAAAATTCATTCTACAGATACCTGAAATTCCATAATACTTGAAAAGTATTATGTTGTATGTATCTTGGTTTGAAATGATGATCTTGTACATATTATATTACATTTGATTGTAATTATATATAAACTTACATGTTTTCTTGCACATCTGTGAATGTCTGTCTCAAGCTACTTAACGCAAAAACGAGATAAGTTTTATATGTAAACACATATATATATTTATATATATATATTCGATGTATATGTGTGAGTTATTGCATGTATGTGCGTATGCTAAATACATTCGATGTATTTTAATCATACTGACCCAATGAATTGAAACTGTATATGACAGGTAGTTGGTAAAGCTTGCTGAAATCGTTTCAGTGACAAGCAATTCCATCATTCAACATTGGCAAGAGCATCTTCAATCAACACTGCATAAGACAGTGTAATTCCAGTTAGTATACACTGCATAAGACAGTGTAAATCCATTTGATATACATTTGATGTAAATTTAATATATGTAATAAACACTAATCTGTAGTGTTTACTAAGAGAAATTCGCGCTGAACAGTTTTGTATTATATGACTGAATTGTGAAGTGTATATATAATGTTTTATTAGAACAAATCTGAATACTTGTTAAAGGGTTTGACCCTACATAGTTTAATAGTTGATTATGTGTGTATTGTGTTAATCTGTCATTTTAGAACTGAATGCTTATATTTAAAGCCTGTAACATACATAAATAAATTTTGTTTTGAGTTCAAGTTGTAATTTAGAGACAGATTAATATATAAATCTCTAAATTTCTGAAGTTCTGGAAATGTTGCATTTATACACATGTTATGTATATGTTAGAAACATATAGTCATATATTGTTTTGAATATATATATATATATATCCAGAAGCTTTGTAAAAGTCATTTGGAAATAAAATTGGTTAATTATAATTTTATATTAGATTTCAATAGAATTTCTAATACTAGACTTAAAATAACCAATAGTTTTGAAACGTTCAAAATATATGTATAGGAATGGTACCTATATAATTTAAACATATACATTTATAAGATTAATATATATTTTATTTAAATATTACGAATATAAAATACATATATTTAATATATGTAAATAACTCTAATATAGGTTTCCATTACGAGTTATAAAATCCTCTAAAAGCAAATTTTGTTATATCAAGTCAGGGTGATGTCTTCCAATAATATACTCATCACTGTCCAAAATCACTGGATGTTACTAACGCCAAAGCGTTGTGCACCTTTTATTTTGGTTATATGCGATGGAGTAAAAAGTGGTGCTCCAATCTATTATTGGGTCTGACTTAACTAGGCTGCATAATACGATTATGGCCTTAGAGACAAAAGCATGAATTATTCTACATTTTGGGCAAATGAATAATACTAAACAAAATGTTCAACATGCGATCCAAGAGTTATATAGAAAAATATAATTGACATAAGATGTCTACCTAAAAGGTTTTGTTCTGAGTTTAGCCAAAGCTGGGTCAAGGCATGACTAGATATGGATCTTGGAACACCATTATATGTATATAACGATTTACATATATAAACAGAGGGATGTTAATTTGAATGGGAGCGTATTTTAGTTTCAATTACATATTTATGTTAATATAAATTTTGATTGTCAAAATTTTGTATTAAATAAATATTTCAGAATCAGTTATTATTTTATTACCTAATATAGATATTAAATAATAAATAACTCGATAATTTAAATTAATCCTTAAGAAGGATATAAATTGAATTAAATCAAATTTCTTGACTAACATTGAAATTTGAGGATTGTCCTCAAACAAATCAAACGTAATTGTTCTAACAAATTTAGAGGATCTAAAACCAAAGTCAAAGTATGACTTCAACTGAATAAGATATAAATGTTATAATAATCTACTTATACATACCAAGTATTAGATGCTAGATATAAATCACATAAATGTATGTTGATTTAAAGAAATTGCAGAATAACTAGAAATATGATAAAATGACAAGTGGACTTATGAAACGACCCGAACTTCCCCGGTGAGGAAAGCCCGGATTGAGTCGAGAACAAGCCACAAAAGAACGCAGACGGAAGTACATTTCATTGTATATTACAACAATTCCATCAGATTACAGGAATATACAGAGTATAAATGAATAAATATTACACAGAAAATATCAGAGATTACAATACATTACATAGCAGCGGAAAATAATACAAAATACAACTGAAGAAGATACACGGATACAAAGCTTTCCGGATATCGTTCCAGCTGTAAACCAGGATCCTGCGAATATAAACCTGCAAAACCAAAACTACTAGCTGCCCGTTTCGAAAATAAGGGCACCCAGTGTTTAGGTTAAAACAATAAACTCCAGGTCAGTCATGGGACTGGTGTGAGAACTAAAACAGTTATTAATCTTTATCTTTAAAGTTAGGTAAATCAAGGGACCACGCCGTATAACACGGAACGGGTTTCCTCCCAAGAACACCAGTGCATAAAACAACAGCGCAATGCTAAATAAAGAAAAATGAAGCTATTATAAGACCCATGTCCCATCACACAATGCAACGCAAGTCGGAGGATAGGGTTTTTACCTTATAATAGCCAAAGAATGCTTGATACGTTTAAAACAGATTATTTTGATAGTAATATATGTGTATAGTGTATAAAACAATTTAAAATCATAAGTATCAATCATAGACGGCATAAGCGCCCCATCCCACTATGTCGCCGGATATAGGATTACAACTAAAATCAAAACGTCACGCATTGGAAGTTGGATTTCCATCTGTGAACCGAGGCAAAAGATAGTCCTCAACCGATTCGAGACAATCTAGCCCATGTCTCAGGATCAGAACGCAACAAACCTTTGGATCGTTAGGGCCGGTCCACCGATGCGGATTATTATGCCTGAACACTACGTCCCTCCGCCCTATGGGGCGTAAATGAGCCAACGAATGACTCCATCGGTCCCGGATCGACCGATATATCCGAGGCGCCTCGCAACATCAACAACCACATAAACCAAACTCATCAGGCCGTGTAAAACCACTGACGCCACTTCTAGCTAGAAAGAAACGCATGTCCTCCCTGAGGTCCTCTCCCGTTTTTGGTTCACACCAGGGTGTGAGGCTCGCGAATCCATGCAACACAAAGCTACGCCACAAAGGCCGTGCTTTGATCATCGACCACAAGACTCTGCTTTTCAACAGCAGCCTTGATCATTTGCCACTTAGGCATGCCACACAGGCAATTCACTCCATGCATTTGATATCCATCAATATATAACCCCTAAGCTCGTACGTCTCAGAGAAGGGCGTTAAGCAAGAGAATAAATTCTCCGCCGCCAAACAGATATATATTTAATAGAAATCAATCACACAGACTAAAATCCAATGTTAGACACACAGTCCATTTACACGTTCGTTCTGGGTCTGAACGAAACCGGAGGCACCTAGTACCTTGCATATCCATTGATCTCTAAGTACGCCTGGACGACCACTAACTGTTTCCATCTTCTTGGGTGCACAGCCCAATCAAGATCATCAGTAATCACCCAAACGACGTGAAGACCTCCGGTCTTCAACCACTGTCTTCATCTTCGACTTGTCATCGTAACAGTTATTCAGAATGGGATAAACCCGGCCTTTCTGAATAACTCGCGTATATAATAAACAAGTGTTACACAAACACAACATACGCCTCATTCCAATTCATCAGTCACTAACCGTAAATTAATCAGGAGAATAATTCCCCAAATATTAACCCTGAAGGCCGAAACCAACATCAGATCAATATCCAGAAAACCATTCTACTTAGCTAACCGACAGTTAGTTTCTAAGTTTCACATTCTTAGGGAAAGGTTCCCATTAATTTTATCAAAGATAAATTCTTTAAATTTATTCTTTAATCTACTCTTGAATATCAATTCAAACTAGTCGGGATTAGCGATCCATGCCGAAGTGATCATTTATTTTATTTCCCAATCCCAACCTATTTATCCCATGAAGTAAAACTGGTAATACTTCAAATCTAACACCACGGTGTTATCGGTAAATTCAATTACCATTTCACGTTCAAATCTAATTAAAGATTTAACTATCGCCTGGAGTAAAACTGGTGACACTCCATTCTCGATCTTTTCAATCTAATTAAAGATTCATTAAAACTCCACTTAGTTTTAATCTTTAACTGGGTTAAAGAATCAGTGTCATTTAAAACACGGTTCACGATAAACCCAAAATCACTTCACATTTCAATCAGTCCCTAACCGTAAATTAGCAAGTGAGCAATTCCCTAAGTATTAACTCCGAAGGCCGAAACCAACATCAGATCAATACCCAAGAAACCATTCAACTTAACTAATCTCCAGTTAGTTTCTGATTTTCTTTTGGGTCAAAGAACAGTATTATTGAAGACACCGTTCACAACAACCCAAAATCACATTCCATTAATTATCGGGTTAAAGAACAAGTGTTATTTAAAACACTGTTCACGATAAACCAAAAAATCAATACCAATTCAATTCCAAATAAATATTATTTAATTGGTACACCTCATTAAATCTAAATAAAAAGATTTAATCTTTTTCTCAACTGGGCTTAAGAACAGTGTTAATGAAGGCACCATTCACGACAAACCCAAATCACATTTGATATTAAATACAAGGCTCTGAATAGAAAATATATCGGCTTATATTCAATATCAAATTCTACGACCAACAAATATCGTATTGGAAATAACGATATAAATATATATCTTTCAAATTTCCATAACAACATCTGTATAATCACGAAATCCAACATCGAAATATTCCAAAGACAATTTCGATTCAAATCCATTCCAATTCAATTATTGGAAATTCTGGTTACTTTTAAAACCCTTTTCAAATCCAATTTATTCATTTAAAAATAAATAAATTATTATTCTAATTCCAAATTAGTTCATTTCGATAAAAATCTATTTTTATCCTTTCAAATATGGAATTTTCCACCTCAATTCTTCACAAATCATTTCTTATGATTTTACACAAATTATTACTATTTTTAATAATTTTATCAAGGCCCGTACATTCGATTTCCATCAACGGCCATCGAACAGCACTTACAACGACCTTTTCTAAATTTGATTTGGACATAATTCCAAATCCAACCGTTAGATTTCAAATTTCTAATATTCGTTAGAAAGCTCTTTTTGATACGAACCCAACGGTTCCAGTTTGAGGAGAATCCGACGGTCGGATCTCCCGCAACGTCAATTCGAAGTCAATGGTCGAAATTCACGAACTGCCGCAGCGCGGCGCGTTCTATTCAGGCCATTATATTATATATATATAATATGTACTTCGTCGATTTCCTTTTAAAACGTATTATATAAATCGTTTTAAATTCGTATTCAAAACGATTTCAACTTCTTTTCAAATTCGAATCAAAATTGAATTTTTCCTTATAAATTCGATTTAAATTCATTTCAAATTGATTTCAATTCAAATCGATTTTTAATTCAATTTCAGTTCATTTTCAATTTCATTCAATTTCAATTCGAATTCATTTCTATTCAATTTCAATTCGAATTCATTTCTATTCACTTTCAATTCGAATTCTAATTCTTTTCAAAATATCAGATTTTGAAATCACTTTCGATATTCATTGTAAAATGAATAAAATCGATATAAATATTGTTCACGTCAAAATGGCGTCAATCTAATCAACACGGCTTCATATATTTCTATTTTCAAATATTTCTATTCAAATATTTCTATTCAAATGTTTCTATTCAAATATTTTATTTCAAAACTGGAATGAGGCTCAATCAATTACCATATAATGTTAGTTATATGGATTTTTCTACAACACATGTAAATAATAACAACGATAAATAATCAACCATCATCCAGAGTGCACCACACAACTGCATAAGCATTAAATATAAATAATTAACGCTTACACAGTCTGTCAATCAATCGATCGACATACAGCTAAATAATTGGGATTAGTGTGACGATCCCAAAATCCGTGTGACGGTATTAAGGATAATTATTGGAATATAACACATCAATCATCATAGCAGAGTACAGATAATAGCAAAAACAGTAAATAGAATAATTTTACATAGATATGACAGCGGAATCATAACATGTAACAACATCAGAATAGCACAACGTAGGATATAACTTATTAAATAAAAGGGAAATGATCAGTCACCATCGCCATAGGCGGAATATATACATACAGTGAGACATAATAAGGGTATCAGTCTACATCGCCGAAGGCGGTACATGTACATACGGTAATAAGTACTGGAAGTAAAATAGTCTGCATCGCCTGTGGCGGAATCATAATATAAATACAACAATGGCGGAAAATGTCAAAGTCATCTCGGTGAAGTCAGCCTTGCCATGAGCCAAAAATGCACTCCAGACTACAGTGCTAAGCCAAAACAACCTATCACCTGTGAACTAGGCTGCCCGTGTGAAAATAAGGGCACCCGCGTTTGCAAAGTGAAACAAACAACGAGTCAGTCATGGGGACTGGTATGAGAAATCTACTTAACAGTTTAAACAACAGTAATAAGCAAATCATAGGACCACGCCACTTTCGCGGAACGGGTTTACTCCAGTGATTGCTGGTGCATTTAAAACAAAGTAAATTCTTTAAAACAACGCAATGCTTTTAAAAAGAATGTAGCCATTATAAGACTCAAGTCCCATCATACAATGCAACGCAAGCCGGAGGATAGAGTTTTACCTTATAATGGCCAAATATGCTTAATACGTGTAAAGCAAAATCATTTGATATTATTACTAGTGCATATATGTTTCAAAAACGAATAGCATCATAAATATCAATCATAGGAGGCATAGCTACCATATACTATGTCGCCATACTAGTTCTAGAATCAAATCCGTTATTTCGTATTGGAAATTGGATTTCCGTCATGAGTCGAGGCAAGGGGCAAGCTCCTCTCCGCTTCGAAACATTCTAGCAAATGCCTCAGGACTACACACTCTGGGTAACCCCTGAATGCTTCAGGGCCGGTCTTCTCTTACGTTTGAGGATTAATTATTCCTGAACACACGTTTCCCGGTCCTTACAGACCTAAAATCGAGGCGCCTCGCATTCCAACAACCACATAGGTGAAAAGTAGATATAAATGTCAGGGCTGGTAGGTCACTGACACCACCATAGCTAGAAAGAAACGTCGTGCTCTCCCTGCAGTCCTTATCCCATTTTTAACTCATACCGAGGTGTGAGGGTCGCGAATCCACGCTATACACAAAGCCAGGCTACGTAGGTCGTGCTTTGATCATCAAACACAAGACTTTGCTTTGCAACAGAAGCCTTGATCACAGCATCTTGGCATGCCACATAGGCAATCCACTCCATAAGACTGATTTCCATCGATATATAACCTCTGAGCTCGTACGTCTCAGAGAAGGGCGTTAAGCAAAAGAATAAATTCTCCGCCGCCAAACAGATATATATTTAACAGAGATCAATCAATATAGAACAAAATCCAATGTCAAACACACAGTCCATTTACAAGTCCATTCTGGGTCTGAACGAAACCGGAGGCGTCAAATTCCTCGTATATCCGTCCAATCAACACATACGTTCAGACGGCTACTACTTCCGTTCCCTCACGGTAGCTACTCTAATCAGGAACCTCAGCAGCGCCCATCCAACCGATACGAAGATCGTCGGTCTTGAATCGTCTTTGTATTTCCCAATTCGAAGCGTTCGATCAATTATTTGAAATGAGGGTTAGCTCGGCCTTTTCAAATAATTCACGTAATTAGAATTCAAATCAATTCTTCCATGGTTATATTATTCGACATTCACATTTCAGTTCTTTAGTATAATTTTCGTGTCAAACACATACAACCATCAAATATCAAGCAGATCAAGCCAAACTGGTTTATTTCCAATCCATGTTGCTTATAATATTTTATAACGATTTTTCGCCATTTTTATTTATTTAAAAATGGCCATATTTAATTAAATGACGTTTCAGGTCGTGCCGTGGCACTGGCGTTGTTTTTCCCCTAATTTGTTTTACACATATCGGAAAATCTAACCGTTGGATTTCTTCAAAGTCTATACCCCTGGGAAGATATTCCCAAAGCGACCCCAACGGTTCCAGTTTCGTGAAAATCCGACTGTCGGATCTTCCACACTAGTCATTTGAAGTTACGGTTTCAAAATTCGAACTGCAGCATCGTTATTCGATTTAATTTAATTATATTTATATTTATATATAAATATAAACGATTCTAGCGCTGTTTCTCCTCAGATTTGAATTAAACATTCCAGACAATCCAACCGTTGGATTTTTACAAGGTTGGTGCCGTTGGAAAGATATTTCCAAGGCGAACCCAGCGGTTCCGGTTTCGGGAAAATCCGATGGTCGGATTTCTCGTACTAATCGATTAAAATTACGATTTCAAAACACGAACTGCACGGCTTCGATTCCTTTCCAATTCTATTTATATATATATATATATATATATATATATATATATATATATATATAGTTCATTCTTTTATTTCAAATATAGTTCATTCATTAATCTCAACATCGTTTTCACTTCAAATATTTCACTAATGCCTTTATATTTCGAAAAATTTCGCCATAACCTCCTTTGTACGGGAAGGGGTTTGGAAATTTATTGGGCCGTGTTAGGTACCCAATAAATCCTATAAAGCATCCACATATTTATAGTGATATATTCTGGTGTTTACAGGGGAGCGTGTATAGACAATAACTCCAGAGAATAAATTCTCGTCACCTTGTCAAGCCTGAGGGAGCATGTATTTTTAATTACTCCAGAGGATAAATCCTCGTCACCTCGTCCCGTGTGGGAATAAATAGTCCATGTGTCGTATCTAATGACTAGAGAGACGTGATTATTGTCAACTCCAGACCCGTGTGGGGTTTTCATTAATCTGGCAATTTATCGTTATATTTTATATAGTCCATATCAGTCATCAGTTCAACCTGTAGTATATAATCATCGCCATACAAGCCTCTCGCTCGTATGGTAAATCTTCCACCTCGTCACACAAGCTCCAAATGCTTATGTGGAATATGATGAAGTATGCCTATCATCAAGGAGTATGCCAAGTAGTGTAGTTCAAATTTAATTGTTACTATCCTATGGCGATGTTTATTATTTCACATAGAATAACCAGCACTCCGCATCCAATGGCATTCACAGGAGTTGATATAAAAATAAAATTGCAGCGAACTCATCAAGGCTTACCTATTTGTCGGGCACGCAAATAATTTATTTACTCTACAGCTAATCCATTTTCCCTGTTCAACACATGTATATATATGCAGAACAAGACTAATAATAATATTTCTAGCAAACTAATATTTATTTCAACACGTGTGTATTTTTATCAAAGCATATACATGATAAAAGAAATATTTTTCTCATCAAAAATATTTATTCAACACGTGAATGTTTTTAACACTTCCTATTCACAATAAAAATGTAGTTTTTATTGTCTATTCAATTTATTTTAAAATACGAATAACATTCAACACATGAATTTCGATTCAACAAATGAATTTCAATTCAACACATGAATATTCTCCATAGTTTGTATATATATATAAATGTGATTTTTATCGTTAAATCTATTTGTTTAAAATTCGGATAATATTCAACACATGAATTTCAACTCGACGAACGAATTTCAATTTAACACATGAATATTCTCTATAGTTTTTATATATATAAAAATGTGATTTTTATCGTTAAATCTATTTGTTTAAAATTCGAATAATATTCAACACATGAATTTCAACTCGACGAATGAATTTCAATTCAACACATGAATATTCTCTATAGTTTATATATATATATATATAAATGTCATTTTAATCGCTAAAGCTATTTGTTTAAAATTCGAATAATATTCAACACATGAATTTCAACTCGACGAACGAATTTCAATTCAACACATGAATATTCTCTATAGTTTGTATGTATATAAAAATGTGATTTTTATCGTTAAATCTAATTATTTAAAATTCGAATAACATTCAACACATGAATTTCAACTCAACGAATGAATTTCAATTCAACACATGAATATTGGTTTCAACATATGTAATTAATTTCAACAAATGGAAATTATTCTAACACATGAATATTTCAGAAAATTTCGGCAGCATAACGGCAGGGTAGTTAAAACCGGGACCGTCCCTAGTACGGCTCCTCGCTCTACCTTAAAACCTCGCGGTTTTTGACAATGGGGATCATGCATCTAGTTCGCATGCAGGCGGCATGTTTTATTTTCATTTCCACAATCCTATTCTAATTTGTTTCAACCACAAGAGGGTATTTTTCAACCACAATACCAACCACAAACAATTATTTCCAACCATTCGTCATACTATATAATTTCACGCCAATCACAAGCAATAAATATCGTCCATGGTCTGTGGACGAGGGGAGTGTATATATATATATATATATATATATATATATATATATATATATATATATATATTATTTCTATAATTCACTTGCATTTCATCACAATTCAAAGCATATATGTTTCATACAACGCTTGTATAATTTATACATCGCTAATATAACTTATACAACACATGTACTCGAGGTATACAATGCGTATATAATTTACACTTCGCTTATATAATTTATACAACACGATTCCATTCACATAATTTAATTTAGATTCCTCACATTGGTTTTTGAAGTGCTAAAAATCGTATGTAGATCAGAAAAATCCGCGGCTTCTGCTAGATGGTAGAGAGCCTCCCTGCAGTCCCGATGTTTCCTGTTTCATCGAATTTCGTTAACACACTAAAAAGATATGATTTTTCAAAGTTTTGCAACACTTAAAAGTGTTATTTTCAATTCAGAAATTTCAAAGAAGATAACTTTTCAAACCTTCAAAACTAGGTTTTTAATTTTCGATCAATCCGTGCTGTTTCGTCTCGATCGGATGCTGAGACGTCGAAGAGCTTCGAACAGGCTTCCCAACGCCTGTAGTGGTGTAACAACCCGTAAAATGCGAGCCAGTTTGAAATTTTTATTTTGGCAATTTTAACGAATTTTGAATATTTAAAATGAATTATTTTAAATAATATCGACGAAAATTTATTTTGAATATAATTCGAACGTATATATTATACGCGTCGTCGTTAGAATATAAATATTTATATATAATTATAAATAGAATTGAAAATGGCGCTGTAGTTCGATAATTCGATTTCAAAATTCAATTGAATGTACCGGGTGCAAAACAATCCGGATTTTAATGAAACCAAAAACATTGGGATCTAATTGTGAATATCTTTCCAACGAATCCGAAAAATCAAGATTTCAAATTGGGAATCAAAAGATATGTCCAGTTGAAAATTCTGAATAGTCGCTATGGAATTCAGGCCCTTAAAAATGGACATTTTGCAAACGACCTCGGATTTGGGCGAAACCAGTTTTGTTGGGTCCGTGATGTCAAGTTATTGCCAGGTTTCAAATTTCATAATTTTTCGAATCAATATGTGAGCGTGGCAAAAGAAAACGCGTTTAACCAGTTTCCGTTGATTTTAATCGACTGGAAATTGGCCATTTTTCAAACGGTCTCAGAATTCGACGAAACTAGTTTTGTTAGGACCGTATCGCAAATACGAAGCTAGAAAATATTTTTCGGCAATTTATAGAGTTAGCATGTGACCCCGGTAATTTGAAATGTACGTTTAAAATTCAATATAGTGATTTAAATGTGAATTCAACTGAAACTAATCGAAACGATCAAATCAGCTTGCGATACATATCCCATTGTGTTCAGAATGGGGGTACAACGCTAAGGACGACAGTCAGTGGGTTCGATTTTGAGTTAGAAATAAAAGGTTGCTTTTTAGAGAATTAAAATGAATTAAATATAAAAATTTCATCTCTCCATTCTCCTTTTTATTCAGTCAACCCCCCCCCCCCCTTCACGTTTATTTTCAAAATCGAAAAAAAAAAAAAAAAGACCTAAATCTAAAACCCGTCGCCCCCTCGAACTGGACCACCGCCCCTCCTCCAAGCGACGCCACCGCCACTCAGGGGACCGGACCCCCTGCTCCTCCCCTCACCTTAGTCGACCTCGCCCTTCTCTCGCCTCACTCCTCTTCTCCAGAACGCCAACGCCCAATCGAAGAAACCCGGCGCCGCATCGCCTCAGACGACCACCACCAGCTGACTGGACCACTACGCCGCCTCTCTGACCCCAGCATCGCACCCCTCCCTATCGAATACTGTAAGTTTTTTTTTATTTAAACTGATTCTTTTTAAATGGTTTGAGAACTAATCTCTGATTTTTAAAGAATTTTAAAAACTGAGTTTTAGGATTTTAAAAAAAAAAACTGAATTTTTAAAAAAGATGCTAAAACTGATTTTTTAGAAAATTAAAACTGATTTATTTTAATTAGGATTAAAAACTGATTTTTATAATGATTAAATCTGATTTTGAAATGATTTAATTTTGAAAAGGAAAAGGGTTTAAACTTTAAATAGGAAAAGATTTGATCTTTAAAATTGAAAAGACGGAATTTTTATTGGGTAGAAGAAGTAAAAATATGATTTTTATATTTTTAAAGTATTAAAAATATGATTTTTATATTTTTAAAGTGTTAAAAATATAATCTTTACTATATAGAAATATTAAAAATATGATTTTTATATTTTTAAAGTATTAAAAATATAATCTTTATAGGATAGAGAATATAAAAATATCATCTTTGTATGTGTAGCGAAATAAAAATCTGATTTTTTATATACGTTGAGTAAAGTGATGATTTTTATAAGGCGAAAACTTTATTTTTATAAAGGCGAAAACTTTATTTTTATAAGGCGAAAACTTTATTTTTATAAAGGCGAAAACTTTATTTTTATAAGGCGAAAACTTCATTTTAGAAAAGGCGAAATCTATATTTTTATAAGGGCGAAATCTACATTTTTATAAGGGCGAAATCTATATTTTTGAAATGGAATTTTTATCTATATAGTAGCAATGTAGAAATAGAATTTTTATCCATAAAGAGTGATTATAAAAATATGATTTTTATATATTGAATAGCATAGTAAAAATTCGATTTTTAAATATATGAAGTGATTATAAAAATATGATTTTTAAATTGAAAGTGACTAAATAAAAATGTGAATTTTATTTTAAAGACATCGAAATATAAAAATGTGTGATTTTTATATATGTAGTGGCTACGGGCAATAAAGATGACGAAGATGCGATAGCGATGAAGATTTCTATCCATGAAGTGCCGTGAAGCTAGGATAGCTAAAAGTGAGAATTTCTCACCTTTCGATTTCTTTTCTAATTATATATATATACTAGGATGCAGACGGTGCTTAGTAGCACCCGACACAATCGTCCACAGACCATGGACTTGTTTGTTTGGTTGCATAGATTAGTTGAATTATTTGGTTGAATTGAATTGTTTGGTGAGATGAAATTGATTTGATTGATGTGTGAATGGCGTGGGCCTTCACTAGACCGGGGATAAGGCTAGGCCTCGTCCCGTTTCTAGTATCGTGCCGTTATGCCGCAGAAATTTTCTAAAATAAGTTAGAAAAATAAAAATATCAATTTTATTGAATAAATGAATTGAATAGAAATTCATAGGTTGAAATAAAATGTTTTATCGTTAAAAATATAATTTTTAACGTGAAGTGAATAAAATAGAATATTCATTTACAAACCAGACGGTTTGTTTATGTACACCTATTTGAATGACATTGATTGGGACGATAAATTTTACACATCGTCCAACAGCACAAATAAAATATGTGTTTGATTGTTTGAAACCCCACACGGGTGTTGGGATGAAATTTGAAGTTCACTCATCCTGATTGATTAAATATGTCGATCGATTGATTGACAGGCTGTTATAAGCGTTGAATATCTATATTTGATGCTTTTACAGTGTAGTGCACTTTGGTTGATGGTTGATTATTTTCAATGTTATTTTATACATGTGTTGTATGAAAATCCATATAATTAACTTTATATGGTAATTGATTGGGCCTCATTCCAGTTTCGAAAAAGAAATATTTGAAATGAAAATATTTGAAATAGAAATATTTGAAATAGAATATTTGAAAATATCAATATATGAAGCCGTGTTGATTAGATTGACGCCATTTTGACGTGAACGATATTTAAATGAATTGAAAACGATTTCGAAATGAATTGAATTGAAAACGATTTCGAAATGAATTGAATTGAAAACGATTTCAAAATGAATTGAATTGAAAACGATTTCGAAATGAATTGAATTGAAAACGATTTCGAAATGAATTGAATTGAAAACGATTTCGAAATGAATTGAAAACGATTTCGAAATGAATTGAATTGAAAACGATTTCGAAATGAATTGAATTGAAAACGATTTCGAAATGAATTAAATTGAAAACGATTTCGAAATGAATTGAATTGAAAACGATTTCGAAATGAATTGAATTGAAAACGATTTCGAAATGAATTGAATTGAAAACGATTTCGAAATGAATTGAATTGAAAACGATTTCGAAGTGAATTGAATTGAAAACGATTTCGAATTGAATTGAAAGTGAATTGAAATGAATTCAAATTGAATTGAAATTTGAATTGAATAGAAAGGAATTTTAAAACGAATTTATAAAGAAGAATTCAATTTTGATTTGAATTGAAATGGAAGTTGAAACTGCTTTTGAAACAAATTTAAAACTATTTATATAATTCGTTTTAAATAGAAATCGACGAAATATATATTATATATATAATATAATGGCCTGAATAGAACGTGCCGCGCCGCGGCAGTTCGTGAATTTCGACCATTTATTTCAAACGGGCATTACGGGAGATCCGACCGTCGGATTCTCCTAAAACCGGAACCGTTGGGTTCGTATCGAAAAGAGCTTTCTAACGAATATTAGAAATTTGAAATCTAACGGTTGGATTTGGAGATACGTCCAAATCAAATTCGAAAAAGGGCGTTGTAAATGCAGTTCGATGGCCATTGATGGAAATCGACTGTACGGGCCTTGATAAAATTATTAAAAATAGCAATAATTTGTGTAGAATCATAAGAAATGATTTGTGAAGATTTGGGATGAAAAACTCCATATTTGAAAAGATAAAAATAGGTTTTTATCGAAATGAACTAGTTTTGAACTAGAAATATAATTCTATTTATTTTTAAATAAATAAATTGAATTTGAAAAGGGTTTTAAAAATAACCAAAATTTCCAATGATTGCATTGGAGTGGATTTGAATCGAAATTGTCTTCGGAATATTTCGATGTTGGAATTCGTGATTATACAGATGTTGTTATGGGAATTTGAAAGATATACATTTATATCGTTATTTCAATACGACATTTGTTAATCGTAGAATTTGATATTGAATATAAGCCGATATATAATTTCTATTCAGAGCCTTATATTGAATATCAAATGTGATTTTGGGTTTGTCGTGAATGGTGTCTTCACTAACACTGTTCTTGAACCCAGTTGAGAAAAGATTAAATCTTTTTATTTAGATTTAATGAAGTGTACCAATTAAATGATATTTAATTGGAATTGAATTGGTATTGATTTTTGGGTTTATCGTGAACAGTGTTTTAAATAACACTTGTTCTTTAACCCGATAATTAATGGAATGTGATTTTGGGTTTATCGTGAATCGTGTTTTAAATGACACTGATTCTTTAACCCAGATAATGATTAAAACTAAGTGGAGTTTTAATGAATCTTTAATTAGATTGAAAAGATCGAGAATGGAATATCACCAGTTTTGCTCCAGGCGATAGTTAAATCTTTAATTAGATTTGAACGTGAAATTTAGAAACTAACTGTCGGTTAGCCAAGCAGAATGGTTTTCTGGATATTGATCTGATGTTGGTTTCGGCCTTCGGGGTTAATATTTGGGGAATTATTCTCTTGATTAATTTACGGTTAGTGACTAATGAATTGGAATGAGGCGTATGTTGTGTTTGTGTAACACTTATTTAAAATATACGCGAGTTATTCGGAAAGACCGGGTTCATCCCATTCTGAATAACTGATATGACGATAAGTCGAAGATGAAGACGATGGTCGAAGACCGGAGGTCTTCACGTCGTTTGGGTAATTACTGATGATCTTGATTGGGATGTACACCCAAGAAGATGGAAACAGTTGGTGATCGTCCAGACGTACTTGGAGATCGATGGATATGCGGGGTACTAGGTGCCTCCGGTTTCGTTCAGACCCAGAACGGACTTGTAAATGGACTGTGTGTCTGACATTGAATTTTAGTCCGTGTGGTTGATCTCTATTAAATATATATCTGTTTGGCGGCGGAGAATTTATTCTCTTGCTTAACGCCCTTCTCTGAGACGTACGAGCTCAGGGGTTATATATTGATGGATATCAAACGCATGGAGTGAATTGCCTAAGTGGCATGCCTAAGTGGCAATTGATCGAGGCTTCTGTTGAAAAGCAAAGTCTTGTGGTTGATGATCGAAGCACGGCCTTTGTGGCGTAGCTTCGTGTAACGTTTGATTCGCGAGTTTCACACCCGGTATGGATCAAAAACGGAAGACGGACCTCAGGGAGGGCATGCGTTTCTTTCTAGTTAGAAGTGGCGTCAGTGGTTTTACATGCCCTGACGAGTTTGACTTATGTGGTTGTTGCTGTTGCGAGGCGCCTCGGATTGATCGGTCGTTCTCGAACCGATGGAGTCATTTAGTTGGATCGTTTACGCCCCATAGGGCGGGGAAATGCATGTTCAGGGTTTAAGTTTAATCCACATCGGTGGACCGGCCCTGACGATCCAAGGGTCACTCGAGCTCTGATCCTGAGACACGGGCTAGAGAGTCTCGAATCGGTTGAGGACTATCTTTTGCCTCGGTTCATAGATGGAAACCCAATTTCCAAATACGTGACTTTGCGGTTTTATTTGTAAACCTATATATGGCGACATAGTGGCATGGGACGCTCATGTCGCCTATGATTGATATTTATGATTTGAAGTTGTTTTATACACTATGCACTTATAATAGTATCAAATGATTTGTTTTAAACGTATCAAGCATTCTTTGGCTGTTATAAGGGAAAACCCTATCCCCCGGCTTGCGTTGCATTGTGTGATAGGACCTGGGTCTTATAACAGCTTCATTTTTCTATATTTAGCATTGTGCTGTTTGTCTCATGCACTGGTATTCTTGGGAGGAAACCCGTTCCGTGTTATACGGCGTGGTCCCTTGATTTACCTAATGATTTAAAATAAAGATTAATAACTGTTTTAGTTCTCACACCAGTCACATGACTGACCTGGAGTTTATTGTTTTAACCTAAACTCTGGGTGCCCCTATTTTCGACACGGGCAGCTAGTAGTTTTGGTTTTGCAGATTTATATTCACAGGATCCTGGTTTACAGCTGGAACGATATCCGGAAAGCTTTGTATCCGTATATCTCCTTCTAGTTGTGTATTGTATTATTTTCCGCTGCTATGTATTTAAATGTAATTTAAATCTCTGATATTTCTGTGTAATATTCATTTATACTCTGTATATTCTTGTAATCTGATGCATTGTTGTGATATACAATGAAATGTTCTTCTGTATGCGTTCTATTTTGTCCTGTTCTCAAACGATAGGGCGTTTCGAACGGCCTGGATCGGTTTAGCGACTGGTTCGGACCGAGCGAAATTCCTTGCCGTCACAGTTGGTATCAGAGCATTGGTTTACAAAGCAGAGAACAAGGCACATTAGAACCCTACGAAAGAATTCATCAGATATTGGATTAGTAATATCCAATTAGAATGACTCGTTAGAGATGGGATCAGTAGTGTCCTAGAATGAGTGTGAAGAGTATATTTTTAAAATGAAAACTAATTTTGTTTTGAAAGTTTAAATCAACTATTCGTATTTGATTATTTATTTATATTGATTTTGGACAATTCAGTATATAAAGAATTTGCATATACGCCTTGCAAACGTATATTCAAAGTTTTAATATACTGGATAGATATAGATTCACACTCTAGTCGCCCGAAGATGATTCTGATGATTGTAGCTACATCATCAGAATTAGTGTTCGAGTGTTGAAGGTGTGATATTTATATATCTCCTATTGACTGGTGTGAGAACCAAAATTAGATAGGGCCTATTGTTGTGATTTGGCATCAAGAACATGATTTTTTGTATATGTATTAAAATTATGAATTTGAAACGTTAATTCACTAATTGATTGATGTTTGAGTTGGTTGTTTATTTGTTTGATAATTTTTAGCCATTTAGCATAATGGAAACAAATATTGAGTTGTATCGAAATTGGTCGCATTTGCTTGCATATACTTGTACTTACATTGAACAGGTCATAGCAAGGAGGCTAGAGCAGAGAATAAAATTTGTTTGCCCAACAAATAGGTACATGTTTATTACATAATTTCCTGTTTTGTTTGGGTGATGATGATTTTGTGAGCCTATTGGCTAGCCGCTTGGCTTTTTCTTTTTCTTTTTGAGATCTGAAGGACCGGGGAAGCTATTTGAAATTCCCCGATGCTCCCATTGCAGGGGAGGTTATGGCGAAATTTTTCAGAAATTTAGGGTGTTAGCCAAATTTTTGAAATTTTGAAAATTCTCAGAAACTAAAGAGTTGGAGAATGGAAGCCGGATCGAGCGTAGAATTTATTTATCAAACCACTTTCGACTTTGTTCCTTTTCGGGGACGAAAAGTTTTAAGTGGGGGAGATTGTAACAACCCGTAAAATGCGAGCCAGTTTGAAATTTTTATTTTGGCAATTTTAACGAATTTTGAATATTTAAAATGAATTATTTTAAATAATATCGACGAAAATTTATTTTGAATATAATTCGAACGTATATATTATACGCGTCGTCGTTAGAATATAAATATTTATATATAATTATAAATAGAATTGAAAATGGCGCGGTAGTTCGATAATTCGATTTCAAACTTCAATTGAATGTACCGGGTGCAAAACAATCCAGATTTTAATGAAACCAAAAACATTGGGATCTAATTGTGAATATCTTTCCAACGAATCCGAAAAATCAAGATTTCAAATTGGGAATCAAAAGATATGTCCAGTTGAAAATTCTGAATAGTCGCTATGGAATTCAGGCCCTTAAAAATGGACATTTTGCAAACGACCTCAGATTTCGGCGAAACCAGTTTTGTTGGGTCCGTGATGTCAAGTTATTGCCAGGTTTCAAATTTCATAATTTTTCGAATCAATATGTGAGCGTGGCAAAAGAAAACGCGTTTAACCAGTTTCCGTTGATTTTAATCGACTGGAAATTGGCCATTTTTCAAACGGTCTCAGAATTCGACGAAACTAGTTTTGTTAGGACCGTATCGCAAATACGAAGCTAGAAAATATTTTTCGGCAATTTATAGAGTTAGCATGTGACCCCGGTAATTTGAAATGTACGTTTAAAATTCAATATAGTGATTTAAATGTGAATTCAACTGAAACTAATCGAAACGATCAAATCAGCTTGCGATACATATCCCATTGTGTTCAGAATGGGGGTACAACGCTAAGGACGACAGTCAGTGGGTTCGATTTTGAGTTAGAAATAAAAGGTTGCTTTTTAGAGAATTAAAATGAATTAAATATAAAAATTTCATCTCTCCATTCTCCTTTTTATTCAGTCAACCCCCCCCCCCTTCACGTTTATTTTCAAAATCGAAAAAAAAAAGACCTAAATCTAAAACCCGTCGCCCCCTCGAACTGGACCACCGCCCCTCCTCCAAGCGATGCCACCGCCACTCAGGGGACCGGACCCCCTGCTCCTCCCCTCACCTTAGTCGACCTCGCCCTTCTCTCGCCTCACTCCTCTTCTCCAGAACGCCAACGCCCAATCGAAGAAACCCGGCGCCGCATCGCCTCAGACGACCACCACCAGCTGACTGGACCACTACGCCGCCTCTCTGACCCCAGCATCGCACCCCTCCCTATCGAATACTGTAAGTTTTTTTTTATTTAAACTGATTCTTTTTAAATGGTTTGAGAACTAATCTCTGATTTTTAAAGAATTTTAAAAACTGAGTTTTAGGATTTTAAAAAAAAAAACTGAATTTTTAAAAAAGATGCTAAAACTGATTTTTTAGAAAATTAAAACTGATTTATTTTAATTAGGATTAAAAACTGATTTTTATAATGATTAAATCTGATTTTGAAATGATTTAATTTTGAAAAGGAAAAGGGTTTAAACTTTAAATAGGAAAAGATTTGATCTTTAAAATTGAAAAGACGGAATTTTTATTGGGTAGAAGAAGTAAAAATATGATTTTTATATTTTTAAAGTATTAAAAATATGATTTTTATATTTTTAAAGTGTTAAAAATATAATCTTTACTATATAGAAATATTAAAAATATGATTTTTATATTTTTAAAGTATTAAAAATATAATCTTTATAGGATAGAGAATATAAAAATATCATCTTTGTATGTGTAGCGAAATAAAAATCTGATTTTTTATATACGTTGAGTAAAGTGATGATTTTTATAAGGCGAAAACTTTATTTTTATAAAGGCGAAAACTTTATTTTTATAAGGCGAAAACTTTATTTTTATAAAGGCGAAAACTTTATTTTTATAAGGCGAAAACTTCATTTTAGAAAAGGCGAAATCTATATTTTTATAAGGGCGAAATCTACATTTTTATAAGGGCGAAATCTATATTTTTGAAATGGAATTTTTATCTATATAGTAGCAATGTAGAAATAGAATTTTTATCCATAAAGAGTGATTATAAAAATATGATTTTTATATATTGAATAGCATAGTGAAAATTCGATTTTTAAATATATGAAGTGATTATAAAAATATGATTTTTAAATTGAAAGTGACTAAATAAAAATGTGAATTTTATTTTAAAGACATCGAAATATAAAAATGTGTGATTTTTATATATGTAGTGGCTACGGGCAATAAAGATGACGAAGATGCGATAGCGATGAAGATTTCTATCCATGAAGTGCCGTGAAGCTAGGATAGCTAAAAGTGAGAATTTCTCACCTTTCAATTTCTTTTCTAATTATATATATATACTAGGATGCAGACGGTGCTTAGTAGCACCCGACACAATCGTCCACAGACCATGGACTTGTTTGTTTGGTTGCATAGATTAGTTGAATTATTTGGTTGAATTGAATTGTTTGGTGAGATGAAATTGATTTGATTGATGTGTGAATGGCGTGGGCCTTCACTAGACCGGGGATAAGGCTAGGCCTCGTCCCGTTTCTAGTATCGTGCCGTTATGCCGCAGAAATTTTCTAAAATAAGTTAGAAAAATAAAAATATCAATTTTATTGAATAAATGAATTGAATAGAAATTCATAGGTTGAAATAAAATGTTTTATCGTTAAAAATATAATTTTTAACGTGAAGTGAATAAAATAGAATATTCATTTACAAACCAGACGGTTTGTTTATGTACACCTATTTGAATGACATTGATTGGGACGATAAATTTTACACATCGCCCAACAGCACAAATAAAATATGTGTTTGATTGTTTGAAACCCCACACGGGTGTTGGGATGAAATTTGAAGTTCACTCATCCTGATTGATTAAATATGTCGATCGATTGATTGACAGGCTGTTATAAGCGTTGAATATCTATATTTGATGCTTTTACAGTGTAGTGCACTTTGGTTGATGGTTGATTATTTTCAATGTTATTTTATACATGTGTTGTATGAAAATCCATATAATTAACTTTATATGGTAATTGATTGGGCCTCATTCCAGTTTCGAAAAAGAAATATTTGAAATGAAAATATTTGAAATAGAAATATTTGAAATAGAATATTTGAAAATATCAATATATGAAGCCGTGTTGATTAGATTGACGCCATTTTGACGTGAACGATATTTAAATGAATTGAAAACGATTTCGAAATGAATTGAATTGAAAACGATTTCGAAATGAATTGAATTGAAAACGATTTCGAAATGAATTGAATTGAAAACGATTTCGAAATGAATTGAATTGAAAACGATTTCAAAATGAATTGAATTGAAAACGATTTCGAAATGAATTGAAAACGATTTCGAAATGAATTGAATTGAAAACGATTTCGAAATGAATTGAATTGAAAACGATTTCGAAATGAATTAAATTGAAAACGATTTCGAAATGAATTGAATTGAAAACGATTTCGAAATGAATTGAATTGAAAACGATTTCGAAATGAATTGAATTGAAAACGATTTCGAAATGAATTGAATTGAAAACGATTTCGAATTGAATTGAAATGAATTCAAATTGAATTGAAATTTGAATTGAATAGAAAGGAATTTTAAAACGAATTTATAAAGAAGAATTCAATTTTGATTTGAATTGAAATGGAAGTTGAAACTGCTTTTGAAACGAATTTAAAACTATTTATATAATTCGTTTTAAATAGAAATCGACGAAATATAAATTATATATATTATATATATAATATAATGGCCTGAATAAAACGCGCCGCGCCGCGGCAGTTCGTGAATTTCGACCATTTATTTCAAACGGGCATTACGGGAGATCCGACCGTCGGATTCTCCTAAAACTGGAACTGTTGGGTTCGTATCGAAAAGAGCTTTCTAACGAATATTAGAAATTTGAAATCTAACGGTTGGATTTGGAGATACGTCCAAATCAAATTCGAAAAAGGGCGCTGTAAGTGCAGTTCGATGGCCATTGATGGAAATCGACTGTACGGGCCTTGATAAAATTATTAAAAATAGCAATAATTTGTGTAAAATCATAAGAAATGATTTGTGAAGATTTGGGATGAAAAACTCCATATTTGAAAAGATAAAAATAGGTTTTTATCGAAATGAACTAGTTTTGAACTAGAAATATAATTCTATTTATTTTTAAATAAATAAATTGAATTTGAAAAGGGTTTTAAAAATAACCAAAATTTCCAATGATTGCATTGGAGTGGATTTGAATCGAAATTGTCTTCGGAATATTTCGATGTTGGAATTCGTGATTATACAGATGTTGTTATGGGAATTTGAAAGATATACATTTATATCGTTATTTCAATACGACATTTGTTAATCGTAGAATTTGATATTGAATAGAAGCCGATATATAATTTCTATTCAGAGCCTTATATTGAATATCAAATGTGATTTTGGGTTTGTCGTGAATGGTGTCTTCACTAACACTGTTCTTGAACCCAGTTGAGAAAAGATTAAATCTTTTTATTTAGATTTAATGAAGTGTACCAATTAAATGATATTTAATTGGAATTGAATTGGTATTGATTTTTGGGTTTATCGTGAACAGTGTTTTAAATAACACTTGTTCTTTAACCCGATAATTAATGGAATGTGATTTTGGGTTTATCGTGAATCGTGTTTTAAATGACACTGATTCTTTAACCCAGATAATGATTAAAACTAAGTGGAGTTTTAATGAATCTTTAATTAGATTGAAAAGATCGAGAATGGAGTATCACCAGTTTTGCTCCAGGCGATAGTTAAATCTTTAATTAGATTTGAACGTGAAATTTAGAAACTAACTGTCGGTTAGCCAAGCAGAATGGTTTTCTGGATATTGATCTGATGTTGGTTTCGGCCTTCGGGGTTAATATTTGGGGAATTATTCTCTTGATTAATTTACGGTTAGTGACTAATGAATTGGAATGAGGCGTATGTTGTGTTTGTGTAACACTTATTTAAAATATACGCGAGTTATTCGGAAAGACCGGGTTCATCCCATTCTGAATAACTGATACGACGATAAGTCGAAGATGAAGACGATGGTCGAAGACCGGAGGTCTTCACGTCGTTTGGGTAATTACTGATGATCTTGATTGGGCTGTACACCCAAGAAGATGGAAACAGTTGGTGATCGTCCAGACGTACTTGGAGATCGATGGATATGCGGGGTACTAGGTGCCTCCGGTTTCGTTCAGACCCAGAACGGACTTGTAAATGGACTGTGTGTCTGACATTGGATTTTAGTCCGTGTGGTTGATCTCTATTAAATATATATCTGTTTGGCGGCGGAGAATTTATTCTCTTGCTTAACGCCCTTCTCTGAGACGTACGAGCTCAGGGGTTATATATTGATGGATATCAAACGCATGGAGTGAATTGCCTGTGTGGCATGCCTAAGTGGCAATTGATCGAGGCTTCTGTTAAAAAGCAAAGTCTTGTGGTTGATGATCGAAGCACGGCCTTTGTGGCGTAGCTTCGTGTAACGTTTGATTCGCGAGTTTCACACCCGGTATGAATCAAAAACGGGAGACGGACCTCAGGGAGGGCATGCGTTTCTTTCTAGTTAGAAGTGGCGTCAGTGGTTTTACACGCCCTGACGAGTTTGACTTATGTGGTTGTTGCTATTGCGAGGCGCCTCGGATTGATCGGTCGTTCTCGAACCGATGGAGTCATTTAGTTGGATCGTTTACGCCCCATAGGGCGGGGAAATGCATGTTCAGGGTTTAAGTTTAATCCACATCGGTGGACCGGCCCTGACGATCCAAGGGTCACTCGAGCTCTGATCCTGAGACACGGGCTAGAGCGTCTCGAATCGGTTGAGGACTATCTTTTGCCTCGGTTCATAGATGGAAACCCAATTTCCAAATACGTGACTTTGCGGTTTTATTTGTAAACCTATATATGGCGACATAGTGGCATGGGACGCTCATGTCGCATATGATTGATATTTATGATTTGAAGTTGTTTTATACACTATGCACTTATAATAGTATCAAATGATTTGTTTTAAACGTATCAAGCATTCTTTGGCTGTTATAAGGGAAAACCCTATCCCCCGGCTTGCGTTGCATTGTGTGATAGGACCTGGGTCTTATAACAGCTTCATTTTTCTTTATTTAGCATTGCGCTGTTTGTCTCATGCACTGGTATTCTTGGGAGGAAACCCGTTCCGTGTTATACAGCGTGGTCCCTTGATTTACCTAATGATTTAAAATAAAGATTAATAACTGTTTTAGTTCTCACACCAGTCACATGACTGACCTGGAGTTTATTGTTTTAACCTAAACTCTGGGTGCCCCTATTTTCGACACGGGCAGCTAGTAGTTTTGGTTTTGCAGATTTATATTCACAGGATCCTGGTTTACAGCTGGAACGATATCCGGAAAGCTTTGTATCCGTATATCTCCTTCTAGTTGTGTATTGTATTATTTTCCGCTGCTATGTATTTAAATGTAATTTAAATCTCTGATATTTCTGTGTAATATTCATTTGTACTCTGTATATTCTTGTAATCTGATGCATTGTTGTGATATACAATGAAATGTTCTTCTGTATGCGTTCTATTTTGTCCTGTTCTCAAACGATAGGGCGTTTCGAACGGCCTGGATCGGTTTAGCGACTGGTTCGGACCGAGCGAAATTCCTTGCCGTCACAAGTGGCAGCGAACTCGACGGCTCCAGTGATGATCGGCGGCGCTCCAAAGGTGAAGACTTCCTAGGTGAAATTCGACGTCGATACTCGATGGTTTCAGACGAGGCTTGGTTGGATTGAAAGAGGGGAGAAAGGCGATCGGAAAAGCCAACTGGAGGCGGTGGCGAAATCGCCTGTGGCGGCGGCGATGAGGCTTGGAAGATTTGAAAGGGTTGCGTCGTTCGTTCGTGTGGGGTTCAACTGATTTTTCTGATGAGAGAGAAAGTGAAGATATTTTCTATTATATTTAATTTCAAATTCCCAAAATATCCCCTTTCTAACCAACGTACACCCATTTCAACCCAACGACTGTCGCCCCTAGCTAAATACCCCCATTCCGGACACAATGGGATATGTCTCGTTGGCCAATTCGACTGTTACAGTCAGTTATTTTTCAAATTAAAGTATAAAACATTTAATATTCAATTTGAACGTACATTTCAATTTGCCAGGGCCACAAACTGAATCGAAAAATTCCAGAAAAATAAATCTAGCTTTGTCTTGACGATACGGTCCCAACAAAACCAGTTTCGTCAAATTCTGAGATCGTATGCAAAATGTCCATTTTCAGGTCGACCCATTTTAACAGAAATTGACCAATCACATTTTCTTTTGCCCCGCTCACATACTAGCTTTAAAAATTATGAAATTTGAAACCTAGCAATATTTTGACATCCCGGATCCAACAAAAGTGGTTTCGTCGAATTCTTAGGTCGTATGCAAAATATCTATTTTCAAGGGCTATATATTCTATATAGCGACCTTTCTGAAAATTCATTTGGCCATAACTTTTGATTCCTGTTATGAAACTTCGATTTTTCAGATTCTTTAGAAAGGTATTCATAAACAGATTTAAATATTTTTGGTTTCACTAAAATCTGTTATATTTTCCGCTCGGTACAGTCAGACAAAGTTTGTTTTCAAAATTTCAAACTGCCTCACTATTCCCAATTCATTATTTTATTGAAATATGCTATTTCAATTGTTCAAATTCTTTGACAATAACCAATTTTAAAATTTTTAAATTGGTTCACATTTTCCGGGTTATTACAATTAGTGCACGCCAAATATCATCCCAATACCCGTGTGGGGTTTCAAACAATCAAACATAGATTTTATTTGTGTAGTTGGGCGATGTGTAAAATTTATCGTCTCAATCAATATCAATCAAATCAGTGTATATAAACAAATCTCCAATTTGTTTATAAATATTTATTTTATATACACGTTAAAAATTTCTATTTTTAACTATAAAATATTTTTAACTATATAAATATTTTATTTCCTTTCACATCACATCACACAATCAACTACACATCAAAATCAAACAAACAAGCATACAAGCCGTCCATGGTCTGTGGACGACGGGTGTCGGGTGCTACTAAACACCGTCTGCATCCTAGTATATATTTTAACTAGAAAATTAAATTAAAAGTGAGAAGTTCTCACCGAGGGTTCCACTCCGCCGTGCTTATTTCTGAAATTTCTGAACCGTCTGGATTTGCCCAAACTTTCTACGCCATCCTTTTCACGCTGTTCATATTAAAAATCACATTTAAAATATGATGTTTATATATTTCTAAAACCTCGTCTTTCTATTTTTAAAAGATCTAACTTTTCACTTATAAAAATATAATCTTTTCATCGCTACCTCCCATATTAAAATCAAATTTTTATTGCTACACATATATAAAAGATTATATTTTTATAACGGTACATTTATAAAAATCAAATTTTTATTCTTTCTATATTATAAAAATCATATTTTTATTCTATCTATAGTATAAAAATCATATTTTTATTCTATCTATAGTATAAAAATCATATTTTTAAACCGTAAAAATCAAATCCTTATTTTCGCTTCACACATAAAGATCTTATTCTCATCGAAGTAAAAATCATATTTTTACTTCACTAGTATATACATATAAATCAATCTTTATACTTATAGATTGAATACCTTTAAAACAAAGTTATTTCAGTTAAAAATCGTATTTTTAATAACATTACATATATATTTAAAATCAATTTAAAAACTCACCGTGTTTTGGAGGTGAGAATGGGCGCGGGGACTGTCGGGGGTTCGCCGGAGGTAAGTGGGGTCGCAGCAGGTGGCGCAGTGGCCTAGGGCAGAGGGCGCGGCGGCTCTTGGCTTTGGGCGGTCTCGTGGTGCTCGCGGGTTCAGGGAGGGCTCGATTTCATCGAGCTGGGGCGACGGAAATTGAGGAGGGAGGGCGACTTCAGCAGCTAGCGAAGAGGGGGCCCGGCGCCTCCGGCGGCGGAGGAGGGAGGTCGAACCCGATCTCAATCGCAACTTTTTTTTCTTTTTTTTCTAAATGGCTGAAGTAAGAGAGAGAAGAGGGAAAGAAATAAGGGGGGCTATATATAAATTATAATATTTAATTTATTTTTTTTATTTCAAAAGTTGACTTTTTTATTTGACCTCTAAACGAGGCCCACCGCCTGTCGCTCATAGCTAATTACCTCTATTCCGAACACAATGGGATATGTATCGTAAGCTGATTTGATCGTTTCGATCAGTTTTCAGCAAAATCAACATATGACTCTATATATTGAATTTGAACGCGCATTTCAATTTACCGGGGTCACATACTAACTAGAAAAATTCCCAAAAAATGTTTTCTAGCTTCGTATTGACAATATGGTCCTAACAAAACTAATTTTGTCGAATTCTGAGACCGTTTGAAAATTGGCCATTTTCCAGTCGATTAAAATCAGCTAAAACTGGTCAAATGTGTTTTCCTTTGCCATGCTCACATACTAATTCGAAAAATTATGAGATTTGGAATCTAGCAATAACATGACATCACGGATCCAACAAAAGTGGTTTCATCGAAATCCGAGGTCGTTTGCAAAATGGTTATTTTTAAGGGCCGAAATTCCATAGCGACTATTCTAAATTTTCAACTGGACATATCTTTTTATCCCAGCTATGAAATTTCAATTTTTAGGATTCGTTGGAAAGATATTCACAATTAGTTTCAAATATTTTTGGTTTCACTAAAATCTGGTTTATTTTGAATCCTGCACATTCATTTGAACTTTGAAATCGAATTATCGAACTACCGCGCCATTTTCAATTCCTTTTATAATTATAAATAAATATTTATATTCTAACGACGATCTATATAAATATATACGTTCTAATTCTATTCAAAATAAATTTCTTGTCGATATTATTTAAAATAACTCATTTTAAATATTCAAAATTCGTTAAAATTGCCAAAATAAAATTTTTAAATTGGCTCGGATTTCCGGGTTATTACAACTTACGAATAGAAATGAAACATAAGTTGTTGGATTATCCATAGCAAGTTGATTCTTGTTCTATATACTGGCTTAATTAAAATAGATAAAATAATTGTTATTATGAAATTCCATTTAAAATATATGTTATTATAAAACTTGTTTTGACAGGTTTAAATTTCATTTGTAGTAAAAGAACAATTGTTGTTCATTTTATTTAAATGGAATATCTAATGGAATTTCACAAATAGTTAATGAATTTTATAAATCTTTAACTATAATGTACATGATATAAATACCAAGTGGATTAAATTTAGTGATTTAAATCCAACGTACTTTTAGCATTACCAGTTAGCCAATATAAACAAGAAAGTATATCAAAATCCATAATGATGGAATTTTGAGATCATTTGATTTTGAATTATATGAAGAATATAAATCTTGTTTATTAGGAAAAATAACTGAATCACTTTTTCACTTGACACAGTGATTGAGTGACAAGTATTGGGTCTCGAGCATAATGATGTATATGGGGCAATGAATACATAAGCTAGAGGTCGGTTTTATTACTTCATTATATTTACTGATGATATCAATAGAAATATATGTATATATATATATATATATATATATATCTTATGAAATACATATTAGAATCCTTTGAAATGTTCAAAGAATTCAAAGTGAAGTTAGAAACCAATTTTAATAGAAAATAAATATTTTTCGATCAGTTCGAAAGAGAACATTTAAGCCAATAAATTTAATGACTATCTGAATGAGTTTGGAATTGTTTCACAACTCTGTCCACCTAGAACACCATATTAGAATGGTATGTCTGAACGGAGTTATCGAACCTTATAAGATATAGTACGATTAATGATAAGTCATATAGATCTTCCTACAAGTTAAATTTAGAACAATTATATTAAATCCCACCAAAACGATTTGAAGACACCATATAAGATATGAACTAGGAAATGTCTTAGTGTGTCTAATACGAAGATTTGGGATGTAAGGCGTTTGTTAAACGTCCTTCCTCTAATAAGATCGGACCCAAATCAGATAACTATTTTGTGGATATAAATTCTCTGAGAATAAAATGTTTATTACTTTATTTGGTATCCTTGTGAAGGAGAGTCAGTCTCTTAGATACCGATGAGAATAAAATAGAATTCGAGATATATCGAAAACCACAAGATACAATTAAATCTTGTATAGACAAGAAATTGAGTGGGAGTGACACAATAACTCTAATGTTATTTGATAACACGTTGATTATTGTAAATAATGTTAGTTTAAAAACAAAATTAAATACTGATTCTAAGAAAGAAAATGTTTGGATTAAGAAGTTCATGATTGAACTTAATTCATTGTTGATCGAATGATACACATTGCGATAACAATATGGCTGTTGCTCAGGCCTAAAACATTAAACTCATCATCAATCCAAACATATATTTTAAGAAATATAATTCTTATGTGAAGTTATTCATAGAAGAAATAAACATATCTGCAAAGTTACAAAAGTTGTAATGTTGCATACCTACAGAATTAAACTCTGTCGCAGCAGAAGTTTAATAGACACACTAGTTTCATAAGTATAAGATACATAAATAATTGACTCTAGTGCAAGTGGGAGATTGTTAGAGTTTGTGCCCTAGAGGCAATTCATTTGATGAGATTGATAACACTGTTGATGTTATTATTTTAGTTGGAATAAAATATTATTCTATTATATTATATTTACTGCGTAATATAAATAATAATATAATAGAAGTCCTTAGAATAGTAATACGGAATTATATATAGTTCGAGTAAGACTGAACTTGAGATTATATAATGTGATAAGTATTATAATTCTTAAATGCCCCTAGTCGAGTTTTATTGTTAATATAGGACAACAATAAAGTATTAAGACTAGTATGTTGATTGACTGATGATCACATCTCATTGATCATTAATATGCATGATATTAATGTCAAAACATAAATACGTATTAGAGAATATCGTATTGGGCTGACCCGCCGTGAGATAACTCCATAGAATATAATTAACAGTATCATGAGTTATTCTCATAGTGACAGTGATGTAATGGTCCTCAGACCTGAAATCATTATAATTTTATTCGATGATATTTGTGTTTTCATATCATCTAAAGTTATTTCCTAACAGAGTAACGATAACGGTGATTATTGGATATATCTCAAATCGAATGAAAATTATGAATGATCTAGATGGAATTTAACCCTATGATATATTCGTAGTGATATCCATGGGCCTCTTGATTGAGTGAGACTGTCAAATGCATGGTCATGCTCAAATACTGATTTGTTTTAAACAGTCTACTCATCGATCAAGAAAAACAGATTAAATTATAAAGTGGATGATACGATCCATGCCTTGAGTTTAATCTTGGATATATCGGTTAAAAGGATTATATTACATTGATACACTGGTCACGGAAAAAGGAAGGTTGTATCGAATCGATAATTTTATTAAAACTTGGGTAGCAGCGACGTATTGCTAGATGCCAATCATTGTTTATGGTTTTAAATACGATTTAAAGCCATTTCCAACGTTGTAGTAACCTAAAGTGTCACACAAAAGGAATGTTACAAATGAGAAACTGATTTGGAGAAATAAAATATCAATTTGTTGATATTTTATCTAGGATTGGAACGAGTATTAGGGTGGTTCCTAATTTTAAGGTTAATACTTCTATTTTAAAAAGGGGTTTTTACTTTCTTATAAAATAGAGGTATGACTTAACTTTAAAAAAAAGGGTTAGATAAGATCAAAAACCTAGGCCGCTTATAATATAATTTTCAAACCCTAAAATTTGTCATGGCGGCTAGCACCACAGTCATTCATCTCTTCTTCAATCCGATTGATGAAGGGAACGTTCCAGTGGACTCCTCTAGAGGCTCTACACTTGGAGAGCTCCATCGATGCTTCTGATCTTCAGTGTGTTCGAATATCTCGCATCAGATCCGAACAATTCAAATGATTCAAAATTGGGGATTTTCACATTCAAGCAAGGTATGAACTTTTCGATTTATTGATTTGCATAGATCCGAATGTTTTAAGTGTTAAAATGAAATTAATTTAGGGTTTCGATTAGATTTAGTAAACCCTAAATTCCAACACAATCAGCCTGGGTCACACGAGATAACCCAAGTAAATGAAGGCTTATGCCCGATCATCGACTGATGACCACTGGGTGCAATCCATATCCAAAACTACAGATGCGCGACTCCCATCGTCTTTTCACTATTTCTATGTTTTGTTTCTCCCCTAACTGTATTTCCATGAAATGATCTGTGATTCACCCTTACTGTGTTAAGCAAAAACTCTACAAGTTAAAAGATATTTGCTCATAGATCATAATCTCATGTAAAACAAAAGTTGTTCGCAAACTAGTGCTAGAAATTGGTCTCTAATATATAAGGCAAATCAGGCATCAAGCACCAAGAGCATTTGTCAAACAAGACAGGATAATCAAACCCAACATCTTGAAAAACTCAAAGGGGAGGAATCATTACGAAGCAAGTCATGGAGAGTACACCAAAATCGGGGGGGTTGCACACTCTGTTGTAAAAAAAATGTCCAATTCAGAAATCCTATCCGAAAGGGGGTAACAGAAATCCTAGCCGAAAGGGGGTATCCAATTTAGGTCTCTATTTGATCATAATAGTCGAATCAAATAAGATCAAAATTGGGTTGAAAACTTATAACCCATGTCCTTCCATGGGGGTGCATTCTCAAAACCAGTCTCCGAAGGGCTCGGGTCACTGAGTTAGTGAGATATGGGATTGAGTATAACAAAAAAACAAATTGTACATACGAAAATGCATTTAATCGAGTCTCTAAAGGGCTTGGGATGCCAAGTCAATGAGGAAAACGATTAAATGTGCAACAGGATACTTGCACCTTACAAAAATGTACACCCGAATATAAGCTGCAAAGGTTTGAACTACCAGACCACTAAAGAATACGAACAATTGCATAATAAGTACTAAGCCCCTCAAAGAAGGAGCAAAAGAAGTGATATGATATTAAAAAAATCAAAACAAACCAGCGATACTAACGTTGCATGACGTAAAAGCGTAACCATCGCACAACCAATAAAGCGTAACGCGATGCAGATAAAAACCATGATAAAAGTATGACATATCAATGCCAACGACTAATAACAAAACGCAAATTCGTCACAAAGATTAACAGTCATAAAATTGGCGCCACAAACAAAAAACAACAAGAAAGACTAACATTCGCATATACAAGCAATATGAGAATCACCATTCTCCTTCACCATCCAGCACATCATTTGGCGACGTCTTCAGGAGTGGCGTGGTCATCAGCAAAATGAACCTCATAAGTACCTTCATTAACAGTTGAAGATTCCATCAGAAAAACTGGGGATTCTGAAGCTCCATCTCCCACAAGCCCAGGGGCATGAGCAAGAACAACGTTCTGGACCTCTTCCTCAAGGGATCGAGCTCGTTCATCAGCCAGTATTCTCCTACCTTTTTTCAAAGCATCACGATCGCTTGCCTCAAGGAGGGCCTCTTGAAGAACACTATCTTCCTTACCTTTGGAATATTTAAGCACTTGCTTCCGGATGAGAGCTAGTGTGCGAGGGAAATCCTTGTTCAAATTACTTTAGCTTCCACGGGTGATAACACTAAGGGTGTAAAATCGAAACAAGGTCTCATCGGCCTTAATTTTGGCTTGCTCATGATCATTGGTTAACCTTGCCTTATCTTTTTCCAAGGTTTCAAGAACCTTACTTTGGGAAGCAAGCTTACCTTCGAGTACTGCCTTCTCCTGCCGACAAGAAACCACATCTTGTTGTACAAGAGTCAATTGAGATTTAGCAGACTCACAGTTGGTTTGAGTCTCATAAAGCTGTTTTTTGACAGTGTCAATCTCTTCCTGGAGTTTTCCGTTGTCAGTCTCCAAACTTCTCATCCTGTTATTCCCATCTTTGAAGGATGCAATTTCGGTTGCTTGACTTTCGATTACACGGATCAATTCCGCCTTATCATTCTCAAGAAGCTCAATGCGCTCAAGATGTTGAGTATTCAGCCTCTGGAATTCGGAGCAGAATCTATTCCATGACTCGAATCGATCTCTGGAAGTATTTTTGGCCTCATCTAGCTGAACTTCAAGTTGATCCCTAACATTGGCGAGCTGGGAGGTCATATAATTTTTTATGGCACTCAGCTCCCCGATGGTACTCTGGTCATCATATGGAAACAGATCTAAATCGAGATCCATTCCCCTTAAGTCCCAATCTCCAAATCGATCCTTCAATTTAAGATTACCGGGGGCAACTTCGTAAGGAGGCGTATCAAGAATCGCTTGAATTTGACAGAGAGCGAGTACATCAGGCGTAGAGGATGTGAGCAATGGTTCCAGAGGGACCGAAGGACTGGAGCATAAGAGTTCGGATGATTCAAGAGATCCGCCAAGCACAGCCTTATCTTGTTTATTATTATCTTCTCTCCCCTTAGCATCTTGGTTTTCTCTTCCAGATACTTGAGGATGATCATACTTCTTCTTCTTCCGTAAACTCACCAATGGTGCCCCAAGAGCATGTTGAGTTAAAGGATCTAAAGATGATCGTGGGCGCTTGAGGCAACGAGAAAGGCTGGGCTGTAAGATATTCAGTGGACTGACAAAAGCAACTTGCCGGGTGAAACTGTCTGATAAAGATGATCCCATTCCTGGATCTGAAAGGGAAAAGAAAATCTAAGTGCCTGAACCGTAGAACACTCAAAAAGAAAGCAATGACAGGAGGTACACGGAATGTATGAAGACAACAAAACTAAAGCATTTCTAGGCTTTGTGAGATATCACCTTGACCCAGAAACAAGGGGTTTTTAGTAAAATCCTTACGGTTGAAAGATTTTGAAATAAAAATGTTCTAATAACGATGTTACCTTGAATAAGGTCTTCAGTTAAGTCGGGGGGATTAAGACCTTTAAAAGTATCTGAACCATCTTCTTCTTGGCTATCCTTAGTAGGAGAACTCTCTCCGCACCCCGGAGCCTCTTTGGAAGTCACTACGGTTTCATCAGACCGTTCCACTTCCCGCACTTGATCCGAGGTGGTTTTCGAAGAAGTCGCGTTCGCATCTTCCCGGACGACATCCTCTAATGAAGGCCCTACCTTTTCGCACAAGACCACTGAAATCTTGGAACCTTTGTGTTTTGAACGCTTAGGTGCTACCTTTTTAATGGAAACTGCTTTGCTTTTGAAAGATTCCCTGTGGCTCCCTGCGGGGCTGGGACACTCCTTTCTCGGAGATTTCCTGACAGAGAGCTTGTTGGTAACATCTTTTCTGTCAGAAGTATCCACCGCGAAGGTACGCAGAGAAGGGAGCAGATCATGTTGCTTTAAGAACCCTTCAGTAATCAAGAATTTCCTATTTCTCTTGCTCTCATCAACAGCTAAAAGTGATTGCATAAGTCTTGGTCAAAGGGTACGCTTTGATCAGGAGACGCTGCAGTATAACCAAAAGATTTTTCTTTTTTAATAGAAGAGGGGCAAGAAGAAGATTGAAGAAATAAAAAATACTTACTGACTTCCATCCAAAAGCCACAGAAATTGTTGGGACATCACACAAAGAAATAATGATGGGGAAATCCTCGTACACTGTCCACTAAGCCAGTGATTATTTTCAAACCCCGGCTTTCCACAAAGATAAACGAAGGGCACTGGTTCCTTTTTCTGAAAGCATATAATGATCATATGTCCTTAAACGAAGGAGCCTGATGTTTTTCCCTCATAAAAAGGATGTAAAAGCTTATCAAAATCGCATAACCATTCGGATGTAACTGGTACGGGGCAATAGCCAAGCTCCGAAGAATCATTTCTATGTAAGGATTAAAGGGAGGAATCGCTCCGCTTATCAACATTCCACGATTAACAGCAACATATCCTTTGGGAGGAATATCTGCGAACTCCTTCTCCCTAGGCAGCTTGGCCTCTTCTTTTTCTGAAATACCGAATTGATTGCATAGTTGTTGGAACGAGCTGAAGGAAAGCTCCGTCGGGTGCCTCTCACAAGGTACATTAGAAAGTGCACGAGGTTGTGGGAAATCCTGGGCAGCACCTATCGAAGAGACAACATTGGGTATGGACACAACTTGATCAGAACTTCCTACTTGATCAGATTTTCCGACTTGGTCAGACATAGGTTGCTTCTTGAAATTGTGGGATTATAGGTCAAAGGAGAACATTTTGTTTAAACCCGAATAAACTTGAGAATGATTATTGCAAAAAAGAAAAAGAAAAAACCCTACCTGGAAACCCTACAACAACTTAGTTAAGGTTGTGAGAACCTTTAAGGAATTTGCAAGGGATAATTTCATTTAACACTCAGAAACCCCAAAACCGCATTCAGAATGATCAAATTCATGCTTCAAATTAGGACAAGATAAAATCAAGGAGAAGAACCTACTTACAAGCGGGCGAACAGTCTTAAATCTAGGCGAATAGGCTGGCCAAATCGATCCCGAGATCGCAGAAGTCTTGATGAGAGTGTCGTACACAGATGCAAATCAGAGCAACGAAAGAGCTGGAGTAATCAGACGTTATGAAAGGAATCAAAACAATGAAGAGGATTGCTTAGAAGGTGCCGCCATTAAAGACTTCTTCTTTAAAAAGACAGCAAAACAATATATAAGAGACAGACAAAAGGGGTAGCAAACCGAAATAGTACATCCGCCAGATCGCTTGTACGTGATATGCAAACAAGCGATTTTGTGTTCAGACTAGTAAACTCAGTAGTCAAGCAATTGGGGAGTCTTTCAAAACAAGTGCATATAGAAATACGTGTAGAACCAATCAAATGCGCATAGGTAAGGAAATAAGGGTGAAAATTAAAAGACGTTCGTTTAGAACGTTCTCACCACGTCAGCTTAATGATCAAATGCGCAAGTAAATGTCCCATCAAGTTCCAGCTGGTGTCCCGTAATTCAGCTATTCACGCAATAATACATCAAACTTCTCGCTTGTAGGAGACGACACCAATCAACCCCAATAAAGCAATCTTAATCTCTGCACGACCGACCCTTCGATGAGCCAGGTTAAACCTGCCAAATAATGTTGCGATCAACCATGTCGAAGCCAGTAATTCCTTGCTAAAAAGAAATCACGGACTTCGAGGGGCAAGTGTTAATCCCTCAAAAATCCATACGCACATCGAGTTATAAGATCTGAGCGGGAGCTACAGAACAAACACCTTCAGGGTCGATCGCGCATAGTTTTGTTCAAGGCATTTAGGCGGCTCAATAAAGATAAAGGGCAGGAGTCAAGGTCGCGCATATACTTAACAACTGATTGCAAATTGCAACCCCTATCACTCGTATGTCCTTACTAATCAAACACCAACACTTTGGTCAGATACCACCTATCGGCTGGTCATACGTTAGATATCAGAAAGAGCACACTTACATCTAAAATTGCCATCCTTAGTTAGTCACCTCCAGGCTTAAAGGGTCGTCGTCTGCTTACTCCGGATCATACATAACCACAATAGGGAACTATGATCGTTCGCCCGCTCACTTCACCATCAAGCAAATCAGATACCCACTCATCATTTGCCAGATATAGCCACGCCCGAAGAACACCGACTAAAGTCGCCCGATCAACTACTCAAAACGTTCGCTCTTACGGAACTACTCGCGCATGACAACTAGATACAGCTAAGGACAGCTGGCTACAACCAGGCAGTGGCATAAGTGTAATTGATGGAATGAGCGACTGGTAGCCGGCATATACAGATTTCAGATCATTTCCTGAGGAGAGCTCACCTATAAATACGACATGGCTACCAACGTACATGGGATCCAATCTTCGAAACCACAAAGTGTTGCTAAATTCTGTACTCATCATTTCGGTCGCTCGAAGCTCCATCATTCATCTAGCCATGGCGTCAAGCATAGTCCTGTAATCAGGAGACGAAGACATCTTCCTTCTCAATCACTTATCCATTCTTTCCCTCCTCAAACTTCATTATTCTCTTGTAATTAGTATGAATAAAAGTATTTTGAGTGAAAATAGGAATGGGTGAAGAAAGAGAGTTTATGTATTTTGTAATCCTTATTATAAGAATTTAAACTACCTTCATAGTGGATGTAGGCCTAATTTGCGGCTGGACCACTCTAAATCCTGTTTCTGCTTTATCTTCTTCGCATTTTTATTTCAATTGTTATTAAATATGGCTCCAAATATTTTCTCACCACATTGGTGAAGTACAGCTTTAGTACCTTGGGTGTTTAGACCAATTTTGGTGTAAACACTATTTTAAAAAATCTAACCTTTCTATTTTAAAAAGTCTAACCTTTCTATTTTAAAAAATCTAACCTTTCAACATACAAAAATTCAATCTTTTAACTTTTAAAAATTCTATTTTTAACAGATAAAAAGTTCTATATTTTTATTTAAAAAAAAAACCTATCTTTTTATTTTAACATTTTCATATTATATATATATAAAACTGAAAAGAAATTTAAATAATAAATAAAAACTCACTGTGTTGCTTAATAAAGAGGGGGGGCGCCTGACGGTCGGAAGTCATCGGCGGTCCCTCCCTGACAGCGACGACGGTTGTTTTCAGGTGGTTTGGGGGGGAGGTTGGGGCTGTTTGAAGGAGAGAGGAAGGCGGAGGAGTCCTTAGAGGAGGGGACGGTCGGGGGGGGGGGGGGGTGGTCGCGCGGCGGAGTGGTGGACGGTGGGGGCCAGCGATGATGAGCGGCAGTGAGATGGGTAAGCGGGTTTTTTTTCTTTTTTTAATCAAATCGGGTTTCGAACTAAATGGGAGGGGGTTGACTGAGTAAGGAGAAGGAGAGGGGGTTTACTTAAATATTTATATTTTATTCCATTTAAATTCCAAAAAGGTGATTTTTATTCGAACTCCGAATCGAACGCAACGACTATCGCCCCTAGCTAAATACCCCTATTCCAAACACAAAGGGATATGTCTGGTAAGCCAATTCGACTGTTTCGACCAGTTTCCGTTAAATTTAAAATATAAATCAATATATTTTAAATTCAAACACACATTTTAATTTACCGGGGCCACATACGGACTCCAAAAATTCCAGAAAATAAATCTAGCTATGCTTTGACGATACAGTCCTAACAAAACTAATTTCGCCGAATTTGGAGGCCGTTTGAAAAACGGTCATTTTCCAGTCGATTAAATTCAAACTGAATTGGCCAAACACGTTTAAATTCACCATGCTCACATATTAATTCCAAAAATTATGAAAATTGGAATCTAATAATAATTTGACATTCCGGATCCAACAAAAGTGGTCTCGTCGAAAACGGAGGTCGTTTGCAAAATCGCTATTTTATATATTAAAATATATATAAATTCCATAGCGACTATTCTGAATTTTCACCCCAGTCAAAAAATCACATTTTTGGTGTTAAATCACAACAATAAATTCTAACTATGCTTTGGTTCTCACACCAGTCAATTGGAAATATATAGATATCCCACTTTCGAAACTCGAACATAGACACTGATAATAATCGATTAATCACCAGGATCATCTCCGGGCGACTAGATTGTGATTCTATATCTATTCAGTATAATTGAGGCTTTGTATACACGTTTGCAAGGCATATATGCAAAATTATTATATACTAGATTGTCCAAATTAATTTAAAATAAAATATTCAAATACATTTAATAAGGTTTAAATTTTCAAACAAAATTTGTTTTTACTTTTGTTTTAAAAATAACACTATTCACACTCGTTCTAGGATACTACTGATCCTATCTCTAACGAGTCATTCTTATTGGATAGTACTAATCAAATCTCTGATGAATTCTTTCGTTCGGTTCTAATATGTCTTGTTCTCGAACTTTGTAAACCAAAGCTCTGATACCAAACTGTGACGACCCGAACTTCCCCGGTCTCCGAAGAGAAGAGAACGAACGGATTGCTTTGAGAACACGACAAATCAGAAAACAAACAGAAGAACATTTCATTGCTTATTACAACAATTTACATCAGAGTACAAGAATATACAGAGTATGAACAAATAATATACATTTGATAAATGTTAGAGATTTACAAATTACAATGCAGTGGAAAATAATACAAAACACAACTGAAAGAGATACACGGATACAGGGCTTTCCAAATATCATTCCAGCTGTAAACCAGGATCCTGTTAATATCAATCTGCAAAACCAAAACTACTAGCTGTCCGTGTGGAAAATAGGGGCATCCAGAGTTTAGGTTAAAACAATAAACTCCGGGTCAGTTATGTGACTGGTGTGAGAACTAAATCAGTTATTAAATCTTTACTTTAAATTAAAGTAAATCAAGGGACCACGCCGTATAACACGGAACGGGTTTCTTCCCAAGAATACCAGTGCATAAAACAAACGACGCAATGCTTTTTGGAAAAATGAAGCTATTATTAGACTCAAGTCCCATCACACAATGCAATGCAAGCCGAAGGATAGAGTTTTACCTTATAATAGCCAAACATGCTTGGTACGTTTAAAACAAATCATTTTGATACTATTATAGTGTAAAGTGTATGAAAACAACTTCAAATATAAATGTATCAATCATAGACGGCATAGTACCCTATCCCACTATGTCGCCATACAAGGCTCTATAATCAAAACCGAAATGTCACGTATTGGAAGTTGGATTTCCATCTGTGAACCAAGGCAAGGGGTCGTCCTTACCACTTCGAGACACTCTAGCCCGTGCCTCAGGACCCAGACTCATGTGGGCCCTTGGATCGTCAAGGCTGGTCCAAATGGAGTGGATTAAAATAATGCCTGAACAATATGTTTCCCCGCCCTATGGGGCATAAACTGGTCATATATCGACCAAACCATCCATCGGTCCCGTAGTGACCGATATAACCGAGGCGCCTCGCTATCCATCATCCACATAAGTAAAACGTCTGGGCTTGCAAAACCCTGACACCACTCCTAGCTAGAAGGAAACGCATGTCCTCCCCAAGGTCCTCTTCCATTTCTGGTTCACACAGGGGTGTAAGGCTCGCGAATTAACGCTATACACAAAGCTATGCTATATTAAAGTCGTGCTTTGATCATCAACCACAAGACTTTGCTTTTCAACAGAAGCCTTGATCATTTGCATCTCAGCATGCCACACAGGCAATTCACGCCATGCAACTGATGTCTATCAATCACACAAAATGAAATCCAATGTCAGACAAACATCCATTTACAAGTTCGTTCTGGGTCTGAACGAAACCGGAGGCACCTTATTCCTCATCCCATACGTCCAATTCAGGAGAGAGGTCCTCACATATCCGGTCGATCTCCAAGTACGTCTGAACGATCACCACTTATTACCTTGTCTTGGGTGTACAACCCAATCAAGACATCAGTAATCATCCAAACGATATGAAGAACTCCGGTCTTCAACCACCGTCTTCATCCTCGACATATCGTCGATCCAGTTATTCAGAATGGGACAAACCCGGTCTTTCTGAATAACTCGCGTATATAATAAACAAGTGCTATAAAACACAGCATACGCCTCATTCCAATCCAGAATATTCCTTTATTTAAATATTCTTATACTTTGTGAAAGGTTCCCATTAACTTTATCAGAGATAAATTCTTTAAATTATTCTTTAATCTTCCTTTGGATATCAATTCAAACCAAATTATGGTTTATCCAAACTATTCTGGATTAACGCACCTTACCGAAGTAATCATTTGTTATATTTCACAATCCCAACCTATTTATCCCATGAAGCAAAACTGGTAATATTTCATATCTAATACCACGGTGTTATCGGTAAAGTTAATTAACATTTCACGTTCAAATCTAATTAAAAATTTAACTATCGCTTAGAGTAAAACTGGTGCAGCTCCATTCTCGATCATTTCCCGAATTTGATAATTTAGATTATCACATTCTCATTTTCAATCTAATTAAAGTTTCATTAAAACTCCAATTCAGTTTTGATCTCAAAAATTATTACCTAATGATTATTCAGAGTTAAGAAATTAATCTTATCTTTAACTGGGTTAAAGAACCAATGTCATTTAAAACACAGTTCACGATAAACCCAAAATCCCATTCCATTAATTATGGAATCTTCACGGAAAACAAATCAATATATATAATCGATATAAACTTCCGTATCCAACCGATAATATAAATGGAATAACGGAAAAGCTTTTAAATTCCATATATATTAACCGTCTTCTTCCACAGAAGCTCACTTCGATTATTATCCAATCGAATTCCATTCCATTCCAATTTATTATATTAAATTGGAAAACTTCACTTTGAAAATTTTCCCTAAATCTTAACTAAAAGATTTATAAATTCCAAATCACACTTCATTGTAAATCGGGTTAAAGAACGGATGTCGTTAAAACATAGTTCACAATAAACCCAATTCACATTCCATTTTATTCCAGTTACTAAATATAACTGGAAACTCCAATAATCCTATTTAAAAGATTTATTCTTTTCACACGGGGTTTAAGAACTGTGCTAATGAAGACACCATTCACGACAAACCCAAAATCCAATTCTTTCATTCAATTCCAATTAAATATTAATTAATTGGAAATTTTCACTAAATCTTACTGAAAAGATTTATTCTTTTCTCGACTGGGTTTAAGAACAGTGTTAATGAAGACACCATTCGCGACAAACCCGAAATCCCATTCAATATTAATTACAAGGTTCTGAATAGAAATTATATCAACTTATATTCAATATCAAATTCTGAAATCAACAAATATCATATTGGGAATAATGATATATATATCTTCTAAATGTTGTATATAACGGTATTGTATACACAATTATATGATTTTTGTTTGATGATAACAAACAAGTATATATTATTTTAAATGTGTTTGTTATTATACTGTTATATCACATTACAGACAGGAATATAATATTTATATTTAAGTGAAATACTACTGTACAGAAGTTCAAATATTAACACAGTATTTTATTTAAATATAATATTTTATTTGAATATTCAAACAGTACAAATTTTTATAACTCCACTATTTGTACATCTCTGTATTACATATCAAATACAATTTCATATACAGTGTTCTCCACTACAACACTCTTTCAGTTACAGTTTTACTCATTCATTCATTTACACAGACTCGTATACATATACACTTTTTCACACTGTTCTTGTCTTCAATCTTCTGTCTTCACACTTCACAGTCTCCTAGTCAGTCCAGTCAAGACAGTCCAGTCATCATCACCTGTCACATGAAACAGAAACACACAGTACACTGCAACAAGAATAAAACTGAATACGTGTGAATATAAATTTTATTTTTAAAATTTTATTTGCCTCAGTTTTTCTGGTGTGTTTCTCATCATTTTTCATGACTTGATCTGATATATTTCTGGTACCCACTGATCAGCCTCGACATGACCATACTGGTTTGCTGATCAGAACCAGCATTAAACTCAGCTGATTCTGACCAGCCCCAACACAGTACAGTCAGTCTGCTGATGTGTATCACAGTTGCACATATATACATAATTGTCAAATTTGACACAAGACAGGTCAAAATCACAAAGAGAGATGAAAATCAAAATGTGCATCAGCAAAAAACAAATTCAAACAGCAAAAATGATCAAGACAGATGCTTCAGCACACAAGTCAACATCGTATGAATGAAGTGTAAGTGATCAAGCCCTAACAGCAAGGTCAACAAACATGAGTGGTCAAGTTTTGGCAAAGCAGAGTGGCTCAAATTCATTACAACAATGTTCATGGTGTGCACAAACCAAACAGATCAGTACAAAGAGAATGGTCGAAGCAACAACAATGCCAAATTACATTTCAATGCATATCAAAGCAGCAAGAAGTAAACAGGTGTATTATGTGCATATACAAATACATGGTGAAACAAAACAGTGCACAAAAATGTCTGCATGTTTACTTCATCTACATGAAGTATTTCTTTTTCTAAGTGGACATGAGCCAGACCAATTGTGTTTTGCATGGGTGGTGCGAATAAATTTTAGCATGGTACTCACAAAGTGGTTGAACAGAAATGGTTTTGCACAAGTATGTATCAATCCAGAATGGAGCATGGGTGCATTAAACATGAAACAGGTCTGTACAAGTGATTCAAATGAACATATGAACAGCAGTGAAGTGAAGTGTTCATTGCAATGCTCAAGTTCTCAAATATGGGTGTGCAACCAAATATACTGATGCATCAGGCTAACATGAATGACTGTATGGATCAGAAATGTCTTTTAGTTCAGTGCACTAAAAACATGGTGCTAGCATACATGCACATACACAAGGGTAAGGCAGCAGTTCAGTTAAAAGCATAGCAGTACTTCAGAATGGTCGAGCACAGGGGAAAGTGTAATGACTGGTGCATAAGGTAACATGAGTGCACAGACAAGATTTCAACAATAAGGAGACTTTCATGCAAACAGCGACAAGTTTAGTGAACATAGCAAAGGAAGTCTAGTTAACAAAGCCACAAACTAGGTAAGCCAGAAAGTACAACAGCATGCAAATATGCACAGGAGCATATACAGCAGGACCATGCTATCAATATAGACAAATGTGTCGAGCACATTTATATAACCAAGTAAAAAAAATCATGCTTGATTGTTTTTTTTTAAGAAAGAAAATCAATTCAGAATATTCAGTTTTGGAAACATGTTTTGGCAAGTTTTTTTTTTTTCAGATTTTGTTTTTATCAATGAAGACCAAGCAGTAAAGCATCCAGTAAATCATTCACTCAAGTGCGGACAGTGCTTCAATCAAGCAAGGGACAATGAATTCAGACAGCTATGGAAAGTTTTCAAAACCACAAATATATATAGATTTATTTCCAGAAATTACTCCATTGATTTACAGCAAAAAGGATTCTTCATTTCTTTCCTGAAAATGGCAAATGTGGTTTTGGCATGTTTTTAAATCCAGTTTCTAGAAATGTATTTTTTCTTGGGCATAAAATTAAATCGATTTTGTTTTTTTGGAATCAAACTTGGCCGGGTGCACATATTTCAGTAGACAAGTTTTTTTTAGAAATCGTGTGGTGTTTCCAGATTTGGACTCAATCAAAGAGGGCAATTTGTTTCCAGTTTCATTCGAAGGTTTCAATCACAATTCACGATATTTATTCAAAGTATTTCAAAAAGGAAAATTCGAGCAAATCAATTGAAGGAACAAAATCAATGCCAAGGATTTCGTTTCATTCAAGCCGCAAATCAAAAAGAGGAAACTCGCAAATCAAGGCCAAGTCATTCATCAAGAAATCAGAGATTAGGGTTTCTAAATTACCCTATAAGTCCACACCATTTTCATCACTAGCAAAATAACGAAAAACCCCAAACAACTCGTAAGAAATTCAAAGAAAGAAAAACCAGAAGACTCACAATTTTTACAAGTGTTTTTCGATCGCAGAATCTTCAAAATCATAGAGAGCCAAGCCACATAGTTTTCGAAGCATCAGAGAACCTCATTTCTATCAAGCATCGAATCGATTTGGGGAGGATTCAAAGAGAAACCCTAGCTTTTTTCCATTCGAAGCCGCCATATTTTTTCTTCAGAGCAAAATGGAGATCGGGCAAGAGAATGAAAATGGGCCGGCCAACTTTAGTATAAAGGGCTAAGTCTTTAGTTTTATTAGGCTAGGGTTCTCTTATTTATCTTTTTATTTTTATTGTTTTTTTTTCTTTTGTAATCTTTCTGAAACAATTTCTAGAGTTTTGTAAAAATTCTAGAAAATCCAGTAAGGGTGTTGACTGGCAGTCCAGTAGAGTCTGTGAATTCTAGGGTTACGAGTTACAGGGTTTGTAATTTGTGAAATTTGATCGAGGTGGTATCGGTCAGTCTAGGGATTTGAGCGTAGGGTTAGAATAGGAGCAGGGTTTGCGAGTGTACATGGTCTTGTATGCAGGAACTATTCTATCACCTAGTAGAAACCTTAGAAATGCAGTAGTAGGCAGGGTTTTGCCGAAGCTGGGTAAATCTGTGTGTGATTTATTTTCTGCATTTCTGTTTCTGCTATATTTTGTGATCTGTTTATTATTTTAATATCCTGTCAGATTTTTAATCAGTTAAAAACTGTGATAAACCCTATTCACCCCCCCCCCCCCTCTAGGGTTAATCTAGATCCAACAAGTGGTATCAGAGCAGGTATTTTGTTAACTCTAGAGTAATGGTGATTCCTAGCTGTCAGTCGATAGAGAGTCAGTCCAGTTCATCTCCAACTATTTTCAATGGAACAGGTTTTTTAAACTGGAAATCCAAAATGGAATTTTATTTAAAATCTGTTAATATTAAATTTTGGGATGTTGTTATCAATGGATTTGATAGTGTAGATATTACTTTCAATACTTGTGCTATGAAAATTATATTTGATTATCTTAGTACTGAACAGTTTAATCTTATCTGCCATTGTTTATCTGCACAGGAAATCTGGGATACTCTCAATATGAAGTATGGAAGATCTGACAACGGTAGCTCAAAACCCGAGAATATCAACTCAGATTCAGAGTTTTGTTTAACATGATTTACAAATAAAAATTCAGAAGGATCAGATGGAGAATCAACAGATGCTGAAACAGAAAATTTCTCATACGAAGATTTAGTTTATATGTGCGTTGATTTGACTAAATCTGTTGATAAACTCCAATCTAAAAACTAATCTCTAAAATCTAAGAATTCTGAGTTGACCAGCAAAATTGATGATTTGGAATCACAGTTTGAACATTTTAAAAATTCTTCAAATTCAGATTGCAAAAATTGTTTGAAATTGAAAACCAATCTTGTTCATCTCAATAAAAATATTCAAAAGTTTGAAAAAGAAATTCTGATCTTAAAAGAAAACAAGATTGAGTTATCAAGTTTGAATAATTTTTTACAAAAGGAATTTGAAATTTTTAAGACTAATATATATTCCAAATTTGAAATTGCTGAAAAGGAGAATTTGTTGAAATCCGATTTGATTTTGAAAGAACTGGAGAATGAGATTGAAAAATCTAAGAAATTTGAGTTTGAAAAACAAAAACTTTTTGAATCTGAGATTGCTGAGTCCCAAACCAAAATTAATTTGCTTAAAAATGAAAATTTGGTTTTAAAATCTGATTTTGAAAGATGTAAGATCACTAAAAATCGTTGTTCAGACTTATTAAAAGAAAACGGTGATCTTAAAACTGAAATTCAACAACTTGAAACAATTTTGGCTAAATTTTCAAATGGTGAAAAATCTTTGAATATGTTGTTGAAAAACCAACTTTGTGTTGGAAATAAACGTGGTCTTGGTTTTGGGAAAACAAATGATTTTGAAAAGCTAAATTCTTTTGATTTTGAAAATTCCTCAAACTGCTTTGAAAGAAATAGACTTGAAAATATGAACTTTGAAAATTCCAAAAGTTTCTTGAAACAGAAACAAAATAAAAACTTGTTTTATAATAAACTATTTAAACATATTTGGATCCTTAAAGGAAATAAAACGAATTCAGTTAATTTCAAACAAATATGGGTTCCAAAAGGTACAAAGATAGATTCGAATGGTTTGTTGTACAAACAAGTTTGGGTACCAAAACATATGTATACAACTGTGAGTGGTTTTACTAATTTTGTTAGACCACTCGATCCTTTAAACTGTTAGGTACCGAAGGCGACTGAGGAACTGATGTGCCAAAAGGAAATTTGAAATCAAGTTGGTCTATAATTCTGTATCATTTACAGTTCCTTTAGCCAAGATCTGTTGAGTTAGAGATTCTGATTTACATTGAACTCTGGTATGATCTCTAAACTCACTTCTGTAAATATTTTATGTTTTTTTTCTTTGTTTATTTCTTCCTCTACTCTCTTCTATCTCTTTCTTCTGTTTATTCTGATTCGATTTATCACTGCCATATTTTTTGTGTGCTTCTTAACTTAAAATTACAGAATTCATGATCTTATGGTATTTCGCTTCATCTTGAATAAAACTCTGATGTTTTAAATCACTTTCAGATTTTGAATTCAGTGTTGTAATTTATTTTTCTATAATTGTTTTGAAGTTTATTTTTCTGATTTCTGAATTCATAACAGTGGTGATGTATTATTGTCATATCTTGAACACTCTTAATTAGAATTCTAATTTTTTGAAGATCTGAAAGTTCTGTGGAATTTCACACACCTCTGTTGTATTGAGTCTCTTCTAATTCATTTTAGAAAGACTTGAAAATTTATACTCACTACAGCACACTATTATTCCTCAGTCGTGATAATTTCATTGGTTTTCAGATTGGCTTGGATATTGTTTTTAAATGTCTTGAATTATAGTGATACATCTAGAAATTCATCTTATATTCATGATCATTTAATGGTTGAAATCTGTTTGTTTGAAATCATCTGAAATTCTGGATATTTTGAATATCACACACCTCTTAATCCTGAAATTATCATCTTGTGTGAATGATTCACTATATCTCAAACCTGACATTAATTCAAGTGATTTCAAATAACTTTTTTCTAATTTTCTGGATCATGAATATCTCTACATTCTTGATGTAAATGATCTGAAATTATTCTTGGGTTGTCAGAAATTTTGTGGAAAATTCCTTTGAAAATCCAGTCATGGAATTTACTCTTATTTCATGATTATTTGATTTAAATATTCGTTTGTTTAAAATCATTTGAAATTATTTATTTATTTAATCTCACACATATCTCGAATCAAAATTTATAATCTGGTGTGATTGATTCATTAAATTCTGGTATTTTCATATCCTCAAATGATTTCAAGTAAACAGTATTTTAATCATTAGATCATGAATCATCATATGTGGTCGTCATCTTGACAAGTATGATTTGAAACTATTTTCTGTGCTGCTCTGATACTGTTTTGAAAAATGTTTGTTCTGGAATCACTTGCTTGCTGCTCTGATACATGTGCATAATCTATTATCTCGTCTGCTTGGGATTTGTATTTAATAATTCTTGTGTCTATGACATTCTTGTTCAGTATCATGTTAAAATTCCTCGTAAATAGAGACACCATGTGGTATCAGTTTAGAAGTGTTGCATATCTTTGCTATGTATATATTTTAATCCCTCTAATCCTGTATAGCTCTTCATATTCCTCTTGTAATTGTTTTTCAATTTTAAAATTATTTATTGATTATTCATTCAGAAATTGAAATCAATATCCAAATTGAACAGTATTTATAATTCATCAAAATTACTATTAGAATTTGAAATTGTGATGAATTGTGACTGCATTATATTTCACAAACAAGAGGGGATTTTTTTTAATCTTTTCATGATGGTTGAATATTTATTATAATATCTTTGAACTGGTAATTATTTCACGACCATCTTCATTACCTATCATCCTTCTGTCATCCGTTATGATTTTATATTAATGTGGAGAGTTAATATTTTAAAAAAAAAATCTTTTTTAATAAACAGTGAAAATATTTGTGATGGATTTGTGGTTATGTTATTATTCATAATTAGTGACAATTGAAGTTTTTCAATGATCTCGGCACAGTTGGTCATATTTCATAATATTATTAATTTAGAAATTTATTTCACAGTCCATTTCTGTATCTACCACATTTCTATCATTTATATTGGTTTTATAATCCGAGGAGTTTTTCTTTTGATGCTGAAAATAATTAATATAATTAACATATAAGTGTGTCTCTAGCCTCATATAAAAATCCAAGCTCTGGTCATGCATGGTTATGAGACAACTTATAATTTAAGCTGCGACTGACCTCATTTAAAAAACCAATATCTGGTTATGTGTGGTCAGTGTGCTCTTAAATAAATAAGTAAAAAAAAAGGTAAAATATGCTATAAGTAGAAATTAATTTGGAATTCTCCTTGGTGTTTAAAAATCAGCCTATCAATCCATCTTTCTAATCTGTGAAATGTGTTGAAATCTTATGACGTATTATGATTTGTTGATTGATGGGTATTGGGATTTGAGATTATTCATTTTTGTCACTTAAATTGAATTATTAATTGTAATCCAAATCCATCATTGTTTTTATGCTATTTTTTTAAAATCTTTTGAAAATAATTGAAATTCATATCTCTCCTCATTTTTATAAAATTCATCGTAAATCGATCATTCTACAATGTGAAATATGCCTCCTGTTCTCAGTTTATTATGATTTTTGTTTGACTGATTGTGATTTATGATGATCGTTCTTCCTCTTATGCTGAAATATATTTTTAGTCATTTTTTTTATATTTTAAAATTTTGTATCCTTTTGATGATAACAAAAGGGGGAGAATGGGTTGAGATTTTGATTTATGAGTGAATAATATATAAATATTTTTTAATTTTGAAATTTCATTATTTTTTATTCCTTTCACTCATGCATTGTTATAGGGGGGTTTTTGTTGTAGGGGGAGCATTTAAATAGGGGGAGCTCAGATATTCATGAACAAACACATTTATAATATTCAAAATCTTTTATTTGTCTGTCATCATCAAAAGCGAGAGATTGTTGTATATAACGGTATTGTATACACAATTATATGATTTTTGTTTGATGATAACAAACAAGTATATATTATTTTAAATGTGTTTGTTATTGTACTGTTATATCACATTACAGACAGGAATATAATATTTATATTTAAGTGAAATACTACTGTACAGAAGTTCAAATATTAACACAGTATTTTATTTAAATATAATATTTTATTTCAATATTCAAACAGTACAAATTTTTATAACTCCACTATTTGTACATCTCTGTATTACATATCAAATACAATTTCATATACAGTGTTCTCCACTACAACACTCTTTCAGTTACAGTTTTACTCATTCATTCATTTACACAGACTCGTATACATATACACTTTTTCACACTATTCTTGTCTTCAATCTTCTGTCTTCACACTTCACAGTCTCCTAGTCAGTCCAGTCAAGACAGTCCAGTCATCATCACCTGTCACATGAAACAGAAACACACAGTACACTGCAACAAGAATAAATCTGAATACGTGTGAATATAAATTTTATTTTTAAAATTTTATTTGCCTCAGTTTTTCTGGTGTGTTTCTCATCATTTTTCATGACTTGATCTGATATATTTCTGGTACCCACTGCTCAGCCTCGACATGACCATACTGGTTTGCTGATCAGAACCAGCATTAAACTCAGCTGATTCTGACCAGCCCCAACACAGTACAGTCAGTCTGCTGATGTGTATCACAGTTGCACATATATACATAATTGTCAAATTTGACACAAGATAGGTCAAAATCACAAAGAGAGATGAAAATCAAAATGTGCATCAGCAAAAAAAAATTCAAACAGCAAAAATGATGAAGACAGATGCTTCAGCACACAAGTCAACATCGTATGAATGAAGTGCAAGTGATCAAGCCCTAACAGCAAGGTCAACAAACATGAGTGGTCAAGTTTTGGCAAAGCAGAGTGGCTCAAATTCATTACAACAATGTTCATGGTGTGCACAAACCAAACAGATCAGTACAAAGAGAATGGTCGAAGCAACAACAATGCCAAATTACATTTCAATGCATATCAAAGCAGCAAGAAGTAAACAGGTGTATTATGTGCATATACAAATACATGGTGAAACAAAACAGTGCACAAAAATGCCTGCATGTTTACTTCATCTACATGAAGTATTTCTTTTTCTAAGTGGACATGAACCAGACCAATTGTGTTTTGCATGGGTGGTGCGAATAAATTTTAGCATGGTACTCACAAAGTGGTTGAACAGAAATGGTTTTGCACAAGTATGTATCAATCCAGAATGGAGCATGGGTGCATTAAACATGAAACAGGTCTGTACAAGTGATTCAAATGAACATATGAACAGCAGTGAAGTGAAGTGTTCATTGCAATGCTCAAGTTCTCAAATATGGGTGTGCAACCAAATATACTGATGCATCAGGCTAACATGAATGACTGTATGGATCAGAAATGTCTTTTAGTTCAGTGCACTAAAAACATGGTGCTAGCATACAAGCACAGACACAAGGGTAAGGCAGCAGTTCAGTTAAAAGCATAGCAGTACTTCAGAATGGTCGAGCACAGGGGAAAGTGTAATGACTGGTGCATAAGGTAACATGAGTGCACAGACAAGATTTCAGCAATAAGGAGACTTGCATGCAAACAGCGACAAGTTTAGTGAACATAGCAAAGGAAGTCTAGTTAACAAAGCCACAAACTAGGTAAGCCAGAAAGTACAACAGCATGCAAATATGCACAGGAGCATATACAGCAGGACCATGCTATCAATATAGACAAATGTGTCGAGCACATTTATAAAACCAAGTAAAAAAAATCATGCTTGATTTTTTTTTCTAAGAAAGAAAATCAATTCAGAATATTCAGTTTTGGAAACATGTTTTGGCAAGTTTTTTTTTTCAGATTTTGTTTTTATCAATCAAGACCAAGCAGTAAAGCATCCACTAAATCATTCACTCAAGTGCGGACAGTGCTTCAATCAAGCAAGGGACAATGAATTCAGACTGCTATGGAAAGTTTTCAAAACCACAAATATATATAGATTTATTTCCAGAAATTACTCCATTGATTTACAGCAAAAAGGATTCTTCATTTCTTTCCTGAAAATGGCAAATGTGGTTTTTGCATGTTTTTAAATCCAGTTTCCAGAAATGTATTTTTTCTTGGGCAGAAAATTAAATCGAGTTTTTTTTTGGAATCAAACTTGGCCGGGTGCACATATTTCAGTGGACAAGTTTTTTTTAGAAATCGTGTGGTGTTTCCAGATTTGGACTCAATCAAAGAGGGCAATTTGTTTCCAGTTTCATTCGAAGGTTTCAATCACAATTCACGATATTTATTCAAAGTATTTCAAAAAGAAAATTCGAGCAAATCAATTGAAGGAACAAAATCAATGCCAAGGATTTCGTTTCATTCAAGCCGCAAATCAAAAAGAGGAAACTCGCAAATCAAGGCCAAGTCATTCATCAAGAAATCAGAGATTAGGGTTTCTAAATTACCCTATAAGTCCACACCATTTTCATCACTAGCAAAATAATCGAAAAACCCCAAACAACTCGTTAGAAATTCAAAGAAAGAAAAACCAGAAGACTCACAATTTTTACAAGTGTTTTTCGATCGCAGAATCTTCCAAATCATAAAGAGTCAAGCCATGTAGTTTTCGAAGCATCAAAGAACCTCATTTCTATCAAGCATCGAATCGATTTGGGGAGGATTCAAAGAGAAACCCAAGCTTTTTTCCATTCAAAGCCGCCATATTTTTTCTTCAGAACAAAAAGGAGATCGGGCAAGAGATAATGAAAATGGGCCGGCCAACTTTAGTATAAAGGGCTAAGTCTTTAGTTTTATTAGGCTAGGGTTCTCTTATTTATCTTTATATTTTTATTGTTTTTTTTTTCTTTTTTAATCTTTTTGAAACAATTTCTAGAGTTTTGTAAAAATTCTAGAAAATCCAGTAAGGGTGTTGACTGGCAGTCCAGTAGAGTCTGTGAATTCTAAGGTTACGAGTTATAGGGTTTGTAATTTGTGAAATTTGATCGAGGTGATATCGGTCAGTCTAGGGATTTGAGCGTAGGGTTAGAATAGGAGCAGGGTTTGCGAGTGTACATGGTCTTGTATGCAGGAACTGTTCTATCACCTGGTAGAAACCTTAGAAATGCAGCAGTAGGCAGGGTTTTGCCGAAGCTGGGTATATCTGTGTGTGATTTATTTTCTGCATTTCTGTTTCTGCTATATTTTGTGATCTGTTTATTATTTTAATATCCTGTCAGATTTTTAATCAGTTAAAAACTGTGATAAACCCTATTCACCCCCCTGTAACAACCCTGAATTTTGGGGCCAATTTAAAATTTATTTTAAGTGATTTTAAAAGAGTTTTGATATTTAGAATAATCTATTTTATTATAATAATGATCACAAATTTGGTTCAAATCGAAGTTAGAGTGAATAAATTAATTTTAATTATAAAAAGAGTTAGAAATAGCGCGGTAGTTTGAAAAGTCAAACTTGAACTTTGACTGACCGTATAGGACGCAAAATTTAACGGATTTTAGTGAAACCAAAAATATTAGAATCTATTTAAAAATATCTTTCCAACGAATCCGAAAAATCTAAATTTCATAGCGGAAATCAAAAGTTATGGCCAATTCAATTTTTAGAAAGGTCGCTAGTTATTTGCATAGGTCAATAATGCTACTTTTTGCATATAAAGGAAATTGAACTCGAAACAATTTTTGTTGGAACCGGAATGTCAAATTATTGCTAGGTTTAAAATTTTAGAATTTTCCGAGCTAGTATGTGAGCGTAGCAAAAGAAACAGTATTTAGTCAATTTCGGTCAAAATTAATTGACTGAAAAATAGCCATTTTTCAAAAAGTCTCAGAATTCAACGAAATAAATTTCGTTGGATTCGTATCATCAAAACAAAGCAAAAAATGATTTTTTTTGTAATTTTTAGAATTAAAATATAATTATAATTGATTTTTCAGTGTAAACGGGCAAATTTTTTACTTTAAAAATTCATTAAAAATTCATACGGGCTCAGAATTGAGCGAAATTAATTTTCATAGGTCCACAGCATCAAAACATAGCTAAATATATTTTTCGAGAATTTTTGAAGTTAATTTGTGACCTCGGTGAATTTTCATGTACGGTATACATTAAAATATTAATAAAATAATATAATTATTCCAAAACTCATAATAAATTTCGGAATTGGGTCCTGTAACATGTTCCATTGCGTTCAGAAGGCCTCAAAACCTTAAGAACGACAGTAAGCAGGCCTAAATCGGAGTTCGGACCAAAACGGGCTTAAACGGGCTGATTAACTGATAATTAATTAAACCTAATATTATAATATATATACGCGTGCTACAGTGCATCGTCTTCTTCCTCTGTAAATCGTGGCCGCCGTAACCCATTTTGCTCCAAACTTTGAACTTCGATTCCTTCTCCAATACTCAATGAAAATCTTCGTACCAATACTCGTTTCGAAGCTCTTCGCGAGCTCTTCGATCTCCGACAAGTCTCACCCCTCCCCGTGCCCCATAGCGCCGCCACCAAGCCTCCAAAGAGCCGCCGAATGCAGGACAACCGGGCCCCACCACGTCGATCGTACTCCCCCCCCCCCCCCTTTCTGGCCGTGCATAGCTCTCTCGTAGCCGGTCCTTCTCCAACAAACGGCTCGTCGTTTCGTCAACTACAACTCCAGAAAATCGCAATCAAAGTTTTGAACGTTCTAAGGTGATTTTTATTTCAGAATTTGCGACGCTTTTAAGCGTTGCTGCAGCAGTTGTTAAAGGCCTGATTTTGATTTTTCCTTTGAATTTGCATTGGAATTGTTCCAGATCCGAAACCAAGTGAATTCGAACAACAAATCTAATCGAACCTGAAGCATCTTCTCAGAACCAACAGCGGTGAGAATTTATTTTTAATTAAATTTAATTTATTTTATTATTAATTCTTTATTATTAAAGAATATTGATTGATTGATATGCTATGTAGTGATATTTGAAATACGGTTCTAGGTTGTTTATGACCGTATGTTGTTAGATCCGCGAATCTAAATATTAGATCTGAAACTATTGGCTAATTAATAGAGATTATTTGTTAATGATATTGAATCATACTTCGCCGATTTGTCATATGCCAAAATATACACCACCTGAATATTATCTTGATATGAATTGTTAGATGTATACTTGTTTGGATATTTGGATGTGGTTGTTGATTGGATTATATAAATTTACATCTTATGTTGTAAAAAAAAATATAGAATTTGCGATGATTTACATTTTTATTATGTAAACCAAAATTTTGGAATTTACGATGATTTACAATTTAGTATGTAAATCAAAATTTTAGAAATTGCGATGATATACATTTTACTATGCAAATTAAAAGTTAAAAATTAGCGATGACATGAATTGACAGTTTATTTTGTAAATTTAATATTAGAATTTTGCGTTGACATGAATTTACTGTAAATTCAATATTAAAATTTGGCAATGACATGAATTTACATTTTATTTTGTAAATTCAATATTAAAACTTTGTGACGACACAAATTTTACATTTTATTATGTAAATAAAGTTAGAATTGTGCGTTGACATAGAATTTACATTTTTATTTGTAAATTATAGTTAGAATTTTGCGTTGATACACAAATTTACATTTTATTATGTAAACTAAGGCTAGAATTTTGCGTTAATATAAAATTTACATTTTATCATGTAAATTAAAGTTAGAATTTGGCGATATCGTAAAGTTTACATTTTATTTTGTAAATTTAAAGTTAGACTTTGCGATGACATCAAAATTACATTTTGTTTTGTAAATTTAAAATTAGAATTTTGCAATGTCATGAAGATGTACATTTTATTATGTAAGTTAAAATTAGTATTTGTGATGACATGAAATTTTACATGTTATTATGTAAATAAATTATTTTCACCGTATGCATAAATTTACATTATTTCCAATGTAAATTAAATAGTAAATTTAACCGTAGGATGTTACTAACATTTTTAACGTTAATATAACACTATGGGTTGTCATTAACATTTTTAATGTTAATATTTAAAAGGAATTTAACATTTTTGTTAATGTTAAAAAAGAGAATTTACATCGTATGAGAATTTAACATTTTTGTTAATGTTAAAAATAAGAAATTTCATCGTATAATTTTTTTTAACATTTTCGTTAATGTTAAAAATAAGAAAATACACCGTGTGTTAATTAACATTACTTTTAGTGTTAATTTAAAAGAAAGTTCATCGTATGTTAATTAACATAATTTTAATGTTAATATCAGCATAATTTCACCATAGGAAGATTTACATTAATTTTAATGTACTAAAAAAATGGACTTTACATTGTGTTTAAAGAGTAAATTTTACATTGTAAAGAAGAATGGATTTTATGTTGTAACTTGAGAATAGAAGTTTACATTTTGGTGAATGCAAATTCAAGAAAATGTGACAAGAATGAGAATTTACATTTTCCTTAATGTAAATATATAGAAATTTCACCGTATGTGAAATTTACATTTTTCTTCATGTAAATATACATGAATTTCACCGTATGTCCATTTTACATTATTTTTAATGTAAATTATATAGTAATCACAACGTAGGATAATTTTGCATTATTTTATAATGTAAATAAAAAGGGGATTTACACTGTAGGAAATTAACATTATTTATAATGTTAAGATAAAAGAATGATATCGTAGGATAAATTGACATTATTTATAATGTTAATGAAAAGAGAATTGACCGTAGTATAAGTGACATTATTTATGATATTAATAAAAAGAAAATTTATCGTTGGATAAATTGACATTACTTATGATGTTAATAAAAAGAGAATTGACCGTAGGATAAGTTACGTTATTTTATAATGTAATTTAAAGAAATTAGACCGCATGACATGAATTACATTTATTTATGTAATTTATGAATGAAATTAGACCACACGACATAAATTACATTTATTTATGTAATTTATGAATGAATGAAGCTCGCATAATATAAAATACATTTTTATATGTATTTTATGAATGAATTAAGACCTCATGAAATAAATTACATCTTTATATGTATTTTATGAATGAATTAACATCGCATGAAATAAAATACATTTGTATATGCATTTTATGAATGAAATAAGATCGCATGAAATAAATTACATTTTATTTTATGAATGAAATTAGTCCGCATAAAGTAAATTACATTTTTATATGTAATTTATGAATGAATTTTCATCGTATGACATAAATTACATATTATTATGCAAATTATGAATGAATTTAACCCGCATGAGTGAAATTTCATTTTTTTCTATGAAATGAATGTATGGATTTACTTTGTAAATAAAGATTACATTTTTATAATGTAAACAAGAAGTAGGATTCACATTGTAAATAAAATTTATACTTTTATATGTAATTAAGAACAATGAATTATAAATTACATTTTTTTACATGTAAGAAGGAATTGGACGATGAAATATAATTTACATTTTACCGTAAGTTAAAGAAATTAAAAGAAATCAAAAAGGAAGAATTCATCATTCAAATATGATTTGCATTCCTCTGATGAAGGGATGAAAGGATAAAGAAGGAAAATATACTTAAGAATAAAGAGTTAAACGGGTTACGTTTATATATATATATATATATATAATTAAAATTAAACGAATCGAGCGCGGTAGTTCGCGTTTTAAAATTATATCTTTAAATGACAATACAAGAAGATCCGACCGTCGGATTTTCTTGAGACTGAAACAGCTAGGACCGTCTTGGAAAAATCTTTCCAACGATATAATATACGTCAAAATCCAACGGTTAGATTTTGAGATATGTGAAAATCAAAATTGATTGAAAATAGCACCAGAATCGCCATTGAACTGAATCGTCGCTGATTAAAGATTTAATTATTTCCAATTAAATAGAACAGGAAATAATCGTTATAAATTAGAAATAACGATAAGGAAGAGTTTCCAATATATATATACGAAGATTATTTGGAAAGGCCGAGTTAATCTCATTCCAAATAATCAAAACGACGATGAGAATTGAAGAAGAAGACGACTAATGAAGACTGTCAATCTTCCCCTCAGGAGGACAGCGATTGAGGCTTTGAATTGATTTGCTCCCAAGTCAAGGTCATGATCGTCGTCCGAACGAACATGTTGATTGAACGGATTTGGCTTTCGCTCAGACCCAGAGCATAAGCGTAAATGGATTGCATGTCTGACGTGGTATTCCTTTACACTGTATCTATTGATCTCTGCTAAACATATATCTGTTTGGTATTTTACACCCTTCTCTGAGACGTACGAGCTCCGAGGTTATATGTTGGCAGGAATCAATGATATGGTATGGATTGACGATGTGGCATGCCAAGATGCATGTAATCAAGGCTTTGTTGAAAAGCAGGCCTTGTGGGATGATCAAAGCATAGCCTGTTTAGGCATAGCTTTGTGTATGACGTGACTTCACGAGCCTCACACACCGGCGGAGTCTAAAACGGGAGAAGGGAACGCAGGGAGTGCACACGTTTCTTTCTAGCTAGAGTGGTGCCAGGGACCTACCAGCGCTGGCATTTATTCATTGTGGTTGTTGGGTTTTTCGAGGCCTCGGATTTATGCGGTCGCCACTGGCCGTATTATAGGTCCAAAAGGACCGGGAAGCGTGTGTTCAGGAATTACTAATCCATTAAGCGTTAACGTATGGACCGGCCCTACAGGATCCAAGGGTTGGACAGAGTACCAATCCTGGGACATTGGCTAGAGTGTCTCAAATCGGTAAGGAGCTCCTCCCTAGCCTTGACTCAGATGGAAATCCAAATTCCAAATACGACCCTACGGTTTTGATTGTATTACTAGTATGGAGATATAGTAGGATGGGGTACTATGTTTCCTAGGATTGATACATTTATTTTGAAATGTTTTTATTATACACTAATAATAATATTAAACTCGTATTTGCCGTATTTAGCATGTTTAATCACCATAAGGGAAAACTCTATCCTCTGGTGTGCGTTGCATTGTTTGATGGGACTTGAGTCTTATGGTGATTCCATTTTTCTAAAAATCATTGCGATGTTGTACGTTCTGACACTTTAAATTATGCACGACAATCCATTGAGTAAACCCGTTCCGCATTAGCGGCGTGGTCTTTGGATTTGTCATATTATTATTACTAAACTAGTTATGAATTCTCATACAAGTCCCACGACTGGCCCGTAGTTTGTTTCACCTTTTTGCAAACTTGGGTGCCCTCTTTTCTACACGGGCAGCCAAGTAAACAGGTTCATTCTTTGCTTGGAGTCTTGTCTTGGAGTTGCTCATTATCTTTGCTTGGATTTGCTTTTGCGGAGAGGTGCTGACTTGGAGCTTTGAAGACAGCTATCATTTACTTCTATTGCATTTTTCTATCTTTAAGTTCAGTCATTAGACTTGTTTCATTTCGTATTGCTTATTTTGGGAGTTGGAACTTATTTTCATTTCTGCAAACTTGATGTAATAATTTGGAATTATGTGACTGTTGGAATTCTGTGGTTTATGACATTATATTTCCGCTGCTATAATGTTATTATTCTATGGTATTTCCTTTGCAATGTTGTGTCAGTGATATGTATTGTTATATTTATGTTGTATTCCATATGATTATTCCTTACTTTCACCCAGTGGAAGTTTGGGGTTATCACAGTGGGTATCAGAGCTTAGGTTAAACTTAGCTTTGGAATATAACGTATTTATAACAAATTCGTTTACATAGAATCACAATATTCTATGGTGAACATTTCATGTGATACATAATAGCCAGTCACTTTCGTTATCTTTTCATTCATCCTTCGATCTTTTCTATTTCTTAGAATCACCATTACAGTTGTTTTGACTCTTCCCTTAATCATACATTCGAAGAAGACTAAAGAAAGTGGCGATACGCAAGTGGCACATGTTTACGAAGGAGCGAAAGGACCAACTTCTTCAGTGCCAATTTCTACTGAAGGAGGAGGGAAGTCTGATGTTTCTATAGGTACGCCTAGAATAAGTTACATCTCCCATGTTGCTTTTATTTCCTTTTGAGTTTTGATTTTATGAGCCGTTGCTTGGCTTTCTCTCTCTCCTATCCTCTTTCTTCTTTTTCTTTTTCCTTTTCGAGGACGAAAAGTTTTTAAGTGGGGGAGACTGTAACAACCCTGAATTTTGGGGCCAATTTAAAATTTATTTTAAGTGATTTTAAAAGAGTTTTGATATTTAGAATAATCTATTTTATTATAATAATGATCACAAATTTGGTTCAAATCGAAGTTAGAGTGAATAAATTAATTTTAATTATAAAAAGAGTTAGAAATAGCGCGGTAGTTTGAAAAGTCAAACTTGAACTTTGACTGACCGTATAGGACGCAAAATTTAACGGATTTTAGTGAAACCAAAAATATTGGAATCTATTTAAAAATATCTTTCCAACGAATCCGAAAAATCTAAATTTCATAGCGGAAATCAAAAGTTATGGCCAATTCAATTTTTAGAAAGGTCGCTAGGTAATTTGCATAGGTCAATAATGCTACTTTTTGCATATAAAGGAAATTGAACTCGAAACCACTTTTGTTGGAACCGGAATGTCAAATTATTGCTAGGTTTAAAATTTTAGAATTTTCCGAGCTAGTATGTGAGCGTAGCAAAAGAAACAGTATTTAGTCAATTTCGGTCAAAATTAATTGACTGAAAAATAGACATTTTTCAAAAAGTCTCAGAATTCAACGAAATAAATTTCGTTGGATTCGTATCATCAAAACAAAGCTAAAAATGATTTTTTTTGTAATTTTTAGAATTAAAATATAATTATAATTGATTTTTCAGTGTAAACGGGCAAATTTTTTACTTTAAAAATTCATTAAAAATTCATACGGGCTCAGAATTGAGCGAAATTAATTTTCATAGGTCCACAGCATCAAAACATAGCTAAATATATTTTTCGAGAATTTTTGAAGTTAATTTGTGACCTCGGTGAATTTTCATGTACGGTATACATTAAAATATTAATAAAATAATATAATTATTCCAAAACTCATAATAAATTTCGGAATTGGGTCCTATAACATGTTCCATTGCGTTCAGAAGGCCTCAAAACCTTAAGAACGACAGTAAGCAGGCCTAAATCGGAGTTCGGACCAAAACGGGCTTAAACGGGCTGATTAACTGATAATTAATTAAACCTAATATTATAATATATATACGCGTGCTACAGTGCATCGTCTTCTTCCTCTGTAAATCGTGGCCGCCGTAACCCATTTTGCTCCAAACTTTGAACTTCGATTCCTTCTCCAATACCCAACGAAAATCTTCGTACCAATACTCGTTTCGAAGCTCTTCGCGAGCTCTTCGATCTCCGACAAGTCTCACAACTCCCCGTGCCCCGTAGCGCCGCCACCAAGCCTTCAAAGAGCCGTCGAACGCAGGTCAACCGGGCCCCACCACGTCGATCGTACCCCCCCTTTCTGGCCGTGCATAGCTCTCTCGTAGTCGGTCCTTCTCCAACAAACGGCTCGTCGTTTCGTCAACTACAACTCCAGAAAATCGCAATCAAAGTTTTGAACGTTCTAAGGTAATTTTTATTTCAGAATTTGCGACGCTTTTAAGCGTTGCTGCAGCAGTTGTTAAAGGCCTGATTTTGATTTTTCCTTTGAATTTGCATTGGAATTGTTCCAGATCCGAAACCAAGTGAATTCGAACATCAAATGTAATCGAACCTGAAGCATCTTCTCAGAACCAACAACGGTGAGAATTTATTTTTAATTAAATTTAATTTATTTTATTATTAATTCTTTATTATTAAAGAATATTGATTGATTGATATGCTATGTAGTGATATTTGAAATACGATTCTAGGTTGTTTATGACCGTATGTTGTTAGATCCGCGAATCTAAATATTAGATCTGAAACTATTGGCTAATTAATAGAGATTATTTGTTAATGATATTGAATCATACTTCGCCGATTTGACATATGCCAAAATATACACCACCTGAATATTATCTTGATATGAATTGTTAGATGTATACTTGTTTGGATATTTGGATGTGGTTGTTGATTGGATTATATAAATTTACATCTTATGTTGTAAAAAAAATATAGAATTTGCGATGATTTACATTTTTATTATGTAAACCAAAATTTTGGAATTTACGATGATTTACAATTTAGTATGTAAATCAAAATTTTAGAAATTGCGATGATATACATTTTAGTATGCAAATTAAAGTTAAAAATTAGCGATGACATGAATTGACAGTTTATTTTGTAAATTTAATATTAGAATTTTGCGTTGACATGAATTTACATTTTATTGTGTAAATTCAATATTAAAATTTGGCAATGACATGAATTTACATTTTATTTTGTAAATTCAATATTAAAACTTTGTGACGACACAAATTTTACATTTTATTATGTAAATAAAGTTAGAATTGTGCGTTGACATAGAATTTACATTTTTATTTGTAAATTATAGTTAGAATTTTGCGTTGATACACAAATTTACATTTTTTTATGTAAATTAAGGCTAGAATTTTGCGTTAATATAAAATTTACAGTTTATCATGTAAATTAAAGTTAGAATTTGGCGATATCGTAAAGTTTACATTTTATTTTGTAAATTTAAAGTTAGACTTTGCGATGACATTAAAATTACATTTTGTTTTGTAAATTTAAAATTAGAATTTTGCAATGTCATGAAGATGTACATTTTATTATGTAAGTTAAAATTAGAGTTTGTGATGACATGAAATTTTACATGTTATTATGTAAATAAAGTATTTTCACCGTATGCATAAATTTACATTATTTCCAATGTAAATAAAATAGTAAATTTAACCGTAGGATGTTACTAACATTTTTAACGTTAATATAACACTATAGGTTGTCATTAACATTTTTATTGTTAATATTTAAAAGGAATTTAACATTTTTGTTAATGTTAAAAAAGAGAATTTATATCGTATGAGAATTTAACATTTTTGTTAATGTTAAAAATAAGAAATTTCATCGTATAACAAATTTTAACATTTTCGTTAATGTTAAAAATAAGAAAATACACCGTGTGTTAATTAACATTATTTTTAGTGTTAATTTAAAAGAAAGTTCACCGTATGTTAATTAACATTATTTTAATGTTAATATCAGCATAATTTCACCATAGGAAGATTTACATTAATTTTAATGTACTAAAAAGAATGGACTTTCCATTGTGTTTAAAGAGTAAATTTTACATTGTAAAGAAGAATGGATTTTATGTTGTAACTTGAGAATAGAAGTTTACATTTTGTTGAATGCAAATTCAAGAAATTGTGACAAGAATGAGAATTTACATTTTCCTTAATGTAAATATATAGAAATTTCACCGTATGTGAAATTTACATTTTTCTTCATGTAAATATACATGAATTTCACCGTATGTCCATTTTACATTATTTTTAATGTAAATTATATAGTAATCACAACGTAGGATAATTTTGCATTATTTTATAATGTAAATAAAAAGGGGATTTACACTGTAGGAAATTAACATTATTTATAATGTTAAGATAAAAGAATGATATCGTAGGATGAATTGACATTATTTATAATGTTAATGAAAAGAGAATTGACCGTAGTATAAGTGACATTATTTATGATATTAATAAAAAGAAATTTATCGTAGGATAAATTGACATTACTTATGATGTTAATAAAAAGATAATTGACTGTAGGATAAGTTACGTTATTTTATAATGTAATTTAAAGAAATTAGACCGCATGACATGAATTACATTTATTTATGTAATTTATGAATGAAATTAGACCACACGACATAAATTACATTTATTTATGTAATTTATGAATGAATGAAGCCCGCATAATATAAAATACATTTTTATATGTATTTTATGAATGAATTAAGACCTCATGAAATAAATTACATTTTTATATGTATTTTATGAATGAATTAACATCGCATGAAATAAAATACATTTGTATATGCATTTAATGAATGAAATAAGATCGCATGAAATAAATTACATTTTTATTTTATGAATGAAATTAGTCCGCATAAAGTAAATTACATTTTTATATGTAATTTATGAATGAATTTTCATCGTATGACATAAATTACATATTATTATGCAAATTATGAATGAATTTAACCCGCATGAGTGAAATTTCATTTTTTTCTATGAAATGAATGTATGGATTTACTTTGTAAATAAAGATTACATTTTTATAATGTAAACAAGAAGTAGGATTCACATTGTAAATAAAATTTATACTTTTATATGTAATTAAGAACAATGAATTATAAATTACATTTTTTTACATGTAAGAAGGAATTGGACGATGAAATATAATTTACATTTTACCGTAAGTTAAAGAAATTAAAAGAAATCAAAAAGGAAGAATTCATCATTCAAGTATGATTTGCATTCCTCTGTAAATGAAGGGATGAAAGGATAAAGAAGGAAAATATACTTAAGAATAAAGAGTTAAACGGGTTACGTTTATTTATATATATATATATATATATATATATATATATATAATTAAAATTAAACGAATCGAGCGCGGTAGTTCGCGTTTTAAAATTATATCTTTAAATGACAATACAAGAAGATCCGACCGTCGGATTTTCTTGAGACTGAAACCGCTAGGACCGTCTTGGAAAAATCTTTCCAACGATATAATATACATCAAAATCCAACGGTTAGATTTTGAGATATGTGAAAATCAAAATTGATTGAAAATAGCACCAGAATCGCCATTGACCTGAATCGTCGCTGATTAAAGATTTAATTATTTCCAATTAAATAGAATAGGAAATAATCGTTATAAATTAGAAATAACGATAAGGAAGAGTTTCCAATATATATATATATATATATATATATAAATATACGAAGATTATTTGGAAAGGCCGAGTTAATCTCATTCCAAATAATCAAAACGACGATGAGAATTGAAGAAGAAGACGACTAATGAAGACCGTCAATCTTCCCCTCAGGAGGACAGCGATTGAGGCTTTGAATTGATTTGCTCCCAAGTCAAGGTCATGATCGTCGTCCGAACGAACATGTTGATTGAATAGATTTGGTTTTCGCCCAGACCCAGAGCATAAGCGTAAATGGATTGCATGTCTGACGTGGTATTCCTTTACACTGTATCTATTGATCTCTGCTAAACATATATCTGTTTGGTATTTTACACCCTTCTCTGAGACGTACGAGCTCCGAGGTTATATGTTGGCAGGAATCAATGATATGGTATGGATTGATGATGTGGCATGCCAAGATGCATGTGATCAAGGCTTTGTTGAAAAGCAGGCCTTGTGGGATGATCAAAGCATAGCCTGTTTAGGCATAGCTTTGTGTATGACGTGACTTCACGAGCCTCACACACCGGCGGAGTCTAAAACGGGAGAAGGGAACGCAGGGAGTGCACACGTTTCTTTCTAGCTAGAGTGGTGCCAGGGACCTACCAGCGCTGGCATTTATTCATTGTGGTTGTTGGATTTTTCGAGGCCTCGGATTTATGCGGTCGCCACTGGCCGTATTATAGGTCCAAAAGGACCGGGAAGCGTGTGTTCAGGAATTACTAATCCATTAAGCGTTAACGTATGGACCGGCCCTGCAGGATCCAAGGGTTGGACAGAGTACCAATCCTGGGACATTGGCTAGAGTGTCTCAAATCGGAAAGGAGCTCCTCCCTAGCCTTGACTCAGATGGAAATCCAAATTCCAAATACGACCCTACGGTTTTGATTGTATTACTAGTATGGAGATATAGTAGGATGGGGTACTATGTTTCCTAGGATTGATACATTTATTTTGAAATGTTTTTATTATACACTAATAATAATATTAAACTCGTATTTGCCGTATTTAGCATGTTTAATCACCATAAGGGAAAACTCTATCCTCTGGTGTGCGTTGCATTGTGTGATGGGACTTGAGTCTTATGGTGATTCCATTTTTCTAAAAAGCATTGCGATGTTGTACGTTCTGACACTTTAAATTATGCACGACAATCCATTGAGTAAACCCGTTCCGCATTAGCGGCGTGGTCTTTGGATTTGTCATATTATTATTACTAAACTAGTTATGAATTCTCATACCAGTCCCACGACTGACCCGTAGTTTGTTTCACCTTTTTGCAAATTCGGGTGCCCTCTTTTCTACACGGGCAGCCAAGTAAACAGGTTCATTCTTTGCTTGGAGTCTTGTCTTGGAGTTGCTCATTATCTTTGCTTGGATTTTCTTTTGCGGAGAGGTGCTGACTTGGAGCTTTGAAGACAGCTATCATTTACTTCTATTGCATTTTTCTATCTTTAAGTTCAGTCATTAGACTTGTTTCATTTCGTATTGCTTATTTTGGGAGTTGGAACTTATTTTCATTTCTGCAAACTTGATGTAATAATTTGGAATTCTGTGACTGTTGGAATTCTGTGGTTTATGACATTATATTTCCACTGCTATAATGTTATTATTCTATGGTATTTCCTTTGCAATGTTGTATCAGTGATATGTATTGTTATATTTATGTTGTATTCCATATGATTATTCCTTACTTTCACCCAGTGGAAGTTTGGTGTTATCACACCCCCCCCCCCTCTAGGGTTAATCTAGATCCAACACTAAATTCCCCCATAATATCCGTATAACCACGATATCCTATATCGAAATATTCCGAAGATAATTTCAATTCAAATCCATTCCAATTCATATATTGGAAATTCTGGTTATTTTTAAAACCATTTCAAATCCAATTTATTTATTTAAAAATATCGGATTATAATTCTAGTTCACAACTAGTTCATTCTGATAAAAATATATTTTTATCTTCACAAACGTGGAATTTTTCATCCAAATTCTTTCCAAATCATTTATTATGATTTTACACAAATTATCTATATTTTTAATAATTTTTTCAAGGCCCGTACAGTCGATTTCCATAAACGGTCATCGAACTGCACTTACAACGACCTTTTTCAATTTTGATTTAGACATAATTCCAAATCCAACCATTAGATTTTAAATCTCTTATATTCGTTGGAAAGCTCTTTCGAAACGAACCCAAGGTTCTAGTTTTAGGAGAATCCGACGGTCGGATCTCCCGTAATGTCCACTCGAAGTCAATGGTCGAAATTCGCGAACGGCCGCGGCGCGGCGCGTCTTATTCAGGCCATTAAATATATAATATATATATATATATTTCGTCGATTTCCATTTAAAACATATTTTATAAATTCGTTTTAAAAACGATTTCGAATTCATTTTCAATTTCAAATTAAATCTAAATACTCCTTAATGAATTCGTTTTAAATTCATTTTAAAACGATTTCAATTTCAATTCAAATTTCAAATCAAATTTGAATATTCCTTAATAAATTCGTTTTAAATTCATTTTAAAACAATTTCAATTTCATTTCAAATTTCAAATCAAATTTGAATATTCCATATCATTTTAATATTAAAATGATAATATTTTCAAAATATCAAATTTTGAAATCACTTTTCGATATTCATTATAAAATCGACAAAATTCCCGTTCGTGTTAAAATGGCGTTGAACTATTTAACACAGCTTCACATTTCAATATTCACTGAATATCATTTTAAAATATTCGTTAACTCTGAACTGGAATCAGACACAGTTAATTACCATATACTTTTATTTATATGGATTTCATACACACAAGTACACAACAATAATCAAACACAGTCAACCATCATCCAGAGTGCATTACACAACTGTATAAGCGTTAAATATGAATAATTAACGCTTACAACAGCCTGTCAACCAATTGATTGACATACAACTAAATATTGGGATTAGTGTATGTCCAATATCATCCCAATACCCGTGTGGGGTTTTCAAACAACAAACACTGATTATTATTTGTGCAGTTGGGCGATGTGTTAAATATATCGTCCTAATCAATATCAGTCAAATGTGTGTACATAAACAAATTGTCCGATTTGTAAATGAATATTTATTTTATTCATATGCTCGTTAAAAATTATATTTTTAACTGTAAAATATTTATTTCATCTCATGAATATTTTATATTGTTCATTTATACAATAAAACTGATATTTTATTGTTCTAACATTTTTAGAAAATTTCGGCAGCATAACAGCGTGATACTAGAATCGGAGTAAGGTCTAGCCTTATCCCTTGCCTAATAATGGCTCGCGCCATGTACATACCAATTCTAATCAATTCATTTCATTTACCAAACCAAATTCAACCAAATAATCCAATCAACCAAACAAACATGGTCTCAAACAAAGGTATCGGGTGCTACTAAGCACCGTCTGCATCCTAGTATATATTTCTAACTTGAAAATAAATTAAAGTGAGAAGTTCTCACCTTTGGGATCCACTCCTCCATTCCTTATTTCTGAAAGGTACGGATTTGGATTTGTTTTCCACCAGTTCCATCGCAATCCTTTTCACGCTGTTCATAGTAAAAAAATCATATTTTTAATATGATGTTCATATATTTAAAAATCGCATTTTTATATCGCTATATATATATATATATATATATCATATTTTTATATAACTAAAAATTGAATTTTTATCTAACTAAAAATCATTATGATTCATACGATAAAAATCTCATTTTTATATTTTTTTAAATCTTATCTTTATATTTTTTTAAATCTCATCTTTATATTTAAAAAAAAATAACCTTTCTATTTCTAAAAATATAACCTTTCTATTTAAAAAAAAATCTAATCTTTCTATTTTAAAAATCTAACCTTTCTATTTTAAAAAAAAAATCTAACCTTTTTATTTTAAAAAATCTAACGTTTCTGTTTTAAAAAATCTAACCTTTCAACATACAAAAATTCAATCTTTTAACTTTTAAAAATTCTATTTTTAACATATAAAAAGTTCTATCTTTTTATTTTAAAAAAACCTATCTTTTTATTTTAACATTTTTTATTATATATATAAAAAAAACTGAAAATAAATTTAAATAATAAATAAAAACTCACTGTGTTGCTTAATGAAGAGGGGGGACGCCTGACGGTCGGAGGTGATCGGAGGTCCCTCCCTGATACCGGCGGTGGTTGTTTTCAGGTGGTTTGGGGGGAGGTTGGGGCTGTTTGAAGGAGAGAGGAAGGGGGAGGAGGCATTGGAGGAGGGGACGGTCGGGGTGGTGGTCGCGAGGCGAAGCGATGGACGGTGGGGACCAGCGACGATGTGCGGCGGCAAGATGCGTGAGCGGATTTTTCTTTTACTTTTTTTATCAAATCGGGTTTCGAACTAAATGGGAGGGGGTTGACTGAGTAAGGAGAAGGAGAGGGGGATTATTTAAATATTTATATTTTATTCCATTTAAATTCCAAAAATTGATTTTTTATTCGAACCCCAAATCGAACGCAACGACTGTCGCCCCTAGCTAAATACCCCTATTCCGAACACAATGGGATAAGTCCAGTAAGCCAATTCGACTGTTTCGACCCGTTTTCGTTAAATTTAAAATATAAATCAATATATTTTAAATTCAAATGCACATTTTAATTTAACGGGGCCACATACGGACTTCAAAAATTCCAGAAAAATAAACCTAGCTATGTTTTGACGATGCGGTTCTAACAAAACTAATTTCGTCAAATTTGGAGACCGTTTTGAAAACGGTCATTTTCCAGTCGATTAAATTCAAACTGAATTGGCCAAACACGTTTAAATTCACCACACCCACATACTATTTCCAAAAAAATTGAAAATTGGAATCTAGCAATAATTTGACATTTCGGATCCAACAAAATTGGTCTCGTCGAAAACGGAGGTCGTTTGCAAAATCGCTATTTTATATGTTAAAATATATATAAATTCCATAGCGACTATTCTAAATTTTCAATTGGACCTAACTTTTTGTTCCCGCTATGAATCTGGATCTTTCACATTCGTTGGAATAGATATTTTCAAACAAATTCAAATATTTCTGGTTTGACTAAAATCCGGTTTATTTTGAATCCTGTACATTCATTTGAAATTTGAAATTTGAAAGCGAATTTTCAAACTACCGCGCCATTTCCAATTCCTTTTATAATTAAAATAAATATTTATATTCTAACTTCTATTTAAATAAATTTATACGTACTAATTCTATTCAAAATAAATTTCAAGTCGTTATGATTTAAAATAAATCATTTTAAATATTTAAAATCCATTAAAATTGCCAAAATAAAAAATTTAAATTGGTTCTGATTTTCCGGGTTGTTACAGTTTAAGCCTCGCTCACATCCTATGGCTCTACCAATGGAAATATCAGAGGGCATATAGTCTGATAACTCAAATAAATGGACATAGAAGGAGCAATCTGTTGTATATAACGTAGTTGTATATAACAATTATATGATTTTTGTTAGATGATAACAAACAAGTATATATTATTTTAATGTGTTTGTTACTGTACTGTTTCATATTCACAACAGACAGGAATATAATATTTATATTTAAGTGAAATACTACTGTACAGAAGTTCAAATATTAACACAGTATTTTATTTAAATAGAATATTTCATTTCAATATTCAAACAGTACAAACTTTTAGAACTCCACTATTTGTACAACACACTGTAATTCACTGAAATACATTTCATTTCACTTTCAATTTCATACACAGTTTCATAGCTACATCACTCATCACTCAGTTATACAGTTTCACTAATACACTTTGACACTTTTACATTTCACCGCCTCTGGTTTTTTTCTTCAGTCTTCTGTCTTCACAACATCTTCACAGTCAGTCCAGTCTTCATACCTGTCACATGAAAACAGAAACACACAATATACTGCAACACGAATAAAACTGAACAAATGCAAATATAAATTTATATTTAAATTTTATTTGCCTCAGAATTTCGGTGTGTTTCTATTCATTTTTCTGACTCGATCTGATTTATTCATCTATGTCTAGGCAGACAGTTTATATAAGTACAGGGACAGGAAATTGTCTGATGGCTGCATATACACACGTGTATAAATACACACGTGTGCACTGCCTTGCCAATCAGTGTGCAACTGAGGAGTAGCCACATGGACCTTCTCGACTCAGTGCACATGGAGCCAAAAATCAGCAAAGTCAACATGGAGCCAAAATCAAAGTGAAAGCATGGTCAAAACAGTGGAACATGATGGAGCAAATCATTTTCAGCAAAATGAAAAAAACAATACAAAGAGTAACAGAATCTTGTCTGTTCATGAAGCTTTTCAGAAAAATCATATGGTTCAGCAAAGTGGCTCAATGCATGATTCATAAGAAGCGGCAAAAGCAAGTGTATAATGTGTTCATGGCAGTTCTCAAAAGGATGATACAAGTGGCATGTCGAAGTTCAAAGTCAAGACAACAACAAACAAGTGTGAAGGTAACAATGGTCGAGCACAGCATATAAACAGTGCATACAACATGATCATGTACAGCAGTGAACAACTACAACATGGTATTGACAAACAACAAAGTGAGCAAAGCAAATGTTATCCAGTTTTATACTCAAGAACATGGATCAAGGAAGAATTCATGGTGCAACATCAATGACAAGTGATCAAGCTTAAGTGCAAGTTCAGATCAAACAAATTTGGTGCATAACAAGTCAATGGTACAACATGCAAAACTTCAGCAAGTGTATACTAAAGATGAATGGCAAATGCACATTTACATGGTTCAAACCAAAGCAGCAATGAAAAGTGTTTTGAGTCAACATGATCGAGACAGCAATGGTGTACATGAACTAATCACAATGGATGGTGCAGCAGACTCAACAATAATGAAGTTCAACATTAAAGAGACCAACTATACATGGCTGAATTATTCAAGTCATATTTGATGTATAAAATCGAGCCAGTTTTAAACAGTGGGATTTCACATGACAATCATGGTGCAGCATCAAAGTGTATCAATACTTCAATTTACAACTTAAATGGACAACACATGCCAAATGGATAAACATGTATATTATCTCAACATTTCAAGTGCAGGTCTGTGCAGTGATGATCAAGTTCAAGGTTAGAGTAAGCAAGTGGCCAAGCATGAAGTGGTTCAGCAGCTAAACTAATCAGTGCAAAACAATCAGTTCAAAAATCATGGTCGAGAGTGTAAAACACAATGTTGGACTCAGTGGTGAAACTGGTGCACACAGCAAAAATGACAAGTCTGCATGGGTTCAAGTGAACATGGCCAAGAAAACATGGTAACTCAGCAATAACAAGTAGCATGGCCGAGGCATCAAGGAGCATAGTAGCAATTCAGGTATGCAAAGTTAAGCATATACATCAAAAAAAATGAAGCATAAAACTGGACAGGTTAAACATGGTTCAAGTGGTCACAATGCAGCATGAATTTTCAAATGCAATTCATGCCAAGTTTAAGTTTCCAGAAATCATTCTTTCTTAATTGGTCTGGAAGTCATTTTCAGAAAATTTCAATTCATATTTGGCAAGGTTTATAAATGGTTCCAGAAATTATGCAGGGATTGTTTGCAGAATTAAACTTCAGCAGTTTACAGGAAATCTGATTTCTTTAAAGGAATTTTTTTTTAATCAATCAAAAAATGCAAACTCGGCAAGAAAATCAAAATTCCAGAAATTTGTTTCCTGATATAATTCAAGTTAAATTGTCAAATTTTCTGCTAAATTTTCTGGCCCAAAATCAGACAACAAAAGATCAGAATTCCATCAATTAAATTCGAGTTTTTCAAAAGAGGAAATTGTTCGAATCGGACCAAATTATTCTTGGGACAAATAAATTCTATGGACAGCAAAATTGAAGACCAGATTCATCAACATAATCAAGCAAAATCCAAAAGGGGAAAGCAACAAATCGGCCGAGTCATCTTTACGAAATCAGAGTTTCAATTATAGGATTTTAATTATCCTATATAACACCATTACATCACAGGCATTTTTGATATCGAAAATCCAAGCACCAATTATTAAAAGAACAAAGAGATTAACATTCAGATTTACTCACAGTTTTCAAACTGTTTCGATCTCGAGAGAAAGAGCAAAGCCCAAAATCAAAGCACCAGATATCGACAGGGATTCGAGCATCAGAAGCCTCATCCAGATTTGAAGAAGCATCAAGCAATCGATCGATTTAGGGAGAAAAAAAAAACCTAGGCCGCCATTTTTATTCTCCAGAAAACAAAAGGGGATCGGGCAGTTGAATTAAAAAAGGGGCCGGCCTATTTTCCAATTTTGACTAGGCTAAGTTTAAAAAGGGGATGACCCTTTATTTTTTAACTCCTTTATTTTTACTAGGGTTTTAAGCTTTGTGTTTAATTTGTTTTGTATTTGTTTGTTTGTAAAACAACTCTAAACAGTTTCTAGTGACTGTAAAATACTAGGGGAATTTCAGTCAGGGTGTTGACTGATTGTTCACAGAGTCTATAAAATCTGATTTACTGGTTACGGGATGGTAATCCTGGAGAATCTGATCTTGGGGTTTAGATCAGTCTACAGTTTTGAGCGTAGGGTTAGAATAGGAGCAGGGTTTGCGAGTGTACATGGTCTTGTATGCGGGATCTGTTCTATCACCTAGTAGAAACCTTAGAAATGCAGCAGTAGGCAGGGTTTTGTCGAAGCTGGGTATATCTGTGTGTGATTTATTTTCTGCATTTCTGTTTCTGCTATATTCTGTGATCTGTTTATTATTTTAATATCCTGTCAGTTTTTTGATTCAGTTAAAAACTGTGATAAACCCTATTCACCCCCCCCCCCTCTATGGTTAATCTAGATCCAACAAGTGGTATCAGAGCAGGTATTCTGTTAACTCTAGAGCAATGGTGATTCCTAGTTGTCAGTCGATAGAAAGTCAGTCCAGTTCATTTCCAACTATTTTCGATGGAACAGATTTTTTAAACTGGAAATCCAAAATGGAATTTTATTTAAAATCTGTTAATATTAAATGTTGGAATGTTGTTATCCATGGATTTGATAGTGTAGATATTACTTTCAATACCCGTGCTATGAAAATTATATTTGATTATCTTAGTACTGAGCAGTTTAATCTTATCTGTCATTGTTTATCTACACAGGAAATCTGGGATACTCTCAATACGAAGTATGGAAAATCTGACAAAAGCTCAAAACCCCAGAATGTCAACTCAGATTCAGAATTCTGTTTAATAGGATTTACAAATGAAAATTCAGAAGGATCAGATGATGGAGTATCAACGGATGCTGAAGTTGAAAATTTCTCGTACGAAGATTTGGTTTATATGTGTGTTGATTTAACTAAATCTGTTGATAAACTCAAATCTAAAAACAAATCTCTAAAATCTAGGAATTCTGAGTTGACCAGCAAAATTGATGATTTGGAATCACAGCTTGAATATTTTAAAAATTCTTCAAATTCAGATTGTAAAAATTGTTTAAAATTGAAAACCAATCTTGTTCATCGCAATAAGAATATTCAAAAGTTTGAAAAGGAAATTTTGATCTTAAATGAGAACAAGACTGAGTTATCAAATTTGAATAATCTTTTGGAAAAGGAATTTGAAAGTTTTAAGACTGATATATATTCCAAATTTGAAATTGCTGAAAAGGAAAATTTGTTGAAATCTGATTTGATTTTGAAAGAACTTGAAAATGAGATTGAAAAATCCAAGAATTTTGTATCTGAAAAAAAAAATGATTTGAACTTGAAATTTCCGAATCCCAAGCCAAAATTAAATTGCTTGAAAATGAGAATTTGGTTTTGAAACAGTCCAATGTTGAACAGAAGATCGCTATAAATAATTGCTCAAATTTACTAAAAGAAAATAGCGATCTAAAATCCAAAATTCAACGATTAGAATCAACTTTGGATAAATTTTCTAATGGGGAAAAATCGTTGAATATGTTGTTACAAAACCAAGTTTCTATTGGAAATAAATCTGGTCTTGGCTTCGAGAAAAATGATGTTTTTGGAAAACAAAGTTCAAATGATTTGAAAAATCTCTCAAACTGCTTTAGAAATAACTGCTTAGAAAATTTGTACACTGAGAATTTCAAAGGTTTTATGAGTCAAAATTGTGATGAGATATCGTTTTATAATAAACCATTTAAACCTTCTTGGATCCCAAAAAATAAAACGGCCTTCGTCAAGTTCAAACAGATTTGGGTTCCTAAGGGAACAAAAGTTAATTCTAATGGTTTGTTATACAAACAAGTCTGGGTACCAAAACATATGAATACAACTGTGAGTGGTTTTACAAATTTTGTTAGACCACTCGATTCTATGAACTGTTAGGTACCGAAGGAGGCTGAGGAACTGCTGTACAAAAAGAAATTTAAAATCAAGCTGGTTTATACTTCTGTATCATTCACAGTTCCTCCAACCAAGATTGTTGAGTTAGAGAATCTGATTTACACTGGATTCTGGTATGGTCTCTAAACTCACCACTGTAAATATTTTTTGTTTTATTTTTTCTTTTGTTTATTTCCTCTTCTTCTCCCTTCTATCTCTTTCTTCTGTCTATTCTGATTTGATTTTTCACTGCCATATTTCTTTTTGTGCTTCTTGAATTGTAGTATTCATGAGATTCTGGAAATTTGTTTTGTGTGTATAGAACTCTGATACTTTTAATCATGTCCAGATACTAAAAAAATTTATCTGTAATTGTTTTGAAGTTCATTTTCTGTTTTCTGAATTACTAACGGTGTTGACGTATTGAACACTGTTAATCTAAATTCAAAATTGTTTTGAAGATCTGAAAATTATATGGAAATTCACACACCTTTGCTGTTCTGAAGTTCTTCTAATTCATTTTAGAAAGGCTTGAAAATTTATACTCATTACAGCACATTATCATTTCACAGTTGTGATAATTTCATTGGTTTTTTAGATTGGCTTGGATATTTTTTTTTGACCTGTCTTGAATCAGTGATACATCTTGAAATTTCATCATTATTCATGATTATTATGATTGAAATTAGTTTTTGTTTGAAATCATTTGAGATTCTAGATATTTTGAATATCACACACCACTTAAAAATTGAAATTACCAATCTTGTGTGAATAATTCTTTATATCTCAAACTTGACATTGTTTCAAGTGATTTCAAATAAATATTTTTGGATCATGAATTATCTTTCAAACTTGATGTAAATATGCTGAAAAATTCTTTGGGCTTGTCAGAAATAATTTGGAAAAATTCTTCGAGAAATCGGTCTTGAAACTCATTGTTATTCCATGGCTAATTATATCTGTTTGTTTAAACTCATTTGAAATTATTGATTTACTGAATCACACACACATCTTGAATATGAAATTAATAATCTGGTGTGATCGATTCATTGAATTCTGATATCTTCATATTCATCAAATGATTTTAAATAAACGGTATTTTTTAATCTCGGGTCATGAATCATCATCCTGACAACTATGATTTGAAACTATGTTCTGTGTTGCTCTGATACTGTTTTGAAAAATGTTTGTTTTGGAATCTCATGCTTGCTGCTTTGATACATGTGCATAATCTATTATCTCGTCTGTTTGGGCTTGGTACTTAATAATTCTTTTGTCTATGACATTCTTGTTCAGTATCATGTTAAAATTCCTCGTAAATAGAGACACCAAGTGGTATCAGAAGCGCCTTATATTTGTCTCACCCATCTGTACTGAGATTCAAATTTTCACCTTGTATAGATCCATACATTTTTTTGCCATATACAAATAAATGTGCTAAATTTGTCTGGCTGGGTTTGTGTTTAAATTTCTTTGGTCTGAGATGTCCATGATAGTCCATCAGGGTGTAATCAAATTCCTCGATAAAGGAGACTACAATTGGTATCAGCTTTTTCACTCATCTGTTTTTTTTTTTTTGAGTTATCACCCTGTATAGATTCATTTTGTTTTGTATAAATCTGTTTAATTTCCTCTTGTAATTGATTTTCAATTTTAAAATTATTTATTGTTTATTCATTCAGAAATTGAAATCAATATCCGAATTGAACTATATTTATAATTCATCAAAAAATATTATCAGAATTTGAAATTGTGATGAAATTGTGACTGCAGTATATTTCACAACAAGAGGGGATTTGATTTGAATTGTTTCATGATGGTTGAACGTTTATTATAATATCTTTGAACTGGCAATTATTTCACGACCAACTCCTTTATCTATCACCCGTCTGCCATCTATCATGATTTTATATTAATGTGGAGAGTTTTTTTTTTAAAAAAAAGAGGAGGAAAAATCATCTTGTGTTTAAAAACAGTGAAAATATTTGTGATAAAATTTGGACTATGTTATTTTTCAGAATCAGTGACGATTGAAAATTTTCAATGATCTCGGTACAGTTGATCATATTTCATAATATAATTAATTTAGAAATTTATTTCACAGTCCATCTCTGTACCTACCGCATTTCTATCATTCATACTGGTTTATATATACTGAGGAGTTTTTCTATTTTGAAGCTGAAAATAATAAATATAATTAATATATAAGAGTGTCTCTAACCTCATTTAAAAATCCAAGCTCTGGTTATGCATGGTTATGAGACGTCTTATAATTTAAGCTGCGACTGATCCCATTTAAAAATCCAAGCTCTGGTTATGCATGGTCAGTGTGCTCTTAAATAAAAAATAAATAAAATGGAATTAAAGTGCTAAAAATAGAAATAAATTTGAAATTCTCCTCTGAGTATAAAAGCCAGCCTATCAATCCATCTTCTATTCTGTGAAATATGTTGAAATTTTATGACGTATTATGATTTGTTGGTTGATAGATATTGGGATTTGAGATTATTTGAGTTTGTCACTTAAATTGAATTATTTATTATAGTCCAAATCCATCACTGTTTTTGTGCTTTATTTTTATAAAAATCCTTTGAAAATAATTGGAAATGAATTGTTTTTCAAACTCTCTCCATTTTATATAAAATTCATCGTATATCCGTCATTTTCTACAATGTGAAATATGCCACCTGTTCTTAGAATATTATGATTTTTGTTTGACTGATTGAGATTTATGGTGACCGTTCTTCCTCTTAAGCTGAAATTATATTGTTTAGTCATTATTTATCTATATTTTAAAATTCTGAATCCTTTTTGATGATAACAAAAAGGGGAGAATGGGTTGAGATTTTGATTTATGAGTGAATAATTTATAAATATAAATTTTCTTTCTTTTCACTAATGCACAGTTATAGGGGGAGTTTAGTTGTAGAGGGAGCATTCAAATAGGGGGAGTTCCACTATTCACGAACAAACACATTTATTATATTCGAAATCTTTTCATTTATTTGTCATCATCAAAAGGGGGAGATTGTTGTATATAACGTAGTTGTATATAACAATTATATGATTTTTGTTTGATGATAACAAACAAGTATATATTATTTTAATGTGTTTGTTACTGTACTGTTTCATATTCACAACAGACAGGAATATAATATTTATATTTAAGTGAAATACTACTGTACAGAAGTTCAAATATTAACACAGTATTTTATTTAAATAGAATATTTCATTTCAATATTCAAACAGTACAAACTTTTAGAACTCCACTATTTGTACAACACACTGTAATTCACTGAAATACATTTCATTTCAATTTCAATTTCAATTTCATACACAGTTTCATAGCTACATCACTCATCACTCAGTTATACAGTTTCACTAATACACTTTGACACTTTTACATTTCACCGCCTCTGTTTTTTTTCTTCAGTCTTCAGTCTTCACAACATCTTTACAGTCAGTCCAGTCTTCATACCTGTCACATGAAAAGATAAACACATAGTATACTGCAACACGAATAAAACTGAGCAAATGCAAATATAAATTTATTTTTAAATTTTATTTGCCTCAGAATTTCGGTGTGTTTCTCATCATTTTTCTGACTCGATCTGATTTATTCATCTATGTCTAGGAAGACAGTTTATATAAGTACAGGGACAGGAAATTGTCTGATGGCTGCATATACACACGTGTATAAATACATGCGTGTGCACTGCCTCGCCAATCAGTGTGCAGCTGAGGAGTAGCCACATGGACCTTCTCGACTCAGTGCACATGGAGCCAAAAATCAGCAAAGTCAACATGGAGCCAAAATCAAAGTGAAAGCATGGTCAAAACAGTGGAACATGATGGAGCAAATCATTTTCAGCAAAATGAAAAAAACAATACAAAGAGTAACAGTATCTTGTCAGTTCATGAAGCTTTTCAGAAAAATCATATGGTTCAGCAAAGTGGCTCAATGCATGATTCATAAGAAGCAGCAAAAGCAAGTGTATAATGTGTTCATGGCAGTTCTCAAAAGGATGATACAAGTGGCATGTCGAAGTTCAAAGTCAAGACAACAACAAACAAGTGTGAAGGTAACAATGGTCGAGCACAGCATATAAACAGTGCATACAACATGATCATGTACAGTAGTGAACAACTACAACATGGTATTGACAAACAACAAAGTGAGCAAAGCAAATGGTGTCCAGTTTTATACTCAAGAACATGGATCAGGGAAGAATTCATGGTGCAACATCAATGACAAGTGATCAAGCTTAAGTGCAAGTTCAGATCAAACAAATTTGGTGCATAACAAGTCAATGGTACAATATGCAAAACTTCAGCAAGTGTATACTAAAGATGAATGGCAAATGCACATTTACATGGTTCAAACCAAAGCAGCAATGAAAAGTGTTTTGAGTCAACATGATCGATACAGCAATGGTGTACATGAACTAATCACAATGGATGGTGCAGCAGACTCAACAATAATGAAGTTCAACATTAAAGAGACCAACTATACATGGCTGAATTATTCAAGTCAGATTTAATGTATAAAATCGAGCCAGTTTTAAACAGTGGGATTTCACATGACAATCATGGCGCAGCATCAAAGTGTATCAATACTTCAATTTACAACTCAAATGGACAACACATGCCAAATGGATAAACATGTATATTATCTCAACATTTCAAGTGCAGGTCTGTGCAGTGATGATCAAGTTCAAGGTTAGAGTAAGCAAGTGGCCAAGCATGAAGTGGTTCAGCAGCTAAACTAATCAGTGCAAAACAATCAGTTCAAAAATCATGGTCGAGAGTGTAAAACATAATGTTGGACTCAGTGGTGAAACTGGTGCACACAGCAAAAATGACAAGTCTGCATGGGTTCAAGTGAACATGGCCAAGAAAACATGGTAACACAGCAACAACAAGTAGCATGGCCGAGGCATCAAGGAGCATAGTAGCAATTCAGGTATGCAAAGTTAAGCATATACATCAAAACAATGAAGCACAAAACTGGACAGGTTAAACATGGTTCAAGTGGTCACAATGCAGCATGAATTTTCAAATGCAATTCATGCCAAGTTTAAGTTTCCAGAAATCATTCTTTCTTAATTGGTCTGGAAGTCATTTTCAGATAATTTCAATTCATATTTGGCAAGGTTTATAAATGGTTCCAGAAATTATGCAGGGATTGTTTGTAGAATTAAACTTCAGCAGTTTACAGGAAATCTTTTAAAGGCAATTTTTTTTAATCAATCAAAAAATGCAAACTCGGCGAGAAAATCAAAATTCCAGAAATTTGTTTCTTGATATAATTCAAGTTAAATTGTCAAATTTTCTGCTAAATTTTCTGGCCCAAAATCAGACAACAAAAGATCAGAATTCCATCAATTAAATTCAAGTTTTTCAAAAGAGGAAATTGTTCAAATCGGACCAAATTATTCTTGGGACAAATAAATTCTATGGACAGCAAAATTGAAGACCAGATTCATCAACATAATCAAGCAAAATCCAAAAGGGGAAAGCAACAAATCGGCCGAGTCATCTTTATGAAATCAGAGTTTCAATTATAGGATTTTAATTATCCTATATAACACCATTACATCACAGGCATTTTTGATATCGAAAATCCAAGCACCAATTATTAAAAGAACAAAGAGATTAACATTCAGATTTACTCACAATTTTCAGACTGTTTCGATCTCGAGAGAAAGAGCAAAGCCCAAAATCAAAGCACCAGATCTCGACAGGGATTTGAGCATCAGAAGCCTCATCCAGATTTGAAGAAGCATCAAGCAATCGATCGATTTAGGGGGAAAAAAAAAGAAAAACCCTAGGCCGCCATTTTTATTCTCCAGAAAACAAAAGGGGATCGGGCAGTTGAATTAAAAATAGGGCCGGCCTATTTTCCAATTTTGACTATGCTAAGTTTAAAAAGGGGATGACCCTTTATTTTTTAACTCCTTTATTTTTACTAGGGTTTTAAGCTTTGTGTTTAATTTGTTTTGTATTTGTTTGTTTGTAAAACAACTCTAAACAGTTTCTAGTGACTGTAAAATACTAGGGGAATTTCAGTCAGGGTGTTGACTGACAGTTCACAGAGTCTGTAAAATCTGATTTACTGGTTACAGGGTGGTAATCCTGGAGAATCTGATCTAGGGGTTTAGATCAGTCTACGGTTTTGAGCGTAGGGTTAGAATAGGAGCAGGGTTTGCGAGTGTACATGGTCTTGTATGCGGGATCTGTTCTATCACCTAGTAGAAACCTTAGAAATGCAGCAGTAGACAGGGTTTTGCCGAAGCTGGGTATATCTGTGTGTGATTTATTTTCTGCATTTCTGTTTCTGCTATATTATGTGATCTGTTTATTATTTTAATATCCTGTCAATTTTTTTAATTCAGTTAAAAATTGTGATATACCCTATTCACCCCCCCCCCCCTCTAGGGTTAATCTAGATCCAACACAATCTCCCATATATGCTACTTTTTAGGTCAACATAGAAATGAGTCAATACCTGAATACATCTGAAATTATGCATATTAGTTACCCATACAAGAATATGTATATAAAGTACAGACTTGAATAATACAGCATTAGAGATACAATTAAAAAAATTCCAGCTAATAAAGTTAAAGTGGCTAAAATGCTGAATTTTATATTAGATCTGAAGATCTTATACATACAGATATATATATACATATATATTGTGTGTGTGTGTGTGAAATTTATCACATGAATACATCACATCAACTAATACAGTGGAACCTTAATGTAATTATATACAGTAATTACTCAACACGGTTATTGGTTCGAACTCCATATCATACCCAACAAACCATATACTATCATATCAACCCAGTTAAGCAACCTTAGTTTGACCCGATGAATCATCAAAGAAAAAACATTGAGCGGGCTAGATATCTAGGTGGGAGTATAATCATGTGATGGAATGTACATGAATATGTTATCTCGGGTTTTATGAGGCATATAATTTGCATACAAGATCATACACACTAAACGAATTTCCAAACCCCATTCCAAAATCCATTTATAACACTCGTGCCATGACAGTATTAAATATAACATACACAGTTGCAACACTAATCAACTAGAATATCATATTTTATCTTTTTACTCATGAGTTGCCTTGTGTTGTGTGAATTCAAATTAACATAAAAAACATTCATTTTCGAGACATTTCTACTAATACTTATCAGAAGGAATCAATCATATTCTTGTCTTGTGAATCCTAAAGGGGATTGCATGTTGATAAATTTCATTTGTGGATTTACCCTCGGTATAGACTAATCTTGTAGTGCAAGTCATCTAGTCTGTTTGTCCCGTATACTTCCAGTCGGTTGTGATGATCACTTCACATAATCCCTTCCTACGATTTAGGTATTTAGAGACACGACAAATCTTATTAGTCCATTGTATTGTATCTCCATCGATGGCGCTTTTTGTCTTCTTTTGCACTACATCAGTGACAATCTTCATTATTTTCAATAGCTTTATATGTCCTAGAAGAAAATCATCTGGACATAACGACGAGGGACAAGGTAATCACAGTTCAAGATATGACCCTCGAATCAATCTACTAAGATGGATACTAGTAGTTAATATTCTATGTCAAAACTCAAAAAAAAAGATAAATATATTACTTTTAAAACCATTTGACCATTCCAAATGGCATTTATTCGCAAATTGTCTCTTTGAACCCATTATATAGCCAATATGAATAGTTGTGTTCATGCAATGTGGTTTATCTAGTAGTTTATATTATCATTTATAGCAAAAGCAATTATAAAACATGATAATTTAATTTTTTAGCCAAAATAAGCGTTTAACCTGCGATACTAGAATAACTCGCATAACATTATAAACACTAACACTGTTAGGAAAATTGCGCCTTTTGCGAAAGCGACCAGGATCTTATTCACCCAATTACTTAAAGATGATTCAATGGAAAAACAACACAGATATGAAATTACACGCACAAACACAAGATATTCCACCGACCACTCTCTTTATTTATTCACAAAAACAAATTTTGTTTACACTTAATGGATCAAAAACCAAAAGTAAACAAACAATAATTGAATCAATAACCTTATCTAGAAAGGGAAAGAATGTCTAGATGACTACAACTATTGTTGGAGAAGGAGAACAATGAAGAACGATGGCAAACCCTTGGATCAATCTGGAGGCCTCAATAGGAATAGCTTATCTCAGCCCTAATTCCTAATCTTTCTCTCAAGGTCACAAGCCCTGGAGGCACATAGCCTCTCAATCTCCTAACTCAATTCGGTCATACCCTAATCCAATCCTGAAATCTCTTTATATAAGGGAATAGAATACCTAGGCAAAATACCCAATTTGCCCTCTTAAAACTTGCAGAATATATCTCAGAAAGACGGGGTCAAAAAAAACAGAAAACCCTAAAAAATATCACAAAATAAAGATGAGAAAAACAAAGTCAAAATAATATTCTTCGATCTTTAATCTTTAAACTACATCCTCTATCACAAAGCACTTCCAAACATCGTCTTATTCAACTTACGTGTGATTTTATGTCACCAATCACAAGACTCCACCTTGATATGAAATCACATCATCAAGCAAACTTCCAATAATCAACAAACAAGTCACCTAGCTCTTTCAACAACCACCTACTCTCAACTAATAACAACCCTCGGTTTCAAGGAAACGAGATTCACCCCACCTGTTCCCAGAGTATAGGGACTCAATTGATTTCAGGGCAACAATCACACCTTGTCGATTTAAACGGGCTATGACCCACCTTCTCAATTATAAACACAACCCACCGCCTGCAAAAGATGCATCTTCCACCATGAGTTGTACCATACAGAAACCAACAGCCTAAAAGCTTTTGTAATATCGCAAGGATCCCCATCTTGTGGATTTTTCAATACCACTTGATCAAAGCTTCTTCCCTGATCATCCTGGATCCTTCGAGCATCATCAACGTGAAGATCCAAGTCAAAAACATGGACCGAATCAGCAAGGTATAGGCAAATAAAACCAATTACCAACTTCTTCATCTTCTTCCATCTTCCATCATCCATATCTGAGGGCCTCTTCCCATCTCCATCAATCGGATCATGAACATCATTGAGGTAAAACAAATCCTTCATCTTAGGCTTCCAAATCCTCTAATTTCTTCCGTCAAAAATAGTCATCTTCGGAAATGCCATCATATCTGACATAACAAAATCCAAAATTTCCAAACAAAAATCAAATTTTTTCCATACAAAATTCAACTTTTCCAATCCAAAGTCACTCTAAGCTTTGCAATGATCTAGCTCTGATACCACCTATTGGGAAAACTGCGCCTTTTGTGGAAGCGACCAAGATCTTATTCACCCAATTACTTAAAAATGATTCAATAGAAAAATAACACAGATATGAAATTACATGCACAAACACAAGATATTCCACCCAACCACCCTCTTTATTGATTCACAAAAACAAATTTTGTTTACACTTAATGGATCAAAAACCAAAAGTAAACAAACAACAGTTGATCAATAACCTTATTGAGAAAGGAAAAGAACATCTAGATAAATACAACTATTATTGGAGAAGGAAAACAATGAAGAACGACGACAAACCCTTGGATCAATCTGGAGGCACTAATAGAAATAGCTTCTTTCAGCCCTAATTCTTAATTTTCCTCTCAAGGGCACAAGCCCTGGAGGCACACAGTCTCTCAATCTCTCAACTCGATTCGGTCATACTCTAATCCAATCTTGAAAGCTCTTTACATAGAACAATAGAAGACCTAGGCAAAATATCCAATTTAGCCTCTCAAAACTTGCAGAATATATCTTAGTAAGACCGGGTAAAAAAAAACAGAAAATCCTCAAAATTATCACAAATTAAAGTTGAGAAAATCTAGATCAAAATAATATTCTTCGATCTTCAATTTTCAAACTATCTCCTCTATTACACAACACTTCCAAACATTATCTTCTTAAACAGACATGTGATTTTATGTCACCAATCACAACAAACACAATTCAACACATGTCAATATTATTCAAGCTATATTTTATATGAAGTATTTTTAAATAGAATTTAATTTTTTATTTCATTTTAAATCCTAAATAATTCAAAGTCAACTCAAATATATATTAATCTTTGAATTGAGAATAACTGAGTATTTATTATCATCATTATTATTGTTATATACATCTTATTCCTCCTTATCTTCTTTTTATTTAATAAACTTCTATCTTTTAAACATTTTTCTAGACTGCCTCGTCACTCTCTCTTCCCTTCCTTTCTTCTACGACTTAACTCACCTCACTATCCATGAAAATAAGAAACATTTACTTTCTTGGGCATGCATGAAATGTAGGCCAAAATATTCTCTTTTTCTAGCTTCATCCATTTTCAGAAGCCAGTAAAAGGAAAACCTGCATGCATCCCCGCTTTTCCTTGCTCTATTGCCTCCGACCACATTAGACAACAACAACCCTACCATAAGTCATACCACTTTCTAATGTCTTTGCTAGCAACCAACTTTGACTCCTCTCATCTTATATGCATGTACTCCTTTCATTCTTTTTCATTGGTGTTTTCCATGCATGGATCGATCACCTCAGGTTGGGGACCAAACCAAGACCATTTTTGTGATTCACCTATGTAATATGATTCTACTTGTACCTTGTGTTCCATGTCTAATGCACCCGCTCAGGATACGAACATGGACATAGATATAATGGTGTTATTTCTAACCACTGTCGACTCTGAAAACAACATGAAAGCTAGACGATTTGTTTATCTCGCTACCCTTTATAATTTGTCCTTTTATTTCATGTAATGTTCTTCTTAATTTTTGAGTTATATATGATTAAGATTTCGAAAGAGTATATGCATATAGCATATACATGGAGATAAATATTAACACGCAGTAGTTTATTTTCTTAAGTATTCACATGTGTACATTTGTGTATCTATATATATAACCATCCAATGGCATCGCCAAATAGTACAGTACTCCCATTGTCCCATGATTTCAACCACAACTTCCTATTTAAATAATGGGGTTAGTGGAAGAGAAGAGAAATTAGCATTATTTAAATAAGAAGTCACCATGAAAATCATGAGACAATTGGGGTGATCCTGTGCTTGGGATGATATTTTGCAAACAAAAAAAAAGTTTTACTATTTTTGTAACACCCCGTAATTTTCAATATTAATGTTCACAAATTAAAGAATAACTAATCTCAAATGTGAGAATTAAGGGAAATGGGTTGCGCCATTGTGTTCGTCTCGGAATTCTGATTGAGATAGAGTCCGAGTTTGCGTGAATTGGACTTCGTATGAAGAAGTTATGGCCATCGGAAGTTTCAGAAAAATTTAAACAGATTTCAAAAATTCGAACTGCAGAGTCAGATTGGGCTAGGCGGGAAATTTCCCGCCAGGGCCAGGTCGACCTACCCACACAGGTCGACCAGGGGGTCGACCTGCCCCTCCCCCCCCGGGCAGATTTGTTTGATGACCTGTTTATCACTGTATGCTGAGTCATTAGGGTTTCTGATCTGGTCTGAATGGCTGGGGTTAATTCTGGGTTGATCGGACGGCCAAAATTAATCTTAAACTCTATAAAAACACGTGTAGACTCAAACCCTAAAATCAAATAAAAATTAGAATCATGGCCTCCATACCGTCATCTTGCAACCTAGAATAGCCGCCACCAATTAGAGAGGAAGAACAGCTAATCAATTCAATTCTAATCTAAACCGCAACAAATTGTCTTCTTCAAAGGAAAGCTAAATCAACTTCAGAACTCAGATTTCAGAACTCAAGACCTTCTTTTGAGTTGTGAGTTCGATTTCCTTAATAAAATAATTAACAATTTAATTGGATTGAGATATGATGTGGATTATATGATTATGTTGTGAATTATTGACCGCATGTTATTATTTATGTTGTAAATTCTAGGACGTTATCATCTATGTTGTAAGTTGTGATGTTATCATCTATGTTGTAATTCTATGATTGGCTTATGTAAAATCAATTCATAATGATGTTTCATATGCTAGTTTGGTTATGTTGTTGGAACTAATTCATATGATAAATCATATGTATGTATGCAAGTTAGGATGTTAATTGAGGCATGGATCATGTGCAAGTTAGTGAAAATTATATACAACCTTACATGTTTCGTGACCTCTATTTTATGTGTAAATTGGATCTAAGGTTACGCTATGACATGTGTGATTTATATGCTAGTATACAAAATTCTATATGCTAGTTTACATGTTTAGATGTAAGTTTACACCATCGTTTATGTTGCATAAATCACATATGCAAGTATATGTATATATATGTTTGGAGTATGAATCATGTAATGTAAGTTTGTGGTTATTGCCTATGCAAGTTTACACCTTATGATTAGATCTATGACATACATGGTTTATGCAAGTTTGTGACTATTACCTAAACAAGTTTACACCTTTAGATTTAGATCTATGATATATGTAGTTTTATGCAAGTTTGTGACTTTGGCCTATGCAAGTTTTAGATGAAGAACCTCATTCACACATGCAAGTTCACCCCTTATGTTTAGATATAGTTTTATTTCTATGTATGTTGTGATGTTTTCTCTTTATTCCATAAGTTAGACTATTCGAGTCTAACGTATATTTTACGTTAAACGAACGAACGTACAACGTGGGGCAATGGGATAATATTAAAATATTTAATATTGAGAATTGGCATAAATGCCTTAAATGGCATAAAATAAATTTGTGATGATAATTAGTATAATTCTGCATACCATAAATAGATGGACATAATTGAGTCAATTATGGCCATAGTTAAATTTGAAATTGATTAATAATTCGAATAGGGAAATTAATTCAAATTGGGGAATAATTAATTTTGTGTAATTAGTCGTCTAAGACACGAGGTTAGGCTCTTTTGTGGTGTAAGACTGCCCGGACCCGCCCGGCAAATCCAGCTGCCACAAATGCCAGTCTAATGTGGGAGGTCTTAGGCATAAATTAAATGCGTAACAGTTGTAAAGACACGAGGTTAGGCTCGTTTGTGGTGTAAGACTGCCCGGACCCGCCCGGCAAATCCAGCTTCCACAAATGCCAGTCTAATGTGGGAGGTCTTTGCAAGGTTACTGTGTTAATGAATTAAGAAACACTTAACCAGATAAACATGTGGTGGGACATGGGGGTTAAGTGGGTGCCTTAGGTGGCTTGTGAAATACGATTAGAAACACTTAACCAAAAACTGAAACATGTAAGTGAACATGAATAAGAAGAGGGTTAAGTGGGATGTACTAGAGGGGACCAAGCTTAGGTGGATAGCTTGTGTCAAGTAGTGGGGGCCCGTTTCAACTAGTAACCCATAAGTATCTTTGTGGGCTTGACCCAAGTCGAGGATGGGACACGCATAATGGGCTTGACTGTAAGAGGCCAAAACGGGTTAGCGGTGGCAACGCAAGTCCAACGGGTTCATGTGCGTGTGTGGGCCCGGGCTGGTAGGTAAGACATTGTTGCATCGTGTAGGTATAAGCCGTGCATTGTTGGTGGTATCGGGTTGCCACTTTGGGGAGTGATACACCCCACTATGGGGCCAGCACGGGTATCTACGAGTTAGGGAGCTGATCAAATGAGGGTAGTGGGTACACCTAGTGGAGATAGGGGCAGGCGGCACCTATGAAGGCAATTAGGGGTGCACGAAACTACAATTATCATTATTCAGTTCTGTAGGCGGGATCAACCTTAGGGTGACTAGTGGTGGTGCAGTATAGTAATTATCTTATAGTGGTTTAGGTGCGCCTTTAACGTTATCTTTTTTCATCTTATTTCCTTGTTTACTCTGTCATACCCAATTGTTCACAGTCATTTCCTTATTTTCCAACTTATGCCTTAGCCTAGTTATTTTGATAATTATATTGTTAAAGTTATCGCATTCGCCAGACTTTATGTCTGACCCCCTTTGTTTCCACCTCTTTTCTTCCTTCCCCCCCCCCCCCCCTCCCCCCAAGTGATCAGGATGGAACTAGCACCAGTGGAGCTTGATTTTGGACAGTTGTATGTCTTGCTTTTAGTAGTTGCTTGGATCGCTGAAGTAAAAGTTCAGCTTATCTTATTTATGGCCATTTTGTGTTGGGGTTATGTCTTTCAATTTATGTACTCTGATTTAGTCAAGATGGATATTATGTACTTTGACTCTGGTTTTTGATGATGTAATCAAACCTAGGTGTTTACCGCTGCAATGAATAAAATTTTAAATTTTTAAGTACTGTTTATATCTGTCTTGTTGTTAAGTTTCTGTTCTATACACACTTAAAATGCTCCATAGAAGTTAATGCATTCCCTTTGTGAGTGACATTAATGGACGTGGGGTGTTACACGTGGTATCAGAGCTGAAGGTTACCAGAACAGATATGAATTTTGAAAAATTGTTTTTCAAAAACACTTTTATAAATAAGTACCTTCAAAAGTATGTTTTAAGGAAAGTATTTTCAAGAGAAAAGCTTATTTTAGAAAGCATAACCCCAAGAGCCATATATCTTTCCATCAGTTCTTTTGTATTGAATCTTTACTTTTTCGTTTCAGCATGTTTGGAATTCCTAAGATACCCGAGGGGATACCGATACCAGGATGGTTTAGGAGGTATTTGGAGACTAGGGCCACCACGGCAGGTCCAGCAAATCCTCCTCCTCCTCGTGTCGATACTTTTGCAAAGATATGTAAGGACTTTCGGGTGATGGGTGGAAAACCTTTTCACGGGACGGAGACATTTGTTGAAGCTCGAAATTGGCTAAAGGAGGTGGAAGAATTGTTTGGGATCTTTGAAGTGGAAGATGGAAGAAAGGTCTAGTTAGCTGCCTGGCTAATGAAGGATGAGGCTTCGTTTTGGTGGGAGGTCACTAATGGAGAGCGTCCAGTTGATACATGGCTAGATTTCAGACGTAGGTTTGAGGCAAGGTTTCTCTCACGAGCCGAAGAGAATCTATATATGGAAAGGTTTTTGGCATTGAAGCAAGGGAATCTATCAGTGAAAGAATACGTCAATAAGTTCAATCAGTTGGCGAGATTTGGCTTGGACTTGGTGAATACACCAGAAAAGAAGGCCCTGAGATTTGTTAAGGGTTTGAATGAGCCGCTTCATGGGTTAGCTATGATCCACATCCCCATGGGGGCTACCTTTGAGAGACTAGTTGACGTGGCGCTTATGCATGAAGAGGAGAAGGGCGCCAATGCTAATAAGGCAACCGAGAAGAAAGGGGATCAAAAGAAACCGCAACAGCAACAACAAAACAAGAAAGGTGGTAAAGGCAACAATGGTAAGGGAAAGAAAAGATGCTTTAACTGTGGGACACCAGGCCATCTAAGAAAAGATTGTAGGAAGAAAAAGAAGACTGGTTGTTTCCACTATGGCGAAGCGGGACATCTGATTAAGGACTGCCCAAGGAAAGGGCAGAGGGCAGGGTCTACCTCGGGAGGACAGGTGCAGGCTCTTATGGCACCTGGGCAGGCAAGGGGGCAAGTTCAAGCTCTCGTGGTCCCACCGCTGCAAGAACGAGGTAGAGCAATTTCCGTTGAAAGTTTAGTTTTTCTGTTTGATCATCCTGTCCGTACTTTATTCGATTCTGGTGCATCACATTCATTTATCTCTACATCATTAGTTGAAACACTGCACCTAAATACTAGTTTAGTTACCGATCCCTTAGTAGTCTCAAATCCTATTGGTGGTTCGGCTCATCTTTCTATGATTTGTCGGGATTTGAGAGTGTCTATCTTGGGCGTTGGGTTTGAATGCAACGCCTTTGTTCTTGGCTTCATGGGCTACGGCTTGATTCTAGGTATGGATTGGCTAACTAGATATGGGGCCATCCTAGATTGTGAAAGAAGGGTAGTTAGATTGTTGACTCGTTGTGGAAAGACCCTTAATATTTCTTGTGACCCTAGAGGTCCAGTAATGCTTAGCTACCTAGAATCCCTTGACGCATCCAATGATGATTTACATTCTATTCGTATAGTCCGTGAATATGTTGATGTCTTCAATGAGGTGAGGGGTTTACCCCCAAAACATGAGATAGACTTTCGAATATATCTAGTAGATAATGCAAAGCCAGTTGCATTGCCAGTGCGCCACATAGCTCCAAGAGAGAGAAGAGAACTCAGTAAGCAAGTGAAAGAATTGCTTGAGAAGGGGTTCATTAGACATAGTATATCAAAGTGGGGTGCTCCAGTAGTATTTGCCACGAAGGCAGATGGGTCCCTTATACTTTGTGTGGACTATAGAGAACTTAATAAGATTACTAAGAAGAATAGGCACCCACTGCCGAGGATTGACGATCTCTTCGATCAGTTAGTTGGCGCCTCAGTGTTTTCGCAGTTGGACTTAGCCACGGGTTTCCAAAGAAGGGATAGTTGTGGATCCCGCGAAGGGAGTGGCCATCCAAGATTGGAAGGTCCCTAAAAATGCTACCGAGGTGAGGAGTTTCTTAGGGTTGGCTGGCTACTATAGGAATTTTATCAAAGACTTTGCAAAAATATCAGCCCCATTAACACGCTTGACGAAGAAGAACCTAGTTTTCACATGGGACATAGATTGTGATGATGCGTTCCAACGTTTAAAGAGAGCTTTGACCACAACCCCAGTCTTAGTGTTGCCAGATGGGAGTAAGCCATTTACCGTTTATACTGATGCTTGTGGGACAGGACTAGGCGCAGTCTTAATGCAAGAGGGAAGGGTAATAGCCTATGGAGGAAGGCAGTTGAGAGTGCATGAGAAAAATTACCCTACACATGACCTAGAGTTGGCCGCTATTGTTTTCGCGCTTAAGTCTTGGCGCCATTATCTTCTTGGCGAGAAATTCGAATTGTTCACTAACCACAAATCGTTAAAATACTTGTTCACTCAGAAGGACTTGAACTTAAGGCAGCAAAGGTGGATGGAATTCTTAGCGTCCTACGATTTCGAGATAGCATATACCCCTGGCAAGGGTAACGTGGTGGCAGACGCTTTAAGTAGGAAAAGGTTGTCCTTGAGTCCGTTGTTTGTTAAGCGGCGAAGCTTAGAGTTCATCTCTACATTTGACTTTAGACCTTCTATTGACTTTGTACCCGGTTTGCTAGCATCCTTAGAGGTCAGACCTACGCTTTTGGGACGGATTGGTGAGGCACAGCGAGATGACCCACAGTTGGTCGAGTTAGTAGAGAAGCTCAAAAGGGGTAGTCATCGAGCCATCTCAGTAGGTATACCCTAGATGATAAGGGTTGGTTACGAAGGGACGGTAGACTTTGTGTACCACGGGACGAGAATTTGAGGAAGACCATTCTTGATAATGCACATCGTTCGAAGATGACCATCCATCCCGGCGGGGACAAGATGTACATGGACATGAGACGAGTTTACTTTTGGGCCGGCATGAAGAGGGATGTGGATGAGTTTGTCGCTAGATGCTTGGTGTGCCAACAAGTAAAAGCAAAGCAAAAGAAACTCGGTGGGTTGCTTCACCCATTGGAGGTCCCACAATGGAAGTGGGAAAGTGCCTCGATGGACTTTATTGATGGGTTACCAAGATCGAGGAAGGGTAATACGGGGATTTGGGTTGTGGTAGACAGACTTACTAAGAGCGCCCATTTCATTCCCGTGAAGAGTAAGAGGACTGCTCCATGGTTAGCCTCCGTATACATTCGACAGATAGTTCGTTTGCACGGCGTTCCTTCAAGCGTAGTAAGCGACCGCGATCCTATCTTTACTAGCGAGTTTTCGAAGAGCTTGCAAGAGGCGGTAGGGACTCAGTTATGTTTGAGCACCGCATATCATCCTCAAACGGACGGCCAGACCGAGAGGGTGAATCATATTCTAGAGGACCTTTTGAGGCTATGTGTCTTAGACTTCGGAGGTACATGGGAGGAACATCTTCCTTTGGTGGAGTTTGCATATAATAATAGCATTTAGTCTAGCATTGGCATGGCACCATTCGAGGCTCTTTATGGACGGCCGTGTCGTTCGCCTACATGTTGGTGGGAATCTACAGATAAGATCTTGCTTGGACCCGATATGATTAGAGAGACTTCGGAAAAGATTGATTTGATTCGAAGGAGGATGAAGACGGCGCAAGATAGGCATAAATCTTATGCGGACAAGAGGAGGACAGATCTTGAGTTTGATATTGGGGATATGGACTTTGTCAAGGTGTCTCCATTACGGAATGTTGTTCTCTTTGATCCGTTGGGAAGTTAGCACCAAGGTTCGTAGGGTTGTTTCCTATTAAGGAGAGAATTGGACAGATGGCGTATAGAGTGGAGTTGCCCGAGAGACTTAGTGCTATACACGATGTATTCCATGTATCACATTTGAGGAAGTGCTTGTATGAGATCGCGGAAGTGGTAGAGCCGAGCTTTCTTAGAGAGGTGGAGATAGAGCGTGATGCGACGATTCGACGAGCTCCTACGTGCATTCTTGGGTCGGAGATTAAGAAGTTGAGGAATCGAGAGGTCAGGCTAGTCAAAGTGCAATGGGGAGATGATGAGAGCAACGCTACGTGGGAGACGGAAGAGAAAATGCGTTCATTGTAACCTTTTCTTTTCGAGGGTATGTCTTTTAATTTCTTCTTTATCGCTTAGCTTGTACTTTTTTTATCTTTAGTATGTCCTCTCGCTAGTATCTTTGACCTTTAGATAGGGTAGTCCTATGGTTGAAACATGTGTTTGAGACATGTTATGTATGATGGATGCATGTGGAAGCAAGTGGTTGCTCGTGGATACATATACACACACTTTAGGCACTAGATCGGCTCAGTCACTTCATATTGCATATTTCATATAAATGTGTGTACATATTTAAGTTAATGGATGTATAATGGTTGTACTATCATATGGATGCAGCATTTTGGTGAATGGTTGTGCACACATGTAGAAATAATATGTATCGATAGGATTCTTTCGCATACATAACGGACGCATGGCACTATCATGGTTTGCATTAAGGAGGCCAACTGAATCAGTAGACCGCCTGATTTTGCATTAGGTAAAGAACATATACACACACTTCTTGCATATGTTCATACAGCATTAGGAATTTTATAAGGACAATGGATGCCTGTGTTTGATGGTTGAGTAGATGATTGTTTGGATGTTAGGATATGCATTCTCCTTAACTTGGAGATTTCGGGGGCGAAATCCTTTAAGGAGGGGAGAATGTAACACCCCATAATTTTCAATATTAATGTCCAAAAATTAAAGAATAACTAATCTCGGATGTGGGAATTAAGGGAAACAGGTTGCGCCATTGTGTTCATCTCAGAATTCTGGTTGATGGAGTCCGAGTTTGCGTGAATTGGACTTCGTATGAAGAAGTTATGGCCATCGGAAGTTTCAGAAAAATTTAAACAGATTTCAAAAATTCGAATTTCAGAGTCAGATTGGGCTAGGCGGGAAATTTCCCGCCAGGGCCAGGTCGACCAGGGGGTCGACCTGCCCCCCCCCCCCCTCCCCGGGCAAATTTGTTTGATGACCTGTTTATGACTGTATGCTGAGTCATTAGGGTTTCTGATCTGGTCTGAATGGCTGGGCTTAATTCTGGGTTGATCGGACGGCCAAAATTAATCTTAAACTCTATAAAAACACATGTAGACTCAAACCCTAAAATCAAATAAAAATTAGAATCATGGCCTCCATGCCGTCATCTTGCAACCTAGAATAGCCGCCACCAATTAGAGAGGAAGAACAGCTAATCAATTCAATTCTAATCTAAACCGCAACAAATTGTCTTCTTCAAAGGAAAGCTAAATCAACTTCAGAACTAAGATTTCAGAACTCAAGACCTTCTTTTGAGTTGTGAGTTCGATTTTTTTAATAAAATATTTAACAATTTAATTGGATTGAGATATGATGTGGATTATATGGTTATGTTGTGAATTATTGACCGCATGTTATTATTTATGTTGTAAATTCTATGATGTTATCATCTATGTTGTGAGTTGTGATGTTATCATCTATGTTGTAATTCTGTGATTGGCTTATGTAAAATCAATTCATAATGATGTTTCATATGCTAGTTTGGTTATGTTGTTGGAACTAATTCATATGATAAATCATATGTATGTATGCAAGTTAGGATGTTAATTGAGGCATGGATCATATGCAAGTTAGTGAAAATTATATACAGCCTTACATGTTTCATGACCTCTATTTTATGTGCAAATTGGATCTAAGGTTAGGCTATGACATGTGTGAGTTATATGCCAGTATACAAAATTCTATATGCTAGTGTACATGTTTAGATGTAAGTTTACACCATCGTTTATGTTGCATAAATCACATATGCAAGTATATGTATATATATGTTTGGAGTATGAATCATGTAATGTAAGTTTGTGGTTATTGCCTATGCAAATTTACACCTTATGATTAGATCTATGACATACATGGTTTACGCAAGTTTGTGACTATTACCTAAACAAGTTTACACCTTTATATTTAGATCTATGATATATGTAGTTTTATGCAAGTTTGTGACTTTGGCCTATGCAAGTTTTAGATGAAGAACCTCATTCACACATGCAAGTTCACCCCTTATGTTTAGATCTAGTTTTATTTCTATGTATGTTGTGATGTTTTCTCTTTATTCCATAAGTTAGACTATTCGAGTCTAACGTATATTTTACGTTAAACGAACAAACGTACAACGTGGGGGCAATGGGATAATATTAAAAGATTTAATATTGAAAATTGGCATAAATGCCTTAAATGGCATAAAATAAATTTGTGATGGTTATTGGTATAATTTTGCATACCATAAATAGATGGACATAATTGAGTCAATTATGGCCATAGTTAAATTTGGAATTGATTGATAATTTGAATAGGGAAATTAATTCAAATTGGGGAATAATTAATTTTGTGTAATTAATCGTCTAAGACACGAGGTTAGGCTCTTTTGTGGTGTAAGACTGCCCGGACCCGCCCGGCAAATCCAACTGCCACAAATGCCAGTCTAATGTGGGAGGTCTTAGGCATAAATTAAATGCGTAACAGTTGTAAAGACACGAGGTTAGGCTTTTTTGTGGTGTAAGACTGCCCGGACCCGCCCGACAAATCCAGCTGCCACAAATGCCAGTCTAATGTGGGAGGTCTTTACAAGGTTACGGTGTTAATGAATTAAGAAACACTTAACCAGATAAACATGTGGTGGGACATGGGGGTTAAGTGGGTGCCTTGGGTGGCTTGTGAAATACGATTAGAAATACTTAACCAAAAATTGAAACATGTAAGTGAACATGAATAAGAAGAGGGTTAAGTTGGATGTACTAGAGGGGACCAAGCTTAGGTGGATAGCTTGTGTCAAGTAGTGGGGGCCCGTTTCAACCAGTAACCCATAAGTATCTTTGTGGGCTCGACCCAAGTCGAGGACGGAACACGCATACTGGGCTTGACTGTAAGAGGCCAAAACGGGTTAGCGGTGGCAACGCAAGTCCAATGGGTTCATGTGCGTGTGTGGGCCCGGGCTGGTAGGTAAGACGTTGTTGCATCGTGTAGGTATAAGCCGTGCATTGTTGGTGGTATCGGGTTGCCACTTTGGGGAGTGATACACCGCACTGTGGGGCCAACACGGGTATCTACGAATTAGGGAGCCGATCGAATGGGGGTAGTGGGTACACCTAGTGGAGATAGGGGCAGGCGGCACCTATGAAGGCAACTAGGGGTACACAAAACTACCATTATCATTATTCAGTTCTGTAGGCGGGATCAACCTTAGGGTGACTAATGGTGGTGCAGTATAGTAATTATCTTATAGTGGTTTAGGTGCGCCTTTAACGTTATCTTTGTTCATCTTATTTCCTTGTTTACTCTGTCATACCCAATTGTTCACAGTCATTTCCTTATTTTCCAACTTATGCCTTAGCCTAGTTATTTTGGTAATTATATTGTTAAAGTTATCGCACTCGCCAGATTTTATGTCTGACCCCCTTTGTTTCCACCTCTTTTCTTCCTTCCCCCCCCCCCCCCCCCCAGGTGCTCAGGGTGGAACTAGCACCAGTGGAGCTTGATTTTGGACAGCTGTATCTCTTGCTTTTAGAAGTTGCTTGGATCGCTGAAGTAAAAGTTCAGCTTATCTTATTTATGGCTATTTTGTGTTGGGGTTATGTCTTTCAATTTATGTACTCTGATTTAGTCAAGATGGATATTATGTACTTTGACTCTGGTTTTTGATGATGTAATCAAACCTATGTGTTTACCGCTGCAATGAATACAAGTTTAAATTTTTAAGTACAGTTTATATCTGTCTTGTTGTTAAGTTTCTGTTCTATACACACTTAAAACGCTCCATAGGAGTTAATGCATTCCCTTTGTGAGTGACATTAATGGACGTGAGGTGTTACAATTTTGCATAGACAAGCTAGTTTTTTAGAGTGGTAAAACCATGATAAAATAAATATATTCCTATGTGAGGAAAATGTAATTTTTACTCATGCATAAACTAACTTGTAAAACTTCACACTGATTTGTATGTGTGTATGCACACACACATACATGGTGACAATTATATTCATGTTATTATATGTTTAAACTTTTTCAAATTAACACTACTTGTTATTCCATTCATTAACACAAAAACATGCCTGTCATTATATGTTTGCATTTTGCAAATTAATATTATATGTTATCCCAATCATTAACAAAAAATATATTTGGTTGTAAATGGAATAGGGTTATACTCTTTGTAATGGCCCGAATTTCCATATTCTTTGAGTCGACTAATAACACCACACATTAAACACAAATTGCACAGAAATACGAATCATTATTAGAAAGAAGTTAGAGGATGAGAAATAGAAAGAAAGAAATATTAAAATAGAAGAAAACGAAGATCACAAACTCACAGCGGAACGAATAAAATATATCAGATAACATAAACTTTGAAATATAATTCAGTAACTTTATATACATACCATCATCAGAGCACAACAGCTATTTCTGGAACAGTTATAAACACTTGTTTCCAGATACAAATATGGTACACATCGAAATATATGATAGTCTATAGCTAACTGGTGAAGCCTCCTGCTTCAAACTCCTCCAAGTGAATTTGTAAAATCCCGACTACTTGACTGCCCGTACAAATTTGGGCACCCAAGAGTTTAGGGAAAACAAACAAATAAACTCTAGGTCAGTCATGGGACTGGTGTGAGTAAATTCCAACCATTTGTTTAACTTTCAAAATCCTTTCGAAAGAAATGATAATCGTAAGACCGATCCACACATAAACACGGATGGTTTTTACCTTACAATGACCAAAAATATTTGATATCAAATCCAATGATATTACAATAGTGTCTAAATCAAATAAATAGAAATCTAGCAAAGCGCGTGCATCTCATGCTCCATATATAATATTAAATCAAAAACCGCAGGGCACTTATAGGAGATTAATTTCCAACATGACAAGGTATGGAACCACCTTCCGATAGTGTATCTCTAGAGGGGAATACACTGGGTTCAACAAGAACGTCTTGCAACCCGGCCCACACATGGCTGACCACTCATTTAACTTGAGTGTATCGAGCATATTATCACCAACGGTTGTGATCAACAACCGTTACCGAAAGCATACAGTAGCGAATAGAATAAGAAGTAAATGAAATTTCTCTAGATCAGGTGATAATACCCTTAATGGGAATGACCCACATGGCCATGCTGCCTGCTCGATTTCTGTCATTTCCCGGGTGATGAGGCTTGAGTTCATGATTATCTTTTAGAACATCTTGTCATCATTTATTTTGAATGTCGCGTCGTCAAATATTCGTCCATATACGTTGTCCTAGGACTGGACAAACAGAAGGCACCATTCTATTAATCCATCTTGGGCAATTCCTACCTAGGGTTAACAGAACAGCCCTTGCACTTTAATCCGTCTTCAATTATCTTCAGCATGAGTTGACTCGTAACGCTTATGCCAATACGGAGTGGGTTTAAAATAATAAATCTGATCACGGCCTCTCCATATTGACCACGGAGGTATAAAATAAATCAAAACTTTGATAGTTGGTGATTTAACTATCAAAGAAACATCCATACAATCAACGGTCCTATTTCCAGTTGGAAATTCTACCGATCAAACATCAAACAACACTGGCCCCTTTTTATATTAATTCCTTATTATATTATCATTTCCAATTACCATTTCCCGTCTTTCGTATCCTTTCAAAGCTCGATTTCCTCTCTCGATTCTTGGATGAATATTTATAATACCATAATTTCTTTATTAGAGAAAATATCTCTTATTCCAGTTAGAAAACGTTTCTATAGATTTACGAATCCTTATTTTCTATATTCAGAAAATATACCTTATTAATATCGGTAAAATATTTCCATATTCCATTTCATAATTCCTCGTTGACCAGTTCGTTTCATTTTCTATGCATAGAAAATATCTCTCATTTTTATTTGGGAAAAACATTTCAAAATCCTTTAAATTAACGCGATGTTATAAAACATCGTTATTATCGCTCAAACCATTAATCATTTATTAACTAACCATATCGCTAACCAATCTTCACTATCGTACCTTAACCATTCCTCCATTAATCATGATGTCAATCAAGTTGGGGTATAATTACCTCTCAGACCTTAATTGAACAACATTCTCAATTTTGAAATAGTCAAAGCTCACAAGTTCTAGTAAAACATCGCTTACACGACTCTCAGATTTCATTCTAAGAATCCACTTCTTTTACAGAAAAAACATTGATTATAACGGTAGCTTATAATCGCTGTTTCTAAATATTTGATTTCTAAAAATATAACTTGTACTTATTAATTGCAATAAATAAATTAGTAAGTAAATAAAAAAATTAAATTTGATTCAAACAGAAATTAAAAATAACTACTTCCCTAAATTCGATATAATCGAATTTCGATAAATAACTCTCTCTCGAGTAATCTATATTCGATTAATATTCCGAACTTCGGAATAAATCTTATCATTCGAGATTAACTCAATTTCTCTTATGATTATTTCCATTCGCAAAACATTTGCTTTCAATCGTTATTCACTTTCAAATATCAGTACCTTTCCTTAATAGGAATCTAGACTTGTTAAGATAAATTTTAAACTATTTCAAAACACGGAATTTGTATTTCCATAGCTAAAAATATTGAAATATTCATTTCTTAATATATTTCATTCAAATTATAGTTTTATAATAAATAGAACTCAAATTTCCTTCCTCAACTAAATCATTATAATAAAATTCGACCTAATCAAAGTATAATTATAAATCCATTGGGTTTTATTTAAATTGTTTTATATTTCGAACTTTGGAATGAAATCCAACGTTTCCTTTCGAAAACGATTTCCATTTCCCTTATCATTCAAATTTCAATTTGAATTCACCTTTTCAACTTAGATTTCTTTTATAGAGGCCTGCATTTGCAAAATATCTGCTTTAACAGTTATTCACTATAATTGTGAATGATAATTCTTTTTACATAATCAAATCCATTTTATTGTACCATATCAAATCCAAATTTCATTTATAACTTCTATTTACAATTGTTTATAGAAAATCTCAATATTAATTTCAAACATTTATAACCTCGTTTATAATTTCCTTTATAATTTGCTAAGCTAAAAACTCATTCCAAATATTGGTTTCAAAACCGATTTCACTTTTTCATATAAATTCAAATTTGCATTTATATTTCAATTTATCCAATGATAAATAATTCACTTAATTTGTATTCTTGTTTAGAATCAACTTCTTGTTTTAAATAAACAAGTTTCTACGTTTTAACTCCATTCGCAGTTACACTTCAATTTTTGGAAAAATATGTTTCCTTTTAAAATCTCAAATTTCATTTTCTATATTCGAAAATATTTTACGGTATTTAAATACCAGCATTCTAGGGAAAGTGATATTTAAACACACAAGATCAACCACAGTTAATATATCTCGTCATTTGTCACAATCAATACAAACAAAATAATATAAATGTTGGGGATTCCTCCGACCTGTTTCCCTGCATCCACAGATGTTAATCAACATCAATAATATTATTTTCACATCAATATGAAATATCATGGTGAAAAGAATTATTAAACGATCAATGATATGAATATATCAACCAATTTTATCAACCAATCATCCAAACAACCATCACCCGGCATAAAATTACTATAAATATAATTTTTAAAATATAAACGAGTGAGTTTACTCACCTTGTTCTGCAGTTGACGGTTCTGCCTCTGTTTTGTTTTAAAATCAAACAGGTTGTTTGATTTTATCGTGAAATTCCAGTATCTCTGTTCTCAACCCCAATAGTTCCATAACGTAGACTTTGTTGTTACGATCTCCATGTGACCGTTTTCGTCCGATTTTGTTAACATACGGGTAAGATATAACATTTATAAACATATGATTTAATTATAATTTAGTTCCTAAATTTTGGTTTATTAAAAACTTAATTAGCCTTTTTTTTAATATAACCTGCTGATTAACTAAAAATTCTTGGACCTGCTCTCGTTTCGGTCCCCTGTGCTCAACTTCAACTGTACGCACAGTAACTCCAGGCCATCAAGATCTGATCCAAAGGGCACCATTTCTTTTCCTCCCACTTCATTGCAGGCATTACGTGAAAACCAAGCCCAAACAGTTTTATGCAACATATTCATCCATCATGTTACCACAGTTCATCTCTCCATACTAATCATTTCGCTCCTGCCATGCTTTTTCCCTTAACAACGTGCCTCATTTCTTCATGAAAAGTGAATCCAATGCCACTGTCCTCTTCTCCTTCACGTTCTCTAACACATCAACCTCCTCAAGCATTAAACAAACGTTGCAAAACTACCCTGAACCGGCATCTCCCTGATTACTCATTAAATTTAATTACCAAGGATTAGGGTTAATTAACCCACTGGTTAGCTTAAATAAGACCCGCCATAACCCTTCTTCCCTCTGAAAAACTCTCGAACACGTCTCCTGTTTAATACCATTCACAACCGTACTTCCTCCCTATCTTTCTCTGTCGCCAGTCCATCCTTCCTCAAGTTGAATTCAACGTCTTCACCTTCATTCTTCCCCTTATCACTATTATTCTCAAAACTGACTAAACTAACCCACTCCACTGTCTTCTTTCCTCTCGTATACTCTTTTCTCCCCCATGAACAAAATACTGGAACCCCAAATTCAGTCCTCCCATGACCACCGTTTCCATCTCTTTATCTTACCCATCAAATTCCAAAACTAAAATACACAGTGCATCATGAATTTTCTATAGCAAAACTCTTCCCAAAACCTCCTTATCCTTTAAACGATTGTTGCTTCACCTCCTATGAACCCTAGACCATCCCGCCATTTCCCTCCGACCGCCACCGACTTGTCTATCATCTGAGACCGATATCACCTGCTCCAGCTACACACCGTTTGACAACAATCCCAGAATCTGAACCAACCTTTAAAATAACAGCACATCGACAAACCCTTGTTCATCTTCTCGACATCGATGACCTAGGGCATTGGACTTCACCCATCTACCACCACAGTCTCCGTCGCACTTCCCCCTTTCACATTTCTTCAGACTCCACCGCCTGTCGAGACCTCTAACGTCAGCCAACCGCCACTTCTAGCTTCACAGCTCATTTCCAGAACTGAACGAGCTTGGTAATCACAATAGTTCGCAATGGAACAAATATAGTATGGAAAAACAATAGTTTGCAAATGCAAAGGAATTCGATTTCAAAATTTTCATTTGAACAAATCGATTGATTTTAATTTTCTTTTGATTTTGAAAGTTGCGTTTCTCCCTTTTTTTCTACTATAAGAACAATGAACCGGAAATGGAAAAGGAGATTTGGGAATTAGGGTGTAAGTCGGGTTGGTTTTGTTTTGGATCTGAGAACCAGAAATGGGAAGGAAAGGAACAATATTTAAAAGAAATATAGCGTGGAAAGCACGGTATCGGATAGCTTGGTACACACGGAATGGGAAAAACGTGGATTCACACTTTCTTAATTGGCACATTTACTTGGTCACCGCATTTGGCTGTATTCCCAATTAAGAATGCGTTTGAAACTAAATAACATATCATCATGTTATTAAATAGTATATATATTGATAACAATAATGACAGATAAATTGTGTTTTGCATGGTAAATCTATGTTGAAACATAGAACAAATCCAACGGCTAAATTTAATCGTGTATTCGGTTTTATACACATCGAGCTTAGTGTTGTTTTCTTAGCAAATCTCTAAATTGCAAAAATAACTCACACGGTAAAAATGTAAGGAGCTACCTATCCATTAACACGAAATTATTAATTTGGTTAGGATGTCCTATATCCTTCCTATCATGTAGCCTATAGCCGAAATGTTTGTTTAATATATTTTTATTTTAATTTAATTTAATTAAATAAATTCCTTATAAAAAAATCGTTTTATATTTCAAATAAAATATTTAAAACCAATTTAAATATTCAGAATTAACTGGCTCAAGATCCGGGTCGTTACATTCCTTCCCCCTTAAAACAATTTCATCCTCGAAATTGCTAAGTAGTAAAAATGCTATAACTCTAACTCCTCATACCCTAGTTTGTTGAAATCTTATATTCCATACCTTCATAACCCAGTTCTTACCCGACCTTCGAATTCTCATACCAATACTCGACCATTTATAATTCTTTCCAAATGATCTGTCCAACATTTTTAGACAATCCATCATCACTTTCTTGTCTTCAATCCGTATGCTCTTCTTCATATCCACACCCATTCCTACTAATTTTAAATCCATTTATCAATTCCATTATTCCACTTGAAATTTGATTAACCAATTCTAGTTTTCTTATTTTAATTACAATTAACAACCCGATTTTAAATTATCAAAAAAATCTTGAAAATTTTCTAACTCTTTAAATTTTCGAAAAATTTCACTAGCATCTCCTTTGCACGGCTCAATCGGTACAACCACAACTCGCCTTTTTAGGCCTTCCCGAATCCAAAAGAAACTGAAAAAGCCAAGCGGTTTGCCCTACAGGCTCATAAAACCATCAAACCCAAGTAATATTGTAAACACGTACCTTTTTGTCGGGCATAATTCTATCTCTTGCATTTGTTTCCATCCAATGTCTGCTCAGCATACATATATCCATTCCCAGTTGGTTTTAGATCAATCCAACTTCCAGTTTTTAACACTCTAATCGACTTCTAATTAGTTCACTTCCATTCTATCAATTCAAATCTGATTTCTATTTAAGTCAATCAACTTATTACTTGAACCCAAATTTATCGCAATTCAATTTCAATTAACAACATCCAATATATATTCAACTTGCTTATTCATAAGTCGAATTCATATTAATATTTCAAATCTCAACATTTTGCTTTATTTAATTTCATTCGGCATTATTTTTAATCCAATCCAATTTTATTTAACTTAAGTTAAATTTCAATTCATTTGATACATTTTTACCATTTCAGTCTATTCAACTTATACAAGTTAAATTTTAATTTTAGAATTCAAATTCCCAGTTTTTTTCAAATTTGTTTGAAATCATATATAGTTATACACATATATTTATAATCAACTTAATTCAAAACATTTGAATTTCTAAAACAACTCTATTTATCTCAAACAATTTCCATTAATAAACCTATTATGGTAGCAATCCATCACTTAGAAACTCGAAAATGAACACCGATAATGTCGCGATCCATTATCAGAATTATGTCCTTGCCACTGAACTGATTTCAGTGCTTAATCTCTTTCAAAATCAATTTAAATCATTCTTATCCAAAAATTCTTCAAAGTAATGTTATATTACTTTAAAAAAAAATACTTCAGAAAATATTTCTAAACATCCGGGATTTAAATTCCCAATTCTGATCTGAATCCAATTGTAATTCAGCATATTTGTATATTCCATTCTTACACCAATTCAATTTGGTTTTATATAACTATTTCGGTATTATAATCTCATTTTATTATAATAACAACTAAATAAATCAATAATTTCAGAAGATTATTCCTTTTATATCAAAAATAGTTTTTGGGAAAAATCAATTCATTTACCTCGTTTAAAACAGTACTGTATCGAATTGCTTTGTTCGAGAGTTTAGAAACACCTATCAATACAGTTGTACATCCTGTATCGACCAGAATTCATAAACCACTCAACAAACCAGCCAACACAATATAAAACAATTTATATCAAATCAACAAATACACACTCATATATATGCACTCAAACCCAATCTAGGGTATTACTAACCCCATCTCTATTGAGTTACGCCACGGAGCCAAGGTTATTATTCAACCTGGCTCTGATACCAAATGTAATGGCCCGAATTTCCATACTCTTTGAGTCGACTAATAACACCACACATCCAACCCAAATTGCATAGAAATACAAATCATTATTAGAAAGAAGTTAGAGGATGAGAAATAGAAAGAAAGAAATATTAGAATAGAAGAAAACGAAGATCACAAACTCACAGCGGAACGAATAAAATATATTAGATAACATAAACTTTGAAATATAATTCAGTAACTTTATATACATACCATCATCAGAGCACAACAGCTATTTCTGGAACAGTTATAAACACTTGTTTCCAGATACAAACATGGTACACAGCAGAATATATGATAGTCTATAGCTAACTGGTGAAGCCTCCTACTTCAAACTCCTCCAAGTGAATCTGTAAAATCCCGACTACTTGACTGTCCGTACAAATTTGGGCACCCAAGAGTTTAGGGAAAACAAACAAATAAACTTTAGGTCAGCCATGGGACTGGTGTGAGTAAACTCCAACCATTTGTTTAACTTTCAAAATCCTTTCGAAAGAAATGATAATCGTAAGACTGATCCACACATAAACACGGATGGATTTTACCTTACGATGACCAAAAATATTTTTGATATCAAATCCAATGATATTACAATAGTGTCTAAATCAAATAAATAGAAATCTAGCGGAACGCTTGCATCTCACGCTCCATATATAGTATTAAATCAAAAACCGCAGGCACTTATTGGAGAATGGATTTCCAACATGACAAGGTATGGAACCACCTTTCAATAGTGTATCTCTAGAGGGGAATACACTGGGTTCAACAAGAACGTCTTGCAACCCAGCCCACACATGGATGACCACTCATTTAACTTGAGTGTATCGAGCATATTATCACCAACGGTTGTGATCAGCAACCGTTACCGAAAGCATATAGCAGCGAATAGAATAAGAAGCAAATAAAATTTCTCTATATCAGGTGATAATACCCCTAATGGGAATGACACACATGGCCATGCTACCTGCCCGATTCTGTCATTTCCCGGATGATGAGGCTTGAGGTCACGATTATCTTTCAGAACATCTTGCCATCATTTACTTTGAATGTCGCGTCATCAAACATTCGTCCATATACGTTGTCCTGGGACTGGACAAACCGAACGAACCATTCTATTAATCCATCTTGGGCAATTCCTACCTAGGGTTAACAGAACAGCCCTTGCACTTTGCTCCGTCTTCAATTATCTTCAGCATAAGTTGACTCGTAACGCTTATGCCAATACGGAGTGGTTTTCAGATAATAAATCTAATCTCGGCCTCTCCATATTGACCACGGAGGTATAAAATAAATCAAAACTTTGATAGTTGGTGATTTAACTGTCAAAGAAACATCCATACAATCAACGGTCCTATTTCCAGTTGGAAATTCTACCGATCAAACATCAAACAACACTGGTCCCTTTTTATATTAATTCCTTATTATATTATCGTTTCCAATTACCATTTCCCGTCATTCGTATCCTTTCAAAGCTCATTTCCTCTCTCGATTCTTGGATGAATATTCACAATATCATAATTTCTTTATTCGAGAAAATATCTCTTATTCCAGTTAGAAAATGTTTCTATAGATTTACGAATCCTTATTTTCTATATTCAGAAAATATACCTTATTAATATCGGTAAAATATTTTCATATTCCATTTCATAATTCCTCGTTGACCAATTCATTTCATTTTCTATGCATAGAAAATATCTCTCATTTATATTTGGGAAAAACATTTCAAAATCCTTTAAATTAACGCGATGTTATAAAACATCATTATTATCACTCAAACCATTAATCATTTATTAACTAACCATATTGCTAACCATTCTTCACTATCGAACCTTAACCATTCCTCCATCAATCATGAAGTCAATCAAGTTGGGGTATAATTACCTCTCAAACCTTAATTGAACAACATTCTCAATTTTGAAATAGTCAAAGCTCACAACTTCTAGTAAAACATCGCTTACGTGACTCTCAGATTTCAATCTAAGGGTCCACTTCTTTTACAGAAAAAAAACATTGATTATAACGGTAGCGTTATAATCGCTGTTTCCAAATATTTGATTTATAAAAATAAAACTTGTACTTATTAATTGCAATAAATAAATTAATAAGTAAATAAAAAATTAAATTTGATTCAAACGAAAAGTCAAAATAACTACTTCCCTAAATTCGATATAATCGAATTTCAATAAATAACTCTCTCTCGAGTAATCCATATTCAATTAATATTCTGAACTTCGGAATAAATCTTATCATTCCAAATTAACTCAATTTCCCTTATGATTATTTCTATTCACAAAACATTTGCTTTCAATCGTTATTCACTTTCAAATATCAGTATCTTTCCTTAATAGGAATCTAGACTTGTTCAATAATTCTAATTTAACATAAATTTTAAACTATTTCAAAACACGGAATTTGTATTTCCACCGCTATAAATATTGAAATATTCATTTCTTAATATATTTCATTTAAATTATAGTTTTATACTAAATAGAATTCAAATATCCTTCCTGAACTAAATCATTATAATAAAATTCGACGTAATCAAAATATAACTATAAATCCATTGGATTTTATTTTAATTGTTTTATATTTCGAACTTCGGAATAAAATCCAACGTTTCCTTTCGAAAACGATTTCCATTTCCCTTATCATTCAAATTTCTATTTGAATTCACCTTTTCAACTTAGATTCCTTTTATAGAGGCTTGCATTTGCAAAATATCTACTTTAACGATTATTCACTATAATTGTGAATGATATTTCTTTTTACATAATCAAATCCATTTTATTGTACCATATCAAATCCAAATTTCATTTATAAATTCTATTTACAATTGTTTATAGAAAATCTCAATGCTAATTTCAAACATTTATAACCTCGTTTATAATTTCCTTTATAATTTGCTAAGTTAAATCTTATTTCTAATATTGGTTTCAAAACCGAATTCACTTTTTCAAATAAATTCAAATTTGGATTTATATTTCAGTTTATCCAATGATAAATAATTCACTTAATTTGTATTCTCGTTTAGAATCAACTACTTGTTTTAAATAAACAAGTTTCTACGTTTTAACTCCATTCGCAGTAACACTTCAATTTTTGGAAAAATATGTTTCCTTTTAAAATCTCAAATTTCATTTTCTAAATTCGAAAATATTATACGGTATTTAAATACCAGCATTCTAGGGCCAGTGATATTTAAACACACAAGATCAACCACAGTTAATATATCACGTCATTTGTCATAATCAATGCAAACACAATAATATAAATGTTGAGGAATCCAGTTGGAATCCTCCGACCTGTTTCCCTGCATCCACAGATGTTAATCAACATGAATAATATTATTTTCACATCAATATGAAATATCATGGTGAATAGAATTATTATACGATCAATGATATGACTATATCAACCAATTCAACCAATTTTATCAACCAATCATCCAAACAACCATCACCCGGTATAAAATTACTATAAATACAAATTTTAAAATATAAACGAGTGAGTTTACTCACCTTGTTCTGCAGTTGACGGTTCTACCTCTGTTTTGTTTTAAAATCGAACAGGTTGTTTGATTTTATCATGAAATTCTAGTATCTCTGTTCTCAGCCCCAATAGTTCCATAACGTAGATTTTGTTGTTACGATCTCCATATGACCGTTTTCGTCCGATTTTGTTAACATACGGGTAAGATATAACATTTATAAACATATGATTTAATTATAATATAGTTCCTAAATTTTGGTTTATTAAAAACTTAATTAGCTTTTTTTTAAGATAACCGGCTGATTAACTAAAATTTCTTGGACCTGCTCTCGTTTCGGTCCGCTATGCTCAACTTCAACTGTACGCACAGTAACTCCAGGCCGTCAAGATCTGATCCATAGGGCACCATTTCTTTTCCTCCCACTTCGTTGCGGGCGTTACGTGAAAACCAAGCCCAAACAGTTAAATGCACCATATTCATCCACCACGTTACCACAGTTCATCTCCCCATACTAATCATTTCACTCCTGCCATGCTTTTTCCCTTAACAACGTGCCTCATTTCTTCATAAAAAGTGAATCCAATGCCACTGTCCTCTTCTCCTTCACGTTCTCTAACACATCAACCTCCTCAAGCATTAAACAAACGCTGCAAAACTACCCTGAACGGGCATCTCCCTGATTACTCATTAAATTTAATTACCAAGGATTAGGGTTAATTAACCCACTGGTTAAGCCCCGCCATAACCCTTCTTCCCTCTGAAAAACACTCGAACCCGTCTCCTGTTTAATACCATTCACAACCGTACTTCCTCCCTATCTTTCTCCATCGCCAGTCCATCCTTCCTCAAGTTGATTTCAACGTCTTCACCTGCATTCTTCCCCTTCTCACTATTATTTTCAAAACTGGCTGAACTAACCCACTCCACTGTCTTCTTTCCTCTCGTATACTCTTTTCTCCCCCATGAACAAAATACTGGAACCCCAACTTTTGTCCTCCCATGACCACTGTTTCCATCTCTTTATCTTCCCCATCAAATTCCAAAACTAAAATACACAACGCATCATGAAATTTCTGGAGCAAAACTCTTCCCAAAACCTCCTTCTCCTTTAAACGATTGTTGCTTCACCTCCTATGAACCACAGACCATCCCGCCATTGCCCTCTGACCACCACCGACTTGTCTATCATCTGAGACTGATATCACCTGCTCCAGCTACACACCGTTCAACAACAGTCCCAGAATCCGAACCAACCTTTAAAATAACAGCACATCGACAAACCTTTGTTCATCTTCACGCCATCGATGACCTAGGGCATCGGACTTCACCCATCTACCACCGCAGTCTCCGTCGCACTTCCCCCTTTCACATTTCTTCAGACTCCACCGCCTGTCGAGACCTCTAACGTCAGCCAACCGCCACTTCAAGCTTCACAGCTCATTTCCAGAACTGAATGAGCTTGGTAATCACAATAGTTCGCAATGGAACAGATATAGTATGGAAAAACAATAGTTTGCAAATGCAAAGGAATTCAATTTCAAAATTTTCATTTGAACAAATCGATTGATTTTAATTTTCTTTTGATTTTGAAAGTTGTGTTTCTCCCTTTTTTCCTACTGTAAGAACAATGAATCGGAAATGGAAAAGGAGATTTGGGAATTAGGGTGTAAGTCGGGTTGGTTTTGTTTTGGATCTGAGAACCAGAAATGGGAAGGAAAGGAACAGTATTTAAAAGAAATATAGCGTGGAAAGCACGGTATCGGATAGCTGGGTACACACGGAATGGGAAAAACGTGGATGGCACACTTTCTTGGTTGGCACTTTTACTTGGTCACCGCGTTTGGCTGTATTCCCAATTAAGAATGCATTTGAAACTAAATAACATATCATCATGTTATTAAATAGTATATATATTGATAACAATAATGACAGATAACTTGTGTTTTGCATGGTAAATCTATGTTGAAACATAGAACTTATCCAACGGCTAAATTTAATCGTGTATTCGGTTTTATACACATCGAGCTTAGTGTTGTTTTCTTAGCAAATCTCTAAATTGCAAAAATAACTCACACGGTAAAAATGTAAGGAGCTACCCATTCATTAACATGGAATTGTTAATTTGGTTAGGATGTCCTATATCCTTCCTATCATGTAGCCTATAGCCGAAATGTTTGTTTGATATATTTTTATTTTAATTTAATTTAATTAAATAAATTCCTTATAAAAAAATCGTTTTATATTTCAAATAAAATATTTAAAACCAATTTAAATATTCAGAATTAACTGGCTTAAAATCCGGGTCGTTGCACTCTTTTATGTTGAAGATGATCCCGATGATGATGAAGTTGATGCCATAAAACAATGACGTGATCTCTTTTCAGTAATGCAGAGGAAAATGAAGGAATGACATAGGTTTGAATATGATTAAGGTGGAAATCTACTTGGTTAAGCTTTAGAGTATGTAAAAATGATATGATTATAAAGGCATTTTAAAATTTTGAGGTTCAGTAATACTTCCTAAATATTTCAGTTTTGTTTTGAATTATTTCATACCCTTAACCACTCTACTACACAACCGCTATTTAATTTCCAACTAAAATTCTACTTAAGTCGTTTTAACATAAATTTCATTTTATATTTATGTTGAATTCTATTTTATTAAAATATTACTTCACAATTTTCAACGGTTGTAATACAATTGTTTTATTTCCAAAATGAACTTTAAAATTCAACAAATATAACTTATTTTACAAATTTTCAAACAATTTTTAGAATATAATAATATAATTCAAATATCAAATGTGAATCTTAAGTCATCTCCTTTTCGAATAAAACCAATTTAAAAAACTAAAATAATAATAATTATAACCACTGAACTAATTGGATGTTGTATGCCTCATGCCTTTAGCTTCGAAATTATCGGCCAGTTCTATGATATCTGAGTTCCCATGTCCCTAAGAGAAACATTCATTCGATCTCTACCTTTTCTATGTGATGGTTCCATTGTAGTCATCTGAACTCCATCACTTTAGTCACCAACAACATAGTAACATGTGTCTCAAAATATCATAATATCATAGTCCTAAAAAACCATCAGTTCATAGTCAAAATATAAGGGTATCATAAAAGTGACCCCTCATGAACAAAGTACTAAAGAAATTAAATCCACTGATAGCGAATACATGTTAAAGGATAGGATAAAGGTAGACTCCAAGCACGATAATTTAACAGCATCAATGGAACTGTCAACAGTTGCTAGATATGGTGGAAGAAATAGAATCACCAAACATATGTCTAGTGACTGAGAACAAGACTAACAAGGGAATTTAAGTACGATTAACTCCAATTCTGCTTTAAGGCCTCATTTGGTTTGACCTACATAAGTCGCTTTTGACTTTTCGAAAGTCGAAATGAACTTGTTTTTAATTTGAAAAAAAAAACTTATTTTAGTCGATCCAAACGAGCCTCTTACTATCCTAGCAACGTTGAACCATGTCATGTTCACACAAGAAAAATATGCATAACCTAGAAGCTCTTGTTAGACTGAACTCTCGGATATACCCTTGAACAGTATTGTGTCCATCCGATCGTAACGCCCGGAGTCTAATGCAACATAAGTCGCCACATTTATAACTCTTTACACCCTACTCTATGACACATAAATGCGAACAACGTTCACCACAGTAAAAAACTAATTTTTCCCTATAATGCCATACTCGTGATTGATTTCACACCAACAAGCAAATTAAGATAATAACAAGGTTCATACACATGTTAGGCACAAGGCCCTAAAAGGCTATTAAGTCTAAATTGACTTACAATAATCGATTACGTTAGTCCTAGATCAATTGCATACAATCCAATCATTTTCAAATTACTTGTTTAAATCAAATTTATTCATTTGTATACAATTATCGACGGTAATCGTTTTAGTTCCATTTTAACAAGGATAATCTGTTTACCTTATTTTTATTACAGTTTCTGCAAATTTTACATTATCTCAACTCCCCACTTACCAATGCCTAATCAAATTTTAGAGTATGATTTTGGGTTTAACAACTTAGGTCTGTCGAATGTAGTTAAATAAAAGAACCATAATTTCAAATTAAAATTTAGATAACTTTAAAAATTAAGCTTAGATCTAATCATCCTAGGTTAGAATCAAAATCAAATGATTTAATTAACTTGCTAGCTTTGTGCTCACTTACCTCTGTCTTAAGCTTCAGGTTTGCCTCTGCTGATACCACAAGCTTTCTTCCCTAAATTGCACTTAGGCTTCATCTCCAATCAGTAGATTTCTTTTATTTTTAATTTAGGTTGAGATTTAGTATAAAACTCAGATCTAAAAATTAATTTGCAAAATTAAGTTTTAGGTTTTACTTTGGCATAACTTAGCTACAATGGAGTGGATTAGGGTTTCGGGCTAAGCTATCAGTTTATAGAGTAACACTATCACTCGCCATCATCGAATCTAAGCCCTTGTTAATCTAGTTTGTTACTTGTTACTTCACTCACATGGATTAACCGAACAAGCAAGAAATGAAAAGACCCGAAATCGCCACCCTCTAATTGACTTAAGGTCAAGTCAACCGCTTTTGGGGCTATATCGACAACCCTTGGTCGACCAAGGTGCAATCTCGATCGACCTTACCTAACTAGTTACTTTTATATTTTCTTTTTAATTTTTATTTTATTCGAACATTTGTAGCTTTTCGTTTTAACTCGAATTTTAACAAGTTATATATGAAAATTATCCAGAAAATTGCAATGGACACAATAATGCAAATCGCAAAGTTTAGCTCGAATTAACAATTGCTCTTTTATGTTCATTCTTATCTTTTTAATTATATTTGTTTTATTTTATTTCCAAGAAAATCGCGAGGTGTTACATTATTAAAATTGATAACTCAACTTACATTAATAATGCCAACTAAATTAGACTAACTCACTCACATGCAAAATTGTCCAAACAACCCTATGAATTTTTATTGGGGTGCTAATGGTCTCACCATTTGGGCATTTTGAAACGACCCGCAAATCCGTGCTATCTGAGTTGACTAAATACAACACACGTCCAACCCAAATAACACAGAAATACGACTCATTATTAGAAAGAAGTTAGAGGATGAGAAATAGAAAGAAAGAAATATTAGAATAGAAGAAAACAAAGATCACAACTCACAGCGGAACGAATAAAATATATTATATAACATAAGCTCCGAAATACAAATATGTTTTGTACATACATACATACCATCATCAGAGTACACATAACATTTGATCCAGCGGAAGTAACTCTAGATAACTAACGTTGAAGCCTCCTGCTTCAAGCTCCTCCAAGTGTATCTGTAAAAGCCTGAAACACTTAACTGCCCGTACAAATTTGGGCACCCAAGAGTTTAGGAAAAACAAAAACAAAACAAACTCTGGGTCAGTCATGGGACTGGTGTGAGTAAACTCCAACCACTTATTTAACTTTAAAAATCCTTTCAAAAGAAAAGGTAATAGTAAGACCAGCCCACACATAAACACGGACGGTTTTTACCTCACTATAACTCAAAACACTTTGATACGAAAATCCAGTGATATTATAATAATGTCTACATCAAGTAAATAACCAAATAGCAGAACGCTTGCATCTCACGCTCCACACATATTATAAAATCAAAAACCGCATGGCGCTTATTGGAGATTGGGTTTCCAACATGACAAGGTATGGAACCACCTTCCGACTGTGTATCTCTAGAGAGGAATACACTGGGTTCAACAAGAACATCTTGTAACCCGGCCCACACATGACCGACCACTCATTTCGCTTGAGTGTATCGAATGTATATCACCAACGGTTGGACTCAAACCACCGTTTCCCGAATGGGCAGAATCGATAGATTTAGAAACAAAAGGAATTTCTCTAGATAGGTGATTATACACCCTAATGGGTGCGACCCACATAGCCATGCTGCCTGCCCGATTTTTGTCCTTTCCCGGTTGCTGAGGCCTGAGGCTACGCATACTTACCATTCATTGATAACACAATCACTTTGAATGCCACATTGTCAGATCCGTTAATCACTGGTTGAGTTTGCACAAATATTCTGGATATTATGCTAAGGGATAAATCCGTTGCAACCATATACATTCATACAGACCAACCCATTTGATCATTGGAAATACTCTGTCAGACATTCGTCCATTTACGTTCGTTCTGGGATTGAACGAAACCGAAGGCACTATTTCTATAAATAGAAAAGCCCTTGCACTTCACTCCGTCTTCAATATATTCAGCATACTTGGTTCGCAACGCTTATGCCGATACGGAGTGGTTCTTCGGATAATAATCCAACCGGTCTCTCCATATTGACAACGATGGTCAAACTTCTTCGATAGTCTGTGATTTAACTATCGAATAAAAACAAGTGTTCAATCAACATATCAACAAATCACTGGGCTCTTTAATTAATTATTCATTAATTAAATCACTTCTCTATTTTCTCTATCAATATTTGTTATCCAAATATTTCAATAACCATATTGGCCCTTTACGCTATTTTCGATTTCGTTTCCTTATCGAATTCTATATATATCGATATATAGATTTCTAATTGTCAAATTTCTTAAAAATATTCTAACTCCTTAAATTCCCGGAAAATTTCGCCATAACCTCCCCTGTATCGGGAGCATCGGGAAATTTCAAATAGCTTCCCGGTATCTTCCTCAATCAAAAAGAAAAAGGAAAAGCCAAGCGGCTTGCCGATACGGCGCATAAAACCCATATATGAATTTAAACATGTACCTTATTGTCGAGCACATACATTTAAATCTTCATATACTTCATATCAAACCTGCTTACACCTGTTCATCTGTTTTCAATTCAATTCAATACCATTTAATCATTTGAATTCAGTTTCGCCATTTATTCTTTAATTAGTCATTTTGCCTATTTCACTTCTTTGTTGAACATAACATGTTCAAACAAAATATTTAATTAGCTTACTCATAACCAAATTGAATTTCAATTTCAATCCTAGTTTCCTGTTTGATTTCGAATATAAATTTTCAAATCGAATTCGCTTATTCAAAGCCCAATATTAATTCGAAATCTCATTAACTAATTTCTATTCGAATTATGTTAGACCCAAAAGTGGTTCTAACACCCAAATTGATTTGAAACAAGATAAAATAAGACAGAAATAAAAACGAACACACAAGATTTATAGTGGTTCGGCGAAGAAATGCCTACGTCCACTTATTTTTCACTATATTCAGTAATCCAGTTACAAATGCAATGTAAGATTCACTCACTACTCACTTTTGTTCATTCAAATGATTAAAACAAGAAATGAAAGATGATTTGGATTCTCCGGGAGTAAAAGAGTTCGGATGATGGAGGTACTTGTATTCTCAAAAGTGCTGAAAAAGATCCTTCTCTTTGTCTCCAGGTGGGGTATTTATAGGTGTGAATTTGCCTGAGATTCAATCCGGGTCGGACCACGTGTTATCCATCGCACTCTCTTCGGGTTCGGATGAACTATCAAGCTGACAACACATCAAAGAGATGAACGTTAGGGGTAGGAATCAGTCATAGCCGGTCCGGTTCTCCAGGCGATATTACAGGAGATTAACCTGGATCATGGGTGCGGGTCGGAAGCGTGCAGGTTGGGGGTTCGGATCGGAATACCCGATCCGAACCGGAGTGGCTTGAACGTGTCTCCTTCTCTAACATACTCCGCTCCGCTCCAGCGTCGTGGCAAGCAGATGGCTTTCCGATCCATTTGAGATTTATTCGTCTTCCGTTCCGATCAGATAAGCTTTGCCAATTTATCCAGTAAGAGACATCCGATCCGAACAGAGAACTCTATCCGATCCGAACCGATATGTTGCTATCAATCTGAATTGTGGTGTTTTCTTCTGATCCGAACCGGAGTCTTATAACTTAAAATACTCTTCAATGGTTGGTTTCTTGACTTTGTGTTGCCTAGTTCACAAAGTAGGCTAACATTTTGCCCCCTCAAAGGATGCTTCTGTTGTACAAAGCGTGCTTTGATGTCATTTAATCAGAATTGTCAGGAGTAATGCACAGATTTCTATTCGGTTCGGTGTCCGACCCGAGCACCTTTTCTTCATTTTTGAGCGAATTTGGGAACTCTTGTCGCCATGTAATGCTTCTTGCAGGTATGCTCTTCCTTTACTCTCCTTCTCTTCAATTCGAGTCGGATGCTAAACCAACGTGTGAAATTTCCACTCGGTTCGGATTCCGATCCGAAGCGTTTTCGTGGTTTAGGTTCTTGGACGTTGGGCCTTCAGACAAAGTCATGCTATTGGGCCTTCACTCCGGTCCGAGCGGGTGAGACAAAATAGGAAGACGAGGAGTCAACACCATTCCTTATATAAATTCACTACTGCCTTCATTCTTTTCTCCTTCTTTTCTGTTGCCGCTCCCAACCTAAGTATTGAAAACGTCAGAAACTCGGATATTCTGAAACTATTCCTCGTAGATTTCTTAAATCGAACACATAGGTAGCTTTTCTAATCTCGAATAACTTCGTTGTAACCGTTTTCGATTTCAATTCGTGTTGGATTGGGATGGTTTGGCCATAAGCTTCGCTTGAACCCCCCGCCGCTGCTGGTGGATGCGCCATCGCTTCGAGGCGTTGCGAGGCTGGAGAGGGCAAAATACTTATCCTCAACGGTAGCTTTGGTGATAAAATGGACTCGTTTGTGAGTAGGGGGGAAAGAGGAAGGAGATGAAGAGTGGGACGACAAACTGGAGTCGGTTCGGGTAGAAGACGGAGGATCAAAAAAGGAAGGAGAAGGAAAGGGGATCGGCTCGGATTGCACATTTTAGAAAGATGGGAGGAAGGAAAATGTCGGCTCGGGTCGGAGATGAGAATGAGATAAGAGGCTGACATGAACGGACTGGTTGAGTGATGCTAGTTCGGTTCGGATCGGGTCACCCAATCCGATCAGATCAGTCCTGCTTCCGAACCCAATGTCTCCCTTGTCTTGAACTGTCCAAGCTTTAACGATGCATCCGAACCGAACCTACATCTGCATCTGTATTGAGCCAATCATCATATGCATATCCGAACCGAACCGAACGTATCAAATTTGGCACATAAAGACTACCCAACTAATTCAACTAACACTTACTCTAGACGAATATGCTTCGCGGACAGTTAGGATAGTGCCTTGTGAACATAAACGAGAATTAAGAACAACTCTGACTATGACCTTCTCTTTAAAGCTTCGTCTTACATTGCTGTACTTTTATTTTGTATTTCCCACATTTGCTGCACACACTTTAGTTCACACACGTACACAAAGAAGGGGGGCACGGGATAATTTACTCTAATTCGTGTTATTGCTTCTTCAATAGTTCCATGACAATGAGGCCCAGACGCTCTTCTCGTCTAGCTGAGAGGAAAGAAGCTCCGGAAACTTCCAACAAAACCACTCTCGAGGATATATCTTCTTCATCTGACCCAGAATGGGACAACGAGGGTCCGGATTACGGAGTTGGTCATCGGGAAAGCGACGAAATGTCTTCAGAAAATGAAGTTTCCCTAGGCTTTGAGGAGGAAGGAGGGATTGGTGACAATCGAGCACCCGATGAATTTGACTCAGCCATTATATTGGAGTCACCTCCAGATTCCGTAGAATCGACAATTGACAACGACCGACTCGTTCGAATTTGCTTGAAGTATGGAATAATGAAAAGGGACACTTTAGTGCCCTCACGCTCTGACCGTCCCCATAACCCTCCAGAAGGATATATGACGGTCACTCGTCTGATGTGCATGGTTGGCGCCATTCCTCCATTCTCGCCTTTCATCGTTGACTTCTTAAGACAAATGCGGATTGCCCCCATGCAGCTGCATCCCAATTCATATGCCTATCTGCATACCTTATTCATAGCATATCGTGAAATTCTAGGCGTGGAGCTCACGTTCGACGATGTTCATTTCTTCTACAATTTCAAACATCGGACTAGAGAAACCCCTTCTTTTTGTTACTTTGAATCAGTCCCAAAGAGGAAGATAATCTCTACGCCGTTTAGCAGTAAAGCTGGAGATTCCAGACTAGAGTGGTTCTATATAAAGCAACAGTCTGGATGCGCCAGGAGATGGACAAAATCAAGTAAAGCACTAATTTTCTGAGCCCGGACTCTATACACTTGAATCATCACTCTGACCTGTTTTCCTTTTTGTTTGCAGTCGACAATCCCAAACAGATATCAGACCAAGTGTTCTTTGATCGGATGCACCGTCTTCTCAATGGCGACCAAAAATTCCTGACCATTGACGAGGTCCTTAAAGATGAGTACCTTCATTTTCACGGGCTGCTATCCGTTTTCCGTAGCATCGGTCATGGGACGGTCCCTTATGCATACATTCCTCCAGTGGAAACAGTTCCAGAAATAGGAGAAGGCTCGGGAATTCCTGCAGCTCCTCTTCAAACTTCACCTTCTCCCTCTTCCACACAAGATGACGAACTGGCTAATCTGGCCGAAAAACATCGTGAAGGGTATATTGCCCCCGAGGAAACTACTTCTCCAGATAAGTCAAAGTCTTCCCAAGTGTCGCCACTTCGCGCTTCCGAAGGGGATGTTCCTAGCACCGACGAGCACATATTTCAGGGTTTGGGGGATCTCCCCTTACCCGAGACTATATATACTTCAAAAGATTTCAGGAAGGACCCTTTAGTCTTCACTTCTTCTGAAGAAACTACTCCTGCCAAGGCTAAAGAGCCTGCCCGCACCAGTCTAGCTTCAGACTCGGGTTGGTTGGGGGGACACACACACCACTTAGGATGCACTTTACACCACAGCCTTAGCATTCATTGCACCTCTTTCTCTATGAATCCATTGATTCTAAACTTCGCTTATTTTATCGTGCAGGTACAATGTCTCGTTCTTATTATGATATAAGAAAGCTTCGTCGCAGCATGTCCAATCCTCCTCAGGATGTCGAGTATGATCGCCGGGACGACCGTGGTAGGGAGGAAAGAAGACCCTATGATTCCTATCGATCTCGACTCTCACGCTCCCGCTCACCAGTTCGACCGGAACAAGAAAAATACAAGAACTATCAAGGTCGTAGGGAGGAGGATAGACCACAATCTAGGGATTCCACTTCCTCCCATGAAAAGCGGAGTAGAGAGAAAACTCCTCCAAAGGAAACTGGGTCTAGAAGTAAGCAAAAAGTCCCTGCTACTAAACGACCTAGAACAGACAAGGGTTCTACAGAATCTTCTTCAGGAAGGGACACTGAACTAACAATCCTCGCTCCTCCTCCACCAGATGCGGGAACTGCAGTAAGGCTGGCATATTTAAAGGAGCAATTTCCCGAGCACTACTTCGAGACTCTAACCTTCCTACCTACCCTTGAACCTATTTCTTCTAATTGGGCAGAGGAGGCCAAGGCAAAAATCGATTTGGTGGAAAAACAATATACCGAGATGTTCAAGTATTCCCGCAATCTTTCTAGAATCATCCGCACTCTAATGACAAATGTTGAATCGATGCAAAAGACTGCAGAGGAGGATGCTAAGGCCCTAAAAACCTTAGGAAAAGATTTAGAAGATACTCAAGCTCAACTAGCTATCGCTCAGAAGAACGCTTCTAACTTCAAACAACAGTTTGAGGACATGCAAAAGCGCTATCATGATTTGCTTGAATCCCATACTCAGGAGCGTTCTGAGTTGAAGAAACAAGCTGACGAGGCCAGATCAGAGGCTGCTAAGACACGCCTTGCTTATGCTGAGCTTGAGCAGAAAAACGCCGAGTTAGCGAAAAGGAGTGCTGAGTTAGAAAAGAAAAACGCAGACTTGGCTTCAAAATTGTTGGAGGCGGAAAACAGGGCTGCTCTGGCTGAGGGCAATGTGGAATGCGCTATTAAATCTGCGGAGGAAACCCACAAACAACTATCAGAGGCGGAGGCTGATATTCAGGGCTTCGGCGAGCTAATGATCGAATTCTTCGCGCACATTATTCGTCGTCGAAACATTTCTTGGATTGAGGACTATCCATCCACTCTGGTTCATGTGTGGAATCAAATCGTCGAGTGGGAAAAAGAAGAACTTAAGGTCGATTCCCTCGATGAGGATAAGCTGATGGAGAAATACTTGAGAGACGACGAACCGGAGCGCCTAGCTGAAGGGCGCCGTCTAATTGCTGAGGCCATGGAAGAAGAGAGGCGGAAGTCTAAACAGAAAACCATTCCTGAAGCTGGTTCCTCTTCTTCTGCTCCTGTAACTCCCGAAGTAGAAGGGTATGATCCCGAAAACCCGGGAATTCCCCGAACAACTTTGCTATCTCCCATTCCTGAAATAACTCCAGAGGTAGTAGTCACCCCCGCTGAAAAGTCTTCAGAAGGTATCCCTATCTTTTCTCCTCAATTTGTCAAGGCTACTACTACCTTTGGCTACATGACTGAACGGTCGATGAGAAATCCTTTGCTCTCGCCTAAGTTGATAACCGATGTTTCTCATTTTGTAGGCATTGAATCATCCGCAAAGACAGATGTAGCTCAAGGAGCTACCGCTGGGACAAAGCCCGCTGATAGGGTCAAAGAAGGGGAAGACAAGGCTGCTTCAACAGACCTGGGGGAAAGAAGTGAGCCAACTAAGGTCACTACTCCCCATGATGAAGAAATGATTGCAGCTCTAAAAGACGACGGAGGAGACGAGGGGCATGATGAGGAACCAGAGGTTACAATAACCGGGGAGTCAAAAAGCGCCGATGACGTTACCTTGGCGGCCATGAAGGCCGATCAAGACAAGCGCTTGCAATTAAAAGTTGAAGAATTAGATCCTGAGGTCCTCAAGCCCCTCGCAGTTGTGGATGCAGGTTCAAGGTTAGTTGTTAAGCTCTCAACTAGATCTATTACCGAAGAACTTGCTAAAAAATCTTCTCTTGATTCCAGTGCCCCGCCCTCCGGGAAGAAGTCTGCTGGCTCCAGTACTACATCTTCAGGGAAAAAGAAATCAAAGCGAATCTTGACTGAAGCCGAGAAGGAAGTAAAGGATGCGGAAAAAGCTGCCAAGAAATCGAAGGCTCATCCCAAACCCAAATAGTGGGTTCTCCTGTGTCCTTTTAGCATCTTTGTAAATCAATAAGTGCTGCTACAACAGCAGCTCCCGCACTTTCTTTTTTAGCTATTTCCCTGTACAAATTCATTCATTTGTAAATAAAAATAATTCACTTTTTGCAATGCTTATCTGTTAGCAGTTCTGCACTTATGTAAAAATGCATGTCTATAGTTATGAAACAAAGTTGTGGAGAAGGGAGATATGTGTATGTATATGTGTCCCCAGTCAATCTCCATAAGTTATTCAGTGCTTAACCATGCCATCTGAATGCTCCCGATTCTCTAACGGGATAGCATTTCCTGTGTCATCAGTACCTGTTGTTTTTCCTGGCATTTCTTTTATACTCTCTCTCATTCTCTTGAGAGTTAGAGTTCGAGTTCAGTTATTTGTTTATTCCCGGGTCGTTCAACGGGAAAAGATTTCTTTCTCGGCGCTCGGTCGGAGACGCCTTTATACTCTCTTTCTCTCTGGAAAGATAGAGTTTGGAGTTGAACCTCTTTCTCAGCGCTCAGTCGGAGACGCTTTTACACTCTCTCTTTCTCTGGAGAGTTAGAGTTCAGAATAGAATTTCTTTTTCAACGCTCAGTCTGAGACGCTTTTATACTCTCTCTCTCTTTCTCTGGAGAGTTAGAGTTAGAATAGAATTTCTTTTTCAGCGCTCAGTCTGAGACGCTTTTATACTCTCTCTCTTTCTCTGGAGAGTTAGAGTTAGAATAGAATTTCTCATTCTTTTATGTCTTATTGCACAAATAATCATTGTGCTTCTTTTTATGTCCAAACTGTTTCAACCTTTTCAGGCTCTAAGTTATCCTGTATTTTATAATCACAACAGAACAACTGACGAATGTAAATGCATAAAAGTAAATAACACACAATATTTTTATAGTGGTTCAGCTAAGTCATAGCCTACATCCACTTTATAGTCCTTTATTCATATCATCAGATTTTCCCAAGGCAAAGCATGTCTTGTTACAGAATCCACAGTAAAAATAAAAAATATAGCATTTCTAATCCAAATATCGCATTAAGTGTTGGGCATTCCATGCTCGAGGAACTTCTTCGCCATCTACGGTCGTTAACTTGAAGGTTCCTTTTTCAAGTTTCCGTTGGATGACAAAGGGTCCTTCCCATTTTGGGCCGAGGTGAGGAAGAGATGGAAAAACTCTCTTTAGCACCAAATCTCCTGGTTCAAAAGCTCTGAGGCGAACTTTTTTGTCATAATAGCGTGCCATCTGACGCCGATGTCTTGCTGCACGCAAGTCTGCTTCATCTCTTTTCTCTTCGACTTCATCAAGAGACTCAAGTAAAAGCGCCCGATTCATCATCGGGTCATAATACGTCACCCTGTGGGAAGGAACTTCCAGTTCAACTGGAATTACTGCTTCTGAGCCAAAGGAGAGAGAGAAAGGGGTATGACCGGTAGCCGTTTTAAACGTTGTTCGATATGCCCACAAGGCTAGGGGCAATTCATCAACCCATTTTGCCTTTGCACGCTCTAATCGCTTCTTGAGGATGGATTTTATTACCTTGTTTATCGCCTCTACTTTCCCGTTCGATTGTGGATAGGCAACTGCAGTATATCGTTTGTCTATCTTATATTTCTGGCAAAAATTTCTGAATTCAGTACTATCAAATTGGGTCCCGTTGTCAGTAATAATCGTCCTTGGGATCCCGAATCTGCATATAATATTTCTGACCACAAAACTTATCACCTTTCTTGTGGTGATCTTAGTCAAGGGCTCAGCTTCCACCCACTTTGTGAAATAATCCACAGCTACTATGGCATACTTAGCCCCTCCTTTAGCAATTGGTAAAACTCCAATGATATCGATTCCCCATGTGGCAAATGGCCAAGGATTCACCATCGATTTAAGCTGGGTTGACGGTGCCCTGGGGATTTTGGCGAATCTCTGGCACTTATCGCAGCGTCGTGAATAATCAGCTGCATCTTTGTTGATCGTAGGCCAGAAGTATCCGTACCGCAATATTTTCTTTGCTAAAGTTTGACCTCCTGTATGATCTCCACACTCACCTTCGTGCACTTCTCTCAGTACACGCTTGATGTCGTCGTGTGCGATACATCGTAACAGGGGCATAGAAAATCCTTGTCTATAGAGAGTATCGTCTTGCATAACATATCTGGCAGCTTTGCGAACTACAGCTCTTTTCTCACTTTTCTTCGATGGGAGTGTCCCATTCTTAAGAAAACTCTTGATTGGAGTCATCCATGACTCCTTCTCTGGTTCTGCTTCAAGAACGAATTCAATTTCCATTGACTCAAAGCTTGGCGACTCCAATGTTTCAATTGGAATTACCTCAGTCTCTTCTGGATTGTCGGAACTAGCCAATTTCGCTAGTCTATCCGCTTTCTGGTTTTCTACTCTGGGAATATGTGTTATGTTGTACCGCTCTAAGCTATTTAATAGCTCTTTCACTTTCTTGAGATAAGCGACAAGTCGAGGTCCTCGAGCCGCGAATTCCTCTCGCACTTGACAAACAACAATCTTAGAGTCACAAAATATGTCCATCATTTTTACTCCGAGGTCTTTAGCGAGTTTCAGCCCGGCAATCAGGGCTTCATACTCAGAGTCATTGTTTGTTGCCGAAAATTCAAATCGCAGGGCGTAATATAACGACCGTCCCTCGGGAGTGACTAAGACAATTCCAGCTCCGGATCTTCGGTCGTTTTTAGCTCCATCTGTATATAATTTCCACGGATTCATCTCTAGCTTATCCTCGGATTTGACCACTCGGTCATTGATTATTTCTTCCTCTGGAATGGTGAACTCCGCAATAAAGTCTGCTAGAGCTTGCCCCCTGATTGACTTTCGTGGTCGAAAATTCAAATCAAACTGGCTTAGTTCTATGTTCCATTTAATCAACCTTCCCGACGCTTCGGGTCTCTGCAACACCTGTCTTAACGGCTGATCGGTGTATATGGTTATTGGATGGGCTTGGAAGTAGTGACGAAGTTTTCGGGATGCAATCAGGAGGCTGTAAGCAAGCTTCTCGATCTTTGGGTAGTTGCGCTCTGCCGCTGCTAATTTCTTACTCACATAGTACACTGGCCTTTGTACTTTGTCTTCTTCTCGAACCAGAGCTGTGCTGACAGCGTGAGCCGAGACTGCTAGATAAACAAATAGTTCTTCGTGATCTACGGGCTTTGACAAGATTGGCGGTTTCTCTAACAGCTCTAACAGATTTTGAAAGGCCTCGACACAATCGGGAGTCCACTGGAAGTTCTTCTTTCCCCTTTTTATTAAATCAAAAAACGGAACACATTTATCGGTGGCTTTGGAGATGAATCTACTCAGCGCCGCTACCTTCCCTGCCAGACTTTGGACGTCTTTAATTCTCCTTGGTTCTTCGATATTTCTAATCGCCGCTATCTGGCTAGGGTTGATCTCAATTCCTCGGGAACTCACAATGAAGCCAAGGAACTTTCCCGACGCCACTCCAAATGAACATTTTAAAGGATTCAATTTCATACGGTATTTTCGCAAGATACCAAACATTTCCGCTAAGTCTTGCGTATGACTGGAAGACTGCTTTGATTTAACAAGCATATCATCCACATAAACTTCCATAGTTTTTCCTATTTGATCATAAAACATTCTATTTACCAACCGCTGATAAGTAGCTCCAGCGTTTTTTAATCCGAACGGCATTACAACATAACAATATAGCCCCAAATTCGTAATGAAACTCGTATGCTCTTGGTCTGGTACATGCATAGGAATTTGGTTGTATCCAGAGTATGCATCCATGAAAGAGAGAAGTTCATGACCTGCTGTCGAGTCTACAAGCTGGTCAAACCTGGGAAGTGGGAAACTATCTTTTGGGCAAGCCTTATTTAAATCTGAAAAGTCAATACAGGTTCGCCACTTTCCGTTTGGCTTTTTTACCAAGACAGGATTCGATATCCAGTCGGGATAAGTCGAATCTCGAATAAATCCATTTTGCTTCAATTTCTCTACTTCCTCTTTGAGAGCAGCCGACCTCTCTGGGCCCAGCATGCGTCTCTTTTGTTTCACAGGCGGATGCTTCGGATTTACATTCAATTTGTGACTGATAATGGAAGGCGATATCCCACACATGTCAGCATGGGTCCAGGCGAACACATCTAAGTTTGCCTTCAAGAAGTCCGTCAGCTCTTCGGCACGACGTGGATCCAATTGGGAACCAATCTTCAAAACTTTCGTCGGATCAGCTTTATCAACAGGAATTTCCACTGTCGCTTCATTAGGAGTTGCATTCCTAGCCTCTGGTTCCTCGTCTTTTCTAGGATCCAGGTCTTCAGGCGTTCCTTTGGGCAACTCCCTTGGGTTCAATCTCTCTGATTGCTATGCCGAGTCCCCCTTTGAGGGAGATGAGGCATCCTTACTCTCAGCATTAACTCCTTTCATCAACATCTTCAGTTCGGCCACATAGCAGGCCCGTCCAGAAACCTGATCCCCTCTTATTACTCCAGTCCCGGCTTCGGTTGGGAACTTTAGTAACAAGCACCAAGGGGCGATACAAACTCTAAATTCAGCGAGGGCAGGTCTCCCTAAAAATGCGTTATATGGCGAATCTACGTCCAATACTACGAACTGAAGCATTCGCACTCTTCTACGTTCTCCTTGCCCTAGGGTCACGGGCAACTCTATATATCCCATGGGAGCTGTCGTCGCTCCGTTGAAGCCTCTAATCCATCCTTCACAAGGTTTCAGATCTTTGGGCTCAAGCTTCATCTGATCAAATGACTTCTTGAACAAAATATTAACGGAACTTCCGTTGTCTACTAATACCTTATGGACCAAGGCCGGCCCAATAGTGGTAGTAATAACCAACGGATCATTGGTGGGAGATTGTATCCCCGTGTTGTCTCGGCTGCGAAATACCACGTCATCGAACATGGTTTTTTGTTGTTTTATAGGGGTGACATCTTCCAAATCGTCACCTTCATTCACATCTAGATGCTTGGCAGCATTCACATATTGGTCCATTGACCTAAAACTTCGGATTGCCGGGTGAGGTCCGCCTACTATGGAGTTGATGACGATCCCTTTACCTTTCTGCTGCGCGGTAGGCTTAGGAGCAGGTAGGATCTGTTTTGGAGCCTGCTCTCCTTGCCCCCTGTCCCTCGGGGCAACCTTGTACTCATCCAACTTTCCTTCACGCAGCAGCTTTTCAATTACATCCCTCAAATGCCGACACTCATTGGTCGAATGTCCATGTGTTCCGTGAAACAAGCAAAATTTCCCTGTCGCCATTTCTTTCTCGGTCGAATCACGAGGTGGCGGTCTTTTGTACTGCAACACATTGTACGTATCCAGGTAAATATTTTCCAGGGTGTCATTCAATGGCGTATAGTTCTCGTAGTTCAGGAATCGGGGCCTTTTGTTGGGGTCGCTTCCCCTATTTCTGTTTCTCCTGTTACCGTTCGAATTACGGTTGTTGTTGTTTCCCCCGTTTCCAGTATTGCTGTTTCCACCCTTGTTTCCTACATTTACTTCAACCTTGCCAGAACTTTCCCCAGACTGCTTCACGGCAATATTACTCTGCACATTCTCCTTTGAAGCTGTCTCAGACTTTCTCTTCCGGTTTGCCCTGGCCTCCTCTCGTCTTAAATAAATATCGGCTTTTTCGTAGAATATTGCCCTTGTGGGGGGTGTCTTCCCAGAAAGGTAGTCTCCAAACTCAGATTCAGGATCGACTCCTTCCTTCAATGCCATCAGAATAGTGGGCTCATGCGGGTCACTGACCTCAGTTACAGCTTGGTTAAAACGATCTAGATATGCCCTTAAAGACTCTCCCGGTGCCTGTTTGATTCTCGACAATTCAATAACACTCTTGGACTTTCGGGCATGTAGTCGGAACTGGTTCATGAAACGCTCGCTTAGTTCTTTGTAATTAGAAATTGAACGAGGGGGAAGTCGGGTAAACCAGAATAATGCCACATCTTCTAGGTAGATTGGGAATGCTTTGCACTTCACTTCATCAGGGGCAGCAGCGGCATTCATGAGCCACGAATACCGCATCAAATGCTGTCCTGGATCAGTCCTTCCATTATATTTGTCCATCTGTGGCAAGTTAAAGCGTCGGGGAAACTGGAAGTCTAGGATATCGTCAGTGAACGGAGTATGGCTTCGCTCAATGCCATAGTCTTCATTTGTATAATTCCGGCTCTCGGACATAATTCGTCGAACCATCGCCTGCACATCGGCACTAGTTAGGGGCTGCTCAGGTTCCCTGGCCCTAGTGTCCGAGTTCCTTCGGGGCTCTTGCTCCGGAGATGCCCTTCTTCTTCGAGCTGCCTCTACTCGATTCCTTTCCCTGTGTTCCCGGTCGATCTCGGGAAGAGGGGACTGGAGTCTTTGCCCCCGAGCGGGGCTATCGTTTCCTAATGCTCGTGCGATATCCTCGCGAGATCCCAAAGATCCAAACGTTAGCTGCTCCACGTTCTGAGGTCGTTCGAGTGGCCTTCGTTCACGGGGCCTCTCTTCCTCGGAAGATGAAGATTGATCTACGGGTGTGTGACGAACCGGTGATGGAGTTCTCTGCCGACGGAGCTCATTGATCTCCCGACTCATGAGCCTCATATTTTCCTGCATCATGAGATTAGTGCACTCATGAACTCTCATAGCTTCCCTCGTGCTCTCAAGCATATCAAGCAAGCGCGAGAAATCTCCTTGAGTGATGGGCGCAGATGAATTGACCTGATCTCCAACCCTGGCAGCTGGAATTGGAGCATTCGTGGGGACTCGAGTAGATGTTCCAGCTTCACCAAGCATCGGGTCGGATCGGAGGTAGGAAGTCGGGTCGGATCGGAGCTGGGGTGCCTGGTCGGATCGATGTGCAGCGAGCAACTCGGGTCGGTTCAGATTAGGGGAGTGCACTGCTTCAGAGTCTCCTACCCGGATCGGATCGGAGCTCTCCCCTTGCTGTCGGTTCGGATTTCCTGCATTGATTCTTCCTGCTGCTGAACTCTGCCCCTGAGACCTTGTTACAACAGCATTTTGCTGATCTTCGCCAGCTCCATTTCCTCGAACAGACTGAACTTCCTTGCCTTTTCCTTTGGCCATGAGTTTTTGACAATTACTTCAACGAATGTAAGAAAGCGGAGAAACTTAAGGATTCACTTCTTTGAACTCGACGGTCCAAAAAGTAGAAAGAGATCCCGGAAAATAAAGAATTTAGATGAGGATTCTCAGTGAAAGCACCAAAATGTTAGACCCAAAAGTGGTTCTAACACCCAAATTGATTTGAAACAAGATAAAATAAGACAGAAATAAAAACGAACACACAAGATTTATAGTGGTTCGGCGAAGAAATGCCTACGTCCACTTATTTTTCACTATATTCAGTAATCCAGTTACAAATGCAATGTAAGATTCACTCACTACTCACTTTTGTTCATTCAAATGATTAAAACAAGAAATGAAAGATGATTTGGATTCTCCGGGAGTAAAAGAGTTCGGATGATGGAGGTACTTGTATTCTCAAAAGTGCTGAAAAAGATCCTTCTCTTTGTCTCCAGGTGGGGTATTTATAGGTGTGAATTTGCCTGAGATTCAATCCGGGTCGGACCACGTGTTATCCATCGCACTCTCTTCGGGTTCGGATGAACTATCAAGCTGACAACACATCAAAGAGATGAACGTTAGGGGTAGGAATCAGTCATAGCCGGTCCGGTTCTCCAGGCGATATTACAGGAGATTAACCTGGATCATGGGTGCGGGTCGGAAGCGTGCAGGTTGGGGGTTCGGATCGGAATACCCGATCCAAACCGGAGTGGCTTGAACGTGTCTCCTTCTCTAACATACTCCGCTCCGCTCCAGCGTCGTGGCAAGCAGATGGCTTTCCGATCCATCTGAGATTTATTCGTCTTCCGTTCCGATCAGATAAGCTTTGCCAATTTATCCAGTAAGAGACATCCGATCCGAACAGAGAACTCTATCCGATCCGAACCGATATGCTGCTATCAATCTGAATTGTGGTGTTTTCTTCTGATCCGAACCGGAGTCTTATAACTTAAAATACTCTTCAATGGTTGGTTTCTTGACTTTGTGTTGCCTAGTTCACAAAGTAGGCTAACAAATTAGTTAACTCTATTTAATAAATCAAAAATCTGATTTCTGTTTCAAAAATCAACTCATTACTCCACTGGAGTTCACATATATTTTATAACTCAAATCTGGATTTTTCTAAATAGAAATTCCGATTTTTATTTGCTTAAAATCCTTTAATATCATTAAATAAACCGTTATGGTTTTATAATGGTTCTGGCGCTGTTTTTCTGAAAATTTGATTTTGACATAACTCAAAATCTATATGACGAAATTCAGATTTTTCTCCTTCATTAGAAAACTATTATCAAACCGGTCCTGACGTTTCTTGTTTCAAAGAATTTCGGCTTCAACCGAGTTCTATATATTCAATTGAAGTTCGAATTGCCAATTTACGAACTGCAGCGCTGCGGCGAGTTCGTTTTAATTATATTTATATATAAAAACTTTTAAACTTCTAAACTTCTTTAAAATGAATTCAACTCCAATTAACTCTGCTTGATTTAAATTCAAATCTCACTTTTATTTGAATTCTATATTTCAAATCCCAATTCCTTTTCTATTTGATATTCAAATCCAATATTTGAATTTCTATTTGAATTCCCTTATTCAAACTCTATATTTAAATTCCATTTGAACTTTCTATATTCCAATTTCTATATTTGAATTCTATATTCAAAATTCCATAGTTAAAAACCCATTTGAATTTCATATTTCAAATCCCATATATTAAATCCTATTTGAATTCAATTTGAATCTCTTACATTCAAATTTCATTTTTTATTTCCGACCCCATTTGAATTTCTAATATTCAAATTCATTTTCAATACCATTTGAATTTCTAATATTCAAATTCATTTTCAATACCATTTGAATTTCTAATATTCAAATTCATTTGAATTCCCTTGAATTCAAATTCCATTTCAAAACCCTTTGGATTTCCTATTTTGAAATCCTACTTGAAATTCCATTTCCCATTCTACTTTGAAATCCTATTTTCAAAGTTTATTTCAAATTCTATTTTGAAATCTCATATTCAATTTTCTACTTGAATTTCTGTATTCAATTCCATGTTCAAATTCAACACTTGAATTTCTATTTCAAATCTCAATTCAAATCTCATATTTAAATTCCATTCAAATCTCTATTCAAATTTCACATTTGAATTCTTCTTTGAAATACTATATTTCAAATTCTATTTTGAAATTCTACATTGAAATCTCTATTTGAATTTCTTTATTCGAATTTCTTTGAATTCAAATTTTATTTTAATTCCTTGAATTCAAATTCTATTTTTCATTCAAATTTCGTCTATTCAAATCCTATTTGAACTTCTATTTGAATTTCTAATATTCAATCTCCTCTTAAAATTCAAATATTTAAACTCCTTTTAAAATTCAAATGTTATACTCAAATTTCATTTACATATTTAAAAATCCCATTTCAAATCTTATTTAAATTTTCTTCTGAATTTCAAATATTCCAACTCCTTTCTAATATTTAAATTCTATTAAATTTCCACTTAAAAATTCTATTTCAAGTTCTATTTTGAAATTTCATTTCCAAATTCTATTTTGAAATTTTTATTTCAATATTCCATTTGAAATTCTATATTTTCAAATTCTACTTGAATTTCAAATTCTATTTGAAAAATAGAATTTTCCTTTAAACCTCAAATATCTTTCTCATGATATTTTAATAAATTAACACTTGGCCCAGTGATATTTAAAGCAATCAAATCACTCCATTTTTCAATCATTTGATTTTTAACACATCATATATTAATATATGAGATCAAGCAAACAACAAACAACACAACAAATAATATATTTTTTGAGGAATCCAGTCGGATTCCTCCAACCTGTTTTCCTGCATCCACAGATGTTAGCACATAAATAATACCCATTCTGCTTCGTGGCAGAATATCGCGGTATAGAAGGTCATCCACTAATCATAGCGTGGGGCGTATAGGGTAATCATCCGCTATGAAACTGCGGGCATCCGCTAATGAGACTGCGGGAATCCAACCAATCAATCAACCCAATATATATATATATATATATATATATATATATATATATATATATATATATATATCCTAAATAACTAATATATATAAAATAACTAGAAAGCATTCACACAAACAACAGACAATTATTTTTAATGAAATAAAAATAATTCTAAAGGTGAGTGAGATTTACTCACCAGAATTTTTATGTTGCTGAACATCCCTCAAAATTCCAAATCATCATAGCTATGAATTTGCTCGAGTTGATTATCTTGTACCTATGTTTATGTATTTTAATTTATCGATTAAATTCTATAAACAAAATTAAATAAATTACCCTAGGATTTCAATTTTCTAAAGGAAACGTACATCTTACTTTGCAGACCATGCGATCACTTCCCGACAGCTCCAACTATTTCAATTTCCCTCTTGGACTTTCCATCGAACACCTGGACTGCTCTTCAAAACTCACAACAAACAGCACCTCCCTTAACCTACCTCGGCTACTCACGGTCGTTCAAACCCTTTTGAAAAACTATCGGGACTTTCCATTCCCCTTCAACCTTCGACTGACGAACCCAAAATCACCACAGTTCAACATCGTAATCACTAATCCCTTCAGCAAATAACCACTACCGAAACCCCCCCTTACTAGAGCCTGCAGCTCGCACCTGCGAACCCCACTGCGACGTTGAACCCATCTACCCTGCTTCGAACAACAGTAGATGAAACCGTAGGATCAACCATAGCTCAAAGTCGAGATCCCCATGCTCGCGATGCCCGTCGCGATGTTCATCTTTGACCCCCTTCGAAACTCGACGCCGCACCAAATTGGAACTCGTGGCCTGTCAGATCGAAGAACCCCCAAATCGCGAGTACCTGTGTCGAGCTTCCAAGGTCAGCGTGCGAGAGGAGGGGACGATCCCTTTAATCACCGAATCGAGATGATTTCAAATTCGCGGTTTGAATCGAAGAGGATGCGACTGCTTCCCCTTTTTATTTTGCCGAAGAACTTGAAAAAAAAGAAGCGTTTGCTTTGAGTTGAACAAGAAGGGAAGGGTTGCGTTGGCTTTTATAGCCGAAGAGAGCAGACAGGGAGTACATGACGATTAAAACACTGTCTTCCTAGATATAGAAAGCAGGAGACACAAATTTGTGCCCAAGAAAATAGTAGGTCTGCTTGTAGGAGGAGAGGTCGGCTCTGAAGAACGTATGCGGGGTTAAGTACAGACAGTAATTAAATTTGATTTGAATTTTTAATTAGTTTTCTATTCCAAGATATTTTACGGTCCCCAACCTCAACCACAAACCCCTATTTTAACTTAACGAATGGCATCTTCAAGTCATACTGCTATTCTGAATTTAATGGATCTGGTTTTGAAATTTTATTTCGACTGTATAGAAGAGAGAACTATTTTAAATTAACGAATTATATTAAATACGATTTAAAATATAACTTGATTTTAAACATTAAATTCATCGATAAAAATCTATTATTATCGTTCTATTCGATATTAAATCATATAATGATTTTTAAACTGATAATTTCCATAATAAAAATCCATTTATTTTTGAATCAATATTTAAAACTATATTAAGTATTTAAAATTAATCGACGAAAAATCTGGGTCGTTACACATTTGATCATCTTATATCAACAATGCTACCACCATTCAAAAGCGATATTGAAATCTAAGCACATGAAGATTGAAGGTGAAAATTAGAAAGATGGAAAAACGTTGATTCATACTGTTTTTGCATAAAATGAAAAACAAATTTCCTAGTAAAGTAGTATATCCCATTCTATATTTAACAAGGTTCTATATATCGGTCGTCAACGGAATTACATAAAGTCATTGCTACTTACATTCAAAAAAAAAAAAAAAAAAAAAAAAAAAAAAAAACCATAAGAGAGGTTCAGTTAAAAATAAATTGCTATGAGAGGTACCAACGAAAATAATCCCCTCATAAAATTAAATTATAATTGATTAATGTAACCTTTTATTTTTAACTTTAATTTTTGTAATCTCAAATCTTTTTTCATATATACCTAAATCAATATCGTATAATCCATGAAACAATCAAACCCAGACGAAATTCCTCTAAAGAAAAAGAATCTATATTAATTCTCAATGAAGAAAACGTACAAAGTCTACAGTTTGTTCAATAAATCAATGAAGAGACAATTTTTCTAATAGGATTTACTCATAGGTTTTAATTTATAGGTAGGGTGAAATTTTCTTTTTGCATTTGAGCAAAACACGTTTTTTATTTGGAACCATCTTTTAAAGCAAAATTTGAATTGCTGAAGAAAATGAAATTCGACTGGGTAGAATGCAAGACGGGTAAAGTAGAAAAAGCAAGCTTTATTTTACATTTTGGAGTGTTCAGTTCAGTCTAACCACCTGAAGTAACATTTCATGTCATTAGAGTCAATCTATAAAGAAAATGTTGCACCAGTCTGAAAAAATAGATACATTTTTTTCATTATCAGAAATTAACCGATCAAAAAATCAAATTAAGAACACATAAAAAACGACCTGTTTGAAACATCAGTAAAATTAACAATCAACTAGGATGATGGTCCACACCTGTTTGAAATTCTCCCCATATCTTTTCTCCTGCAAATATAAAATCGAACTTAAAAAAAACAGACTTAGATTGTATCACATTCACAAACAATAAATTGATCCTTTGCCTCTTTTTCATCAATTCCAGTGACAAACATAGTTTTGTATTCAATACGCAACTCAAATTGGTGTATAAAATGAAGCCTTGGGATTTCGGTCCCAATCAGAGCTCCGAGTACTGCATATTTTTCTGAAATATATACATGTTTCTTCCATCATTCTGCTTCTATGTCCTCTGCATATGAAGCTCCTTGTATAAGGTTTTGTCTTAGTTCAGAAACAATAATCATGCCAATGTGAATTGAGAAGATCATGGAAAATTGATTGAAATGCCAAAACTACCGAAAGATCTGATTGGTTTCAATTTAAGTTTTGTAATTTGCATTATCTTAACAATTACGACGATGAATGGACAACGGAGCAAATGGATTATTTTCCATGTTCATGTTATGTTCCAAATCACTGAAAACAAAGTTACTTTGTTTTTTTATGTCCCAAAAGAGGGAGAGAGAGAGATCCTATCTATGGCCTGTCCATCTTCCTAATCACTACAAAAAAAAAAAAAACACACAAAACTTCTTTGCTATCTACATATTTTGTAGTACAAAACTGAACAGATCCTAATCTATCTTAAAAGCAATGGGAACAATCTACAAACCTTGAGGCCTAAATAATGCTGAAAAAAATTTATCATTGTTTCTAGTCAATGTCATGTTCTCGTTTTAATTGAAATCTACTGAAAACTGGATAATGCTTCGCATTTTAACTCTAAAAGTAACTCATAATTATGACGTTAGTAGGTGGACATACTAAATTCAAATTCAATTGTAAGTATACACAAGTGGTGTTTGAACTCATAAGCCCATGACTTGAGCATCTATAAACATCTGCAAATATTTTTAGCCCAAGGATGCTATCATGAGGACTTTGAGTATGTGTATGAGCAAGCGGATACAGGAGGGGGGTAATTAGATGTTTACAATACTTTATAGATAGTTACCATTAGAGCACTGTGCTTTATATTCCAATTTAGGAAGAAACAGGAGTACATCATAGCTAAATTTTGGCACTTTGACGATTGGGTCAATTTGAACGCGTTAGACGCGTATGATGTGGGGCTCATCATGCAAACTTTGAGCCAGCCGTAGAAAAATCGATGGAAGGGTTAACCCCAACTTTCATATTTTTATTTATTTTTTATTCATACATTAATACTGTTCTCTCTTCTTCCTCCTCACTGACATTAACCCAACTTCAACTCAAAAAATCCGCTAAAGACAACCAAGTTTTGAGGTTATTTTTGATATACTCATCTTAATCTTATTTCCACTTATTTTAAAGATGTGTGTGTGCACGCATACAAAAACAACTAAGCTATTAATCTCAAATAAATTGGGGTTGGCTAGAGATGAAACCCGAAACTAAAGGACGAAGTCAATATAAATGTAATAATAATAGCAAGAGATTTAAATGTGAAGCATAAATAACGATAAATAAAATTTAAAATAATTAAACAAATAATAATAACAGTAGTAAGGGATAAATGTTGTTGCTGCCGATGATGATGATAATAGTGATAATAATAGTACTAGCAATAATAAATACCAAAGACCCACACTATTCCTTACGCACATATACAATAGTGTTATAATATAAAACTAATAACACTCTCCTTCAACTGACCAAAAGCTCAAAGTTCTAGTATATGTATCGCTAACTTTCATGTACTCCTATTCGACATCAGCTCTTCAGATATACTCCAATTTCTTTTCTTTTTTTCCTATTTCCTCAAATGTCATCCTCGTCGACTTCTACATTTGTTAGAGCATTCGATGCAGCCTATATTTTCAACACGAACAAATGCATCGTAAGGTCTCCGTTGAAGATGTCCAAACCATCCTAAGTAGTGTTAGAGTAACTTCTCTTCAACTGGTGCAACTCCAAGTTTGTCTCGAATGTCATCATTTCTAATTTGGTCTTGTCTAGCATGCCCACAGCTTCATTTCAGCATACTCATCTCTATTACATTTATCTTCTGGATGTGTTGCATTTTATTAAGTCAACATTTTGTACCATATAACATCGCAGGCCCGATAGTTGCTCTATAAAACTTTCTTTTAAGCTCTTTCAAAATTTTCCTTTCATAAAAAATGTCAAATGCTAGTCATAATTTCATCCACCATGCTCGAATTCTAAAACTAACATCTTAATTAGTCTCACCATCAAATTGCAACACAAATCATAAATATTGAAATGATTCCTTCTTGTGTACTACTTGACCGGACCAGTGTGACATCTTCATCATCTGACCTGACACCGCTGAACTTGCACTTTGTATACTCTGTTTTAGTTCTGCTAAGCACGAAACCCTTTGATTCTGAAGTCTTCATCCACAACTCCAGCTATCTATCAACTTTTATCCTACTTTCATCAATCAGCACAGCATCAGAAGCAAAAAGCATACACCAAAAAATCTCAACTTGTATACCATTCGTGACTTCATCTATCACTAAGGACAAAATGTAAGAGCTCAAAGCCGACCCTTGATGTAATCCTATGTTAATCGAAAAGTTATTGATCTCGCAATCGCATGCTCTGACACTATAATATGTGTGTGTATTTTGAGTTTTTTAGTTACAGAATGACCAAAACTGCTCAAAAAAATCTCATTGAAGTATCCGAATAAGTTGCAGCCATGTTGCATTGTTGATGCTTATGGAGCTGGAAGAATCAACAAAAAAGCATCTATAAGAAAATTGCACCTGCATTGAATGAAGCTTTGACGACTATTCAAATTAAAATACCATCAACGAACAATCAAATTCAATACAAATGCGAAAGATTAAAGAAGCAACGGTCTTTATGGCAGAATTTGTTTAACAAAAATATCGTTGGATAAGATTCAGTGAAGGGAACGTGTAGCAAAAACGAGCAATGTTGGACTGATCATGTGAAGGTAAAATTAATTTTTCTTTTCTTTTTTTGCTTATGATTTAGTGCTAAATGTTGTTTAATATTTCTTATGCTTTTTAAGAATTCTGCTACATGACTATGAAGTATAAGAAACTCCAAATAGCCGATAGGGAGTTACTACATCAAATTTTTTAAAGGACTATCATATAACGGGAGCGGACGCCAACTGCATTCTCCTTTACCAAAACAAACCACCAAAATACCGTTGACGTAACGTGAGGACTTTACGGATCTCCATCTAAAAACATCAACATGCAACCGTCACGATAGCGTACGACAACTCCTTCCCATATACTACTCTCGCCCGTAATCTGTCTCTTCACGTATAATACTTCATCCCACAATCTTTGCGCAAGGATATCTACTAGCTTGCTCATTTACAACCTTCAAGAATGTCATTGTGATCGCACCCATGTTTTGCAGCACCCCTACTCATTCTTGAGCTACACCAATCCAAATTCAATAAGAATTTATAAATCTTCAATCCACTTATATATTATCATCTATTCAAAATTTGAGTTCGTTTCGATATTCGTAGGAAAATACATTTGATGTTTAAATTTAATGGTTCGCATAAATGTCTGAACGGAGAATAATTGAAATAAGATTTTGAAAATGTTACAAATGTCGAAAAGAGCTCAAATTTTAGATAGATGATAATGTATGTGGATCTAGGAAGCATGGGTGCGGGTGCGCGGTAAGGGGATACGAGAATTCAACAAATTCAAAAATATGAGGATTCGGGTGCGGAAGGATACGGAAAATATTAAAATATTAAAAACATATTATATATATAATTACATACGCATTTGTAAATAAAACATCGGACGAATAACATAATTACAGACGCATTTGTAAGTCAGCGGATTTGATAACTGTAAAAGATGAGGACCAAAGTCCAAAACACAAGTTCATAAATAAAACAGACTACCATCGTGCTAATGCACCAACACACACATATGATAAATATTTCTACCAACTAAATTTCTATGTTACGTAAAGAGTTTGGTAAGAGTAATAGTTTACATGGACGAACCATATTTCGCTGCCGCTCAAAGAAAAACGAGAATTCTCAAATTGCCCTTCTGGTCTTCGCTGCTCTTAACGTGTCTTCCACTGTCAGGCATAAAATCCAACAGAAATTTTGATGTGCCTCTAGCAAGTTTTTGATACGTTAGCCCTTAAATCAGAAATCTCGTCTCCACGTGAATACCTCCAAACCCTAAATTCCCAATTCATAAATCCGAAGTTGATTGTACGACAATGGAATTTGTAGATGCAGATTACGATTTGAAAGAGATTCAGAAGCTCGAAGGTCACAGCGACAGAGTGTGTGGAGCCTCGCCTCAGTGGATTAGGTCTTTTAATTGAAAGCATCAATCGATTTCATTGATCTGGTGAGTATCGTTCTTTTATTTAAAAATATAAAAAAAATTACGTCTTCGTCCCTCCCGCACCCACATTTCTGCACCTCACCGCACCCCATCTACAAATACGGAGACACGCCTCGTGGCGCACCCCGTACGAATCTCTCTGCACCCCTACGTATTTAGTGCACAATACGGCTAGGGGGTGTCGCACCTCTGCTTTGTATATATGGATTGAAGATCTACAAATTCTTGTTATATTTAGATTGGTTTAGCTCACAAACGGATAGGGATGCCCCGAAACGATTATATATACATATATATATATATATATATATATATATTGGAAAGGTTGAAGTGCAATTTATTTCAGGGTAACAAGTTTTAAGGACAACTCTTCTGAATAATTAGTTTCAATGACATTTATGGAAAAAAGAAACTCATTTATCTTTTTAAATTGTACAGGAAAATGATAAATTCTTTTATCTTTATTTATAGATAACTGACAATGATTAAAAGAAATTACCTTTTTTCTTTAAAATATCCTTAAAATTAATTTTTCAGAAGTGTTGTCTTTAAAACTTATCACTCTAAATAAACAAGCATTTTAAGTGAAAATCCCCTATATATACGTATATGTGTGTATATATACGTATGTGTGTGTGTATGTATATATGAGGCACGCTTCATGGCACTTCTATTTGAAAGCATCCCAAATGCATCGCATTTATAGTCATTCCTTTATATTAAAATAAGTTAGTGGAAGGAGAGAGAAACGGAAATGTGTGATGAAAATAAATGGGGCTATATGGATGCTTCAGTATTTGGGATGCTCTTGATCCTATATATGACATCCCAGACCCAAGAAATCGTGAAAGTTTATTACAATATGAAAAATGACGAAGTTAGGAACTGTCTTCAGATGGAGATGAATTGTTCGCAAAATACTACCAGATGACAATAGTTTATGATGGCACATCCAGTTGTCTATCTACATGTCTTCCCATCTGCATATCCACCACCTGTGTTCTAATCGTATTTTCTTATATTTCTAGTTTTATTCATATTTTTATTTCAATTTCTAGTGCCGAATAAATGTTGCATTGTTTAATTATACTATTTACTTATTTGATTAAAAAATAATTAAAATAAAAATATAATAACAAATATAGTTATTTATAATAAAACAGTGCCCATTTCATAACACAGAAACGAATGGCCCTTTAGAGAACCATTCCTTTATTGCAACCCTTCAACATATCTCTTTGGCCTGCTCCTTCCAAATACCTGTTTTGTGTACCTTTTCGTGTTTCAAAAAAACGAACGAAAAATAATAAATGTATGTGCTATAACACCACTGTGTTATAATAGTCTTTTGTTCAACTAAAGCCAAGGTTATTGCATGTGGATTAGATGCAATCTCAAGCACTCTAATGATAATTAGTCAGCCTGACACAGCGATGTCAACTGGGAAAAAACACAAAAATATGGTGGAAAGATACCATCAAACAAACCTGAGCATGAGAACTAAGTGTGTGAGAGGAAAACAAAAAACAAAAAAGAGAGACATTAATGAAAATCAAATAAATATGGGTCAAATAAAATAAAAAACAGAAGTAATAGGTATATTACTGTGTGTTAAATGCAGTATTATATCCACTTTACCTATACTCGAATTTGAAGAGCAGAAAGGTATAACAGTAAACAAAAACGGTATACAAACCACAATATTTGTTACTTCTAACCCCCCCCCCCCCCCTCCCCCTCCCCCCTCTTTCCCTCTCGTACATCAAAGATTTGTATGTACCACAATAGTATGCCTAAAACATTTCAAAGAAAATAACATTCAAGCATCCAAGAATCATCCGTTATTTTTTCATTATATAAGGTGCACAGTGCACAAAAGCCCAAACAAATTCTGAAGCATCATGGCATGCATTTTGTTTGAAAAAGCCTTGGCACATTTACTGGATTTTTTTATTATCATTATACACTATGCATTAATGGAACAATAGCAATACTATTCATGCTGTTTTATTTTGGTATTGAATGCTTAATTTATACTTGCTTTAATCGAATTACACTGAACTACAGAAGACAAATGATGAATATCAAATTGTGTAAATTTTACACTGCTTAATTATGCATTTTAATATTCTAAGACAGAAGACAATTGATGAACATCAAATTGTGTAAATTTTACACTGCTTAATTATACATTTTAATATTCTAAGACAATATTATATGGTCTTTTTAGTTGTATTTCCTGTAGGGACCATACTTTGAGACAATGAAGAAATAATTGAAGAATTGGCTTAAAAGTAATAAGGCAACTACAAGGATCTCTTAATAAGAATAAATGCTTGTTTGTAGACAGAGATCACTGTAGCTTAGTTGGTTTGATGACATATATTTATTAGGAGCACACAATTTCAAATCCAATGGAGCACAAATTCTTATAGCCAATTATATTCCTATAACAAAAGCCTTCTAGAGTGCAATAAATTCAGACTCGTCTAGAGTAAGGCTGACAATTAAAACTGAGAACTGAAAACCCGATCCGAAAAGACCCGTACCCGATAGGTCTTTGGTCAGGTCCAGATGATGAAAAACACAACTAAGACTCAATCAAACCCGATTCGGATTGACCCAACCTAAAAGATCCGACCAAAAAACATTGAAATATCTATATATTTAGTATTACTATCCAACCGACCCCAACCCGACCCGAAGCTCGGGCCGGGTCCCTTTTGAAATGTATAGTTCAGACCCAACAAAATCCGATCTGCCTAGAACTAAGTCCAGCCGGGTCGGGTTTGGGTCCATCGGGTCGGGTTTAATTGTCACCACTATTCTAGAGTGCGTTAAAGAATGAGATTTCTAGAGCGATATGGAGCACATAAAAGTACAGAACTTTCTGTAGATTGATCAACTCAACAAGTTCTATAATATTCTTATTTTAAGATCTAGATCTAGATCTAGATCTAAGGAGTATTATAAATACCCCTACCTAGCGTTAGTTCAGATCATACTGGCAATTGTTTCCTTTCTTTTTCAGTTAATATCAGGGTTTTATCTTGTTACCTCCCAACTTCTTATATCATAAATAAAATTAGTTAAAATTCTTCTTTACTATTTTCAGTCTGTGCTCTATTTTGTATATAGGGAAACTCTATTTAGACATTCCCATGAATTTCAACCACTAGATCCTCCCATGAATTCCACTCTCCACATAAAAACAAACAAATCCAACGGTGCAGGCTTTGTGTCTCTCTCTTTGTGTTCAATTTTGTGTCCAAATAGCCGACCCCTTTATTTTATTTTCTGTTCTTGCTTGCCTTTGATTTTTTGTTTTTCTCTTTTTATTTTCTTGAGATCTATTGATTTGACAAGAGGTTAGTAGATCACATCTCTAATTCTCATAGTTTTTAGATATTCTCTTACTCTGCTAAATCGTTTGTTATTTTCTTCCAATTTCTTGTTCCAACTTAATTATAATTGTAATATGAATTCGTCTAACACGTCTAGAGTTTAAATAAGCATTAGCAATTAAAAACTTTACGTGGATTCGGCTTGTACTCGCACAAACACTACATATACATATATCAGAATTTTCTTCTACTACTCTTCTTTGGCTTTCCATGTGTGAACTCCTTTTAACACCATCTTCTACGTCTTCCAGAACCACTGCTTCACCTCTACCCATTCAACCTCATTCAGCAAGTAGTCGAAAACAAAAAACTCCCTCACCGATCACGTCAGTCCACCACCACCTAACTCAGATGTCAACCATCTCTCTCAACTTCCATCAACCATCCTCCTGAACGCTCCAAACACATCCCCAAAGAGCATCACCAACATCATGTCCCAATACCTCCTCCACATGCTCAGGTTCGCATCACCTAATCGGCCCTCAATCTGTCCCTCACCTTCACTGACGCAATCGAAATCCACATCTCTACCTCCTCAGTCTGCCCAAACAACAATTAACCACGACCACAAATCCCCATCGCAACCCATCCTCATACCAAACCCAATACCCAAGCATAACAGTCACACTTCCAATTTTCCTCACAACACAACCTATAACCACCTACACAAAACTCCCTAAACCATAATACACATCACACACCCGAACAAACAGCCATCCCCTTCGAGTTCCTCGTCTCCTGACGACAACCACCTCACCGTCGCTTCAATATAGAGCCAAGCAAAACACACGCAGATCTCATCACAACACTGCTCCTATCGTCACAAACCAATAATCACAGCATCGATAACCCACATCAAAACCACAACTTCCCTAATCGAACCAACAACCCTAGTTCCCAAACACCTTTATTTCTGCCCTATCTTTCCAAATCAACGCACACCACCTCACTGCCAAACACCGAGAAACTCGAACACATCCACCTGTTGTACCATCTTCCATACATCGCCGATCCTCCACTAGATCTAACATCGACACGCTCATAATCCACCGACCAAAATCCGATCTCTGTCACCGCTACAATAATTGGATTCAACGAACAGCATTAGGTCTTTATTTCGTGCGGGAGGAACATAAAAAAGAGAGAGGTAGTAAACCAAGAACAAAAAAAAAAAAAGAGAGAGAGATAAATGAATTCTTGTTTCTCTAAAGAGAATGGTGGTCTCAATTTATATAAAGAAAAATGAGTGTTCAACAGAGAAGTTCAGCAAGTGTTTTATTCTGAAAATCAATTAGAACAAGTCAAGTGTTTTAGTTGCATTTATTTCAAATTGCACAAATATTTTGGCGGATATTCAATTAACGCAAGTGCGCACTGAGAGTAGAAGAGCAAAGAAGCAACAAGGTCAGCTCTGTAAGTATTTCAATTTTTACTGATTTAGCTGACCATCAGCAATTTTAATTTGTTGTTAACAAATAATATATATATATATATATATATAATAAGAAGAAGAATTTGTTGTTTTATGCAAACGTGGTATCAGAATGACTCTAAACGATTAGCAAAATGCAACAACTCCGTTTGAACAATTAACGTCAATGAGTAACAACAATTCTAAACCGCAATCATCTAGGCAAATAAAATATAATAATCAAAATCAAAATACTTAAAACCCATTTTTTCCAGTTTAAGATAATATTTAACATCCACGACTACCTCGTGTTACGTCATTAAGAGAGCACTGTTATCCAGTTAGAACTGCACTATCCTCAATTATAGTATATTCACCAAATGAAGGAAATAATTTTGAACTGAAAAGTTCGTTCTTCTAAGGAATTCCTAAATTTACGGGTTTCAAAAATGCATATGAATTTCTTGATTATCTCGAAATATACACGTCCACGATAAAAATGCAACAACTTTCAAATCAGTCCATCAAGCTTAGATTGATACCATTTGCTCTACTAGAAAATGCAAGAAGGCGGTTCAAGTCTCTTCCACGATCCTTTATTTATAGTTGAAATGATTTTAAAATGAAATTCATAAGTTCTTTCATTTTCATAAAACTCAAAAATTTAGAATTGAAATTCATCAGTTCGCACAAAATTAAAGGGAAACTTTTTGCTAATATTTTGATCAATCAATTATTACAAAGTTATCCTCACCATGGAATTCCAAAACAAATGTTATGTCAAATACTATACGAAGGACATAATTATCCAACCCAAATACAGCTTGAAACTATGTGTCATGAAGGATTTATAGATAGATCAAGCGAGTAAACTTGGAATTTCTTCGAAGAATATACCGATAAAGATCAACAATGGAAATTGATTCATGATCTAGCTCGTACAAATCTAAGAGTGCATGCAGTAGACCCTTCCCTCTTCTCCAATGAGGACTTCCAAGTTGAAGAAGGGCAACTTTATGTGTATCCTCAAGAACAAGTTAACGTAACCGCTTCAATTAATTCTTCATATAGTTCTAACTAGAGAAAATATCCAAACTTGTCGTGGTCAAATTCAAAAAAAAAAAAAAAAAAAAAAAAAAAAAAAAATGAAAGAAGTTTGCATTTTTATTCCACAAGCCAAAATACTCAAATATCAAATCAACAATGTATTTCTCAAGGTATAAATCTTACTAGTCAACCATACAAGCTCCCACGTCTTAGAGATGCATTTCAATCATCCCAACAACTACAAAACTATGTTCGTCCCAAAAAACAAATTATGGAAATGCGAAAAGAATCAGATAATAAAAATGACCAACTCACGAACATGGTAAAGGACCCCTCAATAAATTAACAAGGTAAATTACCAAGTCAAACGGAAGTAAACCCTAAATATAATAATTGTTGTGCAATGAACTCTGGTGAGGACAACAATTTAAACTCATTAAATTCAATTACCACTTTAAGACCAGATAAGAAAATTGATAATCATATCGAAGAATCCAATGTTTGCAATAGTGTGACATCTTCAATTGTTGACTTATCACCTTCTCAATTGTTATCAAGAGGTAGCACCTTCTACATTTTTCCCTCATCCATGAGCAATCCTAATGATAATCCAAACCTTATTCACAATGATAATTTTGAAATAACAACTTATGCAATTGAAAACGATAATCCTGATGAAGTTGTTGAAAATTCACGGGAAGATTTGGATTTCAATTCTTCTAAACAAACTAACTTAAGTATAGATTGCAATCTCCCTTGGTTTGACATGAATAAAATTAAAACAACAATTTTTGAAGTTGAAAATGACGAAGATAATAAAGTTAACGATTTTGTCAAAAAAGAGGAACTTTGTGAACACGGCTTTTTCAGACTGTTCGAGAATGAACTTTCACCCAACGATCAGTTAAATTTAAATTGTGAAGAAATTGCAAAAGATGAAAAACATGTGTGTGAAGTTGAAAATTCAATTAATAAGACTGATGGTCAATTTGAACCCAGACTTTATTTGAACTTGTTAAGAATACTGAAATGTCAACTAACAAAGCACTCGATATTGAACGTACTCTTGAATTGTACCTTGTAAATGACGAACTTAAGCCGAATAAATTGTAAATTTATACACAAGGATTTGGTTTTACTAATTCAATTATACTTGTGCATGATAGCTTATTGTTGAAGATTACGCTGATGAATTTGTCGAGTACAAGAATCACATCATGCACAAAGCTCGGGTTGAAAATTTTCTGCTTTCAAGATATCTTGATATCTACTTAATTGATTATAAGTGTAGATATAAAAATGAAATGTTGGTAAAAGGAAATTTCATATTAAGCAACGTATGTAAGCATGATGTGAGGGGAACACAAAACAAAAACCAAGTGCGCAAGAAAAATGTGCTGGCAATATTTGCATCACATTCATCGTAAACATATATATTATTTTACATGCAATCCATTTCGGCATATCGACAAATTACATTATATATTACAAATCACTTTGCATTGCATCTATTTATAGGTACTTACCTTTAAGTTTAGAAAACGTTTTGAACAGCGAGGACACCGTTGAATTTAAGTGTGAGGAAAAACTCATATTAAAATCATATTTTTTTTTTTTTAGTTTTGAACAGTGAGGACATTGAATTTAAGTAAACGAGTGAAGTGTGTGCACTAACAAAATTCAAACCCATATAATTAAGAGATGCTACAATGGTTCTACGCTACTCTCCCTATTAGAAAAAGTTAATGCTGAAAAGAATAATAATGAGAATACCAAGGGTATCAAATAGGGATGGCAATGAGGCGGATCTAGGGTCCAAACCCGGTTGTCCCACCCTTGTTTAGGTCTGTTTAGACTCATCTCACTGGGTCTTTGGAGCAGGTAGAATCAACTTTGAGAGGTCCGAGTCTAGGGTCGGTCTGGGGCACGACTAATCCACCTCAGCCCTACGTATTAGTGAAACATCATTAAACTTCTTTATAACTATGATAATTACTTGTCAACCTTTTTAAGTATACGTGGCTATAACTTGAATATTATATACTTCCAATAAATAAGTTGTAAATTTTTCATAGTATTTAGTTGTATTAATAATAATTATACAATAACAAATGCATACATTTTAAACTATTATCGTATAATTCATCTTGTTATATTCTCTTATCACTGCAAACACATTATTAGTTGTATTTAATTTAACATTTAGTGATAAAAACTATAAATAAAATAGTATGCAATGATACACAATTTCATCGGGTTTTAGGGCGAGTCTGATCTACTTTGACCCGTACAGATTCCGGGTACGGGGCAGACTTCCAAACCCACACCGGATCTACGCAGCGGGTTTGGAGCGAGATTCAAAAACCTCGAGGCGAGTCTGAGGCACTAAAAACCCGCTCCAACCCGCCTGATTGTCATCCATAGTATCCTATATTGCTAGTACATCTAGCGTTGGTATACACAACCACTAAGCTCTACCCCACTCTCACGTAAGCCCGAAAGACGTTGCATAGGTGGTATACCTTAGTCTCATTTTATGAGTTGGACACCTAAGGATCACCGACCTATACTAACATTGTCAGAGTCGCTTTGCACAATCCGCCAAGCTTTATTCTATTCTCGCGTAAGCCTGAAAGGCAATGCATGGGTGGTATATCTTGGTCCAATGTTAGGTGTATGCATAAAATACTATTAACTAAATGAATATATATAAGAGGATAAGTGAATGAAATTAAAAAAAATTCTATTTAATTTTATCGATTGAAATTGTTACGCAGTTGGAAATATAAATACCACTTTGAAACTTTGACAATCAAATTAAACCCAATTTCGTAGTTTCACTATGTTTTCAATCGAGATTACTAGCAAGCTACAGTCCAATGTGATGAGAACTTGATTTTTATTTGAAATTTATGGCTAAACTCATGTGTGGTATTTGAAACGCCTTCCTAGTTATATCGCGAATCTTTTAGATAAACCCCTTAAGGAATTAGAATCTTTCCATTTTCCAATTCGATCCGATCTGTGATAAACTTAGATTTCTAACTTTTGACTTAGCATATGTATACTACAATGTTTTAACTATAAAAACATATACATTATATAAGTAAAATAATTCGTGGCTAAGTCAAATAATTTGTCTAATTCTCCAGTTGTAAACATATGTAAAAGTAAAATATTATATCATCACACGAGTAGTTATACAATTAGAACCATGACATATTTATGCTTGTACCTCATGTAATATAATTTTAAAAAAAAGTCACTTATATCAATACTAATTAGTGTGTAAAAATTATAACTAGTTTGTCTAGAACTTCAAGGTACATGAAATAATAATAAATCGACTAAGATAATATGCTATATGGCAAAACCAAGTTCAAGATTCCGACCGACAAGTCGGAGTTCTGCTAATTCCATTCCGGCTCTAGCGTTGACCGGGTCGGAATCCCCTCCAAAATCCAATTCTGCTGAAAGAGGGCAAGATGTAATGGTATAATTAGAAGAAGAGTGGAGGACTGAAGCAAAGAAGATGATTTAAGCAACAAAACCTTAATTGAAAACGTGGCAAATTCATTATAGATGTAGCAAATTCATTTTCAAGTTTTGTTAGCAAGCTAGGTTTTCTTGTTCACCCGTAGATTCATTATCGTGCTTGACAGCTAGTTTTTCCTAGAGGAATGTTATTTCAATTTTTTTTGTAGGATAAGCAGGAAGAAGAAGATGGTGGAGTTACTGAGGGAGAAAATTGAGATTTTTTTTTTAGACTATACAAAGAAATTGCACGTGAAAAAGGGGTTTTTGGACCCATAAAAAGTCAACTAACTAACTTTATAGTAAAAATTATAGCGGAAAACATGCACACACAATATTGGAAATGAATGTGTTGTTCATGTGGGCTAAATGGCCAGGATTTCCAATGACTAAAATTTCACCCGTTGGCATTCAACGCGTTGGACGCGAACGGGTGAAATTTCACCTGTCCCCTATAGATTTCACACCCCCTCTCTCTCCTCCCTCATCCAACCCGAGCCCCTCCAAATCCTCACGTTTTCCAATTTTTAGCGTTCAAAACTCTGCTTTTTCAAGTAATTTGCTCTGCAGTTATATTTACTTTTTAGTTTTCTAGAAACATTATAATTTTTTCGATTTTTCTAAAATTATTAAAATTATGCCTTTTCAGATCTATGGCGCACTCACCCGGTACTGCGTCGTCTACCAATAGCAAACTGACCGGATGAACCCACAGCAGCATTAATTGACATTTACGTAGGCAACCTTGGTTTTATGTGGGACCCACCGCTCTTTTTTGGGCGTTGTTGTTGATGAATTTAATGATATCTGGTTCGAAACGCAAACAAAGAATAAATGGGATAATCTTAAGCGATTGTGCCGATCATGGGACGCTTTGTTATACACTGAAGACGAGGAGGGGAATGCGGACATGGACTACCTGGATGGATGAACGGATGGTGGAACAGTACTATGCACAGGTATCGAAGGTTTAGAAAGCTGCTCTTAAATTCAGGTAGTTGAACCATATGTTTGGTGGATGCATATGAAAGGTCACATGCCAGTATGAGATACCTCCAGTTGTACCTCCCTATACCGTGCCTCATCTCCAGCCGTTTACTACTGCAAATGTATCTCTTTACAGCGATTGGATGCTGGTGAGAGTTCACGAGCCTCATCTAAACGTCTGACATCTAGTCGGGCTGCGACAGTTGCAATGACACCGTCTTTGGTTCTACCTAAACACTTTAACGAGACAGTGGACCATTGCTTTTTTGCACTGGCCAGTGTTATGGACGTTCAAAAGTAAAGAATGTTGAGATTTTTTCGCATCGATCCCGTGATTTTGAATGTGGTGACGACGCTTGATCAACTAGATTTGATTGGTTATTTTAATTATCATGTGAGAAAGTTTCGTGGTGACCAACATTAGTGTTTCTATATTTTGTTTGGTTTGCTGTTTTTTTGTTTGTTCGGTTTGGTTTGTTTAATATTTAACTAATTATATAGCAATTAAAAATATATAAAAATTTAAAATATTCCGTCTACATACTCTCGTTTTGGAACCCAAACGCATTCCCTGTTTAACTCCCAACCCCATTATAATATCTCATATTCGTTTACAACGCACCTGAAGAGTCTGTTCTTCTCCTTACCGGTTTATTTTGTGTGTTTTACAAAGTTACTTGTATTCTTTGTTGGGATAGTAAGGTGTGAAGTTCCAAATCAAAAAGTAGAATTCATATTCATGTTTCTGTTTTACCTCAAGTCTCTGTAGGCTGTAAAAAGAGGGTAATAAAAATGTAACACATTATAATCCTGCACAAATGTAGGCTACAAATTTATGTTAGTACTGATTACTTTGTTACCAATGTGATATGAAACTACTCTCAAGTTAGCAAACCGGAATTATAGCAGAACTTCCAGAATTTCCGAATTGACCCGGAACTTCAATTTTTATCAATGATCGGAATGAAAACAAAAAAACGAAATTTTAAACCTTTGGTAAAAAAATGAAGTACGTGACTTGTTTAAAATAATGCATAAGAAAGTTTCAGCCTTTTCAAATCGTTTACCATACGCATTAGTCTTCTAATATAGAGATTTTAGTAATAACATTTGATTTCTTTATGTGAAAAAAGAACAAGAAATAATTTGCTGACATGGTTATATAATAAATACTATTTTTTATGACTTTCCTGATCCTGGAAAGGGAACAAAAACAACAACACGGAATAGCCAAAAATAAATTTCTGGGAAGAAATAATAGTCAACATATATAAAAGAATTGCATCTTCTTTGCATTATGTACCCATCTAGTGGATTTTTTGCTGCACTTTCATCTGCACGCCATAAACAAAAAAAGCTAATGTCGATCTGAGTCATCCGCTGTGCAATAATACGCATTCCACAACCATAATTATTTCTAAGGCGTTAAAAGGAGGTTGTATGTCCACGACTACATACTCCATTTCTGGAATGTCAACTATAACAGTAAAAGTTTCTAAAACTGTAACAAATAACCATGATGCTTTAGTGCACGCTCGAAATTTTGAAGCAATCAGAGGCTGATTCTTGATTAGATTTGACGATTACTAGATTCACCAAGCATTACTGGTTACACACAGTGGCATAGCCAGCAGTAATGTCTAGGGGGTCGGATATTTTTTACAGTTATTTGAATAATAATAAGAAATTTTCATATCAAATTGTTAAATAACCATAACTAATAACGGATAAGATAGTATTTCATTACACAAGACGATCCATTATTTTGTTTTTTTCAAACATAATCCCCATAAAGTAAATGCTGGTAATCTAGAGTTTTCCATGTCGAGTTCTCACGTTTTGAAACAGATCGATGATTGGCATCATTGCTTCTCGTGTTTTGAATTGATCTGATGATTGCAACATTGCTTCTCATGATCGATGACTGCATTGCTGCTGATCTGAGTAAACATATCTTTCCCGATATATGAAATACAACTATCATTCGACCATTCAACTTCCATTCGACTTCTTAGATCATTTTCACTATATTTTTAGCAAAGAATGCTCTTTCCAAGATAAGATAAAATTTATGACCTTATAAACCAAATTATATACAAATATTCTTTCGCATTAACACCATAACTTATCCAAATCACTAATGGCATTTACACCTTCAAATTCATCATTGGATTTCTTATTCATTTCATAAATCTCCAATTGATTGGTGCGCTCCACTCCGGGAAAAATCATTGGGATAAAATTCAAATAAACGAACCATCTTTATTTTATAAAAAAATAGCAAACAAACCGATCAAACTAAGTGCTGATATAAAAAGAAGCAATTCTGATTTAACACCATTGAAACAATTGGATCAACAATTTGTTTATCTAGACAAAGATAGAACGAAGTAACTCAATAGTGACGTAAATTTTAGTAATTGGTCATCCCTTTTATCTACCCAAAAGACGATAATTATCATGCATATTTGAAATCTGAACACTGTATTTTGTCCAAAAAAACCAATCTCATTCGAAAGAGTATCTTATTCATTATATCTCGTTTTGTGTAAGTGTTCCTTAAAAAAATTACCCACATCAAAACATTTATGATATCTTGATCTTTCCACTGTAGCGTTTTGTAAAGATCGTTGGTAATTGCAGGTACAAATTTCATCAAATTTAATATAAATTTAAAATCATAAGATTACACTTTTATCAGATTCAAAGGTTCTCTTTTTTATCAGCTGGCAAATCTTCTCCCAAATCGGTAAAGACATCAACAGGCGAAGGAAATATAACAATTAAATCAATTAGTGTATCATGACATAAACCCCAACATGTATCTCTCGATTGTTTCAAACTACGCTGCTAATTCAACCCTCGGCCGCTAGATTGCTCGCCGCTTTCTAGTTGAGCATATATTCTATTTGCTTCTTTGTCTCTAGAAATATCTCGATGCGGCACTTACACGATGCTCCAGCAATATTCATCAAATTATTAACCAAGTGAAAAACTCAAAATATATGATCTATATCTTTAGCAACATGAAGAAGTGCTGTTTGAAGTTGATGTGCAAAACATAGAAAGCAGAATTGTTCTCAGTAAGAATGTGTTCTAAAACGACTGAACATATTTTGCATATTACACCACCATCATCATAAGCTTGGCCATGTTTACTAAAAAAAAAAAAAAGCTACATGAGATGTTTTGATAGAAATTGATATTGTATTAGAAACATGTACAGTGCCAGCAAATCTTACGGTAACACCTCATGCCTCATCCACGAATCGCAAAACAATTGTCGTTTTCTTTTTAATCGAAGTTTCTTGTGCTTCATCAATTAACAACGTAAACAGTCCTCTAAAAAGATGTTTTAGAATAACATTTATGATCTCCACAGCAATAGAAATTACAATATCTTTTTGAATACCCGACGATGTCATTTTCTAATTTTGTGGTGCCTTTATGTGTATATGGCTTTTTTTTTTTTTAAACATTTGTAAAAATGTTAACAATGACGTATTTGTAAACATGCTCTTGAACTGTCTTGATCATCTGCATCGCAGGTCAGAATTTGATGTCGCAAACTAGGATTGGATCAAAGATATGATAAATTCAATTGGATGTGACTTTGAGTTTCTGAGTTTGGAGTAACTGCCTTTTGAATATTGGTGCTAGGGTTAGTATTAGAAACATTGAAGTTACCGAATATCCAACTTCATCGGGTCTGTTTACAAACGATGTTATAAAATATTTCCACAAATTTTAAATAAACAAATTTGTTAATTAGACTTAATAGATTTTATATTTTATATTTTATATTTATGCATAAGTTTGTTGTCTTTAAACCTCGTCTTTGTTACACATTTATGCACAAATTCATGGTTGTTTAACTTCATTATCGTTACATGTTTATACCTTGAATCGAAACTCGGATGGCCATTCATCAAAATCAAAATTGATTTCATCATTAAATTTAGCACAATTTCATCCCCAAAAAAATCAAGTCAGAAACCCAGGGCAAAGGCACATATCGGTTTCAAGGTTGGGATCATAACTGGTTTCATCATCAAAACAAACATTCACAAAATTAGGGTTTAGGGCATACCCATAACAAACGCAGCATGCGATCAGATGAAGTGAAGTGAAATGAAGATGCTGCAACAATGCAAGTTTTCAGCAGCGACGACTCCGATCATCAATGGAGATTATGTGGCAATAGAGTGGGTTCGTGTGAAATAGATATCTGATGAAGGTTTTTTAATTTAATTGGTTCGTCCGCAACAGGGAGCAGAAAATCTTTATTTTTGCTTTATTTTATTGTTTATTATCTGAACCAAAGAAGATGGAATGAGGAAAAAAAATTATAAACCGCATACTAGGGGGTCACGTGACCTCCCCAGCTAATATACGCCCCCGCCCCTGGTAACATGCAGAAATAAAATGTGGTATTAACACAAAAGGTCAATGTCAATCTCTTCCCATTACAATTCCAGTAACTATAACTTAATCTCAGTAGCTAATAAAGAATGCATACATTAGGATAATGCGTGCACCTCGATAATCAGTTGAGAAGTAGTGCTAGACAACCAACACTTGATTGATATTACCGCGAATGACAGTACTGTTTGATAGATATTCCAGCATAGTTCACAATATTTGTATCATCAAGCTCTGCTAGTGGAATGAATAGCTACAGCCAGTATTAGAGGCGGGATCCATGAGAAGATTGGCGATAGGGAAACGACTGCCCTTCCATAAAATAACATTATAGAAAAGCATAGCTGCAAAACAGTGTGACAGTATAAGTTAATGAGGTGGGGCAAAATGGTTTATGTAATTACGGTATATATAAAAACAGAATGGAAAACATTTCTCGAATCAAATCCTACATATGATCTTACCAAGAACATATATGTATGCAGCCATATCTTTTATCTCCCCGATGAAATTTTTCATACAGGATATTGAGCTAATTTTCTGTAGAAATGATCTTCACAAAATTTAGTCTAATTTCTAATCATGTGTTCCCTTTAAAATTTAGTCTAACTTCATTGTTTATAATATGAAATAAGAAGTATAATGGCATAGATATCAGATGTGAGTGGCTATACATCAATATATGATTTTACTTATGAAATAAGATGTTTGTTCTTCCTCAATAAAAGAAATAAGATGTTTGTTATATGGTCATGCTAAACTGGAAAAAGCTTGTACTACCATCATCTTAAAAAAAACTACCAAATCTCAAAAGGGAAAAAACGCAAGAAAATAAATAAAACAAAACAAAAATAATATCCTTCTGTTTCCTAGGTTTCTACATTGTTTTCGACATACAGATTTCACGCAAACACACTAGAGTACGTAGTAAAAGCAAAATATTTTTCCACCAAAAAAGCCTTTATGATGTCTATCGGTATCGAATGAAAATTGAAATAATGGCATACCTTCAAATGTATACAAGCAATGATTGCACTTGCCGAAAGAAGCAGTACTCTTAGCCTTTTCTTTGTTTTTATCGGAGTAGATTGAAAGCAAGTAGCTGACCTTACGGTGCACATTCCATAAATAAGAATAAACATAGGTGTAACAAAACAATACAGAAATGGCAGTGTGATGGTCATTGTATCAGGATAGCCCAAACCCTTTAAAAAATTGTCATTACTGTTTACTCTCCAACCAAGCATATACATTGGAGATATAGGCCCATCCACAGATGTCACATGACCCCAAAACCACGGCAATGTAATCAAACCAAAAAGGTAAAGTACCATTGAATACCATAATGCATTACTTCTAGAACCCTCAATCAAAAACCACAATACCAGAAAAATAAGCTTCTTTTGTTGAATGGGTTTGGAGATTGAAACCGAAGCTGCCCATTTTTGATATGACACACTTTTATCCATAAATAGATTCAAAAGTTTGGGCAAGAATAACAATATAATAAGAAATGAAATATCTCCCCATAAGAGTATTGAATATAGTCTTTCCCATCTTATTTCAATAACCAAATGAGCTAACAAAGTGTTCGGATATTTTGAAGCATATTTGCCTTCAACTGAAAAAGGCCTGAGGGCACTCATACTTTCTTTACCTGTGGAATCTATTACAAAAATTTGCAGCCAATAACGCGTAGCAGAAGGGTCATTTCTGTAATTTTCAGCATTCCATTTGGAATGATATAGTGGTTTTGAATCAGATGGCAATAATGGTATTTCCTCTACAGTTTTGAAAGATCTTAATGAATCGTACACCTTTGCAGTAACATTAACAACTGGTGTACCGGAAAATATAAGGGCATTTATATCATTTCGAAATAAATAGCTTTCTCGTTTAGTCTTTAAGATGTTCATATTAGTCGAATCAGTTGGGTATGTGATAAGAATGGAAGTCTGGAATGCTTTGTACTTGTTAAGTTCAATATCCAAAAATGATATAGCTCCTTCATCAAATGCTAAAATTCTTATTAACCTCGACTCTTTCCAATCTCCTAACTCCCACTCCCAAAATTGTTTTTTCCCAGAACTAGAATCATTTGAGGCAACATTTACGTTGTGTTTTCTCCACAATTGCTTGCTAAATTTTGCATGCAAATGACCACATATGTAAGCTGATACACCTTGCTTTGCAAAAATATATTCATATGTTTTCCCTGACTCTGATGAAGCCGTGAATGAAATTGGAAAGTGCCCGAACGCAAGTTTGCAAGTTTGTAATTGAGGGTGAAGGAAATTTGAATGTTGAAGTTCAAATTCCAATGCATTTAATTGGTTATCGGATGGATGACCAAATAAATTTGTGGGTCCACGAATCCCGATATCCATTGAATCGTCTATCCCAATGATCAAGTATTTCCAATTGCTTCCCTGCAAAAAATCTTTAAGAGGCATTTAATTTCAATGGTTCATATGTAGTTTGTACAGATATAAGGATGAAAAATGGGGATCATCAACTGCTTACAAATGCATTTGTTAAAATTTATGTTAAAATGTACTAGCCCCAAGCAAGCATGATGTGTACATGCATGATACTTGTCGTAGGCAGCGAAAAAGAGTTCATAATTATAGCTATATGCATAAAAATTGCATTTTTATTGTCCATAAAATAAATTTAAAAAAAAAAAAAGCATATATGGATTCATATTAGAATGAACCTAACGATTCTTTCAGTCAAAAATCTCATATTTAATCAAGACGACCGGACGATGGGAAGGAGACAACGGTAATATTGGGAATTTATTATTAAAAAAAAATTACGGCTGAAATTTGATAGATTAGTTATTACTATTAGAGATGATATGCAATCTCACTCAAAGTGCATGGAACAGAACCAGAATACTGAATACATACCATAAGTGATATACTTTGTATGGTGTTATGCCTGTTGAACTGCGAACTAATGCTGTAATATGAAAAGAAATCCAAACTGCTACCAACAGAAGGAACTCCATATTTGTCATGATTGCCTCTTATATCAAAAACTCTCCTCTTGTCCATGCCACTTTTGGTAAGAACTAAATCCATGGCGTTTCTGTATTGGATCCATTCTGTCTCATCCTGCCTTGTGCTTGTCCTTTTAATGTTTTTAGCATCTAATGGCAATGTGAAAGAATAAAAGTCAATCGAATCTATAAGCCACGGTCTGTCTTGTTTCTAAGCAAGCAGATTGCCAATTAGATGCAGTGTGCGTGCTGCACATACGCTAAAAGAGTTTCAATAAAATTAACCTCTGAAGTAATATAGGTTCTGATTCACATGTCCTATACAGTGACCATAAAATTCTATACCCTAACTGGAAGCTAAACTAATAGATTCACAAACCAACACTAATCAAAAGCGAGTTCAATCGGATTACAAGTAAACCTACAATCAAAAATCTATCAAAACCTAACAGAATATAGCTTAAATTACCAGTCAGATCTCCGGTAACAAGCAAAAGCATAGGCCTGATCACTTTTAAAGCAGGCGCAAGCAACCGTACCAAACTTTCACCTCTCTCCTTATCATAAGCACTGATATGCAAATCAGACACTTGAACAACCCACGCAACATCCCCTTTCAATTCAAAAACTTCTCTCGAAACCAACTCTGCAGAATCCGCAAAAACGACGAATAACAGCAGGAATAGCAGTAACAATCGAATATTAGCCATCACGGAGCAAAGATAAACGGCACATGAGCCGTATTTATAGCGGGACTTTCGAATTGGATTCGATTGAAATGGAACCCCACTAGGGTTTGGTTTAGAGTTGAACCGACAACCGTCCATGCGGGGTCATGTTGGAAAAATATGGTCTTTGTAAGAATTAGGCATTCAGTTGGAATTAACCGATATATTTAAACAAGTTAGTTGAATGTTGGTGGTTTCTTTTTAGTACGTCGACGCAACCATTATTAACTCATCATGCTTTATCAAATGAGAAGAAGGCAGGCATTAGTTTTATTTATTACTAGTAAAACCACATAACAGTGGGAATAACCGACTTTGTAATACATCTTAATTTAATTTCCATATAATAAAAAAATACATTTTCATGTTGTTTTTTATATATGGACATATTGAAAATTTCAGTGAAGTACCCTACCATTTGTTCATTCATAATTAATATTTATGACTAATTTGCGCATGGATAAGAGAAAATAAACATCATGATTTTTGCTTTAAAGACAAGACTATAAGGTTGCAATTAATGTGAAATAACTTTTCATATGAAATGAATGTTCTGGACAACTTCTTGCATGACACATATGGATATAAATAAGGTAAACAATTACCATGCCTCATTAGGGAAAATGTTGAGATTTATAAAATTAACCAGACAGCTACTTCTGAGTTCCACCTATTTTCTTTGAAGTAATAACAAATTATGTAATCAAAATATTTTTTTGCTATCACGGATAGATGTCATATCATTCTTAATAAAAGCTCATATAATAATTATTTAGTATCTTATATTGTAGGCTAACAAGCGGAGACTCGTGCGCTGCACGGAAGCATAAAGCGCGCGGGAGCATAACTAAAAGCAGGAAAAATATTTGAGCATGATTTTGGAAAATGAGACCTTAAAACATAATAGTGAAGTATTTCTTAAACGCTCAGTAGTTTTAATTTGGAAGTCTGAGAAGCTACATACATGTAAAATAAACCTCAAATCTATGTATGATATTGTAGAGTAAAATTTAAAAAAAAGGTTCAATTGTTAAGTTTAAAAAAAATTCTAATGCTTTACTAAATGGTGCATCTGATGATTAAATGACCACTAATGTCGATTGACTTGTGTAATGGAATATCATTAACAAACAAATACCCGATTGAAGGTTCTCTTAATCCAATCGTACGATTAAGTCATCATACAAAAGCAATCTCAGTTTTAACAGAAGATAAACAACTATTTCATAATGAGACAATTGCCGTACAATTATGATAATGTAAAAAACATAATACCCGTTTAACCATTCAATTATGATAGCGTTAAAAACATACAATTGCCATACAAAAATTGATAAAATTTCTGGTTGGTTATCTTCTTTGTCACCATCCATTTTCCTCTGTATACTCTATCTATAAAAAAAATGTTTAGATAATACAATTAAATAATGAATATTTCTTATTTTGAAACATATATATTTTGTATGCACTTACCACCGCAGCAATGAAAGTTGCATCCCAACCGTACTCATCTATTACCATACTCGTCTATTATCAACGGAAGCTGGAAGGAGGAGTTGGTTTGTGCGTCTGTGGAAAAGAAAAGGGGACTGTGTATTTATAACTAAAGCATAAAATTGCTTAGGTTATTTGTCATAACTTCGCATCCACGATTGATACTTACCATTATTATTATCTCTATTCAATTAAGATTTTGTGTATAATTCGCCACTTATATATATGGCTCAGATTATTACATACATTTTTATGTTAAATGTTGCTGAAATTCTTTAAATGTGCATTATTACTTACCATTATTACTATCTCTATTCAATTAAGGTTTTGGTGCTGAAATTCTTTAAATATGCATTACTACTTACCATTATTACTATCTCTATTCAATTAAGGTTTTGTTTCTGAAATTCTTTAAATGTGCATTATTACTTACCATTATCACTATCTCTTTTCAATTAAGGTTTTGTTGCTGACTTTTCAATTAGAGTTAACTGATGTTTTTAACGGCGTTAACTTTTCAATGTGAAAATTGAAGATTTGTCCTACATTACAGTATGCAGAACCGTCTGATATATTTGTTTTTATTAAATCCTAGCCCTTCTTAGTCTTTTCCATTATCTCCAAGCAATCTTATTATATAGATTTTATTTGTATACTTAAAATTGCTAAACAGACATGAAAAACTATAATAAATTAGTACACATCAAATATTACTTTACATACGCCTGTCTTTTACTAAATTATCATTTTTTCATCTTCCTTTTTTTCCCTCTTTCCAACCTTAAAAACATAATTATCCATAATTAGAAATTTGTTATACCAAATTGAATAAAATTTAACAAAATAGGCTTTACTTCTTGCAATAATTTTTTAAATTTCTCAATTTTAATAGAAGTGCTTAAATTGTAGAAGAAAAATATCAATATATTTAAATTACAACGAATGTTGCCTTCATTGAAATTTCAAGTTTCATGATAAAATAATTCATTAACCTTTGAACAAATATATATAATTCGTATCAAATTTTATTACTTTAAAGTTTATTTTATTTACTAATATTTTCTTATTTCCAAAAAATGTATTTTGTTTTAAAATAAATTAATAACTTAAATAAGAAGTAATAAATAAAAAAGGATTAATAGTCCTTAATAATTAAGATTGAATAATCAATATTCGATTATAATTAAGTAGTAGTTACTAATTAACAATTGATGAACAAGAAATAATAATCAATAATTATTTTTTTTAATGATTCATAATTAATATGAAATAATTGGATTATATATATATATATGGTAAAAAAGACGGCAAAAACTGGATTATATAGTTATTGTTGCAGGTTTTTTAATGAGCATTAATGAATCAAATTGTATAAGTCTTGTATCAATTGATTGTATAAAGTGCATTTAATTAACATTAACGTTAAAACTGGTAATAAATGCACATAAAAAAAGAAAATACAAGGAACTGATATATGAGGCTTGTAACGATTATTCAATAGACATTGTAATTAATGCATCATTCAAAGGAGGACAAAATGGGTATTGTAAAAATGCTTCAGATGGACACAAGTTTTCGAATGCTCGGTTGAATTAAGAAAAACCAACAAAGTCGGTTTGATAATTATACTTTTGATGAATGTTTATTCGTTAAGGCCCTATTTTTAAGTAATGTTAAAGATCTTATTTTTAAGCAAAGTTTAGATATATTTTTTTAAAAGTGATTTTAAGATCAAATCTAGTTAGGTTAAGATTCTACTATGAAGCAATGGTATGATCTTATTTGTAACTAACATTAAGATTTAATCTGGTAATATATGTTACATTAGTGCAACCGCACAATGTTGGGAAACAGACCGTTAGATTGAATAGTTCAAAAAAGTAGTTTTTTTAAATTAGTCTTTATCGAACATCAAAAAATAATGTGATAAAAGATATTATAAATTCGAGGGACCAAAGGAGACAAAGGTGGAGAGAAATAAGTAAATTAGACTGGTAAAAATTAAATTAAAGATATTTAAGGAGACATGTTATAAATATGTTTCATGTTTTTTTGGCTTCAGAAAAGTTGATTTTGGCCAAGTAACAGTAAACAAACCTCCCTAACGGTCAGTTTGATTGATTTGGCTAAGTGACGGTAAACAAACCATCCTAACGGTCAGTTTGATAAAAGTATTTTTGGTAGTTCACTTTTATGCTAAAAAGTATGACATCAAGGATACACAACTATTAATACAGGTTAATAGCCAACAATACAGCAATCCTCCATCGTGATTCTGACCATTAACTCGGTTTGCCAACCAAAAGTGACATGTGTTTCAATCTTGGTTCATTAATTAATCTATCAAATCGGGTCAGTTCCACATACTGACGGTTGTTTGCATGAATTTGAACAGGGTAAAAACCAACAGAGATTGAGGGTCTATTCTCGTGATGGTGAGCAGATGAAATGAGCAGTTGTTTTGACCGGGAATTGAACGGTTAAAATAAAGTGAATGGACGATTGTTTATATGTATATTATGACGGCCTGCCGTGTACCAGCCGACATTTCCCTTGAAATGCGTTGTGCCAATGCCCGACTAACACGGGATGGTCGTCAAAAAGGGTTAAAACAATGAACTGCCAAAGAACCAGTAGTATATCTCATAGCGCATGGAATAAAATATAATAGTAACATAACTTAATATAAAACAGGTGAGATAGTACATAAGTTGAAAACTAAACTATAACTATTAGAGTAGCGGAATCCAAAATACAGCTTCATATCCAGTTATTACAACTTTAAAATATTATCTCTAAAAGGAAATAAAGAGGTATACTACTAATGCCCAAAGCAGTGACCAACAATAACATGGGGAGGACATATATATATATATATATATATATATATATATATATATAGTATGTGGAAGTCTCCTGCTCGTCTCCGTACAGCTACTCTTGCATAACCACCTAACTTATCTCTAGTCTGTTCGTTTAGGAGCACTCAGAGTAATAAGAAGAGACATAAAACTCTAGGTCAGAAGAAAGTCTGGTATGAGCGATAGCAACAAAATAAAGCAATAACAGGTATAAATAATCATACCTGACCTGGACCTGCAACCAAAGAGTTAGCACAACAAGATGTACAGTACTCTAAGATAACACTAACATAGAGTGTAAAGTGGAAGTGTACATGTCATAGTGATAGAAAACATCAAACATAGCAATCATCCTCGCATCTCTCACTCAGTGCGTAAAGCATACGGTATCTACCGCTTTGATCACCAGATCCATTGGGGCCATGACGGAGTCCAACTCCGTACAACTATCGCTACGACCACTTTGCCTTTTGGGGCCATGACGGAGTCCCACTCCATACAGCTATCACTTTGACCCCAACACACTGGTGCACAGTCAATAACCCTAACGGGTCAACCAGTCCACACAGCCCTGGGTCTGGTTCGTCTACATACCCCCTCTCTCAATAGTGAACCAAAATTATAAATATCGAATACCCCTTTGCGCACGTCCCGCAGCAAAGCCCAACTTTTGAAGTTAACTCGTTGGTTCCTATTCGGATCCTGAGCCATAACTTCTCGTTTGGACTTCCTTTGCATCTTAGGTTTTAGTCGGATTGGAGTTGATCTTTAGAAGAGTTCACGATCATCGTCGCTCGTACATACTCCATAGGGATCGGTCGCTCGTCCATACTCCACCAGGTTCGCTCATTCAAATTTCTTTCTTCTGGTTCGGTCACTCGCACTTCCTTCTCCAGGCTCGGTCGCTCGTTCTTCCCTTTCCGGGCTTGCTCGCTCGAAGCTCCCTCTTCGGGCTCGCTCGCTCGCACGTACTTCCCTCTCCAGGCTCGTTCGTTCATACTTCACAAGGTCGGTCACTCGTCCAGGTTCGCTCACTCGACCTTCTTCTATTATGCTCACTCGCCCGTCCTTCTTCCACCAGGGTCGGTCGTGCATACACCCTGGATCGGTCGTGCATTATAACGACCCGTATTCTACGCATTGGAGGATCGTAGAATATTTATTTCTTCCACATACGAAGTCGTATAGTCGTGTAACTTTAAGGAACGATTATTGGGGTCATTTCCCATGTTCACGATTTTTGTCGATTTTTAAATGACCGTTTTGCCCTTGGAGAATCTTGTTTCGTATATAACCTTTGATTGGTAAGGAGTTTTGACCTGAAACTACTTCCATTGGATTTGGATGATGGTTTATCTTTCCGTAGAGTGGTAACATTAGCCAAACGGACTTACCGATTGGGAGATATGGTTGAAACAAGGTTTGAAAGGTGAAAAACTGCTTAAGTGGGCTTAGGAGAGTAATTAGTGAATGGGCCCATAACCCATTTCGGGATTAGGGTTATGAGAGAGCTGAAATGAGTCAGAGAACAGTTATTTTCATTTTTTTCCAGCCGTCATCTACCTTCCTCTAACCCTAGCAATGGCCTCCACCTTCTAAATCACTCCCAAATCACCGTTTAATCATCTATTAAGCTAATCAAACATCAAATCAAGGCAAATCAACATTAAATTGGAGATAGAGCTGCTGTGTTACATTGGGATTCAAACCATATCAGAGATATTTTCAGATCTATAGTTTATTTGTGGCTAAGGTGAGTGATTTGCATCGCTTTTCACTAATTACGGCTAATTAGAGGTGATTAGTGATAATTAGCGAAATTATGCATGTTAAAAATATGGAAAAATATTCAAAAATTCTGAAATATTATTTTATGCCTCTGTTAGAAATTTGGGTTAATTTGGACATGTTTTGTTAATCCTAATGTTAGACTTGATTAAACATGATTAAGGGGAAAACATGAGTTTTGGGTATGTTTGATCCATATAAACATGTCATATTATTGTTTTGGTGTTTATGGTTGATTATGCATGTTGTTATTATTGTAGGTATGCTTTGTGATTGCTTAGTAAAGTCAGAATGGTCGAAAACGTCGTTGTATGGCGTAAATTGCTTACTGGAATAGTTGCAGAAATTAGTCAGACCACCACCCCCCGATCGTGAAGAACTATCACGAACCGAACCCCTCCGTCCGTGAGGCACCCTTCAGGAGTCGAGCATGCAACCACGAGCCGACCTAGAGCTTGGGACACGATCTTGAGTCACGAACCGAAGCAGGGACCATCCACGAGCCGAGTTGGGGAGGAGGATCACGAGCTGGTGTTTCTCTCACGAACCAAACAAGGTCACGAACCGGAATGGAGCACCACGAGCCACCTGATCACGAACCACCTCCACAAGCTGGAACAGACCAGGTTTCACGAACCGATCACCACGAGTAGACCATGGTGTCACGAGCTGAGTGTACCCCGAACCGTGAGCTGCTACGTATCTTGAATCGAATGGGAACTGAACCATGAACTGGGGGAGACCAAAACCCGAGATGCAAAGGTAGTCCAAAGAGGAGGTTAGAACTCAAGATCCAGGCGGGAACCACGACTTAACTTCGTGAGTTGGATTTTGCTGCGGGACATGTGCAAAGGGGTTATCGATGTTCATAACGTTGATTCACCACTGAGAGACGGATGTTAGGCTATGGATCAGTGCAGTGGAGTAACCATTACTCCAAAGGGGCAAAGTGATCGTAGCATGGCTATGAGCCAGTGCAGTGGAGTCGTTATGACTCCAAAGGGGAAAAGTGGACATAACAAAGGATTAGTGGCTGTGGATTAGTGCAATGGGGTTATTATGACGCCCAAGGGCAAAGTGATCACATTAAAGTATTGGGTAATCAAAGTGGTGGATATCGTATACTTTACGCACTGAGTGAGAGATGTGAGGATGATTGCTATGTTTGATGTTTGCTATCACCATGACATACACACCCCCTCCCCATTGTTTTCACACCATGTGTTAGTGTCACCTTAGAGTATTGTACATCCTGTTGTGCTAACTCTTTGGTTGCAGGTCCAGGTTCAGGTATGATTATGTATACCTGTTATTGTTCTGTTTTTCCTGCTTATCGCTCATACTAGACTTTTGTTTGACCCAGAGTTTTATGTCTCTTCTTATTACTCTGGGTGCTCCTATACGAGCAGACTAAAGACAGGTTAGCTGGTTATGCACGAGCAGCTGTCCGGAAATGAGCAGGAGGCTTACACGTATCATTCCCATGTATTCTCCTTATGTTGGTATTGGTCACTACTTTGGGCATTGTAGTGTACCTTCCTATTTTGCTTTAGAGACGGTATTTTGAAGTTGTAATAATGGTTTTGGATCATAAGCTGTATTTTGGATTTCCACTGTTATGATGATTTAGTTTTCAGCTTATGCGTTGTCTCACCTGTTTTATGTTAAGTTATGTTATTATTATATTTTATTCCATGTGCTGTGAGACATTCTACAGGTTCTTTGATAATTCTTCGTAGTTGTTTCTTTTCTTCTGACGACCACCCCATGTTGGCCGGGCATTGGCACAACGCATTTCAGGGAAATGTCGGCTGGTGCGGGGCAGGCCGTCACATTCGGTATCAGAGCTCTAGGTTGCGTAGTTAACCTAGGGGAAGACATCAGAGAGAGATAGTATACGTATATGAGAGCGCGTATTTGTGATATTTTGGTTTTCAAAAGCTATATATATACACTATTAGTATATTTAAGGATGAAATCGCACTGCACTAGCACCACGAAGGAGATGGTTAATCGTTTTCTCTTTACAGACTGAACGATGAGCTGATATATGACGAGTACGGGTTCAGGGGCCAATAATAGGAATGCCTCTGATATGAGGACGATGTTTACTACCTTCATGAGAGAGATGCTTAGGGATGTTCAGGGAGCAGTTCCTAATGCTGCTAACGGTGGTGGTGCAGTAGCGCGGGCGCCTAGGGCCGACTTTGCCAACCTTTGCAAGGATTACACTAGTCTTGGTGGGAAGCCGTTCCACGGAACGGAATCGGCTACAGAAGTTCAAGATTGGCTAGATATTTGTGAGCGCATCTTTGCGGATTTGGGAATCGAGGATGCAATGAAGAGAAAGCTAGCACCCCATCAGCTGCAAGGATGAGCAATGAATTGGTGGAATGATATTAAGGCAGCTACTCCTGAGGATCAAGTTACATGGAATTAGTTTAAGGCCCGATTTAGTGACAGGTTTATCCCAGCTGCTCAAAAATCGAAATTGTTTAGGAGATTTTTAGAGCTTAAGCAGAATGGTAGGGCAATCTCGGAGTACATGCTGAATTCGATACCTTATCAAAATATGGACTTTCCCTTATCGATGCTCCCGAGAAGAAGAATGAGAAGTTCATAACAGGCTTAGATCAGTACTTGGGGGAAAGGCTCATAAACCATATTGATGAGACTTTTGAATCAATTGTTGGGAAAGCATTGAGATCAGAGAGCCTTTATCCTAAGCCCAAGACTGAGGTCGCTGTTACATCTGCAGCGGGGCCAAAGCCGCAGGCAAGCGGCGGAGACAAGAATAATTCTCAGAATAAGAAGAAGCAGAACCAGATCAAGGATGGTCAGAAAAAGAAAGACAGGAATGACGCAGGGTGCTATAGTTGTGGCAAGAAGGACCACTATGCTAAAGATTGTAGAGCCAAGCCAGCGGACAGAAAGTGCTTCAACTGTGGCCAAGTGGGACATCTTAAGGATAAATGTCCATAACCTTCTAAAGAGAAGCAGATTGTGAAAGCATATGCTATCAACGTTGTTCCTTCTCAGTCGAATGCCCCAACTGTGGCGGAGAAGGGAAAGAATATCATCATTCAAGGTATGCTTTCTATTTATGGTGTTCATGTTTGAGTATTGTTTGATACCAGGGCTTCCCATTCCTTCATATCTAGTGATCTGGTAGATAGGTTGGGATTAGAACCCGAGATTGTCGATAGACCTTTAGTTGTGACGAACCCGATCGGTAGTTCGACTAGCCGTAGTATGATTTGTCATAATTTGGTCCAATCGAGTCATGAATATATGTTTGCTTGTGATTGCTTTGTTTTGTGCTTTACTGGATTTGGCATTATTTTGAGAGTCGATTAGCTCCAAAGGTACGGAATGGTGGTAGATTGTGAGGGATTTTCGGTGACTATTAGGGCGGATGATGGGCGGGGGGTAGTGTTTGGTGGCCTACCTAATGATGAGGTGATGGATAATTTTCCAAATTCACTCGACATTTCGCAGGACGAGTTATCAGGGATTCCCATTGCTGGGCAGTATCCGGATATCTTCGAAGAAGTGACCAGACTTCCACCACACCGAGAGATTGAGTTCCGTATTGATTTAGTGAAAGATGCCAGACCTATAGTGATGCCACTTCGCCGTATTGCACCAAGGGAGCAGCGAGAGCTCGGGATGCAAGAAAGCGATCTTTTGAAGAAGGGATTTATCCGAAGGAGTGTTTCCAAGTGGGGCACACTAGTGGTATTTGCTACTAAAGTAGATGGTTCCCTTCGATTGTGTGTAGAATATCGTGAGTTGAATAAGGTGACGAGGAAGAATAAGTATCCTCTTCCGCAGATAGACGATTTGTTTGATCAGTTGAGTGGAGCAAGAGTGTTCTTCCAGTTAGATCTCGCGTCAGGTTTCATCAGCTCCGAGTAGCAGCTGAGAGTATACCTAAAATGAGATTTCGGACATCGCCTGGATTCTATGAGTGGTTGGTCATGCCATTTGGGTTGACCAATGCACCAGCATATTTTTTGGACCTTATGAATAGGGTATTCAGGGATCAATTGAATAAGTTTGTTCTTATGTTCGCGGACGATATCCTTGTTTACTCAAGGACAGAGGAAGAACTCAAGGAACATTTGAGGACAGTGATGGAGGTGTTGAGAAAACACTAATTGAAAGCGAAATTTTCTAAGTGTCACTTCTGGAGGAGGGAAGTGAGATTCTTGGGCCATGCTGTTTCCAAGAATGGTATTGTCGTGGACCCTACAAAGGTGGCTACGATACCAGATTGGTTCATGCCCAAGAATGCAACGGATGTAAGAAGTTTCCTGGGATTGGCTAAATATTATCATAAGTTTATCCATGACTTCTCCAAGATAGCAGCGCCGTTAACTTAGTTGACCAAGAAGAATCGAGCTTTCATCTAGGACAGAAAGAGTGAAAATGCATTTAAGAGTCTAAAGGAAAAGTTGACGTGTGCACAAGTGTTAGTTATCCCTAAAGGGAACGAAGAGATGACGGTATACACGGATGCCTGTGGTACCGGACTAGGTGTTGTACTGATGCAAGGAGGTAAGGTTGTAGCTTATGCTAGTTGGCAATTGAAACCGCATGAGAGAAGATATCCTACACATGATCTGGAATTGGCAGGGATCGTGTTCACATTGAAATGTGGAGACATTATCTCTTGGTAGAAAGATTTGAGTTGTTTACTGATCATAAGTCGTTAAAGTACCTTTTTCTCCTAGAAAAAATTAAATCTCCATCAGCGGAGATGGTTAGAGTTCTTGGCTTCATATGATTTTGATATTGCATATACACCCGGGAAGGGCAATGCAGTAGCTGATGCATTGAGTAGGAGACATGCCAGTTTAGGGGCTATGTTTCTTGAATGGAAGCAAATGGAGTATATTGCGGGATATGATTTCAGACCTAAGTGCGAATTGGATCCCGGAATGTTAGCAAGTTTAACGATCAGACCCACTTTTATTGAGCAGATTGGTTCTAGTCAGAGGGACGATCATAACTTATTGGAAATCATCTCCAAGTTAGAGATGGGTATCGATGAGGAGATGAACAAGTATGGGCATGATCGAGAAGGACGACTTCGAAAGAATGGGAGATTAATTGTGCCCAATGTCAATGGATTGAGAGATGAAGTGTGAATGTCATCACTCAAAAATGACTATACATCCGGTGGTAATAAAATGTATCGAGACATGAAGCAGACCTACTACTGGGAAGGAATGAAGAGAGATGTTGGGAAGTTTATATCCAAGTGCATGAACTGCCAGATAGTTAAAGCCGAGCAAAAGAAGCCTAGTGGTTTGTTACAACCGCTGGAAATTCCTGAATGGAAATGGGAACAAGTCTCAATGGATTTCACTGATGGTTTACTAAAGACTAGGTTGGGCCATGATAGTATTTGGGTGATTGTGGATCGATTGACCAAAAGTGCAAGGTTCATACCGGTCAAGTCGAATAGAACAACCGCTAAGTTAGCAGAACTGTATATGAAATGGGTAGTGAGATTTCATGGAGCATCTAAAGGTATTGTGAGAGACCGAGATCCATTATTCACCAGTGGGTTTTGGAAGAGCTTACAAGAGGCTTTAGGATCAGAATTACATCTCAGTACTGCATACCATCCTCAAACCGATGGTCAGATGGAGAGGGCGAATCGCGTATTAGAGGATCTCTTGAGAGCTTGTATATTGGATTTTGGTGGATCATGGGATGCCTATTTGCATCTGGTTGAGTTTGCATATAATAATAGTTATCAATCCAGTATTGGTATGGCTCCATTTGGGACTTTATATGAAAGACCGTGCAACTCACCATCATGTTGGTTGGAAACTGGAGAGAAATTTATGCTTGGACCAAATGTGACAAGAGAAACATCAGATAAGATCAAGGTTATTCAACAGCGAATGAAAGTTGTCCAAGATAAGCAGAAGAGTCATGCTGATAAAAGACGAAGAGAATTGAAATTCTCTGTTGGTGACTTGGTGTTTGTCAAGATTTCTCCGTTATAGAGCGTGATTCGATTTGGTAGGAGAGGCAAGTTAGCACCAAGATATGTTGGTCTATTCCCAGTTCTCAAGCAAGTTGGGAATTTAGCATATAAAGTAGAATTGTCTGACAAGATGGCAGGAGTTCACAACGTATTTCATGTTTCCCGGTTAAGGAAGTTTGTGCATGATTCTGATATGACTATTGCACCAGATCAGTTGGATGATATCGAAGTAGAACCCGAAGTGGTTGGGAATCACAGACCAATTCATATTGTCGAATATGATACGAAGCAATTTCGAAGGAAGGTGGTGAAACTAGTCAAGGTCCAGTGGGGTGATGATGAGAACGATTGTACTTAGGAAACAGAGGAGAACATAATGAAGACGCATCCAGAACTCTTTGCCTGGTAAGATTTTAATAACAATATAGTTATCCCCTTATTAGTAAACCACATGCTAGGATGAACTTGTAGTATTATTGTGTATGCTTGCTTGTTTGTAAATGGTTGATAGGCATGCAGGACCCATTGTTGTTTTCTTAGTTAAGGAATTTCGGGGTCGAAATTTCTTAAGAGGGGAGAGTGTAACGACCCATATTCTACGCATCGGAGGATCAAAGAATATTTATTTCTTCCACATACGAAGTCGTATGGTCGTGTAACTTTAGGGAACGACTATTGGGGTCATTTCCCATGTTCACGATTTTTGCAGATTTTAAATGACCATTTTGCCCCTAGCGAATTTTGTTTCGTCTATAACCTTTGATTGGTAAGGAGTTTTGACCTGAAACCACTTCCATTGGATTCAGATGGTGGTTTACCTTTCCGTAGAGTGGTCACATTAGCTAAACAGACTTACCGTTTGGGAGATATGGCTGAAACAAGGTTTGGAAGGTGAAAAACTACTTAAGTAGGCTTAGGAGGGTAATTAGTGAATGGGCCCATGACCCATTTCGGGATTAGGATTATGGGAGAGCTGAAATGAGTTAAAGAACAGTTATTTTCATTTTTTTCCAGCCGTCATCTACCTTCCTCTAACCCTAGCAATGGCCTCCACCTTCTAAATCACTCCCAAATCACCGTTTAATCGTTTGTTAAGCTAATCAACATCAAATCAACAACGAATTGGAGATAGAGCTTCTGTGTTGCATTGAGATTCGAACCATATCAGATATATTTTCAGATCTATAGTTTATTTGTGGCTAAGGTGGGTGATTTGCATCGTTTTTCACTAATTACGGCTAATTAGGGGTGATTAGTGATAATTAGCGAAATTATACATGTTAAAAATCTGGAAAAATATTTATAAATTCCGAAATATTATTTTATGCCTCTATTAGAAATTTGGGTTAATTTGGACATGTTTTGCTAATCCTAATGTTAGATTTGATTAAACATGATTAAGGGGGGAAAAATGGGTTTTTGGGTATGTTTGATCCATATAAACATGTCATATTGTTGTTTTGGTGTTTATGGTTGATTATGCATGTTGTTGTTACTGTATGGTATGCTTTGTGATTGCTTAGTAAAATCAGAATGGTCAAAAATGCCATCGTATGGCGTAAATTACTTGCTGGAATAGTTACAGAAATTGGTTAGACCTCCCCTCGATCGTGAAGAACTATCACGAACCGACCCCCTCCGTCCGTGAGGCACCCTTCACGAGCCGAGCATGCAACCACGAGCCGACCTGGAGCTTGGGCCATGATCTTGAGTCACGAACCGGAGCAGGGACCATCCATGAGCCGAGTTGGGGAGGAGGATCACGGAGCTGGTGTTTCCCTTACGAACCAAACAAGGTCACGAACCAGAATGGAGCACCACGAGCCATCTGATCACGAACCACCTCCACGAGCCGGAACAGACCAGGTTTCATGAACCAGTCACCATGAGCAGACCATGGTGTCATGAGCTGAGTGTACCCTGAACCATGAGCATCTGCGTATCTTGAACCGAATGGAAATTGAACCATGAACTGGGGGAGACCAAAACCCGAGATGCAAAGGTAGTCCAAATAGGAGGTTAGAACTCAGGATCCAGACGGGAACCACAAGTTAACTTCATGAGTTGGGTTTTGCTGCGGGACGTGTGCAAAGGGGTTATCGATGTCCATAACGTTGATTCACCACTGGGAGACGGATGTTAGGCTATGGATCAGTGCAGTGGAGTAACCATTACTCCAAAGGGGAAAAGTGATCGTAGCATGACTATGAGCCAGTGCAGTGGAGTCGTTATGACTCCAAAGGGGCAAAGTGGACATAGAAAATGATTAGTGACTGTGGATAAGTGCAATGGGGTTATTATGACGTCCAAGGGAAAAGTGATCACAACAAAGTATTGGGTGATTAAGGTGGTGGATATCGTATACTTTACGCACTGAGTGAGAGATGTGAGGATGTTTGCTATCACCATGACATGCACGCCCCCTCCCTATTGTTTTCACGCCGTGTGTTAATGTCACCTTAGAGTATTGTACATCCTGTTGTGCTAACTCTTTGGTTGCAGTTCCAGGTTCAGGTATGATTATGTATACCTGTTATTGTTCTGTTTTTGCTGCTTATCGGTCATACCAGACTTTTGTCTGACCCAGAGTTTTATATCTTTTCTTATTACTCTGAATGCTCCTATACGAGCAGACTAGAGACATGTTAGCTGGTGATGCACGAGTAGCTGTCCGGAGATGAGCAGGAGGGTTACACGTATCATTCCCATATATTCTCCCAGTGTTGTTGCTGGTCACTACTTTGAGCATTAGTAGTGCACCTTCCTATTTTTCTTTTGAGACAGTATTTTGAAGTTGTAATAATGGTTTGGATCATAAGCTGTACTTTGGATTTCCGCTGCTATGATTGTTTAGTTTTCAACTTATGCACCATATCGCCTGTTTTGTGTCAAGTTATGTTATTATTATATTTTATTCCATGCGTTGTGAGACATTCTACAGGTTCTTTGATAATTCTTTGTAGTTGTTTCTTTTCTTCTGACGACCACCCCGTGCTAGTTGGGCATTGGCACAACGCATTTCAGGGAAATGTTAGCTGGTGCGGGGCGGGTCGTCACATGCATACACCCTAGGGTCGGTCATGTGACCCAAAACTTGCACCGCTTCCAACAAGCTATTTTTGCCTCATGACGGCGTTTTCGACCGTTCTAACTTTCCTATACGACCATAGAACTTACCAAACAACAGTAATAACATGTAGAATCAGCTAAAAACACCAAAACGACAGTTGGACATGTAAATTTAGATCGAACATAACCAAATCCATGAATTTCCCCTTAATACCCTAAATTCTGGGATTAGCAAACTTAATCCAAATTAACCCAAATTTATATATGTGACATAAAATATGATTCTAGAATTTATGCATATTTTTCCATAATTTTTAGATGTATAATTCCGCTAATTATCATTAATCACCCCTAATTAGCCATAATTAGTGAATAAACATGCTAATCACTCACCTTAGCCAATAATTAATGATAGATCTAAAACTTTTACTGATTTGGCTTGGATTCTAATGTAGTGCAGTAGCTCTAGATCGAATTTTATGCTAATCCAACTTGATTTGACATAGATTTGCTTAATATGATTAGAAAGTGATTAAAGAGGGATTCAGAAGATGGAAGACCTGACTAGTTTTAGAGGAATGTTTGTGGCAGCTGGAAAAATGAAAGGAGATGATTCTCCACCTCCTTCTGGTCCTTCTATAACCCTAATCTTGAAATGGGTTATGGGTCTAGCTGTTAATCACCCTATTAAGCCCAATTAGGTTGTTTTTCCATCTTAAAATTTTATTTCAGCCGTATCTCATAAACGGTAAGTCCGTTTGATTAATGTGACCACTCTACGGAATGGGAAACCATCATTTAAATCAAATGGAAGTGGTTTCAGGTCAAAACTGCTTACCAATCAAAAGTTTAGGCAAAACAAGATTTGCTACGGGTAAAATGGTCATATAAACTTTCGCAAAAATCGTGAATGTGGGAAATGATCCCAATAGTCGTTTCCCAAAGTTACACGACCATATGATTTCGCATGAAAATAAAATAAATATTCTACGATCCTCTAATACGTAGAATGCGGGTCGTTACACCCCTCCCCCTTTAAACATTTTCGCCCCCGAAATTCCTTAACTAAAAACTAAGAAACAACAATGATTCCCCGCATGCCTACCAGCCATTTACAAACAATCAAACATACATAACACAACAAGTCTATCCTAATATGTGATTTACTAACAAGGGAATAACTATATCGCGATTTAAAATCTTACCAGGTAAAGAGCTCTGGATGTGACTTCCTTATGCTCTCCTCGGTTTCCCAAGTACAGTCATTCTCATTTTCACCCCCATTGACCTTAACCAGTTTCACTGTCTTCCTTCGAAGTTGTTTCGTATAGTGTCCTACAATACGAATTGGTCTGCGGCTTCCAACTGCCTCGGGTTCTATCTCGATATCATCCAACTGATCTAGTGAAATAGTCATATTAGAATTGTGCACGAATTTCCTCAAATTGGATACATGAAATACATTGTGCACTCCTACCATCTTGTTAGGTAATCCAACTTTATATGCTAAATTCCAAATCTGCTCGAGAATTGGAACTGGACCAACAAATCTTGGTGCTAATTTACCCCTCCTACCAAACCGAATCACACTCTTCAATGGAGAAACCTTGATGAATACCAAGTCGCCAACGAAGAATTTCAAATCTCTTCGTCTTTTATTGGCATAACTCTTCTACCTATCTTAGGTAGCCTTCATTCGTTGTTGAATAATCTTGATCTTATCTGAATTTCTCTTATTACATTTGGCCGAAGCACAAATTTCTCACCGATTTCCAATCAATATGATGGTGAGTTACACGGTCTTCCATACAAAGCCTCAAATGGAGCCATACCAATACTGGACTGATAACTATTATTATACGCGAACTCATGCAGATGCAAATGATCATCCCATGATCCTCCAAAATCCAACATACAAGCTCTCAAGAGATCCTCTAATACATGATTCACCCTTTTCATTTGACCATCGGTTTGAGGATGATACGCGGTACTGAGATGTAATTCTGACCCTAAAGCCTCTTGTAATCTCTTCCAAAACCCACTAGTAAATAACGGATCTCAGTCACTCACAATACCTTTAGATACTCCATGAAATCTCACTACCCACTTCATATACAGTTCTGCTAACTTAGCTGCCGTTATATTCGACTTGACCGGTATGAACCTTGCCTTTTGGTCAATCGACCACAATAACCCAAATACCATCATGACCTGATCTAGTCCTTGGTAAACCATCGATGAAATACATTGAGACTTGTTCCCATTTCCATTCGGGAGTCTCCAACGGTTGTAACAGACCACTAGACTTCTTTTGCTTGGCTTTAACTAGCTGGCAGTTCATGCACTTGGATATAAACTTCCCAGCGTCTCTATTCATCCCTTCCCAGTAGTAGGTTTGTTTCACGTCTCAATACATTTTGTTACCACTAATATGTATAGTCAGTTTCGAGTGATGACACTCTCTAAGAACTTCATCTCTCAGTTGATCAACATTTGGAACAACTAATCTCCCATTCTTTCGAAACCACCCTTCTCGATCAAGTCCATACGTGTTCATTCCCTCACCATCGATACCCATCTCTATCCTAGGGATGATTTCCAGTAGATTGGGATAGTCCCTTTGACTAGAACCGATCCGCTCAATCAGAGTCGGTTTGATCGTCAAACTTTCTAACATCTCTAGATCTAATTCACACTTAGGTCTGAAATCATATCCCGCGATATACTCCAGTTGCTTCTATTCCAGAAACATAGTTTCCAGTCCCAAAATGGCATGTCTCCTACTCAATGCATCAGCTACCGCATTGCCCTTCCCGAGTGTGTATGCGATAATATTGAAGTCATATGAAGCCAAGAACTCTAACCATCTCTGCTGACGAAGATTCAAATCCTTTTGAGAGATAAGATACTTTAATGACTTATGATTGGTAAACAACTCGAATCTTTCTCTAAAGAGATAATGTCTCTACATCTTTAACGCGAACACGATCGCTGCCAATTCCAAATCATGGGTAGGATATCTTTTCTCATGTGGTTTTAGTTGCCGACTAGCATAAGCTACAACCCTACCTCCTTGCATCAGTACCGCACCTAGTCTGGTACCACAGGCATCCGTGTATACCGTCGTCTCTTCATTCCCCTTGGGAATAACTAACACCGGTGCACATGTTAACTTCTCCTTTAGACTTTTAAATGTATTCTCACACCTTTTGTCCCAAACAAAAGCTTGATTCTTCTTGGTCAACTGAGTTAACGATGCCGCTATCTTGGAGAAGTTTTAAATAAACTTACGACAATATCCAGCCAATCCCATGAAACTTCTCACGTCTGTTGCATTCTTGGGCGTAGACCAATCTTGCACTGTAGCCACCTTCGTAGGGTCCACAGCAATACCATTTTCTGAAACAACAAGGCCCAAGAACCTCCTTCCCTCCTCCAGAAGTGACACTTAGAAAATTTCACTTTCAAATGGTGTTTACTCAAAACCTCCATCACTGTCCTCAAATGTTCATTGTGTTCTTCCTCTGTCCTTGAATAAACCAAAATATTGTCCATGCACACAAGAATAAACTTATTCAATTGATCTCTGGAAACCCTATTCATAAGATCCACGGAATATGCGGGTGCATTGGTTAACCCGAATGGCATGACCAACCACTCAAAGAATCTAGACGGCGTCCGAAATGTCATTTTAGGTATACTCTTAGCTGCTACTCGGAGCTGATGAAATCCGGTCGCGAGGTCCAATTGGAACAACGCTCTTGCTCCATTCAGTTGATCAAACAAATCATCTATCCGTGGAAGAGGATACTTATTCTTCCTAGTTACCTCGTTCAACTCGCGGTAGTCCATGCATAAGCGAAGGGAACCATCGACTTTGGTAGAAAATACAACTGGTGCTCCCCACTCGAAAACACTTCTTCGGATAAATCCCTTCTTCAAAAGATCACCTACTTGCGCTTTGAGCTCTCGCTTCTCCCTTGGCGCCATATGACGAAGAGGCATCACTATAGGTCTGGCATCTTTCACTAAATCAATCCGAAACTCAATCTCTCGGTGTGGTGGAAGTCCGGTTACTTCCCCGAAGACGTCCGGATACTCGCCAGCAATAGGCACATCTGATAATTCATCATGCGGGATGTCGAGGGAATTTAGAAAACTAGCCATCACCCTATCACTAGGTAGGCAACCCAATACCACCCTTCGCCCATCATCCGCTCTAATGGCCACCGAAGACCCCTCACAGTCTACCACCACCCCCATACCTTTGGAGCCGATCGACTCCCAAAATAATGCCAAACCTAGTAAAGCTCAAAACAAAACAATCACAAGCAAACATACACCCACGATTCGATAAGACCAAATTACGACAAATCATACAAAGGCTAGTCGAACCACCGAGCGGGTTTGTCACAACTAAAGGTCTATTGACTATTTCGGGTTCCAATTCCAACCTATCTACCAGTTCACAAGACACGAAGGAATGGGAATCCGCGGTATAAAACAAAACTCGAACAGGAACATCATAAATAGAAAGCATACTTGGATAACGACACCCTTTCCCTTCTCCGTCCCAGTTGGGGAATTTGACGAAGAAGGAACGACATTGATAGCATATGCTTTCACAATCTGCTTCTCCTTAGGAGGTTGTGGACATTTATCCTTGTAACGTCCCACTTGGCCGCAACTGAAGCACTTCCTTTCCCCTGTCTTTACTCGACAATCTCTGGCATAGTGGCCCTTCTTGCCACAGCTAAAGCACTCAACATCTTTCTTATTTTTCTTTTTTTGACCATTCTTGGTTTGGTTTTGCCTTCTCTTATTTTAGGAATTCTTCTTGCCTTCACCGCTTGCCTGCGGTTTTGGTTCTTCTGTAGATGCAATAGCAACCTCGGTCTTCGACTTAGGTAAAGGCTCTCTGATCTCAATGCCTTTCCCATAATAGTTTTGAAAGTCTCATCGATGTGGTTTATAAGTCTTTCCCCCAAGTACTCATCCAATCCAGTTATGAACTTCTCATTCTTCTTCTTGGCAGTATCGATAAGAGATAATCCATATTTCGATAAGGTATCGAATTCAGTAATATATACCGAGACTGCCCTACCACTCTGCTTAAGTTCCAAAATTTCCTAAACAATTCTGATTTCTGAGTAGCTGGAATAAACTTGTCACTAAAACGAGTCTTAAATTGGTTCCAAGTAATTTGATCCTCGGGAGTAGCCGCTTTAATAGCATTCCACCAATTTATTGCCCATCCTTAGAGTTGCTGTGATGCTGACTTTCTTTTCATTGCATCATCGATCCCCAAATCCTTGAAGATGCGCTCACAACTATCAAGCCAATCCTGAACCTCCGTAGTCGATTCCGTTCCGTGGAACGGCTTCCCACCGAGGTTAGTATAATCCTTGTTGAGCTTGGAAAAATCGTCTCTAGGCGCCTTCACTAATGCACTACCACCGTTAGCAGCATTAGGAACTGCCCCCTGAGCATCCCTAAGCATCTCTCACATGAAGGCAGTCAACATCGTCCTTATATCAGGGACATTCCCATTATTGGCCCCTGAACCGGCTCCCTCTTCAACCCCCGATGCAGGGGTCCTCATCGTACTCCTCGTATTTCGGTCATCATTCAATCTGTAAAGAAAAAATGATCAACCATCTCCTTAGTGGTGCCAGTGTAGTACGACTTCATCCTTAGATATACTAATAGTATATATATATATATATAGCCTTTGAAAACCAAAATACCACAAATACGCGCTCTCATATACATATAATATCTCTCCCTGATGTCTTTCCCTTGGTTAAACTATGCCACCTAGGCTCTGATACCAAGTATGATGGCCCGCCCCGTACCAGTCGACATTTCTCTTGAAATGCGTTGTGCCAATGCCCGACTAGCACGGATGGTCGTCAAAAAGGGTTAAAACAATGAACTACCAAAGAACCTGTTGTATATCTCACAATGCATGGAATAAAATATAATAGTAACATAACTTGATTTAAAACAGGCGAGAAAGTACATAAGCTAAAAACTAAACTATAACCATCAGAGTAGCGGAATCCAAAATACAACTTCATATCCAGTTATTACAACTTTACAATAATGTCTCTAAAAGGAAATAAAGAGGTACACTACTAACGCCCAAAGCAGTGACCAACAACAACACAGAGAATATATATATATATATATATATATATATATAATACATGGAAGCCTCCTGCTCGTCTCCGGATAGCTGCTCATGCATAACCACCTAACCTGTCTCTAGTCTGCTCGTTTAGGAGCACCCAGAGTAATAAGAAGAGACATAAAACTCTGGGTTAGACAAAAGTCTGGTATGAGAGATAGCAACAAAATAAAGCAATAACAGGTATAAATAATCATACCTGACCTGGACCTCAACCAAAGAGTTAGCACAACAAGATGTACGGTACTCTAAGGTAACACTAACATAGAGTGTAAAGTGGAAGTGTACATGTCATGGTGATAGCAAACATCAAACATAGCAATCATCCTCACATCTCTCACTCAATGCATAAAGCATACGATATCTACTACTTTGATCACCAGATCCATTGGGGCTATAACGGAGTCCAACTCCGTACAACTATCGCTACGACCACTTTGACCTTTGAGGACAAAACAGAGTCCCACACCATACAACTATCAATCAGACCCTAATGCACTGGTCCATAGTCAATAACCCTAACGGGTTACCCAGTCCACACAGCCCTAGCTCTGGTTCGTCTACATACCCCCTCTCTCATTGGTAAACCAAAGTTATAAATATCGATAACGCCTTTGCGAACGTCCCGCAGCAAAGCCCAACTTTTGGAGTTAACTCGTTGGTTCCCATTTGGATCCTGAGCCAAAACTTCTCATATGGACTTCCTTTGCATCTCGGGTTTTAGTCGGATTGCAATTGATCTTTAGAAGAGTTAATGATCATCGTCGCTCGTATATACTCCATAGGGATCGGTCGCTCGTCCATACTCCACCAGATTCGCTCGCTCAAATTTCTTTCTCCTAGCTCAGTCGCTCGCACTTCCTTCTCCAGGCTCGGTCGCTCGTTCTTCCCTTTCCGGGCTTGCTCGCTCGAACCTCCCTCTCCAGGCTCGGTCGCTCTCACGTACTTCCCTCTCCAGGCTCGGTTGTTCATACTTCGCAGGGTCGGGCACTCGTCCAAGTTCGCTCGCTCGACCTTCTTCTATCAGGATCACTCTCCCGTCCTTCTTCCACCCGGGTCGGTCGTGCATACACCCTGGGGTCGGTCGTGTTTACACCCTATGTCGGTCGTGCGACCCAAAACCTGCACCGCTTCCAACAAGCTATTTTCGCCTCACGACGGCATTTTCAACCATTCTAACTTTCCTATGTGACCATAAAACATACCAAATAGCAGTAGTAACATGTAGAGTCAGCCAAAACACCAAAACAACAGTTGGACATGTAAATTAAGATCACACATACCAAAATCCATTATTTTCCCCTTAATCGCCTAAATTCTGGGATTAGCAAACTTAATCCAAATTAAACCAAACTTATATTTGTGACATAAAATATGATTATAGAATTTATGCATATTTTTCCATAATTTTCTGATGTATAATTTCACTAATTATCACTAATCACCCCTAATTAGCCATAATTAGTGAATAAACATGCTAATCACTCACCTTAGCCAAAAATTAATGATAGATCTGAAACTTCTACTGTTTTGGATTGAATTCCAATGTAGTGAAGGAGCTCTACCTCGAATTTGGTGCTAATCCAACTTGATTTGATGTAGATTTGCTTAATATGATTAGAAAGTGATTAGAGAGGGATATGGAAGATGGAAGCCTTGATTAGGGTTACAGAAATGTTTGTGGCGGCTGGAAAAATGAAAGGAGATGATTCTCCAACTACTTTTATCCCTCCCATAACCCTAATCCCAAAATGGGTTATGGGCTTAGCTGCTAATCATCCTATTAAGCCCAATTAGGCTGTTTTTCCAACTTAAAATCTTATTTCAGCCATATGTCTCAAACGGAAAGTCCGTTTATTAACGTGACCACTCTACGAAATGGGAAACCATCATCTGAATTCAATGGAAGTAGTTTCAGGTCAAAAATCCTTATCAATCAAAAGTTATAGGCGAAACAAGATTCGCCAGGGGAAAAATGGTCATATAAAATTCGTCAAAAATCGTGAATGTGGGAAATGATCCCAATAGTCGTTTCCCAAAGTTATACGACCATACGACTTCGCATGAAAATAAAATAAATATTCTACGATCTTTTAATACGTAGAATTCAGGTTGTTACATATATTTTATAAATGTGACTGCAAATACTTGTTGATAGAATGCATAGATAATTTCAATGTGAACAACATATATATAATAAATACCAAAAAAATTCAACCAACCACTACCTTTTCTGCAACTCCTGCTACATGGTATTGTTATCCTTTATCTTAAAGTTAATAAAAAACTACTAGTATTATACCACGTGTCGTTTGTCAGCAATCTCTACTAGTGACCAGTTTTTTGTCAATTCATCATTCAGAAAATTGATTTATTTTAAGTTGCTCTGTTAAGTGGGAAAAAGGTACATAGCTATACGTACTAATGTAAATGAAACATGTATGCAAATGTCACCAATCAACATAAGCGCGTTATGTCACGAGTTTTTTTATGAAAATTATTTCTGCGGTGAATGTTTATTTGTTAAGACCCTAATTTTAAGAAATGTTAAAGATCCTAATTTTAAGCAAAGTTTAGATCTTTTTTTAAGTGATTTTAAGAATAAATCTAGTAAGTTTTGTCAGAAATTTTCAAAATAGCTTTGGGGATTTAGGTTTGTTTTTTTAAGAAGGAAGAAAGGAAGGAAGAAGGAAAAGGAATAGTCCCACATGGTGAAAGTCGAAAAAAGTTTCTAAGTATTTAAATGGCTTTGTGACAAGGGTGCTTGGGCCTTGAAGCTCCCATTTGTATGCTTTGTTGTGAGGAGGGAGGCCATGCATCATCACCATACACGCAGCTGCTGATGCCGTCTGTCTGGACCAGGTATGAGTTTCGGGTCTATTAAATATTATTGGATCTAGGATAAACGGCAGTGGACCAAATTCCATCCCATTATGAACCGGACCCGATAATTTAATTTAAATAAAGGCAGAATTTTTGAAATGTTTTTTGACTGTTGGAAACAAAGGGGCAAGACTATTAGCAATGCTTTTTGACCGTTGAAAATGAAGAGATGCACTATTTTGAATTTGGAACAAATATGATTGTTCCAAATGGTCACAACGGTTCATAAAGAGACGCCCCCTCCCGCTGGCTAAAGAGACGCCCCCTCCCCCTGGCTATGATAGCCATGCCCAGATCCGTTTCAAGTCATTTTTTTCCTCTTTCTTCCTCAAACGTTGCAGTGCCATTACCAACGCCTAAAAGTATTTCAAATTCTCAATTTGCAATGCTTTTGAACCATTGTAGAGTGCAATCTTCTTCCGCTTCATTCCTTTCTGTAAATTGCATCATCAAAGATTAAATCTAGGGTGTTCTTGATCGAATCAAAGTCGTACAAACTTTAAACTCGATTTCGTTGTTTTAAGATTTCATTGAATCCTGAAAGTCAATGGTTCGATAATACATTTGTACTTGTTGGGTTGAACTATTGTCTCAAAGAATCTATTCCATAGATCCTTCAAGTATGAAGTATGACAATATCTTTCTCTTGGTCGTCTCGACCCATAGATTCCTTAACAATGTTCTTCAACCATGGAAGGCTCAAGCGTGCTATAGATTATGAATCAACATTTAACTCGATTGAACGGTATGATAGACAAAATTTCACTCATTGGTCAGGGATGATGAAATTCTTTCCAATCGCCGTCAAAATGTTTGGAAGACAAATTGAAAGTTATACCAGAGGAAACCGGTAAAGATGATGTTGCTCTAAAGGAGAAACGTGCAAATCGCAAAGACAACAATTTTCTATGTAAAGGGCACATTTTAAATGCATTGTCTACTCCAGTTTACAACAATCATAGGACCTTGGGAAACTGCAAATGTGCCCTGGACTGCATTATAAAGCAAGTATCACATACCCGAGACAAGTAATAAGAAATTTCTAATTTCTAATTTTATGGATTTCAAAATGGTTTCCAACAAGTCCATAGTTGGATAGGTATGTGAAATATTACTGTTGGTGAATTAACTTAAAGATGCTAGCTTAAATCTCTCTGAATCTTTTGTTATTGGAGTTATTATTTCTGAACTCCTAAATGCTTGGAATGATTATAAGAAAAAATTGAAGTATGCAGACACAGATTATGATTTAGACGGTTTACAACGTCATCTTCGTATTGAAGAGGAATTTAACATACATGAACTAGATGATAATTCATAAATTGAGTCTCATGCTAAGGCAAACAATGTTGAAATTATTGAAGAATTGAAACCTAAGAACGAGACACAGTTTAAGAGGAAAAATAATTCCAAGAGCATCAAAAATGGTGTCTGTTACTATTGTAACATACCCAGCCACTATGCCTAAGACTGCCGTCTATGAAAGAAACAACAAAAAGAAAATATGGTTAAAGAATCTCTTGTGGCTATAGTAGAAGAGGCGAACTCCGTTAGTGGCATTGATAATGATGGGTGGCTTCATACTGGAGCAACCATTCACATTTGCAAAGGCCGTAATCCATTTAAGATTTATGAAGAAAATAATGGAGAAACCAGTGAAGTTATTGGGCAAACAAAGTTGCAAGCAAAGTTTTAGGAAAGGCACTGTTGAACTTACATTCACCTCTATAAAAGTTCTTACATTAGTCAATGTATTTATGTACCTGATATGTGCAAGAATTTGGTTTCTGAATACCTTCTTCACAAAGGAGGATTCAAGATGGTGTATGAGTCTGATAAGTTCATGTTGTCCAAGAACAACAAATTCATTGGACAAGAATATTCTTGTAACGAAATGGTTAAGTTGAATCTAATAAAGAAATCTTCTGTTTATATTATTGACTCTGTTAATTTATGACATGTACATGTTAATTACAAATCTCTTTAAAGTATGCATAAATTAGGATTAATTTCTGATTATGATTTCGATAATATTTCTAAGTGTGAAATATGTATTCAGACAAAAATACACCATAAATCCTTTAAGTCTGTAGAAAGGAAAACTGGTTTGCTTGATTTAGTATATAGTGATGCAAAGGACTTAAAAAGCCATATCACCTACGGTGGTAACCAATACTATATAACATTTATTGATGGTTATACTAGATATCCATATGTGTTTCTAATGAAAACTAACATGAGGCTTTTGATAAATTTAAATTTTACAAAGAAGAGGTCGAAACACGATTAGGAGTTAAAATTAAATTGTTACATTTAGATCGTGATGGTGAATATTTATCAAATGAAATCACTTTGTTTTGTAAACAACATGGTATAGTTCACCAATGTACCACCCCATATACACCACAACAAACTGGTGTTGCTGAGAGGAAAAATATAACTTTAGTAGAAATGGTTAATGTGATGCTCATAAGTTCAAATTTACCTTATAATCTTTGGGGTAATGTTATGTTATCTGCATATTACATTTTAAATAGAGTACCACTTAAAAAGAATAACATGTTACCTTATGAATTGTGGTTTAATAGAAAACCTAACCTTACTAGTCCTAAAGTTTGGGGTTGCTTAGCATATGTAAGAAAACCAGACCCTAAATGACCAAAATTAGGAAATAGGGCATTTAAATGTGTTCCATAGGATATTCACTTAATAGTATAACTTATAAGTTTCTAATTTTTGACACCTTACAAGTTATAGAATCTGTAGATGTAAAAGTCCTTGAAAATCAAACTATTGAGTTTACATTGAGATCTTCCAGTCTAGAACCTAGCATGACTAATGATATCAATGACGATGAATATGCTCCTGCTCAAAACAACGATGAAGTATCAGTACCAGATAATCGTGCTGCAAAAAGAAGAAGTAAAAGAGAGAGAATAAAGATGGACTGTGGTCTTGACTTCATCATGTATCTCATAGAAGGCAGTTAGGACGAAGCCCTTAATGTGATAAGGTAGGTAATGAACGTCGATGACAATCCCATTTATTCTGAGGCTACGAGTTTTAGAGATTTTAATTTATGGAAAGAAATTATCAATGATGAAATGGATTCCATAATGTTAAACCAAACTTGTGTTTTAGCTGATTTACCTCCTAGTGCTAAACCTATAAGATGTAAATGGATATTCAAGAAAAAATTGAAATCAAATGGATCCATTGATAAGTTTAAAGATATATTAGTTGCTAAGGGTTATAAGCAAAAACATAGAGTAGTTTATTTTGATACATATGCTCCAGTTGCTTGCATATCTTCTATACGCTATTTAATAGCATTTGCATCAATTCATAACTTGGTCATACATCAAATGGATGTAAAGACAGCTTTTATAAATGGAGATTTAAAAGAAGAGATATATTATGGAACAAATTGAAGATTTCAAAAACGCTGATCAAGAAAAAAGTTTGCAAATTAATAAAATCTTTTTATGCCCTGAAGCAAGCTCCCATGCAATGGCATGAGAAATTTGATAAAGTTGCACTATCATTTGAATTTATTGTTAATGATGCTGATAAATGTATTTATAGCAAATAAGATAACAATGGTTATGTTATAATATGTTTATACGTTGATGACATGCTAATATTTGGTTCCAATATATCTTGTGTGAATGAAACCAAAAAGTTTCTATCTTCTAAAATTGAAATGAAGGATCTAGGAGAGGCTGATGTAACTCTAGGAATTAAAATCATTAGGAAAGAGGGGGAGTTATTTCTAACTTAATCTCATTACATTGAGATGTTCCTAAAAAGTATGATCATTATAATGACAAACCAGCACCAACTCCTTTAGATCCTAGTATTAAATTACTAGGCGTACCATTTCTCAACTAGATATTCCAGTGTTATCGAGAGTCTTATGTATGTTATGCGTTGCACTAGACCAAACATCACACATGCTATAAGCATTTTATGTCGATTTACGAGTAATCCAGGTTTCAAACATTGGAAAGATATTTCCAGAGTTTTAGCTTATTTGAAAGGACCCAATACCTGTGGTTTATCTTGGAAAGGATATTCTTCTGTAATATAAGGATATGGTGGTGCAACCGGAATAATGTTGAATCCAAATCCAATTCTACGATGGGTTGGATATCCACATTAGGAGAAATTGTTGTGTTTTGGGCTTCTAAGAAGGAAACATGTACATCTGACTCAACATTGTTGTCAGAATTGATTGCATTAGTTGATGCATGTAAGGAAGCGCAGTGACTTAAGAATTTGTTAATGGAAATTCCACTGTGGAAGAAGCCATCTTCAGAAGTATTGATTAATTATGATAATCAAACGACGATATATAATGCCTCTAATAAGACATATAATGGGAAGTCTAGACATGTGAGTCTAAGACGTCAAATGGTAAGACAGTTACTCAAAATTGGAGCGGTAACTATTGACTACATGGAAACAAAATGAAAAACTTGGTTGACCTACTCACAAAAGGTATTCCAAAGTCAATGGTTTTTATAAAGTAAAAAGAAACGGGACTAAGATCTATGAATGAAGATTGATCATCCTTAACAAAAACACAACTTATGTCTTGAAAAGGATAGACAAAGTTTAATAGGTACAAACAAGTTAAGAGAATGATTATGGAACACTAAATCAATAATCTCATAATATTTAGTGTTGGATCATGCAAGAATAATGGATGGATAATTTTTTTTAATAAGTCTAGAAACCTTAAAAGGTGTATCACAAAAACACCTAAAGAGACATTATATAACCTTAAGAGACGCCCGCAAAGGTGTATCACAAACTCATGTATCAGCACCACATTTGCGGGCGTCGCCGCCGTCGTCCATCCGACCGGGCCGAGTACGGGTTTCGGTTGCGGATCCATTAATTTTTTTTGGATTTAGGTTAAATGGTAATGGGCGATTTCATCCCATTAATTTAATTTAAATAAAGGCAGGATTTTTCAAATGTTTTATGACTGTCGAAAACGAAGGGGTGTGACTATTGCAACACTTTATACCGTTGCAAATAAAGAGATGCATTATTTCGAATTCAAAACAGATATAACCATTTCAAACGGTTGCGGCGGTTCATAAAGAGACGCCTCCTCCCGTGGCTATAAATAGGCATGCCCAGATCCGTTTTAAAACACTTTTTCGTCTTCTTTGTCAAAACTCTGCAGCACCATTACCGACGCCTAAAAGTGTTGCAAATTCTCAATTTGCAACGCTTCTTAGCCGTTGCAGAGTGCAATTTTCTTCCACTTCATTCGTTTCTATAAATTTCATCATTATAGATTAATTCTAGAGTGTTCTTAGTCGATTTAACGTCGTACAAACTTTGAATTTGATCACGTTGTTTCAAGGCTTCATTGAATCCTGCAAGTCGATAGTTTGATAACCCGTTTTATATCTGGTGGGTTGAACTATTATCTGAAAGAATCTGTTTCATAGATACTTGAAGTTTAAAGTACGACAACATCTTCCTCCTAGTCATTTCAAACCGCAGATTCCCTAATAATGTTAAGATTCTACTTTGAAGCAATGGTAAGATCTTATTCGTACCTAATCTTAAGATCTAATTTACTAATATCTTGCATAAGAATAATTTTGGTAGTTCACATTTATACTAATAAAATATGACATCAAGGGTATTACAACTATTAATAAATATAAATTAGGAATTCAGTTGGAATTAACGGCTATATTTAAAGAAATTAGTTAAATGTGGGTGGTTTCTCTTTAATACGTCAACCCAACCATTAACTCATCATGCTTTATCAAGTGAGAATAATGTACACAACTGTACGTACAAACACAAATGGAACATTTATGCAAACGTCACCAACCAATATAGGAGTTATGTCACGTGCTCTGCGCATGAGATTTTTTTATGGAAATTATATTTGTGATGAATGTTTATTTGTTAAGATCCTATTTTTAGGTATTGCTAAAGATCATATTTTTATGAAAAGTTTAGATTTTTTTTTTAAGTGATTTTAAGATCAAGTTTAGGAAGGTTAAGATTCTACGTTGAAGCAATGGTACGATTTTATTTGTAACTAGTTTTAAGATCTAACCGAGTAATATATTAGTAATATATTACATAAGAGTATTTTTGGTAGTTCATGTTTATGCCAAAAAATGACACCAAGGATGCTACAACTATTAATATAGGTTAATGGTTGATAATACAACAATCCTTCATCGTGTTTTTGACCATCAACTCAGTTTGCTAACCAAAAGTGACATGTGTTTCAATCTTGGTCCATTAATCAATCTATCAAATCATCAAACCGGGTCAGTTCCACATTACTGATGATCGTTTGCATGAATTAGAATAGGGTAAAAACCAGTAGAGATTAAGGGTCTGTTTTCGTGATGACGAGAGAACGAAATGATCGGTTGTTTTGAAAGGTGAATTGAATGGTTAAATAAAGTGAATTGATGATGTTTTTGGTGCTTCTGAGTGGAATATTGACCGGTAATTATGAGCGAAGAACTGACCGATTGTTTTATGTATATTTTATAAGTGCAATTGCAAGTACTTGTTGATAAAATGCATAGATAGTTTCAATGTGAACTACATAGATAAAATAAATGCCAAAAAAATACAATCAATCACTGCATTTACTTCAACTACTACTAAATGGAATCATTATCCTTTTTTTCAAAATTTGATCAAAAAACGACCGATATTATTCCGTGTGTCGCTTGTCAGCAATCTCCGCTAGCAACCAACTTTTGCTAATTCATCATTCAGAAGATCGATTTTTTTTTTAGGTTGCTTTATTAAGTGAGAACAAGATACATAACTATACATATAAATGTAAATGAAACATGTATGCAAACGTCACCAACCAATACAAGCTTTATATTATGAGTTTTTTTAATGAAAATTATATTTATGGTGAATGTATTCGTTAAGACCCTATTTTTAAGTAATGTTAAAGATCCTATTTTTAAGCAAAGTTTAGATCTTTTTTTAAGTGATTTTAAGATTAAATCTTGTAAGGTTAAGATTCTACTTTGAAGCAATGGTAAGATCTTATTCATAACTAATGTTAAGATCTAATTTAGTAATAGATTACATAAGAATATTTTTGGTAGTTCACATTTATACTAAAAAAGTATGACACCAAGGGTACTACAACTATTAATAAATATTAATAACTAATAATACAACAATGCTCCATGGTGATAATTACCATCAACTCAATTTGCTAGCCAAAGTGACGTGTTTCAATCTTGGTCCGTTAATCAATCTATCAAACCATTAAATCGGGTTAGTTCAACGTAACTGACGGTTGTTTGCATGAATCCAAGTAGGGTAAAAACCAAAAGAGATTGAGAGTCTGTTCTTGCGATGGCGAGCGAATGAAATGAGTGATTGTTTTGAATGGTGAATTGAATGGTTAGAATAAAGTGAATGGATGGTATGTTTTTGTGCTTTGAAGTGGAGTATTGACTAGTATTTGTGAGTGGAGAATCAAGCAGTTGTTTATTTATAAATGCAATTGTAAATACTTATTGATAAAAAATGTAGATAGTTTCAATGTGAACTACATAAATAAAATAAATGCCTAAGAAATACAAACAATCACTGCATCTACTTAAATTACTATTACATCGTATCACTATCCTTTTAAAAAAATTGACCAAAAATGACTGATATTATTCCATGTGTCGTTTGTCGGCAATCTAGGCTAGTAACAAGGTTTTTGTGAATTCATCATTTAGAAGATCATTTTTTTTTTGCATTACAATAGTCAATGCTTTAGCAAATTCAATATCTTCAGTTGACACCTGCTGAATACGAGCAATCAAATTTTCATATTTTAAATAAATACATTCATGTCGATTCTACACTATTTGATTTATTTCCTATATTTGGGATTTTTGAATCTAAATGAGGTTTTCTCGAGTTCCATTCATGCATCATTTCTAATATTTCGTCAAATTTCTCATTGACTTCACCATGATTTTATTTTCGTGTAGGTTTTCGCGATTTATTAGTATTGAAAGACGTATTAATATGGTTCATTGGGCAAAATGGTTGTGCTTGTTGAATTTAAGCACTAGAATCATAATTTAAAATTGAATTTGTTTCAAATTAATCATCCTGTAGCCCAAGAGAAAATGAGTCAAAACAAAATGTAGGTGAAGTTGGTGGTGATATTTGTTTATTTGTTCTGTGAGTTTTCTTGAGTTTCTGTACCGGCTGGCATATACACACTGGTCCCTGTCGCGTTCATACCTTGAAATAACTATTGCATCAAATCCAAATTCTCTATCACATTTAGCTTATATGTAATGGTGCCTCACCCTAAGACCCACCCTAATAAAGAGTGTTACTGGGTAATACTATCTATTAGAATAGAGAAAACGGCTGGTTCGGAGCGACCAATCGTAATCTTGTTTTAGATGAGTATCGAATATGTTGATTGGGTGTATAAAATTTTCTTTCCTTACCTCTAGTGGAGCAACGTACTCAATCCATCTAATATAAAACTATGATAGTTAAGAATCATATTCAAAACAGAGTACAAGTACAACACATACAAAAAATTACAGAACGAAATACATACAGGTACAACAACAGAATACAATAGATCATGTTCTACAAACTCGAATAATTACCTATGAACCATATACATACAAAAAGTATCAAAAGAATAAATATACTAATGACACGAATACACTGCTACACAACTAAGGTAATCCAAGAAAGATAGTCCAACGTGGATTAGCTAACCATGAATCAACAATAAACTATAACCTGAAACAAGTCGATCTAGCCCTAGTATAAATACACTTGTTAGTCTAGCTTAAACATATCAGTTATCGAGTCATAAATGAATTATATAAAACATAGATAAGAATTCCTTTTTACACAAAAGGAATAATACAAACTCCAATCAACTAACCGTTCATGAGATGCTAAATTGTATGTATATATATAGAATGTTCTCATTATCCTAGAAGAGGGAGTTACATGTAACGACCCAAATTTTCCGTACAGTTTAAGCCGACATTTAACCACACCTGCCAAATTCAAATGCACAGAAAAGAGGAAAGTTAAGGAAAGAAGTAGAGGTTGAGAAGAAGAAATGTTAGAATATGAGAAGAAGAAGAACACTAACACTAACTAATATGAGTAGAATAGAATCTCACAGTAGAATGAATAAAATGTAATATCTCAATACTCTTTACACAAAGGGAAAACAGTATATATATGATAACACAATCAAAGTACACAACTTGATCATTCTATACAATGCTGATAAACACAACACACATAGCAAACATAAACAAATACTTGAAAATACGGAAATATGTCTCGACTCGGCTCCTATCCTGAAGTTCTAAGAAAAGCCTAATGCAATCTAGAAAATATACTCGGTCTGACCCGAGCACATTTTGAGGAAAGAAAAATCACCCAGATCAGTCCGGAATACTTTCATCGATAAACTCACATTAGAAACAACTTGCTTAACATTTAGAAATCCTATGAAACAATGGAACTCTCGTAATACATGATCACATGTAACACCCCACTCCCGCTATGATCACTCACTAAGGGAATGCCATAACATCGGTGGAGTATTTTAGTGAATATAGAACAGAAAAATTACAACAAGACAGATATAAATAGTACTTGAAATTTATAACATCATCTCATAACAGCGGAAGTAAAACATGTCTGGTTACATCATAAAACCACAATAAAAGTCAAGTACAATATCCATCAAAATAAAGAAGTACATAATCCCACTCTCATACAATAGCCATGACAAAAGAAAAGATAACTGGGTAACTGGAGCTTTACATCTATCCAAGCTCCTAAAGACTGGAACAGCAATCCGATCAAGCTCCACTACTGCTAGGATCCACCGTAGGACCTAAGGGTTGGGAAAAAAAGATAAAAACAACGGGGTCAGACATAAGTCTGAGCGAGTCCTATAACTTTAACAATACAATCGTTAAAGTAACCAGAGAAGACATAAACTGATATACGGTAACTATTGGGGATGAATGGCTACACTAAGCAGTCAACTAAACTAAGATAAAAGATAAAGACGCATCTACCCTTCCAAAGGTAAATTACTAAACTGCACCACACCAGTCATTCCTAACTTAAAGGTTGATCCCACCCATGGACTTATAAAATTAACTTAATAGTTCTCGCGTACCCCTAGGTGACTAAGTAGACGCCACGGGGCCCTACAATCCACTAGGTGTACACACTACTCCCCATTCGATCGGCTCCCTAACGTAGATACCCGTGCTGGCCCCACCGTGGGGTGTACCATTCCCCAACGTGGCAACCTGATAAAACTAACGGTGCACGGCTTATATCTACACGATGCAACAACGTCTTATTTACCAGCCCGGGTCCACACACGCATATGAAACCCGTTGGTCATGCGTTGCCACCGCTAACCCATTTTGGCCTCTTATAGTCAAGCCCAGTATGCGTGTCCCGTCCTCGACATGGGTCGAGCCCACTAAGATACGTATGGGTTACTGGTTGAAATGGGCCCCCAGCACAAGCCATCCCCCTAAGCTTGGCCCACACACTAGTGTTTCCCACTTAACCCTTTAATCATGTTTAATTACATGTTTCATCTTGGTTAAGTATTTTATCATATTTTCTATTGGCAACCACTAACAATTTCCACATACCACCCAAGGTACCCACTTAACCCCCATGCCCCACTACATGCTTATCTGGTTAAGTGTTTCTTAATTGATTAACACCGTAACCGTGTAAAGGACCCCTCACATTGGACCGTCATTTGTAGATGCCTGGTTAAGTTGGTAAACTCCGGGCAGTCTTACACTACAAACGGGTCCAACCTCGTGTCATTTACCCTTGTTACGTATTTAATTTATGATTAAGACCCCTCACATTGGACCGTCATTTGTAGATGCCTGGTTAAGCCGGTAAACTCCGGGCAGTCTTACACTACAAACGGGTCCAACCTCGTGTCTTAATCGCTTAATTACTCCCATAATTTGTGTTAATTATCATGTTTATTTTAGGAATATGGGTGCACCTAACTTAATAGGCAAATTCCCAACTCCAAAGTGTGGGTACACCTAACTTAATAGGCAAATTCCCAACACATAGTATGGGTACACCTAACTTAATAGGCAAATTCCCGTACTATGTTCATTTATTTTATGTTATGCATAATTATATTAATTTCACACAATCTTATTAACATATGCATTTAATTAACCCCATCGTTCCCACGAAATTTCGTTCTCATGACATAACACATATAAAAGGTGTCAACTTGCATATGTATGAACATGTTTCAAAGGTGCCATCTTGCATATTAACAAACACATAACTTGCATATGAACTTGCATAACATGTCACATAACTTGCATATAATCTTGTATAACATGTCACATAACTTGCATATTAACTTGTATAACATGTCACATAACTTGCATATTAACTTGCATAACATGTTACATAAACTTACATATTAACAAATACATGACTTGCATATGAACTTGCATAATATGTCACATAACTTGCATATGAACTTGGATAATATGTTACATAACTTGCATATGAACTCATAAACTTGCATATGAACTTGCATAACATGTTACATACTTGCATATGAACTCATAAACTTGCATATGAAGAAACATACAACTTGCATAATTATCATACATGTAACTTGCATATTATCATACATGTAACTTGCATATTAACATATGATCACAAAGCACAAAACTTGCATAACCCACATACATTAGCAAGCTAACATCATGTCATATGACTTAAAACCCATTAATCCACAAACAACACCATATGATCTCATCATATCTCATCTACTTAGTTTAGCAATTGATCATTAGAGTGATAGAAACTCACTACTAGCCAATTTGCACTCCAAATGAAGAAGATGCTTAGAATGGATTAGAGGTTGATTAGAGAGTGATTAGCTTGCAACCCTCTTCATAAATTAGTGGAGGCTCCTTCTAAGATTTAATTTGGCGGCATGTAGCCCTCAATTCTATTTTTAGTATGGATTAGGGTAGGTTTAGGGTGTATTTATAGATTAGGTGAGTGTTTTAGGCTCTTAGATTAACCCTAAATTAGATTAGGACCCTTAGATTTCGGAACCTTCCAGAAACCAGCCCTAAGACCAAGCCCAAACCCCAAACTGGTGCACCCAACCACAAAACTCTCTAGAAACTGTGCAGGTTTCTTGTCCCGACATGGGCGCACTTCCCAAGTGCGCCAGTGTATTTTTGTGCTGGCGCACTTTACAAGTGCGCCAGTGCATTTCTGGCCTGTGTCGGGTTTTTCTGCCTAACTTCGTTCGTCCATATCTCTTTCATACGGTACCCGTTTTACGCAAACTCGGACTCTATTTCGCGTATTTTTCCGAGACGAACGTAATAACGCAGCCCGTTTCCCCTGATTCTCACATCTGAGATTAATTATACTTTAATTACTAACCATTAGTGTTAATTGAAATTCGGGGTGTTACATTCTCCCCTACTTAAAGGATTTCGTCCTCGAAATCTCTAAGTCAAGAAGAACGTATCCTACCAACCAAACAACCATCTACTAAACCATCAACCACAAGCAACCATTATCCTTAGAAACTTCTAATGATGTATGAACATATGCAGAAAGTGTGTGTATATGTCCGTATACTAATGCAAAATCAGGCGGTCTACTGATTCAGTCGACCTCCTTAATGCAAACCATGATAGTGCCATGCATCCAATATGTATGCGAAACCCTATTGACACATACAATTTCTATATGCGTGCACAACCATACACAAAAATGCATCATCCACATGATAACACAACCATGATACATCCATCAATCTAACTACCACATCCATTTATGCGATATGCAACATGAAGTGACTGAGCCGATATAGTGCCTAATGTGTGTGTATATGCATCCACGAGCAACCACTAGCAAACAATTGCATCCACATGCATCCATCAACCATAACATGTTTCAAACACATGTTTCAACCATAGGTTTTACCCTATCTAAAGGTCATAGGTACTAGCGAGAGGATATACTAAAAATAAGATAAGTACTAGACAAGCGATAAAGGAGAAGTTAAAAGACATACTCTCAAAAAGAAATGGGTACAAAGAACGCATCTTCGCTTCCGTCTCCCAAGTAGCATTGCTTTCGTCATCTCCCCATTGCACTTTAACTAGCTGAACTTCTCTGTTCCTCAACTTCCTAGTTTCTGACCCAAGGATGCGAGTAGGAGCTCGTCGAATCGTCGCATCACGCTCTACCTCTTCATCTCTAAGCAAGCTCGGCTCTACCACCTCTGCGGTCTCATGTAAGCACTTCCTCAAATGTGATACATGGAATACATCATGAACACCACTAAGTCTGTTGGGCAACTCCACCCTATATGCCATCCGTCCAATCCTTTCCTTAATAGGAAACGGCCCAACAAACCTCGGTGCTAACTTCCCAACGGACCCAAAGCGAACAACATTTCTCAACGGAGATACTTTGACAAAAACCATGTCCCCAACCTCAAACTCAAGATCCGTCCTTCTCCGATCCGCATAAGATTTCTGTCTATCTTGCGCTGCCTTCATCCTTCTTCGAATCAAATCAATCTTCTCTGAAGTCTCTCTAACCATATCTGGCCCAAGCAAAATCTTATCCGTAGATTCCCACCAACATGTAGGAGATCGACAAGGCCTTCCATAAAGAGCTTCGAAAGGTGCCATGCCAATACAAGACTGAAAGCTGTTATAGTATGCGAACTCCACCAAAGGAAGATGTTCTTCACATGTACCTCCAAAATCCAAGATACAAAGCCTCAAGAGATCTTCTAAGATACGGTTCACCCTCTCGGTCTGACCGTCCGTCTGAGGATGATATGCGGTGCTCAAACACAACTGAGTCCCTACCGCCTCTTGCAAACTTCTCCAAAACTCACTAGTGAAGATAGGATCTCGATCACTCACAATGCTGACTAGTACGCCATGCAATCTAACGATCTCTCTAACATAGACTGAAGCAAGCCATGGAGCGGTCCTCTTACTCTTCACGGCTATAAAATGGGCACTCTTGGTAAGTCTGTCTACCACAACCCAAATTCCCGTATTGCCCTTCCTCGATCTCGGTAACCCATCGATGAAATCCATCGAGACACTATCCCACTTCCATTGCGGAACTTCCAATGGGTGTAGCAACCCACCGGGTTTCCTTTGCTCCGCTTTAACTTGTTGGCACACTAAGCATCTAGCCACATACTCGGCCACATCTTTCTTCATACCGGCCCAGAAGAAAACTCTCTTCATGTCTTGGTACATTTTGTCTCCACCGGGATGAATAGTCATCCTTGAACGATGTGCATCATCCAAAATAGCCTTCTTCAAACCCTCATCTTGCGGTACACAAAGTCTACCGTCTCTATGCAACCATCCCCTATCATCTATGGTGTATCTACCCAAATGGCTGGACGACTCCCCCCTTATAAGCTTCTCTACCAACTCAACCAACTGTGGGTCGTCTCGCTGAGCCTCGCCAATCCGTCCCAAAAGAGTAGGTCTAACCTCCAAGGATGCTAACAAACCAGGTACAAAGTCAACAGAAGGTCTGAAGTCGAACAAAGAAAGAAACTCCAAGCTTCGTCGTTCCACGAACAATGGACTCAAAGATAGCCTTTTTCTACTCAAGGCGTCCGCCACCACGTTACCCTTGCCAGGGGTATACGCTATCTCGAAATCATAGGATGCTAAGAACTCCATCCACCTTTGCTGTCTTAAGTTTAAATCCTTCTGAGAGAATAAGTACTTCAATGATTTATGGTCAGTGAACAACTCGAATCTCTCACCAAGAAGATAATGGCGCCAAGACTTAAGTGCGAAAACAATCGCGGCCAACTCTAGATCATGGGTAGGGTAATTCTTCTCATGCACTCTCAATTCCCTCCCTCCATAGGCTATTACCCTTCCCTCCTGCATCAAGACTGCGCCTAATCCTGTCCCACAAGCATCGGTATAAACAACAAACGGCTTACTCCCATCTGGAAGCACTAAAACTGGAGCGGTGGTCAAAGCTCTCTTTAACCGTCGGAAAGCATCATCACAATCTACGTCCCATGAGAAAACCAGATTCTTCTTCGTCAAGCGGGTTAATGGGGCTGATATCTTCGCGAAGTCTTTGATGAAATTCCTATAATATCCTGCCAACCCCAAGAAACTTCTTACTTTGGTAGCATTTCTAGGAACTTTCCAATCCTGGATAGATACTATCTTTGCGGGATCCACAGCTATCCCTTCCTTAGAGACCACATGCCCTAAGAATCGCACTTCTCTTCTCCAAAAATGACATTTAGAGAATTTAGCTTTAAGACTATGTGCTCGAAGAGTCTCCAACACTTCTCTGAGATGTAAGGCATGCTCTTCTTCACTCTTGGAAAAGACCAAGATGTCATCCACAAAGACTACTACAAACTTATTCAGATACTCTCTGAACACTCTACTCATCAGATCAACAAAGTATGCAGGGGCGTTTGTCAACCCAAATGGCATCACAAGCCACTCATAAAAACCATCCGGAGTCCGGAAAGCAGTCTTCTCTATACCGTCCTCCGCCACTCTCAACTGATGAAACCCTGTAGCTAAGTCCATCTGCGAAAACACTGAGGCGCCAACCAACTGATCAAAGAGATCATCTATCCACGGTAATGGGTGTCTATTCTTCTTCGTGAGCTTATTAAGTTCTCTATAATCCACACAAAGTCTGAGGGACCCATCCGCCTTCGTGGCAAACACTACTGGAGCTCCCCACTCCGATATACTTCGCCTTATGAACCCCTTCTCAAGCAACTCCCCTACTTGCTTATGAAGTTCTCTTCTCTCACGAGGAGACATGTGGCGCACTGGCAAAGACACTGGTTTGGCATTATCCACCAAATAAATTCGGAAATCTATCTCCCGCTTCGGAGGCAAACCCTTCACCTCTTCAAACACATCCGGATATTCCCGGACCACTCTGACAGAACGCAAACTCTCGACCGAAACATCGAGCGATTCAAGATAACTTAGCAAAACAGATTCCATGGGATTACAAGAGATCTCGAGAGTATTACCCAAGCGGGTCATAAGCCTGACAACTCTCCTTTCACAATCAAGAACAACACCATTACTGGTTAACCAGTCCATGCCCAAAATCAACCCATAGCCCGTGAAGCCCAATACAAAAGCATCACATCCAAACTCAACGCTAAGTATAGAAATCTTCAAACCCAAACATATCATAGACAGATATATGGAGCCCCCAATTGGGTTTGAAACAACCAAGGGATCATCAACTAGACTGGTGTCTAAGTGCAGTGACTCAACTAACGATGATGAGATAAAAGAATGCGATGCGCCAGAGTCAAACAAAGTATGAACTGGATGATCAAACAGAAAAACCAGACTTTCAATGGAAGTAGTTCTACCTCTCTGCTGAATCGGTGGAACTGAGAGAGCCTGAACTTGCCCCCCTGCCTGAGCTGTTGCCATAAGAGCTTGCACCTGACCTCCTGAGGTAGACCCCGTCTTCTGCCCCTTCTTTGGGCAGTCCTTCACAAGATGTCCTGCTTCACCACAATGAAAGCAACCGGTCTTCTTCTTTTTGCGACAATCCTTGCTGAGGTGGCCTGGGGTCCCACAATTGAAGCACTTCTTCTTCTTCTCCCCCTTGTCACCATTGCCTTTTCCACCCTTGCCTTATTGTTGTTGTTGCGGTTTCTTCTGATCCCCCTTCTTCTCTGGTGCCTTAGAACTCTTATCATCCTCATGCATAAGTGCCATGTAGACAAGCTTCTCAAAGGTGGCCCGTTCAAGCCTCTAACGAACCTCAAAGCCTTCTTCTCCGGTGTATTCACCAACTCTATGCCAAACCTTGCTAATTGATTGAATTTGTTGACATATTCTTTCACCGTGAGATTCCCTTGCTTCAAATTCAAGAACTTCTCCATGAACAGATTCTCTTCCGCCCTTGAGAGAAACTTAGCCCCAAACCTTTGCTTGAGATCTGCCCAAGAGTCAACAGGGCGTTCTCCATTAGTGACCTCCCACCAGAATGAGGCCTCTCCCTTCATTAACCAAGCCGCCAACTTGACTTTCTTTCCCTCTTCCACTTCAAAGATATCTAGCAACTCTTCCACTTCCTTAAGCCAATCTCTAGCCTCTACGAAAGTCTCTGAACCTAGAAAAGGTTTTCCTCCTATAGCCTTGAACTCCTTGCAAATCTTAGCAAAATTATCCACTCTAGGCTGAGGAGGAGGAGCGGTTGCCTCTGGTGTAGTAGCATTGGCTGGACCCGCAGCCGCGGCCCTAGCCTCTTGTAACCTCCTATACCATAGTGGTATAACTAAGCCCTCCGGGATGTTAAGATCTTCAGCCATGCTGAAACGAAAGAGGAAAGATTCAAAAAGGAGATTCCGAAAGATAAAGATATGGCTATTGGGGATTATGCTTTTCTTTTTCAAAAACTTTTCTCTTAAAATACATGTTTTTGAAAATACTTTTTCCAAAAATAATACCTTTACTATTTTCTAAAAAAAAAAGTATTTTTTCTCGAAAATTTATCTGTTCCGGTAACCTTCAGCTTTGATACCACGTGTAACACCCCACTCCCGCTATGATCACTCACTAAGGGAATGCCATAGCATCGGTGGAGTATTTTAGTGAATATAGAACAGAAAAATTACAACAAGACAGATATAAATAGTACTTGAAATTTATAACATCATCTCATAACAGCGGAAGTAAAACATGTCTGGTTACATCATAAAACCGCAATAAAAGTCAAGTACAATATCCATCAAAATAAAGAAGTACATAATCCCACTCTCATACAATAGCCATGAAAAAAGAAAAGATAACTGGGTAACTGGAGCTTTACATCTATCCAAGCTCCTAAAGACTGGAACAGCAATCCGATCAAGCTCCACTACTGCTAGGATCCACCGTAGGACCTGAGGGTTGGGAAAAAAAGATAAAAACAACGGGGTCAGACATAAGTCTGAGCGAGTCCTATAACTTTAACAATACAATCGTTAAAGTAACCAGAGAAGACATAAACTGATATACGGTAACTATTGGGGATGAATGGCTACACTAAGCAGTCAACTAAACTAAGATAAAAGATAAAGACGCATCTACCCTTCCAAAGGTAAATTACTAAACTGCACCACACCAGTCATTCCTAACTTAAAGGTTGATCCCACCCATGGACTTATAAAATTAACTTAATAGTTCTCGCGTACCCCTAGGTGACTAAGTAGACGCCACGGGGCCCTACAATCCACTAGGTGTACACACTACTCCCCATTCGATCGGCTCCCTAACGTAGATACCCGTGCTGGCCCCACCGTGGGGGTGTACCATTCCCCAACGTGGCAACCTGATAAAACTAACGGTGCACGGCTTATATCTACATGATGCAACAACGTCTTATTTACCAGCCCGGGTCCACACACGCATATGAAACCCGTTGGTCATGCGTTGCCACCGCTAACCCATTTTGGCCTCTTATAGTCAAGCCCAGTATGCGTGTCCCGTCCTCGACATGGGTCGAGCCCACTAAGATACGTATGGGTTACTGGTTGAAATGGGCCCCCAGCACAAGCCATCCCCCTAAGCTTGGCCCACACACTAGTGTTTCCCACTTAACCCTTTAATCATGTTTAATTACATGTTTCATCTTGGTTAAGTATTTTATCATATTTTCTATTGGCAACCACTAACAATTTCCACATACCACCCAAGGTACCCACTTAACCCCCATGCCCCACTACATGCTTATCTGGTTAAGTGTTTCTTAATTGATTAACACCGTAACCGTGTAAAGGACCCCTCACATTGGACCGTCATTTGTAGATGCCTGGTTAAGCCGGTAAACTCCGGGCAGTCTTACACTACAAACGGGTCCAACCTCATGTCATTTACCCTTGTTACGTATTTAATTTATGATTAAGACCCCTCACATTGGACCGTCATTTGTAGATGCCTGGTTAAGCCGGTAAAATCCGGGCAGTCTTACACTACAAACGGGTCCAACCTCGTGTCTTAATCGCTTAATTACTCCCATAATTTGTGTTAATTATCATGTTTATTTTAGGAATATGGGTGCACCTAACTTAATAGGCAAATTCCCAACTCCAAAGTGTGGGTACACCTAACTTAATAGGCAAATTCCCAACACATAGTATGGGTACACCTAACTTAATAGGCAAATTCCCGTACTATGTTCATTTATTTTATGTTATGCATAATTATATTAATTTCACACAATCTTATTAACATATGCATTTAATTAACCCCATCGTTCCCACGAAATTTCGTTCTCATGACATAACACATATAAAAGGTGTCAACTTGCATATGTATGAACATGTTTCAAAGGTGCCATCTTGCATATTAACAAACACATAACTTGCATATGAACTTGCATAACATGTCACATAACTTGCATATAATCTTGTATAACATGTCACATAACTTGCATATTAACTTGTATAACATGTCACATAACTTGCATATTAACTTGCATAACATGTTACATAAACTTACATATTAACAAATACATGACTTGCATATGAACTTGCATAATATGTCACATAACTTGCATATGAACTTGGATAATATGTTACATAACTTGCATATGAACTCATAAACTTGCATATGAACTTGCATAACATGTTACATACTTGCATATGAACTCATAAACTTGCATATGAAGAAACATACAACTTGCATAATTATCATACATGTAACTTGCATATTATCATACATGTAACTTGCATATTAACATATGATCACAAAGCACAAAACTTGCATAACCCACATACATTAGCAAACTAACATCATGTCATATGACTTAAAACCCATTAATCCACAAACAAAACCATATGATCTCATCATATCTCATCTACTTAGTTTAGCAATTGATCATTAGAGTGATAGAAACTCACTACTAGCCAATTTGCACTCCAAATGAAGAAGATGCTTAGAATGGATTAGAGGTTGATTAGAGAGTGATTAGTTTGCAACCCTCTTCATAAATTAGTGGAGGCTCCTTCTAAGATTTAATTTGGCGGCATGTAGCCCTCAATTCTATTTTTAGTATGGATTAGGGTAGGTTTAGGGTGTATTTATAGATTAGGTGAGTGTTTTAGGCCCTTAGATTAACCCTAAATTAGATTAGGACCCTTAGATTTCGGAACCTTCCAGAAACCAGCCCTAAGACCAAGCCCAAACCCCAAACTGGTGCACCCAACCACAGAACTCTCTAGAAACTGTGCAGGTTTCCTGTCCCGACATGGGCGCACTTCCCAAGTGCGCCAGTGTATTTTTGTGCTGGCGCACTTCACAAGTGCGCCAGTGCATTTCTAGCCTGTTTCGGGTTTTTCTGCCTAACTTCGTTCGTCCATATCTCTTTCATACAGTACCCGTTTTACGCAAACTCGGACTCTATTCGCGTATTTTTCCGAGACGAACGCAATGACGCAGCCCGTTTCCCCTGATTCTCACATCTGAGATTAATTATACTTTAATTACTAACCATTAGTGTTAATTGAAATTCGGGGTGTTACATCACACATAAACATAGCACGTGTTTTTCTCTTACGATAACCAAATTACTTTTTACATCAAGTCCAGTAATAGTATAATAATGTCTAAAAATCCCGAAAAATGTTGCATGTCATTTTTTGACATAGTTGGTTTACATCTAAAAACATACGGCTCATATTGGAGTATGGATTTCCATACATGACTAGGTAAGGAACTATCTTCCGATCCGTATCCTCTAGAGATAAAACAGTGGGGTTCAACAAGAACATCTTGCAACCTGGCCACACAGATCCAGCCAATCATTCAACTTAATTATACCGAATATATCATCACCATGGTTGGGATCACCAATCGTAACATTCCGAAGCATACAAAAAGGGAGAACCAATTTCTCTAGATCAAGTAATGAAATACCTTAACGGGTATGACCCATATGGCCCTGCTGCTTTCCCAATTTCAGTCATTTCCCGGTTGATGAGGCTTGAGGTCATGATTACCTTTTATACATGACACATCCTTATCTTTGGATGCCACGAGATCATTCCATCAATCACTAATTGGCATCCATAAAAATACAACCTCCGAGTTTGTATGTCCCACCAAACCGATGTACGTTTGTAAAAATCAACATATGTGATCTAAAAAAAGCATGATAAACATCAGTTCATTCAGTTCGTTCTAGGACTGAATGAAACCGAAGATACCCTAGAACGTGGGGAATACTGCTACAAGTTTAATCCTGGTAGTTAACTAGAGATATCAACGAGCGTCCCTCTTTCCCAAAAGTTATATTCCTTCAAATTATCTCCATATGCACAAGCATCCTTGCACAATTTAGTTTTCGAATGCAAACTCTGTTCAAAGTGGATTTGGGTCTAGTTCCCATCCCAGTCTCCTCGAACTAACACGTTAAAAGTCAAAAAGGATATCTATTGATAGTCAGTTCTTTAACTATCAACTCAAACAGTATAGTTAAGTACATCAACATCTTTGGCTCTTTTAAATTAAAACCATTCATTAAAATCATTATATTGATTCTTAATAATCAGTTCCATTTACTTATCTCAAAGGAATAAGTATATTCACAAATCTCTTGTTTTGCATTATCTTTAAAAAAATAATCATCCTCTTATCTCTTCAGAATAAACGTATTCACAAAATCTCCTTTTTATTCCCTTTACTTCAATTCTATCACTATATATACATAGTCAAGTGGTATAGGACTTATTACCAAATCTTATATGGGTCAAAACAATGTAATTCAATCATTGTTTATTATATATACCCATTCTGTTTATCTAACATCAAGACTTTACCGATTAAAGATTTCAATAACGCTTACAGAAATAATAATTAAATTTTCATTTTCATTTCAATCTAGTATAATCTCTTGTTTACATTACTCCGAAAACCATAGCCATTCACTTACTTCTTGGAATAAGGGTATTCAACAAATCCTGTTATTTTCACTACTTAGAAAATAGTGTTGTATACTTAACCAAATGGTATAAATATAGTCACACTTCATACTTGGGCCAAACAATGTCAAGTGATACATTGTTTAGTTTAAAACCCAATAGTTTTATTAAATTTCTAAACCTTGCAAATTAAGTTGCAATATTTCTTATGGGAATAATAAATATATCTAACATCTTTACTAGTTCAAACTAATACAAACCCTCAGATAATTATGAAGTAGTTCGAGTTGGGGTATTTAATTTACCTCCCAGGCTTTGACTTGACAACGTTCTTATCTTAGGATAGATAAAAGTTTGTAACTCAAAAATTTATTTTATCTATAATACCGCACAAATCTCATTTACTATTCCATTTAAATATGGTTTAATAAACCATTCCATATATTTGGACAGTCTACTTCCAATTTCAATCACCTTTACTTAATTACACTATTAAGTAAACGCTTACTAAAACTTTAACCATTAGCCTGAAATCTCTTTATACAATTCGTTTACCCTTCGAATTTATTGCAAAAATCCATTTACAAAGTCCTTTACACAAATCCATTTTAGTATCTTATTATAACTTAACTTGGATTTATTTCAAAATTCTATTTACCAAACTTTTGCAAAAATCCATTTAAGCGTCTTTCCTTTGCATCTTGAAAATCTTCTTTCGGTTACAATCGTTTTTACTTAAATCAATTTTTAAGTATACGCCTACTTAAAACCATTACATTAGCTTTTACCCACTTTTATAAACCTTGTTTATAAAACTTGGATTTATTATAAAATCCCTTTCTAAAACTCTTACAAAATTCAATTAAAATCTCATAACAACTTGATTATTTTCTAAAATGAATTCCAATTAAAAAGCAATCACTATAATTTATTAAATAAAATAATAATTAATTTTATCAGTAACTAAAGTAAAAGTAGTTAACTTCGTTATTAATAAAGAACAGAATAGTTAATTTCTTATAAAAGGTATTAAAATAAGAAATTAACTTTATTAGTAATAAACAACTCGATAATTATCTTTGTACATAGTTAATTGGAAGATTAATCAATCCTTTCTCTTAAATTAATTAATAACTGAATTAGTTTAATAATATCACACTTAATTATTTCGTGAAAACAATTATTCCAAATTATTAACCCTTAGGTTAATTTATGTCTTCCTTCCTTATAAAACTTATTTAAAACATAGAAATTGCTATATAAAATATATTATAATTACTTCACAAAACCAAGTTATAAATATGGACTCATTTATAAAACTTCTATTTTAAACAATTTATATAAAATAGAATTGAAAACTTTGCTTTAGTTATAAAAATAAAATTTATAACTTCAAACTAGTCAATTCGCCTCATAACGAATCAACGTCTTAAAAGATGGATTTTAGGCCATCAGCTGCCAATCACTTCATCAATACCATTTATTGATTAATAGCACATCAATGTCGAATTTCAATTCAACAATCAATATCCAATCCGATTTTGATGTTACTTGTGTTAAACAGTTCATATATGAATAATATGAAAGCAAGTAACATAAATATATTTGTGTGTAGCGTCCCGATTTTTAACTGATTTTGTTGAACCATAATTTATAGTTTTATCTGTAATTAAATTCAGATAAATGATAATTTTCTAAGTATTTTAGAAATTAGAATAATTATTAGTTTAAAAATCATACAAAAATAAATGATGTTTAACATTTTTAATTATTTGGAAATCCTGTTTTTAAAATTTGTATTTAAAATTTTATGTTGTTTGAACATTTTGTTGTATTTAAACTTGGTCCATAATTCATTAACCAATATATATATATATATATGTGTGTGTGTGTGTGTGTGTGTGTGTGTGTGTGCATATATTTGTATATAAAAACAAATGAGTAATGTTTCGATATTTGTATTCTCCGACTTGTTTAAACTCATGAGTATAGTAATTTCTTAGGTAAGATTTTTACTTCACTTAAGCGCATAAGTATGATTTGTGTTGCTTCACAAGTATATATTTTACATTATGATATTCCTTTGCAAACATGTACATGTAAACCTCTTATACAATAATTTGTGTTCTGTTTTATATTGTGTTTAAATTTTGTTTTTTTCCTTATGTAAACAAATAATAACTTTAGTAAAAATTTGAGTTGCTTCATGGAAAATGAAAATGAAATGACATAGATGGAAACAACATTTTAATGATTGAAGAATGGAAGAAGATCAAATGGACACAACTCATCACATCTCTTTCTTTTCAAATCAAAGAGGCAGACTAGTACTACCTCTCCTAGCTTATACAACAGCCTAAAGCCAATAACCTCCGTCACTTATATCTTCTAAACCTGTACTTACATCTACACCCTAACATCTATTTTCAAATCAAAATCTGCTGGCAGTGATATTTGTATCAAATCAAACAGTTGAATAGTTGAGTTGCTTAGCAACTAAGAATTGCTGTGAATGTATATTACATCCATATACACATGTACTTCATTTCGGCCGTACCTACTAGCATATAGGATTAGATAAGTGAAAGCCTTTAACTGTGACACCCCACGTCCGTTAATGTCACTCATTAAGAGAATGCATTAACTTTCATGAAGCAATTTAGGTAAACAAAAACATTACAAGACAAATATAAAATAGCAGCGGAATTTAAAACTTTTATTAAGCAGAAAATATCGTGGTTCAAAACATGGTTACATCATATATCTGAAATACATAAAACCTAGTACATCATTAAACTTTTGTCTTGTACTTAAAACATCAGAGTACAAGAATAAAGGAATCATAATCCCAAAAACGTAGCCATAGAGAGAGATATGAAACCAAGCCGAACATCTAAAACAGCTCCAAGCAAGATGGAAGCAGAATCCTGATCAAGCTTGAGTATTCCCTCCCTGAGAACCTAGGTGGGAGGGGGGGAGGAAGAGAAAGAAGAGGAAACAAAATAGGTTAGACATAAAGTCTGGTGAGTCCAGTTACTTCTAACATATAAATAAGTAAAATTGTCATGACAAATATATAAAGTGGATAAGAGAGAGGTAACAACATATAAGGAAAGTACGACAAGGTAAACCAGACAAGTGGACAAAATAAATAGCGCTTCTCTAACACTTTCCTTTTTTCACTACACCGATACTAGTATAACCAGAATGAGATGATCCTAACAACTATAAGATGGCAGACTTAGGCGTACTTATATTGAGAGGTTTTACCCCATACAATCAACATGCAGCCCAATATACCGGAGTTACCCCTAAGGATAATAATGGATCCTAAACATACTAGAGTCTAGATGTACCCTAATCACTACCCCAATCGATCGGCTCCCTACTCTGTAGATACCTTGTGCTGGCCCCACAGTAGGATGTATCACTTCCTAAAGTGGCAATCCTTCATTTTCAGGATGTGCACCACCATATCTACAAATGCCACAACGTCTTATTTTCCCGGGCTGGCGGAACCATGCAAGCACATGAGCCCAATGGAACGCACAGTCAGACACCGCCCTCACTTTTGGATCTCTTACAATCAGACTAGTAAGCGTGCCCCGACTCCGACCTAGTTCGGAGTGCTCATTTGATACCTATACATGGGTTACTGACTGAAACGGGTCCCACACACAAGATGATAAAAACTTCCCCCTACGCTTGCATCCCCACTAGGTTTTCCACAGGTTACGCCATACCAGAGTAAAAGATTGCATAACCCTGTAGGTTAAGTTTGTGGGCCTATATATAAATATTACCCAACAACCCAAGATATACTTAACCCTCCCACTGTTCCATACAATTTTACTTAACCCCTATTCGAGTTAACATATTCATCCAATCCCTAAGGATTCAACTAGGTTAAGTATCCAAGTTTATTAGCATATACATTTATGATTATAATGTACTAGACCTCCCACATTTGGCCTACAACTTATGGATGCTGGATATGTCGGTTGGGTCCGGGCAGACTTCTTCCACAAGTCAGGCTTAACCTCGTGTCTTAGCACGTCTCATGTTTATGCACTTACACCACTCACATTAGATTCACCACTTGTGGTTGCTGGATATGCCGAGGAGTTCTGGGTGGGCTTCCACCACAAGTGTAATCTAACCTCGTGTGTAAGCGCAGTTATAGTTTCTAATTACTGTAATTCTAGACATTTCAATTATTAACCAATTATTCCTATGTCGTTATAAGTTTTCATGCCCCTTTCCCAAGTCATGTTCATAATGAACCATATGCCTCAAATTAAGGTCTTTAATCACAATTCAATTAATGCCCCAAATTCATATTCATATATTTCATTCAAATTATGCCCAAATTTCCAATTACAAGTTATGCCCCAATTTTACCGTTTTTCCCTCGTTCCCAATTTAACGCGTTCACATATTTCAGTGGCATGCCTAGGCTCGAAGGTAGTCTGGCTATAAAAATAAAAGGGAAAAAGATGAAGGGAAGAGGATAGAAATAATCATACTAACAAGATAGACATATAATGGCAGAAATAGGCAAAAACATATAGTGGCATAATGACAAGATATGCATATAGGAACAAATCTGAAGAACATGTGATAATAGAACTGATTCTAACATAACAGGGACCTCATAAACAGGCAAGATAAGATCTAAACAATAACCAACTAATAACAGATCTGATTTAGCCACAAACATAATAGGAACATGCATGATGTGATCTAAACAGTGAATTTGATCTATAAACAATGGCAGATCTGACATGATAAATAGGAGATCTAGTTCATAGTCATGTCAGAATAACTTAAATACACAGGTTATAGAAGATCTGATATGATTCAAATAGTCACAGGCTTAGATCCAAGTTATAGTCATGTCAAGATTAACTTTTAAGTATTTAGATCTAAAATTAACGTAGACTCACTGTGATTGGATCTAGGAAAATAGAAGAAAGATTGCAGATATCGAATCACAGATCTCGAAACATAAATGGCTTGATTGCTGGAGAAAAAGATTTGATTTAATCTGGGCAGAGGCAACATCTAGTTCTCCATTGTTTTAGAATGAAGAGAACACTGAGAATAAGGTTTAATTTATAGTCTAAAGGTCATGAATCTAGTCAGAAAACAAGTCCACGTACACATAAATGATCCTGGTTCGGATCGAGGGGGGTGTCGACACCCATGTCGACACCCCCTTATGGTGTCAACCTATGGGTCGACACCCCTAGGGTGTTTTGACCCCACCATGGGTCTGATTCCCTCCCAGATCTCCCGCGTTTGAATTTGAACTGATTTATGAATTCTGAGCTAATTATATATATAACTGGCTTATATGTATACAAACTTCAAATCTAAGTATCTTCTTCATACGGTGTCTGTTTTACGCAGACCAGGTGTCTATTTTGACCAGAATTCCAAGACGAACGCAATGGCGCATTCCGTTTCACTTAATTCTGAATATTTAAGTATTCTTTAATTTATCACATTTAGTGTTGGTAAAATTTCGGGGTGTTACATTCTCCCCTATTCAAAGATCTCGTCCCCGAAATCTCTAAATTAAGAAGAATGTATATCTTAACATCCACATCCATCTACTTATCCACCAATCACAGGCATGCAATTTTCTTAAAAATTTCTAATACTTATATGGACATATGCAAAGCTTTGTGTATATGTTCCAATACTAATGCGAAAGATCAGGCGGTCTACTGATTCAGTTGACCTCCTTAATGCAATATATGTTAGTGCTATGAATCCATCATGTATGCGAATAATCCTATTATAACATGTAAGTTCTATATGTGTGCACAATCATCCGTCCAAATGCAACATCCATATGATGATACATCCATTTCCATCCATAAAAAGAAGAAAAATGCACACACATCCATATGCAGTATGAGAGTGACCGAGCCGATCTAGTGCCTAATGTGTCCATATATGCATCCATGAACAACCAATAGCAAACACTTGCATCCACTTGCATCTATCAAACATAACATGTCTCAAAACACATGTTTACATCCATGGGATTCTTACCTAAAGTGTAACACCCCATGTCCGTTAATGTCACTCACAAAGGGAGTGCATTAACTTCCATGAAGCATTATAAGTAAACAGAACATAATATTACAAGACAGATACATAAAGTGGTACTTGAAAATTTTATAACTTTATTACAGCGGAAACAGAAGTAAGTTTGGTTACATCTTTCAAAACCACAATATCGAAATTCATGTACATAAATATAAGTCTTGTACAAAAGCCTTCGGAGTACGTAATTTTAAAGCGATAATCCTCAACGGAAAATGCCATAAATAGGTAGAATCAAAGCCAAGCAATACTTCAAGCACTCTAGCACTTCAAGCAGAGAGAAATCTAAGTCAAGCCCTTACGCTCCCAACCTGAGTACCTGGGGGGGGGGGGGGGGGAGGGGGAGGGGACGGAAGAAAAGAGGCGAAACAAACTAGGTCAGACATACGTCTGGTGAGTCCAGTGACTTTCAACATATAAACAGATAACAATATCATGACATGTAAATAAAACTGGATGAGAGATAGCCGTAACAGGAGTAGTAGGTTAACAGAAGAAACTGAATGATATAAGCTAAGCTAAGCTCCTTACTTAGTTTTCACTTCTTTGCACTAATACTAGTATAACCGAATTAGGTGCTATCCTATTGTCTAAACAGAAAACAGAATGATCTCTTCAGAAACACGATGCTAGAAATGGGCCTTTACCAACTGAACAGAGACAGACGGTACAGAAACAGAATCAGGAACGAAATCAGAGACAGAAACAGAATAATCCCTAAGGAAACAGAATATTAGAGTTAGGCGTACACTAGTAATGGGCCTTTACCATCCCAACAGACGGTACCACACAGAAACAGACAGGTGTCACCACCCCAACAGACACAGACGGTACCCCAACAGAAACAGACAGAACTAAGTGCACCCTAAATTCTACCCCAAGCGATCGGCTCCCTAATACATAAATACCCTGTACCGGCCCCACAGAAGGGTGTATCACTCCCTAAAGTGGCAACCTATAGACACAGACCTATTTACAGATGTCACAGTGTCTTACATCCTCAGAGTAGACTGGATCCATGCACGCACATGACCCGGTTGGAATGCGCCATCAACACCCCTCGCCATTATCAGAGTGAACCTCTTACAATTAGTTCAGTAAGCGTGCCTGGACCCCTCTTAGTGTTGGGTCATAGTTTTGATACCATAAAGCGTTACTGACTAATATTGGTCCTAAACAACATATGACACAAGTAATTATCCTTACTAACCTTGTGTCCCCAGACTAACAGATTTCAGATTAACTTGTTTACAGATTTCAGATGTACAAAGTTCAGATTAACTAGTTTTCAGATCAAACATACAAGTTAACAGGTTTTCAGACTAACGGATTAGATGTACAGATTAACAAGTTCTCAGACTAACGGATGGGTTTATTAGATTCATCAGTCCAGTTGTTTTAACCCTATCCACCCAACACGTTTTAGGCATCATATTTATCTTAGATTTGCATTAATTAAATATTAATGCACAAACCTCTCACATTAGGTCGGTAGCTTGTGGCCGCTGGCTGTGCCGGGCGGTTCCGGGCAGACTTCTGCCACAAGCCATACCTAACCTCGTGTCTAGGCATCTTTATGCCTACGACCTCTCACACTAGACTGACAGTTTGCGGTTGCTGGTTAAGCCGGTTGGGTCTGGGCAGGCTTCCACCGCAAACTGAGTCTAACCTCGTGTCTTAGCATTCTTATTTGTAGCTAAAGTTTTCATTCACAGATTATGCCAATATCAGATTAATTATGCCAATTAAACAAATTAACTTCTTTACAAGTTACAACAGATTATTCAAAGTTCCATTAACATGTTTTGCTCAATTTTAGATCGAGCCTACAGATTACATACCCAAATCACAGTATTCAATTCCAACAAATCTAGCGGATTGGGCAATTTAATAGATTTAAACATATCCTAAAGTTCTATTAACATATCTTGCCTAATCATAAATTAAGCCTCATTTTACATGCCCAAATTATGGTCATAATTCTCAACATAACATATGCCCAAATTTAGTTAGATTTTCTACAATACAGAATATTCTCTAAAAGCCCCCAAATCATGATATACAATATGAATTATGCCAGTTTATAGCCGTTGATTACCGCGTATGTCAAATATCCAAAATTCCGAATTAGGCGTATTCACATTAATAGTTATCCGTATTTTAATATAGGTTTTCAGGCCTAAGTCACATATTCTTTTTCTTCCAAGTCATAGATCGTCATATAAAATATGCCCCAAATCTAGCTCTTAAATTACAACATGTATTATGTCCTTAAAATCAGATCTTGAATTATAACATGCATTATATCCCCAAATTACAAGTCATATGTTGTCATACATTAATTCTCCTTCTTCCAAATCATAAACCGTCATATATAGTATGCCTAGATCTAGATCTTAAATTACAACTTATGTTGTGTTCTCAATTTAGTCATAAATCAGTTATGTCCAATTATGCATCATTCAATATTCTCCCTAAATTTAGAGTTCGCGTGTCAATCTCTTATGAGATTTGGCTCAGGCTCGTAGTAGCCTGGCTATAGAACAGAAGGAAGGAAGAGATATAGAATAGTTATAATAAGATAGATCTACGCATAAAAACAGATCTGATAAATAAGAATAAGATGGATCTACACAGAAAAACAGATCTGATAAACAAGAATAAGATAGATCTCCAATTCAGATTTATACCCATGTCAAGATCATAATTAAATTTCATATCAGAAAATAACTGTACTCACAAATCGTGGTTGAAGAAAGGGAAGAACGATTATGGGATCTGATTTTCTGGAGTTGATTTAGATTTCCGTTGATGTAGGCGTTGATTTGTTATCTTTATCTTCTCTTTTGAATTGATTGATTAGGGTGGAGGCTAGGTCACTTTAGGTCTTAGGAGCATGGAGGCACCATTCCTCTTTGTTAATGAATTAGGGTTTAGTTTAGCTATGTATATATAGATGTCTAAGATCGATCAGAGCTCTTAGATTAACCCAGAAACCATCAGGACCACTCAGATTCCACCTCGGCCCTTAGGGCGAATCGGGCCACGGGTTGACAGTCAAACACCCTGGATCGACCCCCAGTCGATGCAGCGATCTCGGGTCGACTCCAAAAATGGTGCGGTTCGGCTATTCCCCCTCTCGATTCGCCATTTTGAACTTTTTTGAATATTTATTTATTTAATTTTTTAATATATATCTATATATATATTTCTCTCATATGCATACAAACTTCAAGGCTTAATAACATCTTCATAAGGTTTCCGTTTTGTGCAACCCAAATGTCTATCTTGACCCAAAATTTTGAAACGAACATAATAGCGCAACCCATTTCACTTAATTCTTCTTCTAAAAATTAAGTACACTTCAATTTGTGAATTTTAATGTTATAAAATTACGCGGTGTTACATAAAGCTCTAAGATTCAATCAATAGGATATACTTAAATGATAGAAACAAGCATAAACAAAAGCTTTGTAAAGGAAGTTAAGAACACACCCTTGAAAAGGAAGCGAATCTTGTCTTCGGTCTCCCAAGTTGCATCTTCTAGGTTATCTCCCCACCGAACTTTCATCAACTTGACTTCTCGGTTGCGTAGCTTCTTAACTTCTGATCCAAGAATACGGGTAGGAACTCGTCAAACTATCGCCTCCCGTTCCACCTCTACTTCCTCCAATATACCCGGCTCTACTACTTCTGCGGTATCATGCAAGCACTTCCGCAAATGTGAAACATGGAAAACATCATGAACACCGGATAGTCTTTCTGGTAGCTTTACTCTATAGGCCATTTGGCCAATCGCCTCTGTTATGGGAAATAGTCCTACAAATCTTGGTGCCAATTTCCCTATGGATCCAAAATGAACCACATTCCTCAAAGGTGACACCTTAATGAAAACCATGTCTCCCACCTCAAATTCAGTGTCTGTCCTTCTCTTGTCTGTGTATGACTTTTGCCTATCCCGAGCTATCTTCATTCGCCGTCTAATGAGATTAATCTTTTCGAACCTTTCTCTAACCATATTTGGTCCAAGTAGAAGTCTTTTTGTAGACTCCAACTAACAAGTCAGTGATCTACAGGGTCATCCGTACAATGCTTCAAAGGGTGCCATTCCAATGCTAGCTTGATAACTGTTGTTGTAGGCGAACTCTTCTAAAGGAAGGTGATGTTCCCAAGTCCCTCCGAAGTCTAGGATACACAGTCTTAAAAGATCCTCAAGAACTCTATTCACCCTTTCCATCTGTCCATTTGCATGCTTTACTCAGCTTGAGAAAGAAAATTCATTTCGAACCTCAGAAGAAAATCATCCAAAGTCTCCACCGGACACCCTGCTTACGTCACCTCCCACTAAAATGAAGCCTCGTCTTTTAGCAGCCAAGCAGCTAACTGAATCTTCCTATGATCGTCTACTTCAAAAATTCCAAACAAGTCCTCCGTCTCTTTGAGCCAATTCCTTGCCTCAATGAAAGTTTCGATTCATCGGAATGGATTTCCACCCATAGCACAGAAATCTTTGCAGATCTTAGAGAAATTATCTACTTGCAGAGGAGGAGGAGGATGAGGAGCAACGGGTGCAGCTGGGGGAGGAACGTCTACTTGACCACCGGCAGGCGCCGTGGCCTCGAGATACTGACGGAACCAGCCTGATATCGTAATGCCCTCAAGAATATTAGGTTCCCTAGACATGCTGAAAAGAAAAGGAAAAGGTATTCAAACAGATAATCGAAAGATGTTATATATGGCTTTGGGGAATATGCTTTTCAAAATAGACTTTTCTTTTGAAAATGCTTTCTTTTAAAACCTTTTTGAAAATAATTTTCAAAATCTTTTATCCGATCTGGTAACCTTCAGCTCTGATACCAAGTGGGACACCCACATCCATTAATGTTACTCATTAAGAGAATGCATTAAGTTTTGTGAAGCGTTTTAGGTAAACCGACACAGAAACATTACAAGATAGATATAAAATAGCAGCGGAATTTAAAATTTTATTAAGTAGAAAATATCGTGGTTTAAAACATGGCTACATCATATGTCCGAAATACATAAAACCTAGTACATCATTTAAACTTATGTCTTGTACTTAAAACATCAGAGTACAATAATAAAAGAAGCATAATCCCCAAAACATAGCCATAGTAGAGAGATATGAAATCAAGCCGTACATCTAAAACAACTCCAAGCAAGATGAAAGCAGAGTCCTGATCAAGCTTGAGTATTGCCTCCTAAGAATCTTAGGGGAAACGGAAGAGAAAGAAGAGGAAATAAAGTCTGGCGAGTCCAGTTACTTTTAGCATATAATTGAGTAAAAGTGTCATGATAGGCTATGAAGTGGATAAGAGAGAGGTAACAACATATAAGGCAAGTATGCCAAGGTAAACATGACAAGTGGTCAGAATAAATAGCGCTTCTCTAACACTTTCCTTTTTTTCTCTGCACCGATATTAGTATAACCAGAATTAGAAGATCCCAACAACTATAAGATGGTAGACTTAGGCATACTTCTAGTGAGAGGTTTAAACCCATACAATCAACAGGCAACACAACATACCAGAGTTACCCCTAAGGATAATAACAGGCTCCTAAACATACCGGAGTCTAGATGTACCCTAATTACTACCCCAATCGATAGGCTCCCTACTCCGTAGATACCCCGTGCCGGCCTCATAGTAGGATATATCACTTCCTAAAGCGACAACCCTTCATTTGCAGGATATGCACAACCATATCTATTGATTCCACAACGTCTTATTTTCCCGGGTAGGCGGACCCATGCACTCACGTGATCACGATGGGACATGCCATCAGACACTGTCCCCTATTTTGGATCTCTTACAATCAGCCCAGTTAGCGTGCCCCGACTCCGACCTAGTTTGGAGTACTCGTTTGATACCTATATATGAGTTACTGACCGAAACGGGTCCACACACAAGATGATACAAGCTTCCCCATACGCTTGCATCCCTACTAGGTTTTCCACAGGTTACGCCATACCAGAGTAGAAGATTGCATAACCCCATAGGTTAAGTTTGTGGGCCTATATAAATATTACCCACCAAACCAAGTGTAATGTCCCGTATTTTTACGGTATTATGATTAATTAATTTAAGTATTTAAATTGTGATCCAGAGAATTAAATGGATATTTAATTAAATAATATTGAATATTTAATTAATATTAATAATAGAATAATATATTTAATTCCGAAATTGTCTGAAATAGTGAATTGGCAATATAATGTGAATTGGACAATTTAAAATATTTAATTCAGCTTAGAATTTGAATTAGAATAATGAATATATTATTTGAATGACAGTTGAAGTATAATTTATATTATAATTATAATCGAGCTAGAAATGGCGCTACAGTTCGCAATTTGGCGATTCGAACTTTAAATAAATATACCGTGTTTGTTTTAAATCGGATTTCTGTGAAACAAGAAACGTTCAGAGCTGGTGAAGTATATTTTTCTAATGGAAGAGAAAAATCGAGATTTCATTCTATAGATTTTGAGTTATGTCCAAATCAAAATTTCGTAAAGTTGCTATGGAATTCCTTTATAAATTATAACGATTTATTTATATTATAAAAGGATTTTCAATATAAATTGAATATCAATTCAACCAGGATTTGAATATCGAATTATAAATCCATTTGGAGTTGTATGATATTCTAGTGTGAATACATACGATAATATAAATTTATTTATATTTAATTTAATTATTTATAAATATATTACTATTTAAAAGGGTTTATTTAGAGCTTTAAAAATAGTCAGTTTTGCAAACGACCTCTGTTTTTGACCAAGCTAATTTTGTTGGATCCGCAATATTTAATTATTATTAGATTTCAATTTTCGTGATTTTTGGAGTCAGTGTGTGGCTGTACGGATTTTTAATGTGAAAAACAGTCAGTATTTTGATGGTTCAAAATATGCTATGTGAGCAAACAGAGTCGGAATTCGACGAAACAAGTTTCGTTGGGTCCGTAATGTTAAACTCTAGTTGTATGTCCATTTTCAAGATATTTAGATATCGTGTGTATTCGTAGGGATTTTTAGAGTGCAGATACAAATAGAAAATTGAATATAAACTAATATAAAAATAGTAGCTAAACTTCTAAGCTATCATTTCCTATAAATAGCGTGCCAACCTAACCTAATTTCCTTTTCTCTGGTCAAACATGATAACCACCGCTCCAGAAAATCAAATGTGAAAATCTACTTTAGAAAAATCAAGAAGAATTCAAAAAATCCTATAAATCTCAAAAGAATAATATTCGAAATACTCTTTTCTTCCTCTTCAAACTGATCTACATCTCAGTTCATTCGAACACATTTTTGTGCGATGGTTCATGACAGCGTTAATCTAGGGTTGACGATTTTGGGGTTTTGGAGCATCGAGATGTAGTTTTGTTGTTGGTTTTGGGTTTAGGAAAGTGAGGTGAGTTGATTTATGTGGGTGATGGGTACCGCGGTAGTCTTAGGCAAAAACCAACAGTAAGGGATTTGATTTGGGTGCGTGAAGAGCCTATGGTAAACCATGACGGAGAGGACGATCTTGAGTTGGTGGTATTTGGCATAGGAAGATGGAGTTTTAGATGGTGAAGCTATTAGAGTGTGGTGATGGTATGTGGAAGTTGCAACTTCCACTGTAGGCTGAAACCGAAAATGGAAAAGTGTGTGCGCGCTTAGCTGGGTAGTGGCAACACTGAAGAGATTTTGGAGGAGAAGTTAGAGATGATTTTTGTTCTGAATTTTAGGGTGATTGAGGCATTTAAGACTGAAGGAAATGGCCATTTGCGTTAGGAGGGAGTTACGGGATTAAACTGGAGTGGGAAGACTACTGTTCATTTTGGGAGAAGGGAGTTGTGCCGACAGTTTTGGGGTGAGCCCAATTGAAATAGAAATGAAATTTGATAATGTAAATGCTTATCTAAATTTGTAAAATACATAACTACCTCATACGATATCAGAATCACGAATGGTCAGATCCTACGGGATTGTATGGACGAACGCTACACAATGGAATTGACTGGGAGTGGATTGGAGCTCGTTACAATTTATAGCGAAATAAATTGTCTATCTTAATCAAGCGACAGTTAACGTTATTTAACGATGATCGTCCAATGTGAGTAAAACTCACTAACTCTATCAGTTTATATTTTTTTTAAATATAATCTAGTAATGATAAATGCTGATTGGCTGTTGTATAATGATTGTTTGGTTGGATTGCTTATGTATTGGTTGAAATTATAGATAACGATATACATATATATATATAAATCGTTAATCAAATATTGATTCTAATTATTAGAATATTTCATATCGAAATGAAATCATTGTTATTATATTGTCTAACATCTGTAGATGCAGGAAAACATGTCGGAGGAATCCAGTTGGATTCCTCAACATTTATTTTACTGTTTTTCATATATTGAAATATGTAATGTAATATATAATCTGTTGTTGATTATGTGTGTTTGGATGATATTGATCATGGTTATTTGGTATTTTAAATACCATAAGAAATACTGGAATGTATAATGGGAATTTTCAAAGTGTATATTGAAAAGAAAATAATTATAAAATCAAAGGATTTTATAAAAGGAAATATTTTTTTGTTAAATAAATTGAATTGAAAAAGAAATATTTATTTGTTAAATAAATAGAAGTGGAAATTAGCTAAGGTCCCTATTTTGAAACTTAATTAGGCTCACATCCGGTCTTAGACTTATTATAATTTAGGTCCCTATTTTTCTACTTAGAAAAATTACATACATTTCTGGAACAATTTATCAGCATTAGTTCAACTTTATTTGCATACATGTATGCGACAATTCAGAATATCTGCATACATGTATGCAAATATTCGTTCAGAATAGTTGCATACATGTATGCAAAAATTTAGAATATTTGCATACATGTATGCAACTATTCTGATGAATATTTGCATACGTGTATGCAAATATTCATCAGAATAGTTGCATACATGTATGCAAATATTCAAAATATTTGCATACATGTATGAAAATATTATGAATAACACGTAAAAATGGAAACAGGGACTAAATTTATAATTAGTTTATGACCGGATGTGAGCCTAATTTTGAAACTTAATAGGGATTGTAGAAAATGCACCTTAAATAGAATTATATAAAAGGATTTTTATAGAATAAATAGAATTTTATAAAAGGAAATATTTATAAAATAAATAGAATTATAAAAGGAATATTGATTTAGAAAGTAAATAGATCTATAAAAGGGAAACATTTGGAAAATGAATAGAGTTTATAAAAAGAGAATTATACATTAGAAAGGTTTAGACCCGTGCTTCTCACACGGGTGTAACATGATATTGATTTAAAGTAAACATTTTGCAAATAAAATATTATAAAGGAATTTGGGGTTTGAATTAGGAATTTAAAGGGAATTACTGGAATTAGAAACTGACTGGAAATTAGTTGAGTTGAATAGCTTTCTGGGTATCGATCTGATGTTGGTTTCGGCCTTCGGGGTTAATACATAGGGGTTCGTTCTCTTACTAGTTTACAATTAGAGACTGATATATGTGAAAAGATGGTGATGTGTGAATCAAAAATGGAACATTTTCCAAAGTTAATAACTTATATTTCTAAAATTAGAAAATAAGAATTTGTATTTTGATGAATATATGGAAATGAGAAATGGGGAAATGAATAAATATTGATTGATGATTGATCGATTGAATTTCCATATGGAAATAATATCATTGTTTGATAGCTAAATAACTAACTATCGAAGATTTTGACCATTTTCGTTGTCAATACGGAGGGACCGGGATCAGATATATTACCTGAAATCCACTCCATATGGCATTAGCATTGCGAATCAAATATGATGAAGATAATTGAAGTTGGAGTTATGCAAGGGCTGTTCAGAAAATCCGTAGTAGAAATTGCCAAAGATGGATTTACAGAATAGTGCCTTCGGGTTGTCCAGTCCCAGGACAACTTGAATGGATGAATGTCTGACAGAGTATGTTTAGCAGATCGCGTAAGTTGATCGTTTCAAACGTATTTACGTTGGTGGCGGAGGAATTCGTTTCTCTTAGCTTATACCCGTGGTATTTTTGGGGGAATCAATTTGTAATTTGGCAGGTATGATGATGTGGCATTCAAAGAAATTAAAAGAGTGATCTGTTAAAAGATGCGTTATGACCTCAAGCCTCATCAACTGGGAACTGACAAAACCAGGCAGGCATCATGGCTAAGTGGGTCGCACCCAAGTAGGGTGTATTGTCACCATCTAGAGAATATTCATATTTGTTACTTCTTTCGCTTCTGTATCTCCCGGGAACTGTTATGTTGGTATACCAACCATAAGGTGATAATATATTCGGAACATTCAAGCGAAATGAATGGCCGGTCATGTGTGGCCGAGTTACAAGATGTTCTTGTTGAACTCCAGTGTATCGCTTCTAGAGTACACTAATCGGAAGGTGGATCCATACCTTGCCATAGTTGGAAATCCATTACCCAATAAGCGCCCGCAGTGTTTGATTGTATATAATATATGTGTTACGTGAGATGAAAGCGTTTCCACTAGATTGCTATTTATTTGATTTAGACATTATTATAATATCAGAAGAGTATTGATTTTAAAGAATTTTTTTGGGTTATCATAAGGTAAAAACCATCCGTGTTTATGTGTGGATCGGTCTTACGATTATCATTTCTTTAGAAAGGATTTTAAAAGTTAAACAAATGATTGGAGTTTACTCACACCAGTTACATGACTAATCCAGAGTTTATTTTGTTTTGTTTTCCCTAAACTTTTGTGTGCCCAATTTTGTATGGGCAGTCAAGTAGTCGGGATTTACAGATACTTAAAGAGCTGGAGCAGGAGGCTTCAGGATTATATTGATTATTATTTCCGCTGTGTTGTAAGTGTTATACTCTAATAACGGTATTGTATACAGATATTGTTTTATTTCAAAGATATGTTATATATTATATGTTATTTGTTCCGCTGTGAGATTCGTGTTACTCTGATGTTGTATGTTCTTCTCCTTCTTCTATTCTAAGTTTCTATCTTATCTATTCTCACCCTCTGTTTTCTTTCTATTAGTTTTCTAGTTTCCAGTGCAATTTGGGTTGAACTTGTGTTATTTGGTCAGCTCAAAGGGTACCAGAAATTCGGGACACTACAGTTAGTATCAAAGTTGAAGGTTAAGTAATTACCTTGGCTCTGGGGCATGACTCAGTAGAGATGGGGCTAGTAATACTCTAGATTGAGTTGAGTGTATACATACGAGTGAACATATTTTTAGATTTTATAAAAATGGTTTTATATTGTGGAGATTCATTAGTTGAGAAATTTATGGGTTCTGGTCGAACAGTTTGATCCACTGTATCGGTAGGGGTTTATAAACACCCGAATTCGATGAACCAACACAGTATGTTTTGAAAAAAAGGGTAAATGAAATAATTTTACCCAAATTATATTTTGATATAAACAAAGTATAGATATTTGAAGTATTATAGTATATTGAATGTGTTGGTTGTGATTATAATCAGGTAAGATTATAATTGAAACGGTTATGTAAATAGCCAGTCAAATTCGTATAAGTGTTACAAGATGAATTAAACCTGAATTTAAATCAGAATGGAAATTTAAAACCCTGGAAATTTGGAAAAGTGTTTGTAAATGGAATAGAATTAAATATATGGGAATTTTAAAATCCTGGGAGATTTTAAATTGTTTTAAAGCATTGTAAATTGTAACACCCCGTAATTTTAAAACAGGACATAAGAGATAATTAAAGAATAACTTATTATTAAAAGAAGAATTAAATTGCGTTCGTCTCGGAATTCTGCTTGGAATAGAGTCCAAGTTTGCGTAAATCGGATTTCGTATGAAGAAGTTGTGGCCTTCGGAAGATTCAACAAAAATTCAGAATTTGCATAGAAAAATACCCAGGCAGGTCGACCTGGGGGTCGACCTACTTAGGGAGGTCGGCCTGGGGGTCGTCCTGGGTCATAGGTCGACCAGGGGGTCGACCTGGGGGTCGACCTCCTCCCTACACGTCGACCTGTTTTGGCCCAGATTTGATTTTCTTTGGCTTGTGACGTGGTTTTGGCTGTTCTGATGGTCCAGATTGGTTCTAGGTTGATATCAAAGGCCCTAAACACTTCTGTTCTCCTATTAATACATCCCTAAGCCAAAACCTAAATCTCTTACATTATTATCTAGCCTCCATTGCTCTCTCCTTCTCTAAAAATAAATCAATGGCGTCGCTACTCTGCTGAAACCTAAGCTAGAACTAGTACTTCTTCTTCTTCCAATCTGAATAGGATTAAAAGAACAATTAGTCTACATCAAAGGCGAGCAATTCAGTTTTAGAATACAGATTCTAGAAAACAAGACTTGCCTTTGTTTTGTAAGTTCACGATTACTTTCAGATTTAGACAACCAATTATAGTATGGACATGGAATAAAATGAATTTGGACCTATGCTTGATTTTCTATTTGGATCTATTCTTAGCCTTTGTGAATCTATGACTTTGGGTTGCTTCTTATCGATCCAATCAAACCTATACAAGTTGTCGAACCTAGTTTATTATTCAAACCTTTCATGTCCATAATATTGTTCATAATCAGATCTATATGCCTGCAATGATTCTAAATCAGTTTATTCAATTATGCTGTAATTCTATTAGATCTGTAATTCATGTGTTTTGGGACTATCATCTTGTTCTAGTTCTTATGCCTATCATTGTCATATTATTCATATTTGTTCCTTTTTATTTGTGAATCCTGATTGACCTATAATCTAGGTTGAATCGCGATATACGTACGATGGGAATACGAGGAGGGTTTGGGTTATTGGGGCATAAACATGAGATTGACAATATTGGGATAACATAATTGGGAAAAGTAACCGAACATAACATATTTGGTGAAATGGTTGGGCAAAACTTGTAATTGACATTGGGGCATTGTTATCATTATAACTGCAAGTTTGGGTTAGTTGGCTTGTAAACCAAGTTTTGGCCATACACTGTAAACTAGAATATTAAAACTAGATTGGGCTTAACTATTGATTTGGAACACCAAATATATGACATAGTGATTTTGGGAATGACTATTATTGCAAGTTTGGGAAGACGGGGTATAGCCTATTTTGATTAATAACTTGAAATTTCATGTAATTGACTTATTTGGCTCATAACCATGTAAATGGTTTATGGCATGTAACGGTAAATTTATATACCAAAGATTATGAACATGATTTAGAAGGAAAGTGGGCCATGAAAGTAATTGATTTACAATTTACATATAAATATGAAGGATAAAAATGAAAATTACATGGCATAGATTGGTTCATGAAATGGTATATTTAGTATACCATTAATTGTGAGCATAATTAAAAGGATAATTATGGCATAATTAAACTAGGAATAATTTACATGTGGAATTTGTCATAAATAAGAAATATATAAATTGTAGGAAAGATGAATATGCCTAACCCGAGGTTAGATTGAGTTGTGGTGTAAAACTGTCCGGAACCTCCCGACTGTCCAGTAACCACAACAATACATATCTAATGTGGGAGGTTAGGGAATTGAGCCTAATAAGAACCTGAGGTTAGACTGAGTTACGGTATAAACTGTCCGGAACCGACCGGTACATCTACCGCAACAATACCTGTCTAGTGTGAGTGGTTGGTGTTTTAAATGAATGAATTAATGCTATTGACACATGCTAAGTATGGGAGGGTTAGGTTAATTGATACTTAACCAATATGACATATGGGTGGGTTAAGTTAAACAAGAATGGACAAAGGACACCTAACCAACAAGACATGATATAGGGTAGGTGTAACACCCCGTAAATATGTTAATATTAATATTCACAAATTAAAGAATAACTAGTCTCAGACGTGAGAATTGTGGGAAACGGGTTGCACCATTGTGTTCGTCTCGTAATTCTGGTTGAAATAGAGTCCGAGTTTGCGTGATTTGGACTTCGTATGAAGGAGATATGGACATCGGAAGTTTCAGAAAATTCAAAATTCAAAATTCGAAGTCAAACAGGCCAGGCGGGAAGTTTCCCGCCCAACACCCCAGGTCGACTGGGGAGTCGACTGTGCAGTCGACACCCCCAGGACCAGGTCGACTGCGCAATCGACTTGGGTGTCGACCTGGTCCGGTCGGCCAGGTTTTGGCAGAGCCCAATCTTGAGCTGCTGATGTGTCTTTAGGGCTGAGTTGGCTTATTTAACGGTCCAGGTTAGTTCTGAGTTGATCTGATGGTCTAAATAAATCCTAAACTCTATATATACCTAGGTAGTCTCTCACTCTAAATTCACATGAAAAATAGAATAGCCGCCGTCATGCCATCGCCATGGAACTCAGTGTAGCCGCCGCCAACTAAGAAGGAAGAAAGCTAATCAAAACTCTAATTCTACTCAACTCTAAAGCAAATCAAGACTCTCTTTCTTTTCTAATTGTGAGTATGATGATCTTAATAAGATTATTAGCAAACTAATTAGATTAAGATGTGATATGGATCATAAGAAAATGATGTGAATTGTCATATATGTTGTTGTAAACCTTATGCTATCATGTATGTTGTAAATCCTATGTTATGTGATGATGATATCCTATATGTTGTAAATCATGCTATGATGATATTATATATGTTGCAAGTTTCTATGCTAAGTTGCGATGTTACAAAGCCATGATGTTATTATGTTGTAGTTAGCTTATGAATCATGATGTTGATTATATATATTTGGGCTATGATGATTCACATGATAAATCACATGTACCTATGCAAGTTTAGATTTATTAGTATGTATAATCTCACATATTGTATGACATCTATTTAGATCTAGAATTATGACATCTATTTAGATCTAGAATTATGCTATGACATATGTGAGTTCTATGTGTTAGATGCTAGTTCACACCATCATTATGTTGCACAAACCACATATGCAAGTTTATACATGAACTTGGGTTATGATCATATTATGTAAGTTGTGACATTTAACCAAACAAGTTGACACCTTTAGATCCATGACATGTGTAGTTTTATGCAAGTTTCACCCCTATTATGATTAGATCTATTTTATTTGTCTATATGTTGTGATAATTTATCTTTGTGCTATGAGTTAGACTATTCGAGTCTAACGTATATTTTGCGTTGAATAAGCGAACGTATAACATGGGGTAGGGGTAATATTAAGGATTTAATATTAAGAAATTGGGGTGCAATTGATATGATTTTGCATACCGTAAGTGGATGGCCATAATTGAGTCAATTATGGACATCATTAAAATTGGAATTAATTAATGATTTGAATAGGGATATATTTAAAACGGGGGTAAAAGTTTATAAGTGTTAATCAATGCTTAGGACACGAGGTTGGACTCGTTTGTGAAGTAAAACTGCCCGGACCCGCCCGACGAATCCAGTAGTCACAAATGTCAGCCCAATGTGAGAGGTCCTAGGCCCAAATTAAAGCATAACAGTTGTAAAGACACGAGGTTAGACTCTTTTATGGTGTAAGACTGCTCGGACCCGCCCGGCGAATCTAGCTACCATAAATGCCAGTCTAATGTGAGAGGTCTTTATGAGGTTATGGCCTGAATGAATTAAGAAATACTTAACCAGATAAACATGTGAAGTGGGACATGGGGGTTAAGTAGGTGCCTTGGGTGGCATGAGGAATCTAGTGGGTGCCTTTAGTGGCATTTGAAATACGATTAGTAAGACTTAACCAAACACACATGTAAATGACTAAGAAGAGGGTTAAGTGGGATATACTAGTGGGGACAAGCTTAGGTGGATAGCTTGTGGTAAGTAATTGGGGTTCTCAACCAGTAACCCAAACGTATCCTTGTGGGCTCGACCCAAGTCGAGGACGGGAGACGCATACTGGGCTTGACTATAAGAGGCAAAACGGGTTAGCGGTGGCAACACAAGTCCAACGGGTTTCATATGCGTGTGTGGACCCGGGCTGGTACGTAAGACGTTGTTGCATCGTGTAGGTATAAGCCGTGCATCCTTAGGCTGTATCGGGTTGCCACTTTAGGGGAGTGATACACCCCACTGTGGGACCAGCACGGGTATCTACGAGTAGGGAGCCGATCGAAAGTGGGTAGTGGGGTACACCTAGCGGAGATAGGGGCAGGCGACACCTATGTAGTCAGCTAGGGGTACACGAAGTTATTTATAAAATTTCTAAGTGAAGCAAGTGGGATCAACCTTTAGGGTGACTGGTGTGGTGCAGTGTAGTAATTATTCGTTAGTATTAGGTGTGCCTTTAACGTTATCTTTATCTGCTCTTCCATACCCAATAGTTCATAGACATTTCCTTGTTTTCCAGCTTATGCCTTAGTCTAGTTATTTTGATAATAGTATTGTTAGAATTATCATACTCGCCAGACTTTATGTCTGACCCCCTCTATTTCTATCTTTTTTCCCCCTCCAGGTCCCCAGGGTGGACCCAGCTCTAGTGGAGTCTGATTCAATTGCTTATTCTCTCTTTTGGAAAGCTTGGACTGCTGAAGTAAAGTCCAGCTTGTTATCTTCTTTAATGGCTATTTATGTAATGGGATTATGTATTTTGTTTTATCAAGATGGATATTGTACTTGACTCTGATTTATGGTTTTATGATGTAACAAACATGTTTAATTTCTGCTGCAATGAAATAAAGTTTTAGATTTCCAAGTACTACTTATTATCTGTCTTGTTGTAATTTTTCTGTTCTATATTCACTTAAAACCTCCATGGAAGTTAATGCATTTCCTTTGTGGGTGACATTAATGGACGTGGGGTGTTACACGTGGTATCAGAGCTTAAGGTTACCGAAACAGATAAAATATTTAGAAAAACTATTTTTCTAAAGTGTTTTTGGAAGAAGTGTTTTCAAAAACATGTCTTGATGAGTAATTTAAAGAGGAAAGTTTTTATGAAAAACATAATCCCCAATAGCCATATATCTTTATCTTTCGAATTCTCCATTTTGAATCTTTCCTTTTTCGTTTCAGCATGGCTGAAGATCTTAACCTTCCGGAAGGTGTAACGATACCAGGATGGTATAGGAGGTTATTAGAGGCTAGGGCCGCTGCAGGTCCAGCCAATGTTCCTCCACCACCAGTTGCACCCGCTCCTCCTCCTCCTCCTCCCACTCCTCGCGCTGATACTTTTGCAAAGACATGCAAGGAATTTAAGGCTATGGTTGGAAAACCTTTTCAAGGGTCAGAAATGTTTGTGGAAGCTAGAGATTGGCTTAAGGAGGTGAAAGAATTACTAGAAATCTTTGAAGTAGAAGAAGGGAGGAAAGTCAAATTAGCAGCTTGGTTAATGAAGGGAAAGGCCTCGTTTTGGTGGGAGGTCACTAATGGGGAGCGTCCTGTTGATTCTTGGGCGGATTTCAGACGTAGGTTTGAGGCAAAGTTTCTCTCAAGGGCAGAAGAGAATCTATACATGGAAAGGTTCTTGACATTGAAGCAGGGAAATCTATCAGTGAAAGAGTACGTCAACAAATTTAACCAATTGGCAAGGTTTGGCTTAGATTTGGTGAACACGCAGGAGAAGAAGGCTCTGAGGTTCGTTAATGGCTTGAATGAGCCATTGCAGGGGTTGGCTATGACCCACATCCCTATGGGGGCCACCTTTGAGAAGCTAGTAGACATGACACTCATGCACGAGGAGAAAGGCGCTAATGCGAATAAGGCACCAGTAACAACCCGAATTTTAATAACATGCTATAATCATAAATCAAGGCATAAATAAATTTTAATATCTGAATCAGGGGAAACGGGCTGTTCCATTGTGTTCATCTCGGAAAAATACGCGAAATAGAGTCCGAAATTTTGTAAATCGGAGTCCGTATGACCCCATTATGGCCCGATGAAGTTTCAGAAAATTCAAATTTCGAAAACAGATTTGAATTTCAGCCCAATCAGAGTAGGCGGGAAAGTTCCCACCCAACCCACCAGGTCGACTTGGGGGTCGACCCCAGGGTCGACCTGGGAGTCGACCTGGGGGTCGACCTGCCTCAGGCCAGGTCGACTCTAGGGTCGACCTGGGGGTCGACCTCCCCGGTCGGGCCATTTTGGCCTAGTGCACCTGCTTGTGTTTTCTGGCCCTGTTTGTTAGTTTCTGACAGAATTTGATGGTTCGGATTCGTTTTGGGGTTAATCCTATGGCTTAAACTTGTCCCTAATCCTATAAAAACACCCCTAGACCTACCCTAAACTCACACAAATCAATCTAGTAACTAAGTGCTGCCAAAATTCCTCTTGATCATGGCCTCCATCTTCATTCATATGAACTTGAGCTTCCAAAACTAGATTCAAGGCCAAAGTGCAATCTTTCTACATCAAACTAAGAGAGTAAAGTTAGCTTTCTTCACCAAATCAAGGGATTTGCTTCTTCTCCAATAAGACAACTTAGAGTTTGTTTGATTTGAGGGTCCTTAGAGCTTCTACAACGTCTCTATCTTGTTCTATTGTGTTCTAGTTCTCATAGCCACGATTTGTAAGCCCTATTCTACTCTTAGATTTAAACTATGAAGTTAATATGATCATGTAGCAAGTTGAAATGTGACTTTTGGGCTATATTTGTATGCATAGATCCATGTATGACTATTTTGATCTATGATTGTGGCACTATCATGAACCTAGTATCATTTACCTTGATTTTTGGGTAGAAAGCTATGAGCTTTATTTGTTGGTTATGCATGATGCAACATAGAACTTGGTAGTTATGCATAAATGCAACATAGAACCATCTTAAAACCTTGATGTTAACTTGCATACGATGTTATGAACCCATATGCTAATCACAAGTGTATCACCCTATTTGCTAAGTTTAATGCCATACATATGTAGATTGGAATTGGACCTAAGCATTTGCCTTGAACCTATCATTGTATGCATAGATCTATTCATGCCTCTCTTGATCTATGATTGTGGACCTATCATGAACCTAGTACCGTTCATGTTGACCTTTGGGAAAAATGCTATGAGATGGATTATGGCTTATGCATGTTACCAAACCTTAACCCCTCATGTTCCTTAACATGCATATAATGGTATTGAGCCTATTTGCTATTATACATGCTTGAGGCCAAAGCACCCTTATGCTATTATGCATGCTTGTGGCCAAATCACCCTTATGCCATTATGCATGCTTGAGGCCAAAGCACCCTTATGCTATTTGATATGTTTGAGGCCAATTCACCTTTTATGCTATCATACATGTTGAGGCCATATGCTAGTATGTTGAACACTTTTGCCTCATATATCACCATGTTAAACTTGTGATAGGCCTTGCCATCTTATGCCCAACTTGTCATATTCTTATGTTCCCCCTTTTTGATCTATTTGCGTTGATGCGAACTTACGTGCGATGGGGTTACGTTATGGGTAAACTTAAATGACATGAAACATGACTTGAAAATATGACATGTGATTATGTTTGAAACATGATCGTGGACATGACATGTAGAAAACATGGAAGTGGCCAACTCGAGGTTGGGTTGAGTTTGTAGCATAAATCTACCCGAAACCGACCGGCTTAACTAGTGGCTACAAACAATAGGACCCAATGTGAGTAGTTGGTCACATCGCACTTGAAACCGAGGTTAGACCAGGTTGTGGGGTAAAGCTACCCGGACCCGCCCGGCTTAACTAGTAACCACAACAAAGTCTAATGTGAGAGGTTGGGGTGCATTAAGTTAATTAATGCCACATGGTAGGGTTAAGTCATGGACCACTTGAATACTTAACCAATTAAACACGATGGGTTGGTAGGGTTAAGTCATGGACTACTTGAATACTTAACCAATTAAACACGATGTATTGATAGGGTTAAGTCATGAACTGCTTGGATACACTTGACCAACTCAATACATGGTTAGGATAGGGTTAACCACACTTAACCCGCTTGAAATCCTAGTTACGTGGTCCTTTTCAGCAGTAACCCACTTGGGAGTATCTGGATACCCTGGACTAGGCCAGGGTGGGGCACGATTACTGGACTGATTGTAAGAGACCAAAAGAGACGGCTGAATAGTGCACCGGTTGTTTAGGCGGACCATGGTCGTGCACATTAAGTCTGGAGTTGAACATGGGCACGGGTAGGTTTAGACTGTGCGTGCTTGAATTGTGTCTGTGGTTTACACCTTAGGGCTGGATACACCCTAGGGTGGACCTTGCACAGTTAACTACATTCCATGATTAGGCTGTATGACACCGATACACGACGAGTTAGGCTTATAGGGAGCCGATCGACTAGACCGAGTAGTTGGACCTTGATTTAGGTCATCTCATGATGTTGGGCCAACTTTGGGCCAAGGGATCATTTCTTGTTTATACTTGACATGGATTAGAATACTAGTACACTTGGTGCAACTTAACCTTGTATATGCGATGCCACACTTGATCTATCTTGTTAACTTTTCACCATGCCAGTTATCATCCTATGTTTCATCTCTGTTTTACATGTCCAGTTAACTTTATTAGTTTTTATACTAATAGTAGGTAGGACTTACCAGTCTTTTTGACTGACCCGTTTTCTTTCGCCTCTTTTCTTCCGTTTCCCCCCCAGGTTCTCAGGGTGGGAATACTAGCACCTAGCTTGGATCTTTAGCTTGCTTACTGGAAAGCTCGTGTACGGTTTGGACTTGAGCTTTGCTATGGCGACACTACTGTTATCTTTGGGGAATACTTTACTTATGTTATTTTTCAGTTTATGTTTTTCTAGACTTTGTTTTGTTGGGAAAATGATGACTAAGTACTTTGATGTAACTTGACTATGGTTTTGAAATAGTAATTTTATCCGCTGCTTTATTTACTCTGTTTTACTCATATGTTCTGTCTTGTGATATCTTCATGCATGTTTACCTTGACCAACACCCCTCCAAAGCCAGTGTACTTGCTTAGAGTGACCCTGGCGGAGGTGGGGTGTTACATTTGGTATCAGAGCATAAGGTTTTACTAGACCGGACAAAAGTTTCAAAAACTTACCTTTTTAAAAACTATTTTCAAAACCGATTATAAAGAAGTATTTTTCCAAGAAAAGTCTAGTTTATTTTAAAAGGCTATTCCCCAAAAGCCATTAGCACTATCCTTTGTTTCCTCGTTCTCAATCTATCTTTTTCTTCGTTTCAGTATGGCTGATAATTTTGCCATTCTGGAGGGCGTACTAGTACCTATTTGGTTTAGAAGGTACATGGAGGCAAGGACGAATGAAGCCGGCCCCGCGGACATTCTTCCTCCTTCCCCCGTGACTAACATTCCTCCCCCTTCCGTAGTTGAGGTTCCTCCTCCTCCTCCGCATCCACAAGCGGATTTCGCGAAGATTTGCAAGGACTTTAAGGCGATGGGTGGCAAGAATTTTGTTGGGACAGAGACTTATGTTGAGGCAAGAAACTGGTTAAAAGAAACTGAAGACCTCTTTGCTATCTTTGATGTGGAAGACCGTAGAAAAGTTCTGTTGGCAGTATGGCTATTGAAAGAGGAAGCTGCATATTGGTGGGTAGTTACCACCACTACTAGGCCAATTCAGAATTGGGATGACTTTAGGAGAAGGTTTGGACTGAGGTTTCTATCATCGACAGAAGAGAACCTTCAAATGGAGAGGTTTCTATCATCGACAGAAGAGAACCTTCAAATGGAGAGGTTCCTATCTCTAAAGCAAGGGGACATGACAGTTAGGGAATACGTGGATACGTTTAATCAACTTGCTCGGTTCGGTCTAGACTTGGTTAACACAGCTCAGAAGAAGGCCCTACACTTTGCTCTAGGATTGAATGAGCCATTGCGCGGTTTGGCCATGTCCCATATACCCATGGGGGCGACCTTCGAGAGTTTGGTGAATATGGCCCTGCTTCAAGAGGAAGATAAGAGTGGCAAGAAGGAGGTCAAGGCAAATGAGTCTCAAGGCAAGAAGGAAGATTCCGAGAAAGGAGACAAGAACAACAAGAAGGGAAACAAGGGCAACAACAACAACAAGGCAAGAGAGACAAGGAAGTGCAACTACTATGGGATCATTGGGCACATAGCCAAAGACTGTAAGAAGAAGAAGAAGAGGGAGCTGGGCGTATGCTTTCATTGTGGAGAGTCTGGACACTATAGTAAGGATTGCCCGAAAAAGCGAGGACAAGGGAAAAGGCAAACTCAGCAAGCAGGACCCTCTGGAGGGCAGTTGCAGGCTCTCCTTGCTCTTCCAGCTTTTGATCGAGGTAGTGTTTCTATAGAAAGTCATGTTTACATTTCTGATTTCCCTGTTCGTACCTTATTTGATTCTGGCGCATCGTATAGTTTTATTTCTGATCTTGTTGAAAGTTTGCACCTAAGTACTAGTCTAGTTGAAAATCCCGTTAGTATTTCAAATCCGATTGGGGGTTCTGCCCATCTATCTGTGATTTGTATGGATTTGAAAATCTCTATCTTGAGCGTAGAATTCATGTGTAATGCTTATGTTCTCGGGTTTATGGGATACGGGTTGATTTTGGGCATGGATTGGTTGTCCAGTTATGGAGCCATTCTTGACTGTGAGCATAGGGTAGCGAGGCTCATGACTCGCCTTGGTAATACCCTAGAAATTTCTGGTAACCCTATGGATCCCGTCATGTCATGTTATCTTGAATCTCTTGACTCGTCCATCGATGATCTGCAATCTGTGAGAGTGGTCCGAGAATATCCTGGTGTCTTTGAAGAGGTTAAGGGGTTACCCCCTAAACGCGAGATAGACTTCCGTATTCATCTTGTTGATAATGCCAAGCCAGTTTCATTACCTGTTAGGCACATGGCCCCGCGAGAAAGAAGAGAGCTTAGCAAGCAAATCAAGGAGTTGCTTGAGAAAAATTTCAGTAGGCGAAGCATTTCAGAATGGGGTGCTCCGGTGGTGTTCGCCACTAAGGCGGATAGTCCATTTCGCTTAAGCATGGGTTATAGAAATCACCCTAGTAAGTACCTTTGGCAACGTGGATTGGCATTTGTTTTCAAGAGATAGTTCTTCTGCGTGGAATACCGTATAGGATGTAAACGAGATCCAGGATTCACTATCGAATTTTGGAAAGCTTGCATGAAACCATGAGCACGCAGTTATGTTTAAGCCAAGTATTCTAGGGAAAGAATAAGTGGAAGTGGAATGAGAGGCAACGGTGAAATAAGTTCTAACTCATGTTTTGGAAATAAGAATTAAGAAGCTACGGAATTGTGAAGTTAAAAGACGGTCAAGGCATGATAGGATTAAGCTCAAGAAAATGCGACTTAGAAGATTGAAGACCAGATACGCGCATCATATCTCTTTTTAAGAATATATCCTTTATCCCTATTATTCTGTAGAACTTACTCGCATGCTATCTTTTAAGTATATCCTCTCGGTCCTATACTCAATCTTAGTTCTGTCGCAAACCCCATAAGGAGTATGACTCGCCTGTTTGTGATATATAGTTGGGGTGAAGATGTCCGTCAAGTTGACCAAACTATTTGGGCTTTATGGGATATGGGTCATAGTGGATAGACTCACAAAGAGCGCCCATTTTATTCCGGTGAAGATCAAGAGGACCGCATCATGGCTAGCATCTGTTTATCTTCGAGAAATAGTGCGATTGCATGGAGTCCCTTCTAGCATAGTCAGCGATCGTGACCCAATCTTCACTAGCCAATTTTGGAATAGTTTGCAAGAAGCGATGGGTACGCAATTGAATCTAAGTACGGCCTATCACCCACAGACGGATGGTCAGACCGAAAGGGTGAATAGGGTACTAGAAGATCTGTTGAGGCTATGTATTCTTGAATTTGGTGGTACTTGGGAAGACCATCTTCCTCTAGTGGAGTTTGCTTATAATAACAGCTACCAAGTAAGCATAGGGATGGCATCATTCGAAGCTCTGTATGGGAGGCCGTGCAAGTCACCAACATGTTGGTGGGAGACGACGGATAAGCTTATACTTGGGCCCGACTTGATAAGGGACACATCCGAGAAGGTTGAGTTGATTCGAAGGCGGATGGAAGCGGCCCAAGACAGACAGAAATCCTACGCAGACAAGCGAAGGACAAACTTGGAGTTTGAGGTTGGAGATATGGTATTTGTGAAGGTTTCTCCTTTGCGAAATGTGGTTCATTTTGGAGCAGTTGGGAAGCTGGCACCAAGGTTCGTAGGACCCTTCCCTATTATAGAAAGAGTTGGGAAGATGGCTTATACGGTGGAATTGCCCGAGAAGCTGGCCGGAGTGCACAATGTTTTTCATGTCTCGCATCTCCGAAAGTGCCTACATGAGTCAGCCGAGGTAGTTGAGCCTAGCATTCTTGAAGACATGGAGGTAGAGAAAGAGGCAACCTTGAGGCGAGCTCCGATTCGTATCTTGGGAAAGGAGATCAAGAAACTGAGGAATCGAGAAGTCAAGTTAGTAAAGGTTCAACGGAGTGAAGCCAATGAAGATGCAACTTGGGAAACTGAGGAGAAGATGCGTGGGCTTTATCCATTTCTTTTTAGGGTACATTTTCAATCTCTTTTCCTAGTTGGCATATCTTTCTTTTGCTATCCATGTTTATCTAGTTTATCTTGTTTCGTAAATCTTGTCATGAGAACCTTAGGTACAAATCCTTTGGTTGAAACATGTATTTGAAACATGTTATGCTTGATGTTTGCAAGTGGTTGCAAGTGTTTGCAAGTGGTTACTCGTGGATGCATGATACACGTTAGGCACTAAGATCGGCTCACACACTTTCATACCGCATATGCATGAGTGTTTATGCTTATTCGTGGATGAAACTTGTATGCTATCACATGGATGTTGCATATGGATGGATGTTATGTGCACTCATGTAGAGATTATAAGTTATGTTAGGAATTTGCATACATATGGATGCATTTCACAAACATATTTTGAATCAAGGAGGTTTACTGAATCAGTAACCGCCTGATCTTCGCATTAGATAGGTGCATATACACACACTTTTTCATATGTTCATACAGCATTAGAAATCTTTTAAGGACAATGATTACTTGTGGATGATGTTTTGAGTAGATGGATGATGGATGGTAGGATACGTTCTTCCTAACTTGGAGATTTCGGGGACGAAATCCTTTAAGGTGGGGAGAATGTAACAACCCGAATTTTAATAACATGCTATAATCATAAATCAAGGCAGAAATAAATTTTAAGATCTGAATCAGGGAAAACGGGTTGTGCCATTGCGTTCGTCTCGGAAAAATACACGAAATAGAGTCCGAAATTTTGTAAATCGGAGTCCGTATGACCCAATTATGGCCCGATGAAGTTTCAGAAAATTCAAATTTCGAAAACAGATTTGAATTTCAGCCGAATCAGAGTAGGCGGGAAAAGTTCCCGCCCAACCCACCAGGTCGACCTGGGGGTCGACCCTAGGGTTGACCTACCAGGCCAGGTCGACCTGGGAGTCGACCTGGGGGTCGACCTGCCCCAGGCCAGGTCGACTCTAGAGTCGACCTAGGGGTCGACCTCCCCGGTCGGGCCATTTTGGCCTGGTGCACCTGCTTGTGTTTTCTGGCACTGTTTGTTGGTTTCTGACGGAATTTGATGGTTCAGATTCGTTTTGGGGTTAATCCTATGGCCTAAACTTGTCCCTAATCCTATAAAAACACCCTTAGACCTACCCTAAACTCACACAAATCAATCTAGTAACTAAGTGCTGCCAAAATTCCTCTTGATCATGGCCTCCATCTTCATTCATATAAACTTGAGCTTCCAAAGCTAGATTCAAGGCCAAAGTGCAATCTTTCTACATCAAACCAAGAGAGTAGAGTTAGCTTTCTTCACCAAATCAAGGGATTTGCTTCTTCTCCAACAAGACAACTTGGAGCTTTGTTTGATTTGAGGGTCCCTGGAGCTTCTACAACGTCTCTATCTTGTTCTATTGTGTTCTAGTTCTCATAGCCACGATTTGTAAGCCCTATTCTACTCTTAGATTTAAACTATGAAGTTAATATGATCATGTAGCAAGTTGAAATGTGACTTTTGTGTTATATTTGTATGCATAGATCCATGTATGACTCTTTTGATCTATGATTGTGGCACTATCATGAACCTAATATCATTTGCCTTGATTTCTGGGTAGAAAGCTATGAGCTTTATTTGTTGGTTATGCATAATGCAACATAGAACTTGGTAGTTATGCATAAATGCAACATAGAACCATCTTAAAACCTTGATGTTAACTTGCATATGATGTTATGAACCCATATGCTAATCACAAGTGTATCACCCTATTTGCTAAGTTTAATGCCATACATATGTCGATTGGAATTGGACCTAAGCATTTGCCTTGAACCTATCATTGTATGCATAGATCTATTCATGCCTCTCTTGATCTATGATTGTGGACCTATCATGAACCTAGTACCGTTCATGTTGACCTTTGGGAAAAATGCAATGAGATGGATTTTGGCTTATGCATGTTAACAAACCTTAACCCCTCATGTTCCTTAACATGCATATAATGGTATTGAGCCTATTTGCTATTATGCATGCTTGAGGCCAAAGCACCCTTATGCTATTATGCATGCTTGTGGCCAAATCACCCTTATGCATGCTTGAGGCCAAAGCACCCTTATGCTATTTGATATGTTTGAGGCCAAGTCACCTTTCATGCTATCATACATGTTGAGGCCATATGCTAGTATGTTGAACACTTTTGCCTCATATATCACCATGTTGAACTTGTGATAGACCTTGCCATCTTATGCCCACCTTGTCATATTCTTATGTTCCCCCTTTTTGATCTATTTGCGTTGATGCGAAATTACGTGCGATGGGGTTACGTTATGGGTAAACTTAAATGACATGAAACATGACTTGAAAATATGACATGTGATTATGTTTGAAACATGAACGTGGACATGACATGTAGAAAACATGGAAGTGGCCAACTCGAGGTTGGGTTGAGTTTGTAGCATAAATCTACCCGGAACCGACCGGCTTAACTAGTGGCTACAAACAATAGGACCCAATGTGAGTAGTTGGTCACATCGCACTTGAAACCCGAGGTTAGACCAGGTTGTGGGGTAAAGCTACCCGGACCCACCCGGCTTAACTAGTAACCACAACAAAGTCTAATGTGAGAGGTTGGGGTGCATTAAGTTAATTAATGCCACATGGTAGGGTTAAGTCATGGACCACTTGAATACTTAACCAATTAAACACGATGGGTTGGTAGGGTTAAGTCATGGATTACTTGAATACTTAACCAATTAAACACGATGTATTGATAGGGTTAAGTCATGAACTGCTTGGATACACTTGACCAACTCAATACATGGTTAGGATAGGGTTAACCACACTTAACCCGCTTGAAATCCTAGTTTCATGGTCCTTTTCAGCAGTAACCCACTTGGGAGTATCTGGATACCCTGGACTAGGCCAGGGTGGGGCACGATTATTGGACTGATTGTAAGAAACCAAAAGAGACGGCTGAATAGTGCACCGGTTGTTCAGGCGGACCATGGTCGTGCACATTAAGTATGGAGTTGAACATGGGCACCGGTAGGTTTAGACTGTGCGTGCTTGAATTGTGTCTGTGGTTTACACCTTAGGGCTGGATACACCCTAGGGTGGACCTTGCACAGTTAACTACATTCCATGATTAGGCCGTATGACACCGATACACGACGAGTTAGGCTTATAGGGAGCCGATCGACTAGACCGAGTAGTTGGACCTTGATTTAGGTCATCTCATGATGTTGGCCCAACTTTGGGCCAAGGGATCATTTCTTGTTTATACTTGACATGGATTAGAATACTAGTACACTTGGTGCAACTTAACCTTGTATATGCGATGCCACACTTGATCTATCTTGTTAACTTTTCACCATGCCAGTTATCATCCTATGTTTCATCTCTGTTTTACATGTCCAATTAACTTTATTAGTTTTTATACTAATAGTAGGTAGGACTTACCAGTCTTTTTGACTGACCCGTTTTCTTTCGCCTCTTTTCTTCCATCCCCCCCAGGTTCTCAGGGTGGGAATACTAGCACCTAGCTTGGATCTTTAGCTTGCTTACTAAATAACTCATGTACGGTTTGGACTTGAGCTTTGCTATGGCGACACTACTGTTATCTTTGGGGAATACTTTACTTATGTTATTTTTCATTTTATGTTTTTCTAGACTTTGTTTTATTGGGAAAATGATGACTAAGTACTTTGATGTAACATGACTATGGTTTTGAAATAGTAATTTTATCCGCTGCTTTATTTACTCTATTTTACTCATATGTTCTGTCTTGTGATATCTTCATGCATGTTTACCTTGACCAACACCCCTCCAAAGCCAGTGTACTTGCTTAGAGTGACCCTGGCGGAGGTGGGGTGTTACAGCACCCGAGAAGAAAGGGGATCAGAAAAAACCACAACAGTAAAACAAGAAGAGTGGTAAAGACAATAATGGCAAAGGAAAGAAAAGATGCTTTAACTGTGGGACACCAGGCCATCTCAGCAAGGATTGCAGAAAGAAAAAGAAGACTAGTTGTTTTCGCTGTGGTGAAGCGGGACATCTAGTGAAGGACTGCCCAAAGAAGGGGCAGAGGGCAGGGTCTACCTCGGGAGGACATGTGCAGGCTCTTATGGCACCAGGGCAGGCAAGGGGACAAGTTCAGGCTCTCGCGGTCCCACCGCTGCAAGAACGAGGTAGAACCATTTCTGTTGAAAGCTTAGTTTTTCCGTTTGATCATCATGTCCGTACCTTATTCGATTCGGGTGCATCGCATTCGTTTATCTCTACATCATTAGTTGAATCACTGCACTTAAACACCAGTTTAATAGAGGATCCCTTAGTTGTTTCGAATCCAATTGGGGGCTCAGCTAATTTGTCCATGATATGTTTGGATTTGAAAATTTCTATACTTAGCGTTGGGTTTAGATGTGATGCTTATATTTTGGGCTTCACGGGCTATGGCCTGATTTTAGGAATGGATTGGTTATCCAGAAATGGGGCCGTTCTTGATTGTGAAAGGAGAGTAGTTAGGCTCATGACTCGCCTTGGCAACACTCTCGAAATCTTTTGTAATCTCATAAATTCCGTTATGCTAAGTTATCTAGAATCGCTTAACGCGTCGGTGGAAAATCTACGATCTGTTAAGGTAGTCCAAGAATATTCGGATGTGTTTGAGGAGGTGAAGGGCTTGCCTCCAAAGCGGGAGATAGATTTTCGAATATATCTTGTGGATAATGCAAAACCAGTATCTTTGCCAGTACGCGACATGGCTCCTCGTGAAAGGAGGGAACTCAATAAGCAAGTGAAGGAGTTGCTTGAGAAGGGGTTCATAAGACGTAGTATATTGGAGTCGGGTGCTCCAGTAGTGTTTGCCACGAAGGCGGATGGGTCCCTTAGACTTTGTGTGGATTATAGAGAACTTAATAAACTTACTAAGAAAAACAGACACCCACTGCCGAGGATTGATGATCTCTTCGATCAGTTAGTTGGTGCCTCAATGTTTTCGCAGTTGGACTTAGCCACTAGATTCCATCAGTTGAGAGTGGCTGAGGATAGCATTGACAAGACTGCCTTTAGGACTCCGGACGTTTTCTATGAATGGCTAGTGATGCCCTTCGGTTTGACAAACGCCCTCGCATACTTCATTGATTTGATGAGTAGGGTGTTTAGGCAGTACCTTAATAAATTCATGGTGGTCTTTGTAGACGACATCTTGATCTTTTCTAAGAATGAAGAAGAGCATGCCCTACATCTTAGGGAAGTGTTGGAGACTCTACGAGCGCATAACTTTAAAGCTAAATTTACTAAGTGTCACTTCTGGAGAGAGGAAGTGAGATTCTTAGGGCACGTGGTTTCCAAAGAAGGGATAGCTATGGATCCCGCGAAGGTGGTGGCCATCCAAGATTGGAAGGTCCCTAAAAATGCTACCGAAGTAAGGAGTTTCTTGGGGTTGGCTGGCTACTATAGGAAGTTTATCAAAGACTTCGCAAAAATATCAGCTCCATTGACACGCCTGACGAAGAAGAACCTAGTCTTCGCGTGGGACGTAGATTGTGATGATGCGTTCCAACGTTTAAAGAGAGCTTTGACCTCAGCTCCAGTCTTAGTGCTGCCAGACGGGAGTAAGCCATTTATTGTTTATACCGATGCTTGTGGGACAGGTCTAGGCGCAGTCTTAATGCAAGAGGGAAGGGTAATAGCTTATGGTGGAAGGCAGTTAAGGGTGCATGATAAAAATTACCCTACACATGACCTAGAGTTAGCCGCAATTGTTTTCGCGCTTAAGTCTTGGCATCATTACCTTCTTGGCGAGAAATTCGAATTGTTCACTGACCACAAATCTTTAAAATACTTATTCTCTCAGAAGGACTTGAACTTAAGGCAGCAAAGGTGGATGGAGTTCTTAGCGTCCTACGATTTCGAAATAACATATACCCCTGGCAAGGGTAACGTGGTGGCAGATGCCTTAAGTAGGAAAAGGTTGTCCTTTAGCCTATTGTTTGTTGAGCGGCAAAACTTAGAATTCATCTCTGTGTTTGACTTTAGACCTTCCGTTGACTTTGTACCCAGTTTGCTAGCATCCTGGGAGGTCAGACCTACGCTTTTGGGATGGATTGGTGAGGCACAACGAGACGACCCACAGTTGGTTAAGTTAGTAGAAAAGCTCAATAGAGGGGAGTCATCAAGCCATCTACGTAGGTATACCGTGGATGATAAGGGATGGTTACGTAGGGATAGTAGACTTTGTGTACCTCGAGACGAAGGTTTGAGGAAGGCTATTCTTGACGAAGCACATCATTCAAAGATGACCACTCATCCCGGCGAGGACAAGATGTACAAAGACATGAAGCGAGTTTTCTTTTGGGCCAGTATAAAGAGGGATGTGGCCGAGTATGTTGCTAGATGCTTGGTGTGCCAACAAGTAAAAGCGGAGCAAAAGAAACCCGGTGAATTGCTTCACCCATTAGAGGTTCCACTATGGAAGTGGGAAAGTGTCTCGATGGACTTTGTGGATGGATTACCAAGATCAAGGAAAGGTAATACGGGGATTTGGGTTATAGTAGATAGACTTATTAAAAGTGCCCATTTTATTCCTGTGAAGAGTAAGAGGAGTGCTCCATGGTTAGCTTCTATATACGTCCGAGAGATAGTTCGTTGGCATGGTGTTCCTTCTAGCATAGTAAGCGATCGCGATCCTATCTTCACTAGCGAATTTTGGAGGAGCTTACAAGAAGCGGTAGGGAATCAGTTATGTTTGAGTACCGCATATCATCCTCAGACGGACGACCAGACTGAGAGGGTGAATCGCATTCTAGAGGATCTTTTGAGGCTATGTATCCTAGACTTTGGGGTACATGGGAAGAGCATCTTCCGTTGGTAGAGTTCGTATATAATAACAGCTTTCAATCTAGCATTGTCATGGCACCTTTCGAAGCTCTTTATGGACGACCTTGTCGTTCACCTACATGTTGGTGGGAATCTAAGGATAAGGTCTTACTTGGGCCCGATATGATTAGAGAGACTTCGGAAAAGATCAACTTGATTCGAAGGAGGATGAAGACGGCGCAAGATTGGCAGAAATCTTATGCAGACAAAAGGAGGACAGATCTTGAGTTTGATGTTGGGGACATGGTCTTTATCAAAGTGTATCCATTACGGAATGTTGTTAGCTTTGGGTGCTTTGGGAAATTAACACCAAGGTTTGTAGGGCCGTTTTCTATTAAGGAGAAGATTGGACAGATGGCGTATAGAGTGGAGTTGCCTGAGAGACTTAGTGGTGTACACGACGTATTCCATGTGTCACATTTAAGGAAGTGCTTGCACGAGACCGCGAAAGTGGTAGAGCCGAGCTTACTTAGAGAGGTGGAGATAGAGCGTGATGCGATGCATTCTTGAGTCGGAGATCAAGAAGTTGAGGAATCGAGAGGTCAGACTAGTCAAAGTGCAATGGGGAGATGATGAGAGCAACGCTACTTGGGAGACAGAAGCGAAGATGTGTTCATTGTACCCTTTTCTTTTTGAGGGCATGCCTTTTAATTTCTCCTTTATCGCTTAGCTTGTACTTATCTTATCTATAGTATGTCCTCTCGCTAGTATCTTTGACCTTTAGTTAGGATAATCCTAAGGTTGAAACATGTGTTTGGGACATGTTATGTATGATGGATGTAAAGTGAATGCAAGTGTTTGCTAGTGGTTGCTCGTGGATGCATATACACACACTATTAGGCACTAGATCGGCTCAGTCACTTCATATTGCATATTGCATATATATGGATGTATTTAGTAAAATGGATGTATGAAGATTTTTTATCATATGGATGTTGCATTCAGATGATGATTGTGCACGCATATAGAGATAATATGTAGCATTAAGGAACTTTTGCATACATAATGGACGCATGGCACTATCATGATTTGCATTAAGGAGGTCAACTGAATCAGTGGACCACCTGATTTTGCATTAGATATGGACATATACACACACTGTGCATTTAAACATGAATGCATTAGAAGTCTATAAGGACAATGGATGCCTGTGTTTGATGGTTGAGTAGATGGACGATTGGATGTTAGGATATACACTCTTCTTGACTTGAAGATTTCGGGGTCGAAATCCTTTAAGGAGGGGAGAATGTAACACCCCGTAATTCTGTTAATATTAATATTCACAAATTAAAGAATAACTAGTCTCAGACGTGAGAATTGTGGGAAACGGGTTGCGCCATTGTGTTCGTCTCGGAATTCTGGTTGAAATAGAGTCCGAGTTTGCGTGATTTGGACTTCGTATGAAGGAGATATGGCCATCGGAAGTTTCAGAAAATTCAAAATTCGAAGTCAAACAGGCCTGGCGGGAAATTTCCCGCCCAGCACCCCAGGCCGACTGGGGAGTCGACTGTGCAGTCGACACCCCCAGGACCAGGTCGACTACGCAGTCGACTTGGGTGTCGACCTGGTCCAGTCGGCCAGGTTTTGGCAGAGCCCAATCTTGAGCTGCTGATGTGTCTTTAGGGCTGAGTTGGCTAATTTAACGGTTTAGGTTAGTTCTGAGTTGATCTGACGGTGTAAATAAATCCTAAACTCTATATATACCTAGGTAGTCTCTCACTCTAAATTCACATGAAAAATAGAATAGCCGCCGTCATGCCATCGCCATGGAACTCAGTGTAGCCGCCGCCAACTAAGAAGGAAGAAAGCTAATCAAAACTCTAATTCTACTCAACTCTAAAGCAAATCAAGACTCTCTTTCTTTTCTAATTGTGAGTATGATGATATTAATAAGATTATTAGCAAACTAATTAGATTAAGTTGTGATATGGATCATAAGAAAATGATGTGAATTGTCATATATGCTGTTGTAAACCTTATGCTATCATGTATGTTGTAAATCTTATGTTATGTGATGATGATATCCTATATGTTGTAAATGATGCTATGATGATATTATATATGTTGCAAGTTTCTGTGCTAAGTTGCGATGTTACAAAGCCATGATGTTATTATGTTGTAGTTAGCTTATGAATCATGATGTTGATTATATATATTTGGTCTATGATGATTCACATGATAAATCACATGTACCTATGCAAGTTTAGATTTATTAGTATGTATAATCTCACATATTGTATGACATCTATTTAGATCTAGAATTATGACATCTATTTAGATCAAGAATTATGCTATGACATGTGTGAGTTCTATGTGTTAGATGCTAGTTCACACCATCATTATGTTGCATAAACCACATATGCAAGTTTATACATGAACTTGGGTTATGATCATATTATGTTAGTTGTGACATTTAACCAAACAAGTTGACACCTTTAGATCCATGACATGTGTAGTTTTATGCAAGTTTCACCCCTATTATGATTAGATCTATTTTATTTGCCTATATGTTGTGATAATTTATCTTTATGCTATGAGTTAGACTATTCGAGTCTAACGTATATTTTGCATTGAATAAGCGAACGTATAACATGGGGTAGGGGTAATATTAAGGATTTAATATTAAGAAATTGGGGTGCAATTGATATGATTTTGCATACCGTAAGTGGATGGCCATAATTGAGTCAATTATGGACATCATTAAAATTGGAATTAATTAATGATTTGAATAGGGATATATTTAAAACTGGGGTAAAAGATTATAAGTGTTAATCAATGCTTAGGACACGAGGTTGGACTCGTTTGTGACGTAAAACTGTCCGGACCCGCCCGGCGAATCCAGTAGTCACAAATGTCAGCCCAATGTGAGAGGTCCTAGGCCCAAATTAAAGCATAACAGTTGTAAAGACACTAGGTTAGACTCTTTTGTGGTGTAAGACTGCCCGGACCCGCCCGGCGAATCCAGCTGCCATAAATGCCAGTCTGATGTGAGAGGTCTTTATGAGTTGATGGCCTGAATGAATTAAGAAATACTTAACAAGATAAACATGTGAAGTGGGAAATGGGGGTTAAGTAGGTGCCTTGGGTGGCATGAGGAATCTAGTGAGTGCCTTTAGTGGCATTTGAAATACGATTAGTAAGACTTAACCAAACACACATGTAAATGAACATGACTAAGAAGAGGGTTAAGTGGGATATACTAGTGGGGACAAGCTTAGGTGGATAGCTTGTGGTAAGTAATTGGGGTCCATTTCAACCAGTAACCCAAACGTATCTTTGTGGGCTCGACCCAAGTCGAGGACGGGACACGCATACTGGGCTTGACTATAAGAGGCAAAACGGGTTAGCGGTGGCAACGCAAGTCCAACGGGTTTCATATGCGTGTGTGGACCCGGGCTGGTAGGTAAGACGTTGTTGCATCGTGTAGGTATAAGTCGTGCATCCTTAGGCTGTATCGGGTTGCCACTTTAGGGGAGTGATACACCCCACCGTGGGACCAGCACGGGTATCTACGAGTAGGGAGCCGATCGAAAGTGGGTAGTGGGGGTACACCTAGCGGAGATAGGGGTAGGCGGCACCTATGTAGTCAGCTAGGAGTACACGAAGTTATTTATAAAATTTCTAAGTGAAGCAAGTGGGATCAACCTTTAGGGTGACTGGTGTGGTGCAGTATAGTAATTATTCGTTAGTATTAGGTGTGCCTTTAACGTTATCTTTATCTGCTCTTCCATACCCAATAGTTCATAGACATTTCCTTGTTTTCCAGCTTATGCCTTAGTCTAGTTATTTTGATAATAGTATTGTTAGAATTATCATACTCGCCATACTTTATGTCTGACCCCCTCTATTTCTATCTTTTTCCCCCCTCCAGGTCCCTAGGGTGGACCCAGCTCTAGTGGAGTCTGATTGAATTGCTTATTCTCGCTTTTGGAAAGCTTGGACTGCTGAGGTAAAGTCCAGCTTGTTATCTTCTTTAATGGCTATTTATGTAATTGGATTATGTATTTTGTTTTATCAAGATGGATATTGTACTTGACTCTGATTTATGGTTTTATGATGTAACAAACATGTTTAATTTCCACTGCAATGAAATAAAGTTTTAGATTTCCAAGTACTACTTATTATCTGTCTTGTTGTAATTTTTCTGTTCTATATTCACTTAAAACCTCCATGGAAGTTAATGCATTCCCTTTGTGAGTGACATTAATGGACATGGGGTGTTACAGTAGGGTTAAGTTGACTAAGGGAACACTTAACCGTTATAACATGTTAACTAAATAGATGGTAGGGTTAAGTCAACTAAGGCAGTACTTAACTGTTATAACATGTTAACTAAGCAGATGATAGGGTTAAGTTAACTAAATTAACACTTAACCAAAATATATAATGACTTGTGGTAGGGTTAAGTAACACAAGAGGATACACTTAACCAATATATAATGACATATGATGGGGTTAAGTAATACAAGAGGATAACGATTAACCAATATATAACATGATGTATGGGAAGGGTTATGTTAACACGAGAGGGCAACACTTAACCATTATATAAACATGCTTGAATCCGTGGGAAGGTTAAGTATACGTCGGGATGGTGGGTAATATTAGTAAATATATAGGCCCACAAAACTTAACCATTATATAAACATGCTTGAATTCATGGGAAGGTTAAGTATACATCGGGTTGGTGGGTAATATTAGTAAATCTATAGGCCCACAAAACTTAACCATTATATAAACATGCTTGAATCGGTGGGAGGGTTAAGTACATATCAGGTTGGTTGGTAATATTAGTAAATATAGGCACACAAACTTAACCAGTCGGAAACCTTAGTAACGGGGACCCATTTCAGCAGTAACCCACATAGATATATCATTGTACCCTGAGCTAGGAAGGGTGGGGCGTGATTACTGGGCTGATTATAAGCGGTCAAAACAATGACAGGGGGTACGTCAATGTAGGTTCCGACGGTTTACGGGCATGCACGTACTCCGAAGTGGGAAAAAGCAGGCACTGGGTACCAGTAGTTATACACTGTGCATCTTGATTCGTGTCGGGTCGCTATCATAAGGAGTGATACACCTTATGGTGGGACCAACGCAGGGTATCTACATGCAAGAGGGGGCCGATTGACACAGACACATGGAACGTTTGTACAAGTAGGGAGCCGATCGATAGGGTAGTAAGGGTACCTATAACATCTTCATGGCAATTAGGCTGATTGAGGTAGAATCCTCATAATAGATGTACACCTGAAGGCTACCGCAATTGCGGGGATTGGGATTACGTTGTAATATTATCCTTTATACAGATTACTAGCTAGGACACTCGTTAGGTAGTGCAGAGATATAGAAATCAGAATAACAGGGTAGTAGCGAAGCAAAGAATTGTTAACATGCGAAGTTATGCTTAGTTTATCTTGCATGTTGCTTATCCTGTGTATCCTATATTCCTTATCATCATGCTTATGTCTTTATTCAGTTTAATTCATGTCATGTTGTTCTTGCTTGTTCATATGCTGAAAGTAGCTGGACTTATCAGACTTATGTCTGACCTAGTTTTGTTTCGCCTCTTTTCTTCCGTTCCCCCTAAGGTTCTCAGGGAGGAAACACTTCTTCTTAGCTTGGGTTACTTGTTGCTTCAAGATCATCATGTATTGCTTTGGATTCAGTCTCATTTCAGCCATGGCTTGCTTTACTCTGTTGGGGAATAAATCGTTGTTATTTTTATGCTTCTTTTATACTTGGAAGTTTTTGAATCAACACAGAAGTACTATGTATTGTTTTTAAGACAACTGTTGTAAAAGCTTGACCGAGCTACATTGTTTATAAAATGACTTTATTTTCCCGCTGCTTTATTTGTCTGTCTTGTAATTTATCTACATCTTTTACCTAAAATACTCCATCGAAATTAAGGCATTCCCTTTGTGAGTGACCTTAACAGAGGTGGGGTGTTTCACTTGGTATCAGAGCTGAAGGTTACCGGATCAGATAAAAGATTTGAAAAATTATTTTCAAAACGGTTTTAAAAGAAGCATTTTCAAAAGAAATGTAACATCCCAGATTTTCCATAGCGGTATAATTACTTTCGTTGAAACTAGAGTTGGTGTTTACCGGTGCATATTTAATGACTTACGTTAAATAATGGCACCGTGTTAAAATAAACAATACAATATTTTTATTAGGCCAAATGCACATAAAGCGATCAGTATACCTAGTTTAAAGTTTGCACAGTCTTATTGCTATGTAAATAATGCCGCCTCAAGCATATGTTGTTTTGATTACCCTAGCAAATGTTAGTTCCTCAAAAGTTAGCGGCATGAAATAGTCTAAGTTTGATATTGTTTCTTTAGCCTTTCAGTAGCAGCACATATTGAATTAAATATTATACCATACCCTATGTCATTCTTCTCACCTACCTCAACTAAAAACAAACAAACATGGCACGAACTATCTCCCCATTCCAATAACACACAGTAGATTGAAAAGTAAATACATATCCGAAAAGAAGACGTAGCCTACTCTATTCATGCGAGATTAATCCTACATGTAAGGAAACGATATGACCATCAACATGCAGCTATTACTTGATTGGAAAGAAAACGTTCGCACAACTAAGATAATAAAATAAAATAATAAAACTTAATGTACAAAAGGAGTAACATTTGCAATGCGGGCCTATATTCATGCTTTATCGTAAGTTCCCTAAGCTAAAATGAGCAGCTACCCCCTAGAGTATAGAACCGTGCCAACCAAGTCTTCTTGGAAACTCCACACACAAAACAGATCGCAGACTTATCTTGTACCTCTGAAACGACAGCACAGTAGCCTTGCCAACCAAGTCTTTATGAATGAAAATGACATTTTAAAACCATGCCGACCACGTTGTACTCAAGTGAAAGCGACACCGTATGACAACAACTTACTCTCCACGGTTCCTCCCTTATATATATACTACGGCCTTCCCTAATTGTTTTTGTAGACTGTTGGCTAGCTTTTTGACCAAGCCACCCAGGATCATTCATAAGAAGAAAGCATGAAACCACGTTCTCTCAGGATATGAAAGAATGGATCGCACCATCGTCTCGCCCACCGTCGGATCGCACTCTATCGACTCGCCAGCGGAGGATCGCGTCTCGACGGATCGCCCACGGAGGATCGCGTCTCGACAGATCGCCCCCATCTCATCAGCGAACGACACATCCAGGCGATCCGATCCAAACTTATATTGTTGCGCAGAGCGAACCGATCCGATCCCCTGGTGCATGGCGAACCCTCTGACCTGTTCAAGCGCGAGCTAGTCTTCAGCGATCCGAATCACACGGATCTGGCGACATGTGTCCCTAACCGTCACTTGGACCGATTCTCCCCATCTGCACGATCCGATTTTCAAGCAGATCGCGACACCTGTCTACAACGGCTAATTTGACTATTTCTTCAGCGAAGGCGATGCGATCCGATGTTCTCGGGATCTGTGCCACGTGTTATCACGACCCGCCTGACAAAATCAACTATAAATAGCCCAGAGCTTGGCATTTTTTGGGATCTTTTGGCAATATTGAGTACAGAATTCGCCATTGTTGTCAAAGTATGAGAGTATAGAGAGAAATCCTTGTTGTATTAGCTTTCAAAGCATAATCAATAATATATAAAGTGGACGTAGGCTCGTTAATGCCGAACCACTATAAATTCTGTGTGTTATTTTCTTTTTCCTCGTTCTTCATTTGAAACTCTATAACATTCAGAACAATTTGGGTGTTAGGTCCAAATTTTGATCTAACATTTTGGTGCTTTCACTGAGAAAACGATCCTAAAGTTTCATTATTCACTTCTTTGAAGATTGCAGCGATTCGGATATCATGGCTGGAAAAAGATCTAAAGCTTCACAGACCTACGAAACGATTGAAGAGAGTGTGCACGAGCTGGGCAACGAAGAATCTCTGGATCGTAGGGCGCAGTGGGCGAACCGATCCGACGAAGACACCACCCTCTGAGTCGACGAAAACGAGACGATCCGGGCCGCTGAAGGGGTTGTTACTCGATCCCGAGGTAACGCCTCGCAGCCTCCGCGTACCACGACCACGAGTCGACCTCAGGGGGGCGCAGCGAGTCGCCATCCACGAACCGCAGCTATCCGAATTGATGATCAGACTACAACTCGACCTGGAAAGGAACCTATGACCCGCTCCTATCGTCCTGGCCCCTCTGCTCGACCCGGCTCGAGCTCTTTGCGCATAAGAGAGAGTGATGATGACCAATATGATCCTGCTGCTCCTGTCACTGAGGGGGATCTCTCTCGCTTCGCCGAAATGTGGGATAGATTGTTTGATGAGTTGGCTGCCCAAAGGCAGGAAAGTTCCATCCTGCGGCAAAATTTGACGGCTATGGATAGAAGGCTTGACGAACTCGCAAGGCAAAGAATGCCGCCGGTTTGTTCACCCACTCTGGGATATTCTTCTTCGTCTGAGGAATCGCCAAGACCTCCGCGACGACCGTATGAGAGAGCCGAGAACATAGAGCAACTTCGGTTCGGAACCCTGCCATCGCAGGAAGAAGAAGCGCTAGGGGCGGGGCCCTTAAATCGTAATGTGAACGATCAAGCCACAGCTCTCAGGACTCGAGATGTGAACAGTCATGTGCATAACAGACCACCTCAGCCCCGTCGCCGCACACATACTCATGATAATAGGGGGCAACGAAGCCCTATCCGAGCCCCGGATTTTGTGACCGCTCCCCGAAGAGAGATCAGAGAACCCCGCCGAGCCAGAGGCACCGACCCTGAACCTCCTTTGACCAGTGCAAATGTTGCAGCCATGGTCCACCAGATTCTGGCAGATAGCCGTGGACAGCGGAATGAAGATTGGGGGATCGACCGCAGTCACACCACTTTCACTGATGATATTTTGGATGCGACTTTTCCAAGGCGTTTCAATATGCCACAGATGAATCGATATGCGGGTAGGTCTGATCCTGTCCAGCATCTGATGAGGTACTCTTGGCCAATGACCGCTGCCGCAGCCTCTGACGCTGTTAAGTGCAAAGCGTTTCCCATATTCCTGGAGGACGTGGCTGTAACACCCCACTCCCGCTTCGGTCACTCACTAAGGGAATGCCATAACATCGGTGGAGTATTTTAGTGAATATAGAACAGAAAAATTACAACAAGACAGATATAAATAGTACTTGAAATTTTAAAACATCATCTCATAATAGCGGAAGTAAAACATGTCTGGTTACATCATAAACTCACTTAAAAGTCAAGTACAATATCCATCAAAATAAAGAAGTACATAATCCCACTCTCATACAATAGCCAAAACAAAAGAAAAGATAACTGGATAACTGGAGCTTTACATCTACCCAAGCTCCTAAAGACTGGAACAGCAATCCGATCAAGCTCCACTACTGCTAGGATCCACCACAGGACCTGAGGGTTGGGAAAAAGATAAAAACAACGGGGTCAGACATAAGTCTGAGCGAGTCCTATAACTTTAACAATACAATCGTTAAAGTAACCAGAGAAGACATGAATTGATATACGGTAACATATAGGGATGAATAGCTACCCTAAGCAATCAACTAAACTAAGATAAAGGATAAAGACGCATCTACCCTTCCTAAGGTAAATTACTAAACTGCACCACACCAGTCGTTCTTAACTTAAAGGTTGATCCCACCTAAGGACTTATAAAATTACTTTAATAGTACTTGCGTACCCCTAGATGACCAAGTAGGCGCCACGGGGCCCTACAATCCACTAGGTGTACACACTACTCCCCATTCGATCGGCTCCCTAACGTAGATACCCGTGCTGGCCCCACCATGGGGTGTACCATTCCCCAACGTGGCAACCCGATATAATTAACGGTGCACGGCTTATATCTACACGATGCAACAACGGCTTATCTACCAACCCGGGCCCACTCACGCATATGAAGCCCGTTGGACTTGCGTTGCCACCGCTAACCCGTTTTGGCCTCTTATAATCAAGCCCAATATGCGTGTCCCGTCACTCGACATGGGTCGAGCCCACAAAGATACGTTTGGGATATTGGTTGAAATGGGCCCCCACAAGCTACCCACTTAAGCTTGTCAAATATCTAGTGTATCCCACTTAACCCTTTAATCATGTTTAATTACATGTTTCTCTTGGTTAAGTATACTAATCGTATTTTCTATTGCCACCCAAGGCAACCCACTTAAGATTCCACATGCCACCCAAGGCACCCACTTAACCCCTCATGTCCCACTACATGCTATAATGGTTAAGTGTTTCTTAATTAATTAAGACCGTGATCTCCCGTAAAGACCTCCCACATTAGACTGACTGTTATGACCGCCTGGTTAAGCCGGTAGAATCCGGGCAGTCTTACGTCATAACAGAGTCTAACCTCGTATCTTTACCTTAATCACGTTTTTAATTTGTGCCTAAGACCTCTCACATTGGGCTGACATTTGTAGCAACTGGTTAAGCCGGTCGGGTCCGGGCAGTTTTACACTACAAATGAGTCCAACCTCGTGTCTTAGTCGATTAATTACACCTAACTAATCACCCCCATATTAATTATCCCTAATTAATGTCAAGCTTTTCATAACATGGGTAGACCTAACTCAATAGGTAAATTCCCATGGGGTAGACCTAACTCAATAGGTAAATTCCCAACACATAGTATGGGTACACCTAACTTAATAGGCAAATTCCCATACTATGTTCCTTTATTTTATGTTATGCATAATTATATTAATTTCACACAATCTTATTAACTTATGCATTTAATTACCCCATCGTTCCCACGTAATTTCGTTCTCATGATATAACACATATAAAAGGTGTCAACTTGCATATGAATGAACATGTTTCAAAGGTGCCATCTTGCATATTAACAAACACATAACTTGCACATGCACTTGCATAACATGTCACATAACTTGCATATAATATGTCACATAACTTACATATTCACTTGCATAACAAACTTGCATATTAACTTATAGACTTGCATAATGTGTCATCATAAACTTGCATATTAACCAACATGTAACTTGCATATTAACAAACATGTAACTTGCATATTTACAAACATGTAACTTGCATATTTACTTACATGTGACTTGCATATTAACAAACATGAATCTTGCATATTAACAAACATGTAACTTGCATATTTTCTTACATGTAACTTGCATATTAACAAACATGTAACTTGCATATTAACAAACATGTAACTTGCATATTTTCTTACATGTAACTTGCATATTAACAAACATGTAACTTGCATATTAACAAACATGTAACTTGCACATTAACAAACATGTAACTTGCATAGCATATCACCATGAACTTGCATAACATGCATATGATTACATAGCCCACAACTTGCATATTTAGCATCATGCAAACATAGCATACATCATATTAATCTTGCATAAACTTACATACTCAACATGCATAAACATAAGATTAATGCTAACATCATATCATATGATTCAAAGCTCATTAATCCACATACAAAACCATAAATCTCATCACATCTCATCTAATTAGTTTACCAAAAGATCATCAAAGTGATAGAAACTCACAACTAGCAACTTTGCACACCAAATAAAGAAGATTAAGATGCTAAGAAGAGATTAGAGGTTGATTTGAGAGTGATTAGCATGCAACCCTCTTCATAAAATTAGTGGAGGCCATGAGAGCTAGCATTTTGCCATAGTTTAGTTACTAGGTTTAATTATGAATGAATTAGGGTAGGGTTAGGGTCTTATTTATAGGATTAGAAAGTGTTTTAGGCCCTTAGATTAACCCTAGATTAGATTAGGACCCTTAGATTTAGGAAATCTCTAGAACCAGCACTCCTAGCCAGCCTGAAACCCAACCTGGTGCAACCTGGTGCACCCAGGTTCACTGGGCGCCTGGACCCTGTCGACAGGCAAGTCGACAGGCATGTCGACACCCCTGTCGACAGGCCTGTCGACAGCCCTGTCGACATGGGCTGGGCGGGAAGCTTCCCGCCTGACCCCGCCTGGCCCATCCCAAATCTGAATATTTGAATTTTTAGTTTTAAATTTTCTGCAAACTTCATTGGGCCATAACTGGGCCATACGGACTCCGATTTTCGAAAACTCGGACTCTATTTCGCGTATTTTTCCGAGACGAACGTAATGACGCAGCCCGTTTCCCCTAATTCCCACATCTGAGATTAATTCTACTTTAATTTCTAACCATTAGTGTTAATTGAAATTCGGGGTGTTACATTCTCCCCTACTTAAAGGATTTCGCCCTCGAAATCTCTAAGTTAAGAAGAACGTATCCTACCAACCAAACAACCATCTACTAAACCATCAACCACAAGCAACCATTATCCTTAGAAACTTCTAATGATGTATGAACATATGCAGAAAGTGTGTGTATATGTCCGTATACTAATGCAAAATCAGGCGGTCTACTGATTCAGTCGACCTCCTTAATGCAAACCATGATAGTGCCATGCATCCAATATGTATGCGAAACCCTATTGACACATACAAATTTCTACATGCGTGCACAACCATACACAAAAATGCATCATCCATATGATAACACAGCCATGATACATCCATGAATTTTATCTACCACATCCATTTATGCAATATGCAACATGAAGTGTCTGAGCCGATCTAGTGCCTAATGTGTGTGTATATGCATCCACGAGCAACCACTAGCAATCAATTGCATCCACATGCATCCATCAACCATAACATGTTTCAAACACATGTTTCAACCATAGGTTTTACCCTATCTAAAGGTCATAGGTACTAGCGAGAGGATATACTAAAGATAAGATAAGTACTAGACAAGCGATAAAGGAGAAGTTAAAAGACATACTCTCAAAAAGAAATGGATACAAAGAACGCATCTTCGCTTCCGTCTCCCAAGTAGCATTGCTTTCGTCATCTCCCCATTGCACTTTAACTAGCTGAACCTCTCTATTCCTCAACTTCCTAGTCTCTGACCCAAGGATGCGAGTAGGAGCTCGTCGAATCGTCGCATCACGCTCTACCTCTACATCTCTAAGCAAGCTCGGCTCTACCACCTCTGCGGTCTCATGTAAGCATTTCCTCAGATGTGATACATGGAATACATCGTGAACACCACTAAGTCTGTCGGGCAACTCCACCCTATATGCCATCCGTCCGATCCTTTCCTTAATAGGAAACGGCCCAACAAATCTCGGTGCTAACTTCCCAACGGACCCAAAGCGAACAACATTTCTCAATGGAGATACTTTGACAAAAACCATATCCCCAACCTCAAACTCAAGATCCGTCCTTCTCCGATCCGCATAAGACTTCTGTCTATCTTGCGCTGCCTTCATCCTTCTACGAATTAAATCAATCTTCTCTGAAGTCTCTCTAACCATATCTGGCCCAAGCAAGATCTTATCTGTAGATTCCCACCAACATGTAGGAGATCGACAAGGCCTTCCATAAAGAGCTTCGAAAGGTGCCATGCCAATACTGGACTGAAAGCTGTTATTATATGCGAACTCCACCAAAGGAAGATGTTCTTCCCATGTACCTCCAAAATCCAAGATACAAAGCCTCAAGAGATCTTCTAAGATACGATTCACCCTCTCGGTCTGACCGTCCGTCTGAGGATGATATGCGGTGCTCAAACACAACTGAGTCCCTACCGCCTCTTGCAAACTTCTCCAAAACTCACTAGTAAAGATAGGATCTCGATCACTCACAATGCTGGATGGTACGCCATGCAATCTAACAATCTCTCTAACATAGACTGAAGCAAGCCATGGAGCGGTCCTCTTACTCTTCACGGGTATAAAATGGGCACTCTTGGTAAGTCTGTCCACCACAACCCAAATTCCCGTATTGCCCTTCCTCGATCTCGGTAACCCATCGATGAAATCCATCGAGACACTATCCCACTTCCATTGCGGAACCTCCAATGGGTGTAGCAACCCACCGGGTTTCCTTTGCTCCGCTTTAACTTGTTGGCATACCAAGCATCTAGCCACATACTCGGCCACATCTTTCTTCATACCGGCCCAGAAGAAAACTCTCTTCATGTCTTGGTACATTTTGTCTCCACCGGGATGAATAGTCATTCTGGAACGATGTGCATCATCCAAAATAGCCTTCTTCAAACCCTCATCTTGCGGTACACAAAGTCTACCGTCTCTATGCAACCATCCCCTATCATCTATAGTGTATCTACCCAAATGGCTGGACGACTCCCCCCTTATAAGCTTCTCTACCAACTCAACCAACTGTGGGTCGTCTCGCTGAGCTTCGCCAATCCGTCCCAAAAGGGTAGGTCTAACTTCCAAGGATGCCAACAAACCAGGTACAAAGTCAACAGAAGGTCTGAAGTCGAACAAAGAAAGAAACTCCAAGCTTCGCCGTTCCACAAACAATGGACTCAAAGATAGCCTTTTTCTACTCAAGGCGTCCGCCACCACATTACCCTTGCCAGGAGTATACGCTATCTCGAAATCATAGGATGCTAAGAACTCCATCCACCTTTGCTGCCTTAAGTTTAAATCCTTCTGAGAGAATAAGTATTTCAATGATTTATGGTCAGTGAACAACTCGAATCTTTCACCAAGAAGATAATGGCGCCAAGACTTTAGTGCGAAAACAATCGCGGCCAACTCTAGATCATGGGTAGGGTAATTCTTCTCATGCACTCTCAATTGTCTCCCTCCATAGGCTATTACCCTTCCCTCCTGCATCAAGACTGCGCCCAATCCTGTTCCACAAGCATCCGTATAAACAACAAACGGCTTACTCCCATCTGGGAGCACTAAAACTGGAGCGGTGGTCAAAGCTCTCTTTAATCGTCGGAAAGCATCATCACAATCTACGTCCCATAAGAAAACGAGATTCTTCTTCGTCAAGCGGGTTAATGGGGCTGATATCTTCGCGAAGTCTTTAATGAACTTCCTGTAATATCCCGCCAACCCCAAGAAACTTCTTACTTCGGTAGCATTTCTAGGAACTTTCCAATCCTGGATAGATACTATCTTTGCGGGATCCACAGCTATCCCTTCCTTAGAGACCACATGCCCTAAGAATCGCACTTCTCTTCTCCAAAAATGACATTTAGAGAATTTAGCTTTAAGACTATGTGCTCGAAGAGTCTCCAACACTTCCTTGAGATGTAAGGCATGCTCTTCTTCACTCTTGGAAAAGACCAAGATGTCATCCACAAAAACTACTACAAACTTATTCAGATACTCTCTGAACACTCTACTCATGAGATCAACAAAGTATGCCGGGGCGTTTGTCAACCCAAATGGCATCACTAGCCACTCATAAAAACCATCCGGAGTCCGGAAAGCAGTCTTCTCTATACTGTCCTCCGCCACTCTCAACTGATGAAACCCTGTAGCTAAGTCCATTTGCGAAAACACTGAGGCGCCAACCAACTGATCAAAGAGATCATCTATCCTTGGTAATGGGTGTCTATTCTTCTTCGTGAGCTTATTAAGTTCTCTATAATCCACACAAAGTCTGAGGGACCCATCTGCCTTCGTGGCAAACACTACTGGAGCTCCCCACTCCGATATACTTCGCCTTATGAACCCCTTCTCAAGCAACTCCCCTACTTGCTTATGAAGTTCTCTTCTCTCACGAGGAGCCATATGGCGCACTGGCAAAGACACTGGTTTGGCATTATCCACCAAATAAATTCGGAAATCTATCTCCCGCTTCGGAGGCAAACCCTTTACTTCTTCAAACACATCCGGATATTCCCGGACCACTCTGACAGAACGCAAACTCTCGACCGAAGCATCGAGCGATTCAAGATAACTTAGCAAAACAGATTCCATGGGATTACAAGAGATCTCGAGAGTATTACCCAAGCGGGTCATAAGCCTGACAACTCTCCTTTCACAATCAAGAACGGCACCATTACTGGATAACCAGTCCATGCCCAAAATCAACCCATAGCCCGTGAAGCCCAATACAAAAGCATCACATCTAAACTCAACGCTAAGTATAGAAATCTTCAAACCCAAACATATCATAGACAGATATATAGAGCCCCCAATTGGGTTTGAAACAACCAAGGGATCATCAACTAGACTGGTGTCTAAGTGCAGTGACTCAACTAACGATGATGAGATAAAAGAATGCGATGCGCCAGAGTCAAACAAAGTACGTACTGGATGATCAAACAGAAAAACCAGACTTTCAACGGAAATAGTTCTACCTCTCTGCTGAATCGGTGGAACTGAGAGAACCTGAACTTGCCCCCCTGACTGAGGTGGTGCTATAAGAGCTTGCACCTGACCTCCTGAGGTAGACCCCGTCTTCTGCCCCTTCTTTGGGCAGTTTTTCACAAGATGCCCCGCTTCACCACAATGAAAGCAACCGGTCTTCTTCTTTTTGCGACAATCCTTACTGAGGTGCCCTGGTGTCCCACAATTAAAGCACTTCTTCTTTGTCTTCTTTTTGTCACCATTGCCTTTTCCGCCCTTGCCTTGTTGTTGTTGTTGCAGTTTCTTCTGATCCCCCTTTTTCTCTGGTGCCTTAGAATTCTTATCATCCTCATGCATAAGTGCCATGTAGACAAGCTTCTCAAAGGTGGCCCCCATAGGAATGTGAGTCATAGCTATTCCTTGCAATGGTTCGTTCAAGCCTTTAACGAACCTCAAAGCCTTCTTCTCCGGTGTATTCACCAATTCTATGCCAAACCTTGCTAATTGATTGAATTTGTTGACATATTCTTTCACCGTGAGATTCCCTTGCTTCAAATTCAAGAACTTCTCCATAAACAGATTCTCTTCCGCCCTTGAGAGAAACTTAGCCCCAAACCTTTGCTTAAAATCTGCCCAAGAGTCAACAGGGCGTTCTCCATTAGTGACCTCCCACCAGAATGAGGCCTCTCCCTTCATCAACCAAGCCGCCAACTTGACTTTCTTTCCCTCTTCCACTTCGAAGATATCTAGCAACTCTTCCACTTCCTTAAGCCAATCTCTAGCCTCTACGAAGGTCTCTGAACCTAGAAAAGGTTTTCCTCCTATAGCCTTGAACTCCTTGCAAACCTTAGCAAAATTATCCACTCTAGGCTGAGGAGGAGGAGCGGTTGTCTCTGGTGTAGTAGCATTAGCTGGACCCGCAGCCGCGGCCCTAGCCTCTTGCAACCTCCTATACCATAATGGTATAACTAAACCCTCCGGGATGTTAAGATCTTCAGCCATGCTGAAACGAAAGAGGAAAGATTCAAAAAGGAGATTCCGAAAGATAAAGATATGGCTATTGGGGATTATGCTTTTCTTTTTCAAAAACTTTTTCTCTTAGAAGACATGCTTTTGAAAATACTTTTTTTTTTTCAAAAATGTTTTTGAAAAATAGTTTTCTAAAATTTTTTTATCTGTTCTGGTAACCTTAAGCTCTGATACCACGTGTAACACCCCACTCCCGCTTCGGTCACTCACTAAGGGAATGCCATAACATCGGTGGAGTATTTTAGTGAATATAGAACAGAAAAATTACAACAAGACAGATATAAATAGTACTTGAAATTTTAAAACATCATCTCATAATAGCGGAAGTAAAACATGTCTGGTTACATCATAAACTCACTTAAAAGTCAAGTACAATATCCATCAAAATAAAGAAGTACATAATCCCACTCTCATACAATAGCCAAAACAAAAGAAAAGATAACTGGATAACTGGAGCTTTACATCTACCCAAGCTCCTAAAGACTGGAACAGCAATCCGATCAAGCTCCACTACTGCTAGGATCCACCACAGGACCTGAGGGTTGGGAAAAAGATAAAAACAACGGGGTCAGACATAAGTCTGAGCGAGTCCTATAACTTTAACAATACAATCGTTAAAGTAACCAGAGAAGACATGAATTGATATACGGTAACATATAGGGATGAATAGCTACCCTAAGCAATCAACTAAACTAAGATAAAGGATAAAGACGCATCTACCCTTCCTAAGGTAAATTACTAAACTGCACCACACCAGTCGTTCTTAACTTAAAGGTTGATCCCACCTAAGGACTTATAAAATTACTTTAATAGTACTTGCGTACCCCTAGATGACCAAGTAGGCGCCACGGGGCCCTACAATCCACTAGGTGTACACACTACTCCCCATTCGATCGGCTCCCTAACGTAGATACCCGTGCTGGCCCCACCATGGGGTGTACCATTCCCCAACGTGGCAACCCGATATAATTAACGGTGCACGGCTTATATCTACACGATGCAACAACGGCTTATCTACCAACCCGGGCCCACTCACGCATATGAAGCCCGTTGGACTTGCGTTGCCACCGCTAACCCGTTTTGGCCTCTTATAATCAAGCCCAATATGCGTGTCCCGTCACTCGACATGGGTCGAGCCCACAAAGATACGTTTGGGATATTGGTTGAAATGGGCCCCCACAAGCTACCCACTTAAGCTTGTCAAATATCTAGTGTATCCCACTTAACCCTTTAATCATGTTTAATTACATGTTTCTCTTGGTTAAGTATACTAATCGTATTTTCTATTGCCACCCAAGGCAACCCACTTAAGATTCCACATGCCACCCAAGGCACCCACTTAACCCCTCATGTCCCACTACATGCTATAATGGTTAAGTGTTTCTTAATTAATTAAGACCGTGATCTCCCGTAAAGACCTCCCACATTAGACTGACTGTTATGACCGCCTGGTTAAGCCGGTAGAATCCGGGCAGTCTTACGTCATAACAGAGTCTAACCTCGTATCTTTACCTTAATCACGTTTTTAATTTGTGCCTAAGACCTCTCACATTGGGCTGACATTTGTAGCAACTGGTTAAGCCGGTCGGGTCCGGGCAGTTTTACACTACAAATGAGTCCAACCTCGTGTCTTAGTCGATTAATTACACCTAATTAATCACCCCCATATTAATTATCCCTAATTAATGTCAAGCTTTTCATAACATGGGTAGACCTAACTCAATAGGTAAATTCCCATGGGGTAGACCTAACTCAATAGGTAAATTCCCAACACATAGTATGGGTACACCTAACTTAATAGGCAAATTCCCATACTATGTTCCTTTATTTTATGTTATGCATAATTATATTAATTTCACACAATCTTATTAACTTATGCATTTAATTACCCCATCGTTCCCACGTAATTTCGTTCTCATGATATAACACATATAAAAGGTGTCAACTTGCATATGAATGAACATGTTTCAAAGGTGCCATCTTGCATATTAACAAACACATAACTTGCACATGCACTTGCATAACATGTCACATAACTTGCATATAATATGTCACATAACTTACATATTCACTTGCATAACAAACTTGCATATTAACTTATAGACTTGCATAATGTGTCATCATAAACTTGCATATTAACCAACATGTAACTTGCATATTAACAAACATGTAACTTGCATATTTACAAACATGTAACTTGCATATTTACTTACATGTGACTTGCATATTAACAAACATGAATCTTGCATATTAACAAACATGTAACTTGCATATTTTCTTACATGTAACTTGCATATTAACAAACATGTAACTTGCATATTAACAAACATGTAACTTGCATATTTTCTTACATGTAACTTGCATATTAACAAACATGTAACTTGCATATTAACAAACATGTAACTTGCACATTAACAAACATGTAACTTGCATAGCATATCACCATGAACTTGCATAACATGCATATGATTACATAGCCCACAACTTGCATATTTAGCATCATGCAAACATAGCATACATCATATTAATCTTGCATAAACTTACATACTCAACATGCATAAACATAAGATTAATGCTAACATCATATCATATGATTCAAAGCTCATTAATCCACATACAAAACCATAAATCTCATCACATCTCATCTAATTAGTTTACCAAAAGATCATCAAAGTGATAGAAACTCACAACTAGCAACTTTGCACACCAAATAAAGAAGATTAAGATGCTAAGAAGAGATTAGAGGTTGATTTGAGAGTGATTAGCATGCAACCCTCTTCATAAAATTAGTGGAGGCCATGAGAGCTAGCATTTTGCCATAGTTTAGTTACTAGGTTTAATTATGAATGAATTAGGGTAGGGTTAGGGTCTTATTTATAGGATTAGAAAGTGTTTTAGGCCCTTAGATTAACCCTAGATTAGATTAGGACCCTTAGATTTAGGAAATCTCTAGAACCAGCCCTCCTAGCCAGCCTGAAACCCAACCTGGTGCAACCTGGTGCACCCAGGTTCACTGGGCGCCTGGACCCTGTCGACAGGCAAGTCGACAGGCATGTCGACACCCCTGTCGACAGGCCTGTCGACAGCCCTGTCGACATGGGCTGGGCGGGAAGCTTCCCGCCTGACCCCGCCTGGCCCATCCCAAATCTGAATATTTGAATTTTTAGTTTTAAATTTTCTGCAAACTTCATTGGGCCATAACTGGGCCATACGGACTCCGATTTTCGAAAACTCGGACTCTATTTCGCGTATTTTTCCGAGACGAACGTAATGACGCAGCCCGTTTCCCCTAATTCCCACATCTGAGATTAATTCTACTTTAATTTCTAACCATTAGTGTTAATTGAAATTCGGGGTGTTACAGTGGCTTTGTTATGGTTTACTCGCTTGCCGGTGAGATCGATTTCTAGCTTCAGGGAGCTGAGTGAGAAGTTCGTAGAACAATTCCGTATCTACGTACAGAAGACAAAAAGTGTGATCGATTTGTTCCTTGTCAAGCAGCGACCAGGCGAGAGTTTAAAGGTGTACCTGGATCGTTTCAATTTGGCCGCTACTGAGGTTAAAGATCCCCATGAACCGACTGTTGTCGCAGCACTGATTGACGGAGTAGATAAGGACACTGAATTCGGGAGGTACCTGGCAGGCAAACCGCCCCACATTAGAGAGTTATTCTACGAGAAAGCCAACGTACATTTACGCCAAGAAGAGGTATATGCTAACCGAAAGGCTAAAACAACTGATAAGGAGGAAATTCAGAGCAATGTCGCCATCAAACAGACGGGAGACAGCTCGGGAAAAGTTGAAGTTAACGTCGGAAATCAGAATCAGGGTGGTCGTCAGCCAGGCAACAACAATAATAATGGTAACGGCAACAACCGGAAGAGGAACCGAGGGAACGACTCCCAGAGAAGGACTCGTCCCAGGGCCTTTGAAAGTTATACACTAATAAGTGATACTCTGGAAAATATCTTCATGGATGCGTACGAAGTCCTCCAGAATAAGAGGCCACCTCCCAGAGAGTCGACAGAGAAAGAGCGTGAAACAGGGAAGTTTTGTCTCTTTCATCAGATTCACGGCCATTCGACGAATGAATGTCGTCACCTAAGGGATGTAGTCGAAAGGCTGCTTCGAGAAGGAAAGTTAGATGAATACAGAGTAACGCCCAGGGACAGGGGGCAAACAGTGCAGGCCCCGAATCAGAACCAGAATCAACTTGCTGCTAAGCCGACTGCCCAGCAAAAAGGAAAGAATATTGTTATTAATACCGTGATCGGAGGACTTTATCTCGCCGGGCACAGTTCCAAAGCATTAGATCAATACGTCAATGCAGCCAAACAACACCTCGAGGTAGGGGAATGTAGCAACCCCGAGGACAGTACCCCGGTGAAGCAGCAGAAGATGATGACCGATGACGTTGTTTTCCGAGAACGAGAAAGCATCGGAGTCCATGCTCCAACTGAAGATCCACTTGTAATTACAGTACCCATTGGACCGGCCACTGTTCATAAGGTTCTTGTGGACAACGGGAGTTCCGTCAATATTCTTTTCAAAAAGACCTTTGACCAGATGAATCTCGAAATAAAAGACTTGAAGCCCTGCCAAGGATGGATCCGTGGATTCAACGGAGCATCCACCGCTCCAATGGGTTATGTAGAGTTACCAGTTACACTTGGGGAAGGAGAACGCCAAAGAGTGAGAATCCTTCCCTTTGTGGTTTTGGATGTTGAATCGCCCTACAATGCCTTCTTGGGCCGACCGGCCCTCGCAAAGTTCAGAGCCTGTATAGCCCCCTGGTGCTTGTTATTGAAATTCCCCACAGAAGCGGGCATTGGTATCGTCAGAGGGGATCAAGTTGCTGCGTGAGCGTGTTATGTTGCCGAACTAAAGTTACTTCGTAATGGAGGGGATATCGAAACTAAAGGCACCTCTCCCCCTTCGGGGGCGGAGACCTTATAGCAACCAAAGAGGATAGTCGTTGGAGAGTCGCCCAGAGAGATGCCCGAGGATATAGATCCCAGAGAGGATCAAGAACCCGGGGGCAGAATGGCGACTCCCAACGAGACAACTGTGGATGTACCGATCGATGACAGTGACCCGGAGAAGGTCCTTAAGATTGGATCCCAGTTAAGTCCGAATCTTGCTAAAGAATTGACGGATTTCTTAAAAAACAATTTGGATGTATTTGCTTGGACCCACGCGGACATGTGTGGGATATCCCCATCAATCATGAGCCATTCCTTGAGCATTGACTCTAAACATCCTCCAGTAAAGCAAAAAAGGCGAATGCTGGGCCCAGAGAGGTTCGCTGCCTTGAAAGAAGAAGTTGGAAAGCTAAAGAGTAATGGATTTATCAGAGACTCGACCTACCCAGACTGGATTTCGAATCCAGTCCTGGTAAAGAAGGCCAACGGGAAGTGGCGAACGTGTATCGACTTCTCAGATTTGAACAAAGCCTGTCCAAAGGATAGTTTCCCGTTGCCCCGGATTGACCAGCTGGTAGACTCAACGACAGGTCATGAGCTTCTCTCATTTATGGATGCTTATTCAGGATATAACCAGATTCCGATGCATGTTCCAGATCAAGAGCACACTAGTTTTATCACTGATCTGGGATTATATTGTTATGTAGTGATGCCCTTTGGCTTGAAGAATGCGAGCGCTACATATCAACGCTTAGTCAACAGAATGTTTTATAACCAGATCGGGAGAACAATGGAAGTATACGTCGACGATATGTTGGTTAAGTCCAGGCAATCTTCTCAACACACTACTGACTTGGCAGAGATGTTCAGCATTCTTCGAAAGTACGGAATGAAACTCAACCCAACCAAATGTTCGTTCGGTGTTGCTTCTGGAAAATTCTTGGGATTTATTGTCAGTTCCCGCGGTATTGAGATTAATCCAGATCAGATCGCGGCAATCAGAGACATTCAGGAACCTAGGCAAATTAGGGATGTGCAAAGCCTTGCCGGAAAAGTGGCCGGATTGAGCAGATTTATCTCCAGGGCTACGGATAAGTGCATCCCATTCTTCGAATTAATAAAGCGAGGAAAACGCCACTTCAAATGGACACCCGACTGCGTAGAAGCGTTTCAGAATTTGCTCAGGCACTTGGAGAAACCTCCGATTTTATCTAAGCCAATAGATCACGAGGATTTATTCGTGTATTTGGCAGTGTCATCCCATGCGATCAGCTCAGCATTGGTAAGGGAAGAAGATAAGGTCCAAAGACCTGTGTATTATGTGAGCAAAAAATTGACAGCAGCAGAGCGTAATTATCCACGGATAGAGAAGTTGGCGTATAGTTTACTGATCGCCTCTAGAAAGCTTCGGCATTATTTTCAGGCACATCCTATCACCATATACACCGATCATCCACTCAAGCAAGTTCTACAGAGACCGGAGGCATCTGGAAGGTTACTCAAATGGAATATTGAGTTAAGTCAATTTGATTTGAACTTTCAGCCCAGACGGTCAATTCGGGGGCAAGTGATAGCCGACTTCATAGCAGAGTTCACTGTCCCTGAGGAAGATATAGCAAATGAGGAAGTTGATCCTTCAAAGTTACTTTTCGATCCCAATGCCTGGAGATTGTATACTGATGGCGCTAGGAACGACGAAAGATCCGGCGCTGGAATAGTGCTTGAAACCCCCGAGAAACGATTGATAACCTATGCAATCCGAATGGAGTTTCATGCCATTAACAACGATTCCGAATATGAAGCTCTGATAGCCGGATTAAAGATTGTAAAGGAACTAGAAGTCACAAAGCTGAACATCTTCTGCGACTCCAAATTAGTTGTGAATCAAGTCACTGGAAGATTCCAAGCTAAAAGTGCAAGATTGATTTTACACTTAAAGAAAGTGAAAGAACTGCTGAATGATTTTGATCACTATAGCATATCTCATATTCCGCGGTCAGAGAATCAGCAGGCAGACAAGTTGGCAAAGATGGCTAGTTCTGACGATCCTGAAGTGACTGGGCTAGCCCCCGTTGAAGTACTTCGGTCCCCTAGCATAGATCAGATGGAAATCGACCTAATACTAGAGACGGAACCAGAAAGGGAGTCCTGGATGACCCCTCTAAAGAATTTCCTGATGGATGGAACGCTTCCGACCAAGAAAAGCGAGAGGCGTAAAGTGATTCGTAAAGCCGGCCGATACGTTCTGCAAGGCGGAGTTCTTTACAGACAAGGGTTTTCAATGCCCCTCCTTCGGTGTGTAGCCCACGATGACATCAAACGTGTGCTGCAAGAAGTCCACGAAGGCGAATGTGGCGACCACAATGGAGGGCAAACTTTGGCAAAAAAGGTGTTGCGGCATGGTTATTTCTGGCCTACCATAAACAAGGATGCAGCAAGATATGCACGACGGTGTGATGCGTGCCAGAGATTTTCAAAGATACCTAGAGCGCCTCCTAGTCAGTTAAAAACAATGATGAGTCCATGGCCTTTCGCTATGTGGGGAATTGATATTATAGGAAGTCTCCCCATAGCAAGGGGCGGAGCAAAGATCGCTATTGTGGCCGTAGATTATTTCACTAAGTGGGTCGAGGCTGAACCACTAACTACAATCACAACCAAACGAGTGATCAACTTTATCGTGAGAAACATCATCTGTCGATTTGGGATTCCAAAGATTGTAATAACAGACAACGGAACTCAGTTCGATAGTGCTGAATTCAGAAACTTCTGCCAAAAATACCACATCGAGAATCGATACACCTCTGTGGCGCACCCACAATCGAACGGACAAGTCGAATCAGCAAATAAAGTAATTAAGTCCATTCTGAAAAGAAGAATGAAGCGGGCTAGAGCCATGTGGGCTGATGAATTGCCCTTGGCACTATGGGCCTACAGAACAACATATAAATCGGCAACAGGACACACCCCGTTCTCCCTTGCTTTTGGAACGGAAGCAGTCATCCCGGTTGAGATAAAGGTACCTTCTCATCGGGTGACTTATTATGATCCAATGACCAATAATGAATTACTCCTTGAGTCCCTGGATATGATTGAAGAAAAGAGGGATGAAGTAGACCTGCGTGCCTTGAGATGCAAACAACAGGTCACCCGATATTACAACAAAAAGTTTCGAGCCCGAACATGGGAACCCGGAGACTTGGTTCTGAAACGTGTCTTCCCACCCCCAACTCATATGGGAGCGAAGTGGGAAGGACCGTACTCCATTCTGAGCAAGCTTGATAATGGAACCTTCAAGCTAGCAACCGTAGATGGAAAGGAAATCCCCAGAGTGTGGAATGCCCAACATTTACGACCATATTTAACATGAAAGTTTCAAATTTATTCTTTTGCTTTGTTAAAAACTATGTACAGGGCATGACTTGCCTAGAATAGTCTGATTCCTTAAAGCAAGAGATTATAAAGTGGACGTAGGTCATGATTCGACCGAACCACTATAAAATATTGTGTGTCGTTTACCTTTATTGCATCTTTACTTATCTGCCTATTTATTTTTGTGAAAATCAATAGAATGATGCAGGTACCCGAAGTCTGTTGCCAACCATTCCTCCCGTAGACTGTTCGGAGGAACTCAAAGCCTTGGCAAATGCTCCAACTGCTTGTCCGACTGGTTTTAATCCTCGGAGCTTGGGTTAAAATGTAAACCTAGAACGAGTTTGATGAGCGTGCATGATTGCAGACCGCTTGATCCGTGACTCTAACTCTCCAGAGCTGAGAGAGAGTATAAAGGACGCGAAGATGACGTCTACAAGGTAGGGCGGTGTACCATGATCGGAGCCGCCTGAGCAAAAGTCTAACCTTGGCGACCGCCAGGGGAATATAAAAGCATCCATGACTTGGCGCTGAGAAAGGACTCTTACCCCGCTGAAGGATCGGGGAGCGATGGAACGGCTGAGTCCCAACTCTAACTCTCCAGAGAGAGAGAGAGAGTATAAAAGCGTCTCTGATTGAGCGCTGAGAAATAGCTCCTTCCCCGCTGAAGGATCGGGGAGCGAATGAGTCGCTGAGCACGAACTCTAACTCTCCAGAGAGAGAGAGAGAGTATAAAAGCGTCTCCGATTGAGCGCTGAGAAAGAACTTATTCCCTGCTAAAGGAACAAGGGCCGACTGAACTACTGTTATCCCATGAAATCTCCTATGTCCCCATATTCAGAAATAGGGGGCAACTTGCCGACAGCACTAATCAATCCTTAGTAAACCCCAGTCAGATGCTACAGTAACAACTGGTTGGGGGGCACATGCACTCGTATACATACACTGAACTTTGATACAGCAGTGCAACATAGCATGAAAATTCTTCTTTCTGTTGTTTGACTGATTTGTAATTATTATTAGTTAGCTAATGACTAAACATGGAAAGTTTATCTGAATACAGGTACACAATGATGCAAGGAGAGATAAACTTTTATTTATATACTGTGAATCAACAAAGTGAAAAACAACCTAGAAACAAAAGTGAGGACCAGTCTCACAATTACACTTCCTGGCCAGTGGAAAACCTAAAGACAAAATATCAACAAACAACAAATATCCTATTTACGCTTTGGCCTCTTCTCTTGCTTCTGCCTCTCCAGCTTCGCCTTGTCGGTATAAGACGGATCCCCTTTCTTCCTCTTCCTTTTGTCAATAAGAGGAACATCCGACTCCTCTGAAGATTCCTCTTCCACCTCTTTTCTCTTGCTCCTATCAGAAAGGGAAGCCGGGAAGTCATCGGGGTTTGCAAAGTGAAGCTGTCGACTGATGGATTTGGGCTGAATCTTCACAATCATCCCAGTTTTGGGATCGAATTCTGCAAGAGGGACTACGTCCAAAGCCTCATCTCCCACCTTCTTCGAAGCCAACTCTTTCTCCTGCCTGGCTTTTCGGCTGGCCAAGGTTTCCTCGTCATCATCATCGGCCTTTTTGGAGCCGATAATGTCTTCTTCGTCATCTACATGGCGCCCATCCATGTCTTTCAAAGCTTCGATGGTCTCAGCATCTTTGGGTACATCAGTGCTAGGTGCCGGGATGCTTCTTTCTGCTGTTGTGACCTCGGCCTGCTTTGATAAATCAATACCGGCACCTGGCAAGACAGCCTCCTTCTCCACTTCTTTCTCTTTTTCAGCACCCTTGTCGACGGGCTCGCCACCTGTATTACGAGGAACACACATTACTAATTCAATTGGTTGTTCTGCCAGACGACGATAATTCGCAATTGCTTTGACGAATTGTGGAGAAGAGAGAGAAATACCTTCAGCAGATGCTTTTTCTTGTGTAGTTGCAGAGGCCCCAATGACCATGGGGGTTCGACCCAAAGGGATTAATGGATCATCGGGATGGTATTCCTCAACCCCGGAGGTCTTGGGCTCCACAGCCGAACTCGAGCCCTCATCAGCTTTACCTTTACCCTTAGCCAGGGCCCTCTCCTTTTCCATCTCCGCCAGAGTTAAGCGACGACCCTCTGCTAGGTCCTCAGGCTCATTGTCTCTTAGGATGCTCTTCATCAGTTCATCCTCATCGATTTCTTCAACCCCCAATTTATGTTTCTCACCCTCCACGATGGCATCCCATAAGTTGGCCAAAGTAACATGGTAATCCGGGATCCACGAGATATTGCGAGTTTTGAGAACCTGACCAAGGAAGTCAAAAATCATTTCTTCAAACCCCTCGATTTCCTTCTCTCTTTCGAGGAGCTTATTGTTAGAAGCAGTGGCCAATTCAATGGCACTTTCAACGTTCTTTTCGGCAAGGGCTGCCCTTCTCTCCGCATCCGAGACCTGGTCATTCAAGATCACCTTTTCTGCTTTAGCCAGAGCCAAACTTTCTTTTAAACTCGCTTTTTTCTGCCTCCCAAGCAGCCTTCTCATCTTCAAAATGGCCTTGTGTTGTTTTCAACTCGATGTTGGCCATTTTGAGATCTTCAACCTCCTTCTTTAAGGCCATTTTCTCTTGGCTATTGGAGTCCAGTTCTGAATGAAAGCGCTGCTTGGCATTCTTTAATTCAGTCTTATAATTTTCAGCGTCCCTCCGTGCTAAAGCAAGCTGGGACTGAGCATCTTCCAGGTCCTTCTCCAATTTTGTCCTAGCCCTTTCGTTATTTTCAAGTTTTGCTTTAGATCTGTGTGCTTCTATTTCGAGTGTTCGGATGACTTCCAAAAGGTTAACTGCGTGTTTTTTCATCATCTCATATTGCCTGGCTGCGTGCTGGATGTGCCCGATAACTTCATTATCCCAATTTTTAGGGACCGGTTCCAAGGCAGGAACAAACACCATCCTGTCAAAGAATATGCCTGGAAATTGTTCCCGCAGCTTTTCCAGCCTACCTTGGATCTCGGGACCATGGACGTAATCCCGTGACCCGGGGGCAGCTAGCTCTGGTTGGCTGGTGGGGACAATGTCACTTCTCTCCTTCTCAGTCTCTTTGGATGAATCTTTGTCCCTATCTTTAGATTCGTGATGCCTTTTGGACGATCTGCTGTGGAAGGTGCACTCTTTGGAGGAGTTAACTCTTTTGGAAGTTTCTTTCCCCCTGTCGGAATTGTCGGATGACTTGAAGGCCTGGTAGAGGTTGATTTTGGTGGAGATCGAGGTTGCGAGGAACTCGGCCTATGAGAAGGATCACGAGAGCGCTCAGTATCCGGACGAAGGCTGGGTGTGCCCTCGCGAAGAGAACGATACGAGTAAGATTTCCTGCGGGACATCGTTCCTGCAAAAAAAAGAGAAGAGCATGTTAAAACTTTGAATACCCACGATATAAGAGTGCAGGGTCAGATAGTGTGTGTGATGTGTGCATCCCATATAATTCCCCCTAACAGACCCGGGCCTGAAGATAGGCTCATCTGACCAGTTTCTCGTCCTCTAGTTGGAGCGATCGCCTCTTCAGAAGCAGGGAAGAAAGGCCCCTCTCCGAAGTCCTTCTCCGTATATACATCATCGGGTAGAGGAATTTTATTCAGCTCGTCAAATAGCTGTTCTTCTGTCAAGTCATCGGCAGCAACAGTTTCGATTGGAGCAGAAATAGGAATTTCCTTGGACACGTCACCGTGGGCCTCATCCCCTCTGTATATGTTCAAGTCTTCATCATCTTGGATGACTATTGGAGAAGGACTCTTACGGAATTTAGTTGTTTCTATTGCTTGCGAAGTTCCCTCTCCCTCCGTTGGGGGCACATACTTATAAGGTCTGCCGCCAGTACCAAGTCCAAATCTTCTATCCAGAAGACGATGATTATGAAGATTGTCGTTCGTAATGCATTTTTTGATCCTTAGAAAGTCGGATCTGCTTTGTAAAAGAATGGACAACCGGTTGTTGTATAGTGGACCCTCTGTTTTCGGGAAGGCATGATCTGTTATAGACAAAGGAAAAAAGGGGGAAGAATGTTAACGCCTAGACTTCTTGAATAAGATATTCGGTTAGAAGCTTAAAGTTTACTTGATTTGAGCCATCTTCTTGAGCATCCGGTCTGTCTCTTTATGTAAAACCAATCAGATTTAGGGTCCCCTATATTGCTATACCCATCGTATAGAACCTTCCTATTCGCCACTGATTCAAAGAAAGAGAAATTTGGAGTTGCCGAAGAACGGTGCTTGAAAAGAAAGAAGAATGTCAAATCTCTGAATTTAAGTTCGGCATGTAGGATCTCCGCATATGCAATGCATAGGGTGTATAGAGATGCGTAGGCGTTCGGATGAAGTTGCATCGGAGCAATACCAAGTCTTCTTAAAGTTTCAATGGCAATTGGAGGGAACGGAGGAATAGCTCCTACCAAGCACATGGTTCGGCTAATCGCCATATATCCTTCTGGAGCTAGGTGTGGTCTATCTTCGCTTCCGGGTGTCAAGACGTCATCCCAAGGAATTCCGTGTCTCAAGCAGATTCTCTTAAGCTTTATATCGTCGATCTTAGATGCTAAAGAATCAGAGAATTTATCTATCCCGAGAGAGCCAGGAATCTCGTCGGGAGCTCGCCCATCTATCTCAAAATCATTGCTAGATGAAGTACTTTCGGCCGGATCTGATTCTGTGGCCTCGTACTCAGATCCAGAGTCTTCACCTCCCGGATTGATTGGAGGAATTTCAGGGTTGTACTGTTCAGGAATCTCGGATTCGGTTTCTGTTGCGGATCTTGAAGAAGAGTGATCGTTCGACATTGCTGCTAGGACGAGAAAATATGAACAATAAGATTAACACTACCCGTTCCCCGTGTGTGCAAGTGCCGGTGTGTGTGCTTGTGTGTGCACTAAAAATAAAATATGAAAGCAATCGAGATCATCAAAATGTTAGTCGTCATATGCAGCCGAATTATGCAGTCATTTAGTCCAGAAAGTTCAACACCAGGGCCCTAGCCTAACTGTTCAGAATTTTATGGTAACTAGGCGTCGATTAAAATTTGAAATTTCTTCGTATCGTTAACTATGATTCGGATCGCAAGGCAGAGGGATCGCCCCTTTCGGATCGCAAGGCAGAGGGATCGCCCCCCATCGAATCGCAGGGCAAAGGGATCGCTCCTTCGCGAATCGTTGCAACCCCCACGATACGCGCCTTTGCTGCCACCACGATCTTTCGTCTCGCCACTCGCCTTCGTCTTCTCTCCTTGACCACGATCCGAGTCAGCCTTCCCTCTTCTTCTTCCTCCTTCGTTTTCCTCCTCTCCTTCCCATCCTCGAGCTCCGAGCTCTACGCCCGATAGCCATGGCCACTTGGTGATTTCTTCAGAAAATTGCGGATTTCCACCGTTTCTCCCTCGAATCAGTCGGAAAAGTTCAGGAAAGAGCTACGTTCACGAGTGAGAATGCTTTTTATGGAGTTACCTTTCTAAAAACTGAGGGAATGCTTGAATTTTCGAAAGTTTGAAAAAGTTGGGTTCGTTCTTCGACAGTGCAGGCGGGACGATACGGCAGAAAGAAAGAAGAAGGAAAATGAGAGGGGAGGGTTGGCTTATATAGGCAAAGAGGGCGACCGTTTGTCTCCCCTTCTTTATCCTATTCGATCCACGAAAAACCGGCGGGCCGCGAACCAAAAGCCCACCACGACTCGAGGAGGAGCCCGTTTCGTTCCGAGGCCCAAGTGCACACCCAAGAGCGGAACGAATATCTCCCTAACGAACCGCGACTCGAGCCTGCGATACGAATCGATAAATTCAGAAATGAGGATTTTGAAAAATCTCGGAAAGAGAATTGATCACTGATTCGCGACTCGCTATGAAAAGACGATTCTATAGTTTCGAAGCATGTTCCATCATCGATAAAACATACTTCGAGGGGGCAAAATATTGGCTAGCTTTTTGACCAAGCCACCCAGGATCATTCATAAGAAGAAAGCATGAAACCACGTTCTCTCAGGATATGAAAGAATGGATCGCACCGTCGTCTCGCCCACCGTCGGATCGCACTCTATCGACTCGCCAACGGAGGATCGCGTCTCGACGGATCGCCCACGGAGGATCGCGTCTCGACGGATCGCCCCCATCTCATCAGCGAACGACACATCCAGGCGATCCGATCCAAACTTATATTGTTGCCCAGAGCAAACTGATCCGATCCCCTGGTGCATGGCGAACCCTCTGACCTGTTCAAGCGCGAGCTAGTCTTCAGCGATCCGAATCGCACGGATCTGGCGACACGTGTCCCTAACCGTCACTTGGACCGATTCTCCCCATCTGCACGATCCGATTTTCAAGCAGATCGCGACACCTGTCTACAACGGCTAATTTGACTATTTCTTCAGCGGAGGCGATGCGATCCGATGTTCTCGGGATCTGTGCCACGTGTTATCACGACCCGCCTGACAAAATCAGCTATAAATAGCCCAGAGCTTGGCATTTTTTGGGATCTTTTGGCAATATTGAGTACAGAATTCGCCATTGTTGTCAAAGTACGAGAGTATAGAGAGAAATCCTTGTTGTATTAGCTTTCAAAGCATAATCAATAATATAAAAAGTGGACGAAGGCTCGTTAACGCCGAACCACTATAAATTCTGTGTGTTATTTTCTTTTTCCTCGTTCTTCATTTGAAACTCTATAACATTCAGAACAATTTGGGTGTTAGGTCCAAATTTTGATCTAACATAGACATAGTAAAAATAAAGCCACTCCAAAAACAAATCGATCAACCCCATTCAAACCCCTCCATTCAGAAAAGAAAATATCAATGAAGAGTGTGGAAACAGTAGTGGAGAAAACGTGGTTTCTGGGTAGGCTGCTTATGCGGTTGCGTGGCAAAGCGAGGAGTTGTTTCAGAAAACCTGTTGGAAGAGAAATACTGTGTACTAGTGACGCAGTTCAAAAACATGGGTTTCAGTTTGTCTGAATAGGGAAAGTGGGACGGAATCCAGTGAAGTAGCAGTGCGTGCTCATTCTCCTTGCTGCAGACGTGATTCTTGTGATGGGACGCCGTGCTGTGTGGGCTGTTCACGTTTGGGGTGCAAGCATGAACGGTGGTGTGAGAAGTGGCGTTAGGAGGCATTTCATGGAAGTTGTTTCATGCGGCAACAAGAAGAAGCGAGGTACTGTGATGGAGGACTGAGGCGTGACATGGGGTGGGCGACTGGCAGACAAGTGGGAAGGACGTGTTACAACATGAGGGAGGGGCCAAACAAAAATGGATGGAAGTGACGGAGAAGGTAGGGAAGGAATGATGGCCTCAACATGAAGAAATGGTGAAGAAAACGAAAATGGAGAAAGGTTTGCCGGTAAGAAAGTGAATAAGGATGGATAGAGTAAATAAGGGAGCGGTTTCGTGGGTTTAACGCCATGTGCAGTAAGTGGAGACAGTGGAAACGAAGTGGAAAGGTTTCTTGCAGTTTGGAATATACATAGAAGGAGAATGATGAACAGTGGAGAAGTGGAAAACTTGCAAAGAGAAATGGCGAGGAAGCAAACAGAAGGAAATTTAATGGAGTAGATATACAGTAAATAGAACCCATTTGTAACGTCCCGTATTTTTGGTAGCCAAATATTTTATTTAATTTATTATTTTAAATATTATATTTGGAATACTAATAGATTTTAATATTTAATTCGTTATTTAAAATGAAGTTTGAACGTTATATATTTATATAATTATAAATCGAGCTCGAAATCGCGCGGCAGTTTGTAAGTTGGAGTTTTGAACTTCAATCGAATATACAGAATCCGATATAAGTCGGATTTCTATGAAACAAGAAACATATTGATTATAATTTTCTTATGGAAGAGAAAAATTCAAATTTCGTGTTATAGTTTGTTAGTTATGTCCAATTCAATTTTTCAAATAGTCGCTATGGATTTCGATTATAAACGATAACATTTATTTACTAATTCATGTAAGGATTTCTGTATGATTTGAATATCGTTTAACTCGAAAAAAAATTAATATTGAGTTATAATTTCATATTTGTCCAATTTGAAATAATATATTTGGGGAAATACAACAATATTAATTTATTATTGTTTAATTTAATTGTTTTAGAAATTTATATTATTTAATCAATATTTTATAAGTGTTATAATCCGTTATTTTTCCAAACGACATCTGTTTTCAACGAAAATAATTTTTTCTTGGATCCGTAACGTCGAGACATGATAATATGTTCATTTTCGTTGTGTTTGAATGTAGTGTGTGTTGATGCGAATTTACAACGTGCAATGTAATATTAGTAGAAACAAATTTAACCATATTAAAATTAAAATTAAATAATATATACAAACTTCATGCGCTGCATTTGTTTATTTCCCTTTTTAAACTCAATGCCTTATGTTGCTTTCAGTCAGCGGTAATACCATATGCGACACAAACATTACAAATATGAGAACAGATATTCGACAATAGAACATAAAACATGTAGTAAACATCAGGCTTCCAGTGCACACTGTATTAACTTGGAAATACGGCAGTCCAGAAACTCTTAAAAACACTACATAGCATGCTCAACTAACAGCACAAAAAGTGCAGAAACAATGACTGATATATATATATATATATATATATATATATATATATATATATATATATAAAAAGTAGGAACTGTGCACCATCCCCTTACATTACAATTCAAATAAATGAGACCAAACATAAATCAAACATACCCTTTGGCCGACTCAAAATTAATATCAGCACCATACATACAACAGCTATGAAACAGTAAAAACAACAGCTATGAAATAGTGAACTACACAGCTAAAGGTCACAGTAAAACGCACATCAAATCTGCAAAGGCAAACAAAGAAAACAATATATATGTAAATTTATTTGTACACATGCTAATCTAAAAGAACTTAAAAGAAATTCATTTTTAAATTTCAATACAGTAAGTTACAAACCCATACAAGATTCTTGACTAAATCTATTTACAGTTTCAAAATCTTAGATGGAATAAGCAAATCTATAGCCTCACTGTCACCAAATCCATTCACATGCAAAAGTTCGATCACTTCATTTTGGCCAATACTCTAATCAGAAAATCTTTGTACACCCATCACATTGTTAACATCACCAAGTACCAGATCATAGCTGTAATGAAAGGGAATTTCATATAAGAACTAGACACAGCTAAAATTTTATATACAGAAGCAAAACAATGAGATGAACAACTATAAATATATTAAACCGAAAATACAAGGACAGCTAAGAAGATTTATATGGCAAGTTCACTGTTAAAAATCTAAACAAGAAATCTATGGTACAGTTTTCAAATCCCTGAATTGAAATAACAATTCATCACGTTTAAAAATATATCACAAAATCTACAACTTGCAGTTTCAAATATTTGTATTTGAAATAAACAAGCCATAGCTGTGACCTCACCTAGTCTATGCACAATTCGACCACTGTTAACAATACCGAATGAGAAACTAAATCCCACAAAAATAAAATGTCTACTAACCCATCACATAGTCATCAACGTCCATCATTAGTGAATCAATCCGAAAAGGGAGAGAAAGAAAATGGCCTAAACAAGTAATAGATGAACCTAGCTAGGATGAGCTGATGGACGTGGATTTTATCCAAATCTACTACTATAAATATGGGTATCGCATAAGTGTTTCATCAAATTCCAGAAACGATATGAATAACCTAGTAAACAAAAAACCTCCGAACCACTAAAGAAAACGGGTGGACTTTTTGGGCCGCAAGTAAAGGTAAAGGCCCGATTTATTTTTATATATAAAGTTCATGTTTTAGTAATTAAATCACATTATAAATTCATTTGTAAGATTTCTTGTGCATACCTTATCAGATCTGAGCACGGTCTGTCTCGTTGGGACCGTAGTCGCAAGATCTTCGAGATGGAGCATTGTTAGTCAGGATCGGGAGCAACTGAAAATTTTAGTCAAATTAAAAGTCAGTTTAATTTGGCTAAAACAGATTGTTTATCGATGAATTCAAATCCATGTGAGTTAAACTCACTCAGTTTTTCCCATTTATATTTTATATAAATTGGGTTTTTATTTTGTGTGCTCTTCTTACTAATGGTTGACTGTTTGCTAGTTATAATTTATTTGTTGATTTAACTGAAAAAATTAAACTGTTGTTTAATTTCAGTAAAATACCAAATCGTTATTTTAACGATTGGTTCGAATAAAGGTAACTTACCTTATTGGTCACGTTTATCAATAAACGTGTTTAATGGTTTGATTTGTTTGATCTGTTTGAATTGCTTTAAACTGTGCGGAGATAACCGTTTGTATACAGGGAAGAACAGGTTGGAGGAATCCAACCGGATTCCTCAAATATATTATTTATTTTCATATTATCATATATGAACTGTCATGATCGGGTTATTGATTTAGTAGTGATCATTAACTGAAAAATCAACATGTGTTGTGGTTTTAACCAATGGGCTCTATTGGTTGAGTAATCGGCAGTAAATGGCCTAAAAGTAAATCTTTTTGTTTATATTGATTCACCATCAGGTGAGTCGATAGAGATAAAGTTATAAAAATTTATTTTATAACTGGAGATAGATTTTGGGATATATTATTTTGAATAAAATTAATTAAAAGGAAATAAACATTTATTTTTATAATTAATTATAAATTGATTTTACAAAGTAAATTCTGAGACTAATCAGATTTATAAATATGGGAACAGAAATCAACCTTAACGATTAAAATTTGGAAAATTGGTTATTAAAACATAATCAATTGGAATTTATTTAAATTAATTATTTTATTTATTAATTTAAAGAGAGAATGGATTGGAATGGGTTAATGAAATAACCGTACCTTGAGTTGACTAAGTTGACCATTTTAATTGGAATTGATTTCAAATTAGTTCTTCGATTTGAATTAATATAATAGAATAGTTTAGTGGATATTGTTTTAATTTATAATAAGACCTTTTAAAGGGAAATTAATATTTATTTTAGTAAATGAAGGATTTTAATACGGAAATAGTTAGCTATAAAAGTAAATTATTATTTTAATTAAAAATAATTTACGGAAATACTTTTTAATTGAACTTCATTTAAAAAGTACTCGAAATAGGGAATGAAATCCAATGGAAATATGAAAGGAAGTTATGAACAGGTTTTATTTTAAACCTGAGTTTTTAACAAAATGATAAAGAGATTTTAAGCGGATATGGCAGCTTAAAATAAATGTTACTTAATTATTTAAATTAAGTAAAAGGAAATTAAGATAAAAGGTTTATAATAAACCAGGGTTACATTAATGAGGTTTAAAGTGTTAAAGCGTCGTTACTTAATAGTTGGATTAAGTAAGGGGGAAGTTGAAATAAGATTCTCAAAGTGGGGAATGGTCGAATCGATTTGAAAGAGTTTGGTAAAGGGAATTTGGTAAAAGAAGCGGGTTATGAGATTTGTAAACAAATCTGAATTACGATATGAAACTGTTTAAAACGGCAAAGGTTAAAAAGTGGTGTTTAATAAAGTTCTTAATTACTGAATTAAGAAAAATGGGTATAGCCGAGAAAGGGTGTTCAAAAGAGGTAAGCAGGTTTTATGAAACTGTATTTGGAATAAAATAGTTAAATGGTATTTATATTGGGATTAGAATGAAATATGGGTTTTGGGTTACAACTCGTATCTATCTGAAGATATGAACGTTGTTGATCAAGGTCTGAGAGGTAATTAAAATACCCTAACTTAAATGACATCAGGATTATCTGAGGAAGATATTAGTTGTAATGGTAAAGGAGGTTAGTAAAATTTATTATTTCATTAGCGAAATAATAACGCTGCATTTCGATAAAGATTTAGAAAATATATATAAAATGATGATTTCAAAGTAAAAGGAGAAACAGGGAGATTGCGTAAAATTATAACGAGATCCTCAAGGTTAGAAAGGAAATGTAAAGTTGAGTTTTATTCTACCAGAATAAGTATTTGTATTGTTCAAGTAATGAAATGATATTTTGTAAAGTCGTTTTACGAGTAACAAGTTAAATGATTTTCCCAATATTATAATAACGTGGCTAATGTTTGAAAGTGAAAATAGAAACAAAATATGATATAAGATCTTCCTAAGTATTAAAAGTGAATTTGTTTATCGAATAATCTTATGTATAATCAGAAGAGAAAACAATATTTAGAATATCGAAGTATTTACGAGTTTTGAATTATATTTGTTTAAATTAGAAAGGGCCAAGTGGTGCTAAATACCCAACCAGTGAACTCATTGGGTTGTCATGATTGAAACACTGGTTATTTTGATAGTTAAACCACCGACTATTAAATCTGTCCAATACAATTGTTGGTATGGAAAGACCGGGATCGAATTTATATTCGAAAACCATTCCGAATAACAAATACGTAAAGATATTAGAGATGACTGAGATGGAGCATTGAAGACCGTGGATTTTCGTAAACGGAAGAACCGCTAATAATCTCTGGTCTGCAGCCAGAGATGTACTATGGTTGTAACACCCCGAATTTTTGAATAATCGAATTAACTAAGTTAAAGAATAATTAATCTCAGTTGTGATAATTAAGGGGAACGGGTTGCGCCATTGTGTTCGTCTCGGAATTCTAGTTGAGAAAGAGTCCGAATTTGCGTAAAACGGATACCGGATGAAGGAGATATGGACGAACGAAGTTAGGCGGAAAAACAAGAAGAAACAAAATATAATTGCACCGGCGCACTTGGGAAGTGCGCCAGTACAAAAGTGGCACTGGCGCACCTGCCAATTGCGCCCAGGCTGAGCAGAAAGCCTGCATAGCTTTCAGGTGCAATCTGATCCATATTGTGACTCATTGCTGAGTCCTTTCTGACTCCTTGCTGAGTCATTAGGGCTGAGGTGTCACCCTATCCCGACTGAGTGGTTTTGATTAACCCTAAGATCATCCGACGGCTATAATTAAATTGAAATTCTATATAAACATGGGTAGACTCAAACCCTAAATTCAAATAAAAATCTGAATCATGGTCGTCATGCTGTCATCTTGTAACCTAGAGTAGCCGCCACCAACTAGAGGGAAATCAAAGCTAATCAATTCAGTTCTATTCAACTCTAATCTAAACAATAACGAATCTATTACAAAGGCGAGCTAAATCAATTTCAGAACTCAGATTTCAGAACGCCAGACCTTCTTTTTGTGAGTTCGATTTCTTTAATAAGACAATTAACAATTTAATTGGATTGAGCTATGATTTGGATTATATGGTTATGTTGTGAATCATTGATCATATGTTGTTATCTATGTTGTAAATTCTATGATGTTATTATCTATGTTGTAAATTCTATGATGTTATTATCTATGTTGTAAAGCTGTGATGTTATCATCTATGTTGTAAATCTATGATTGGCTTATGTACAATCAATTCATAATGATGTTTCATATGCTAGTTTGGTTATGTTGTTGGAACTAATTCATATGTTAAATCATATATATTTATGCAAGTTTAGATGTTAATTTAGATATGAATCATATTCAAGTTAGTGAGAATCATATACAACCTTACATGTTTCATGACATCTATTTTATGTGTAAATTGGATCTAAAGTTAGGCTATGACATGTGTGAGTTAGATGCAAGTTTACATCATAGTCTATGTTGTATAAATCACATATGCAAGTATATATATATATATATATATATATATATATAAATATATATATATATATATATGTTGGAGTATGAATCATGTAATGTAAGTTTGTGACTATTGCCTATGCAAGTTTACACCTTATGATTAGATCTATGACATCCATAGTTTATGCAAGTTTGTGACTATTGCCTATGCAAGTTTACACCTTATGATTAGATCTATGACATCCATTGTTTATCCAAGTTTTAGATGAACGACCTTGTTTACACATGCAAGTTCACCCCTTATGTTTAGATCTAATTTTTATCCTATGCATGTTGTGATGTTTTCTCTTTATTCCATAAGTTAGACTATTCAAGTCTAACGTATATTTTACGTTAAACGAACGAACGTACAATGTGGGGGCAATGGGATAATATTAAAAGATTTAATATTGAGAATTGGCATAAATTCCTCAAAAAAGTGATGTTAATTGGTATAATTTTATATACCATAAATAGATGGACATAATTAAGTCAATTATGGACATAGTTAAATTTGTAATTGATTGGCAATTTGAATAGGGAAATTAATTCAAATTAGGGGTAATTAATTAGGTATAATTAATCACCTAAGACACGAGGTTAGACTCTTTTGTGGTGTAAGACTTCCCGGACCCGCCCGGAAAATCCAGTTGCCACAAATGCCAGTCTAATGTGGGAGGTCTTAGGCATAAATTAAATGCGTAACAGTTGTAAAGACACGAGGTTAGGCTCGTTTGTGGTGTAAGACTGCCCGGACCCACCCGGCAAATCCAGCTCCCACAAATGCCAGTCTAATGTTGGAGGTCTTTACAAGGTTACGGTCTTAATGAATTAAGGAACACTTAACCAGATAAACATGTAGTGGGACATGAGGGGGTTAAGTGGGTGCCTTGGGTGGCATGTGGAATTAAGTAGATGCCTTGGGTGGCATTTTGAAATACGATTAGATGCACTTAACCAAGATTGAAACATGTAAGAAGACATAAATAAGAATGAGGTTAAGTGGAAAAAACCTTAGAGGGGACCAAGGATAGGTGGAAAGCTTGTGTCATGCATGGGGGCCCTTTTCAAACAAGTAACCAATTAAATATCTTTGTGGGCTCGACCCAAGTCGAGGACGGGACACGCGTACTGGATTTGATTGTAAGAGGTCAAAACGGGTCAGCGGTGGCAACGCAAGTCCAACGGGTTCATATGCGTGTGTGGGCCCGGGCTGGTAGGTAAGACGTTATTGCATCGTGTAGATATAAGCCATGCATTTTTGGTTGTATCGGGTTGCCACTTTGGGGAGTGATACACCCCACTTTGGGGCCAACACGGGTATCTACCAGTTAGGGAGCCGGTCGAATGGGGGTAGTGGGTACACCTAGTGGAGATAGGGGAAGACGACACCTATGAAGGTAGCTAGGGTTACACTAAACTACCATTATCATTATTAAGTTTTGTAGGCGGGATCAACCTTTAGGGTGACTAGTGGTGGTGCAGTGTAGTAATTATCTTATAGTGATTAGGGGCGCCTTTAACGATATCTTGGTTCATCTTATTTCCTCGTTTTGTTCTGTCATACCCAATTGTTCATAGTCATTTCCTTATTTTCCAGCTTATGCCTTAGCCTATTTATTTTGGTAATTATGTTGTTAAAGTTATCGCACTCACCAGACTTTATGTCTGACCCCCTTTTCTTTCCACCTCTTGTCTTCCTTCCCCCCCCCCCCTCAGGTTTGCAAGGAGGGAACACTACAACTTAGTGCCGATTTCTTTCAGTTGCTTGAAGATAGCAGATGTATCACTTGGGACTTTCTCATCTTTATGGCTTTGCTTATGCTCAGTGGGGATTTATGCATTTATGTTATTTAAGTATTTGCTTCTTTATGTACTTTGAAGTTTTTGGAAAAGACTACTGATCCTGTTGTAATGGTTTTGGAAACTACTTATGTAAACTCGTTTTGAGTTATGGTGAAATAAAATAAGTTTTATCTTCCGCTGTGTTGTTTTATTTATTTATTCTTGTAATTTATCTGTTCTATACAACAATAACGCTTCATGGACATTGATGCATTCCCTTTGTGAGTGACATTAATGGACGTGGGGTGTTACACGTGGTATCAGAGCTATGGTTACAAGAACAGATAAAAAGTTTTGAAAAGTGTTTTCAAAAGTATTATTTTCCCAGAAAGTATTCTCAAAAACTTGTTTTAAAGAAGCTATTTTCAAGGAAAGTTTACTTAAAAGAGCATAATCCCCACAAGCCATACATCTCTCTTTCGCTTTCCTTGTTTTAAAACTCTTTCTTTTTCTTTTCAGCATGTCTGGAGCATCTGAGATACCAGAGAGTGTTCACGTACCCGGTTGGTTTCGTCAATATCTCGAGGCTAGGGCCGCTGCCGCGGGTCCGACCAACGTTCCTCCTCCTCCCCCAGCTCCAGTCATTCCTCCGCATGGAGATACTTTCTCCAAGATATGTAAAGACTTTCGCTCGATGGGTGGAAAATCTTTTAGTGGGATCTGAAACATTCATTGAAGCTAGAAATTGGTTGAAAGAAGTGGAGGATCTGTTTGGCATCTTCAATTTGGACGATTGTAAGAAGGTCCAATTGGCTGCTTGGTTGATGAAGGACGAAGCTTCGTTTTGGTGGGAAGTCACTAATGGGGAGCGTCCAGTTAATACATGGCCAGATTTCAGGCATAGGTTTGAGGCAAAGTTTTTCTCACGGGCTGAAGAGAATTTATATATGGAAAGATTTTTGGCGTTGAAGCAAGGGAATCTGTTAGTAAAAGAATACATCAACAAGTTCAATCAGTTGGCGAGATTTAGCTTGGAATTGGTGAATACACCCGAAAAGAAGGCCCTGAGATTTGTTAAGGGTTTGAACAAGCCACTACATGGGTTAGCTATGTCCCACATCCCTATGGGGGCCACCTTTGAGAGGCGAGTTGACATGGCACTTATGCATGAAGAGGAGAAGGGCGCCAATGCTAATAAGGCACCCGAGAAGAAAGGGGATCAAAAGAAGCCGCAACAACAACAAAACAAGAAAGGCGGGAAGAACAATAATGTCAAAGGAAAGAAGAAGTGCTTTAATTGTGGGACACCAGGCCATCTAAGTAAAGACTGTATGAAAAAGAAGAAGACTGCCTGTTTCCGCTGTGGACAGGCAGGTCATCTAGTTAAGGACTGCCCAAGGAAATAGGGACAAGGGCAAATAACTTCTGGAGGGCAGCTTCAGGCTCTCGTGGAATCAGGGCAGGCAAGGGAGCAGGTCCGGGCTCTCGCTGTCCCACCGCAGCAAGAACGAGGTAGAAACATTTCCGTTGAGAGTTTAGTTTTTCTGTTTGATCATCATGTTCGTACTTTATTCGATTCTGCCGCATCACATTCATTTATCTCTACATCATTAGTTGAAACACTGCACTTTGATACTAATCTTGTTATGGATCCTATTGTAGTCTCAAATCCTATTGATGGGTCGGCTCATTTATCCGTGGTTTGTGGGGATTTGAGATTGTCTATCTTAGGCGTTGGTTTTGAATGTAATGCTTTTGTTCTTGGTTTCATGGGCTATGGGTTGATTCTAGGGATGGATTAGCTAGCCCGATATGGCGCCTTCCTAGATTGTGAACGAAGGGTAGTAAAATTGTTGACTCATAGTGGAAAGACCCTTAACATTTCTTGTGACCCTAGAGGACCGGTGATGCTTAGTTATCTTGAGTCACTTGATGCATCCAATGATGATTTACATTCTGTTCGTATAGTCCGTGAGTATGTTGATGTCTTCGTTGAGGTGAGGGGTCTACCCCCAAAACGTGAGATAGACTTTCGTATTTATCTTGTAGACAATGCAAAACCAGTATCTCTGCCAGTACGCCACATGGCTCCTCGTGAGAGGAGGGAGCTCAATAAGCAAGTAGGTGAGTTGCTTGAGAAAGGGTTCATAAGATGTAGTATATCGGAGTGGGGTGCTCCAGTAGTATTTGCCATGAAGGCGGATGGGTCCCTTAGACTTTGTGTGGACTATAGAGAGCTTAATAAACTTACTAAGAAGAATAGTCACCCACTGCTGAGGATTGACGATCTGTTCGATCAGTTAGTTGGCGCCTCAGTGTTTTCGCAGTTAGACTTAGCCACTGGTTTCCATCGGTTGAGAGTGGCTGAGGATAGCATAGACAAGACTGCTTTTAGGACTCCGGACGGTTTCTATGAATGGCTTGTGATGCCCTTCGGTTTGACAAATGCCCCCGCATACTTTATTGACTTGATGAGTAGGGTTTTTAGGGAGTACCTTAATAAATTCGTGGTGGTCTTTGTGGATGACATCTTGGTCTTTTCTAAGAGCGAGGAAGAGCATGCCCTACATCTTAGGGAAGAATTGGAGACCCTTCGAGCGCATAACCTTAAAGCTAAATTTTCTAAATGTCAATTTTGGAGGAAGGAAGTGCGATTCTTAGGGCACGTGGTTTCCAAAGAAGGGATAGCTATGGATCCCGTGAAGGTGGTGGCCATCCAAGACTGGAAGGTCCCTAAAAATGCTACCGAGGTGAGGGGTTTCTTGGGGTTGGCAGGCTACTATAGGAAGTTTATCAAGGACTTCACAAAATTATCAGCCCCATTAACACGCTTGATGAAGAAGAATCTAGTTTTTACGTGAAACGTAGATTGTGATGATGCGTTCCAACATTTAAAGAGAGCTTTGACCACAGCCCCAGTCTTAGTGTTGCCAGATGGGAGTAAACCATTTACCGTTTATACCGATGCTTGTGGGACAGGACTAGGCGCAGTCTTAATGCAAGAGGGGAGGGTAATAGCCTATGGAGGAAGGCAGTTGAGAGTGCATGAGAGAAATTACCCTACCCATGACCTAGAGTTGGCCGCTATTGATTATACACTTAAGTCTTGGCGCCATTATCTTCTTGGTGAGAAATTCGAATTGTTCACTGACCACAAATCGCTAAAATACTTGTTCTCTCAAAAGGACTTGAACTTAAGGCAGCAAAGGTGGATATAATCTTTGCATCCTACGATTTCGAGATAGCATATACCCCTGGCAAGGGTAACGTGGTGGCAGACGCCTTAAGTAGGAAAGGTTGTCCTTGAATCCGTTGTTTGTTGAACGGTGAAGCTTAGAGTTCATATCTATGTTTAACTTTAGACCTTCCATTGACTTTGTACCCGGTTTGCTAGCATCCTTAGAGGCCAGACCTACGCTTTTGGGACGGATTGGTGAGGCACAGCGAGATGACCCACAGTTGGTTGAGTTAGTAGAGAAGCTCATAAGGGGGGAGTCATCGAGCCATCTCAGTAGGTATACCCTAGATGTTAAGGGTTGGTTATGTAGGGATGGTAGATTTTGTGTACCACGAGATGAGGACTTGAGGAAGACCATTCTTGATGATGCACATCGTTCGAAGATGACCATTCATCCCGGCGGGGACAAGATGTACATGGACATGAGACGAGTTTACTTTTGGGCCGGTATGAAGAGGGATGTGGCCGAGTTTGCTTCTAGATGCTTGGTGTGCCAACAAGTAAAAGCAAAGCAAAAGAAGCCCGGTGGTTTTGCTTCACCCATTGGAGATCCTACAATGGAAGTGGGAGAGTGTCTCAATGGACTTTGTTGACGGGTTACCGAGATCGAAGAAGGGTACTATTGAGATTTGGGTCATGGTAGACATACTTACTAAGACCGCCCATTTCGTTCCCATGAAGAGTAAGAGGACTGCTCCAAGGTTAGCCTCCGTATACATTCAAGAGATAGTTCGTTTGCACGGTGTTCCTTCTAGCATAGTGAGCGATCGCGATCCTATCTTTACTAGCGAGTTTTGGAAGAGCTTGCAAGAGGCGGTAGGGACTCAGTTATGTTTGAGCACCGCATATCGTCCTCAGACGGACGACCAAACCGAGAGGGTGAATATTATTCTAGAGGACCTTTTGAGGCTATGTGTTTTAGACTTCGGAGGTACATGGAAGGAGCATCTTCCTTTGGTGGAGTTCGCATATAATAATAGCTTTTAGTCTAGCATTGGCATGGCACCTTCCGAGGCTCTTTATGGACGGCCGTGTTGTTCGCCTACACGTTGGTGGGAATCTACAGATAAGATCTTACTTGGGCCCGATATGATTAGAGAGACTTCGAAAAAGATTGATTTGATTTGAAGGAGGATGAAGACGATGCAAGATAGGCAGAAATCTTATACGGACAAGAGGAGGACAGATCTTGTGTTTGATATTGGGGACATGGTCTTTATCAAGGTGTCTCCATTAAAGAATGTTGTTTGCTTTGGGTCCGTTGGGAAGTTAGCACCAAGGTTCGTAGGGCCGCTTCCTATTAAGGAGAGGATTGGACAGATGGCGTATAGAGTGGAGTTGCTCGAGAGACTTAGTGGTGTACACGACGTATTCCATGTATCACATTTGAGGAAATGCTTGCATGAGACCGCGGAAGTGGTAGAGCCGAGTTTGCTTAGAGAGGTGGAGATAGAGCATGATGCGACGATTCGACGAGCTTCTACATGCATTCTTGGGTCGCGGATTAAGAAGTTGAGGAATCGAGAGGTCAAGCTTGTCAAAGTGCAATGGGGAGATGATGAGAGCAACGCTACTTGGGAGACAGAAGAAAAGATGCATTCATTGTACCCTTTTCTTTTCGAGGGTATGTCTTTTAATTTCTCCTTTATCGCTTAGCTTGTACTCGTTTTATCTTTAGTATGTCCTCTCACTAGTAACTTTGACCTTTAGATAAGGTAGTCCTATGGTTGAAACATGTGTTTGAGACATGTTATGTATGATGGATGCATGTGGATGCAAGTGTTTGCTAGTGGTTGCATATACACACACTTTAGGCACTAGATCGGCTCAGTCACTTTCATATTGCATATAAATGAATGTATTTAGTAAAATGAATGTACACTGAATGTGTGTATCATATGGATGTTGCATTTAAATGGATGGTTGTGCACACATGTAGTAATGATATGTATAGGATTCTTTGCATACATGATGGATACATGGCACTATCATTATTTGCATTAAGGAGGTTGACTGAATCAGTAGACCGCCTGATTTAGCATTAGTATACGGACATATACACACACTATGCATATGTACATGAAAATCATTAGAAATCTTTTAAGGACCGTGGTTGTTAGTGGTTGATGGTTGAGTAGATGGATGATTGAATGGTAGGATACGTTCTTCTTGACTTAGAGATTTCGAGGACGAAATCCTTTAAGTAAGGGAGAATGTAACACCCCGAATTTTTGAATAATCGAATTAACTAAATTAAAGAATAATTAATCTCAGATGTGAGAATTAAGGGGAACGGGTTGCATCATTGTGTTCGTCTCGGAATTCCGGTTGAGATAGAGTCTGAATTTGCGTAAAACGGATACCGAATGAAGGAGATATGGATGAACGAAGTTAGGCAGAAAAACAAGAAGAAAAAAATATATAATTGCACTGGCGCACTTGGGAAGTGCGCCAGTACAAAAGTGGCACTGGCGCACCTGCCAAGTGCGCCCAGGCCGAGCAAAAAGCCTGCACAACTTTCTGGTGCAATCTGATCCACATTGTGACTCATTGCTGAGTCCTTTCTGACTCCTTGCTGAGTCATTAGGGCTGAGGTGTCACCCTATCCTGACTGAGTGGTTTTGATTAACCCTAAGATCATCCGACGGCTATAATTAAACTGAAATTCTATATAAACATGGGTTGACTCAAACCCTAAAATCAAATAAAAATCTGAATCATGGTTGTCATGCTGTCATCTTGTAACCTAAAGTAGCCGCCACCAACTAGAGGGAAATCAAAGCTAATCAATTCAGTTCTATTCAACTCTAATCTAAACAATAACGAATCTACTACAAAGGCGAGCTAAATTAATTTCAGAACTCAGATTTCAGAATGCAAGACCTTCTTTTTGTGAGTTCGATTTCTTTAATAAGATAATTAACATTTTAATTGGATTGAGCTATGATTTGGATTATATGGTTATGTTGTGAATCATTGACCGTATGTTATTATCTATGTTGTAAATTCTATGATGTTATTATCTATGTTGTAAATTCTATGATGTTATTATCTATGTTGTAAAGCTGTGATGTTATCATCTATGTTGTAAATCTATGATTGGCTTATGTACAATCAATTCATAGTGATGTTTCATATGCTAGTTAGTGAGAATCATAAACAACCTTACATGTTTCATGACATCTATTTTATGTGTAAATTGGATCTAAAGTTAGGCTATGACATGTGTGAGTTAGATGCAAGTTTACATCATAGTCTATGTTGTATAAATCACATATGCAAGTATATATATATATATATATATATATATATATATATATATATATATATATATATATATATATATATATGTTGGAGTATGAATCATGTAATGTAAGTTTATGACTATTGCCAATGCAAGTTTACACCTTATGATTAGATCTATGACATCCATAGTTTATGCAAGTTTTAGATGAAAAACCTTGTTCACACATGCAAGTTCACCCCTTATGTTTAGATCTAGTTTTTATCCTATGCATGTTGTGATGTTTTCTCTTTATTCCATAAGTTAGACTATTCGAGTCTAACGTATATTTTACGTTAAACGAACGAACGTATAACGTGGGGCAATGGGATAATATTAAAAGATTTAATATTGAGAATTGGCATAAATTCCTTAAAAGTGACGTTAATTGGTATAATTTTATATACCATAAATAGATGGACATAATTGAGTCAATTATGGACATAGTTAAATTTGTAATTGATTGGCAATTTGAATAGGGAAATTAATTCAAATTGGGGGTAATTAATTTGGTGTAATTAATCGCCCAAGACACGAGGTTAGACTCTTTTGTAGTGTAAGACTGCCCGGACCCGCCCGGCAAATCTAGCTGCCACAAATGTCAGTCTAATGTGGGAGGTCTTAGGCATAAATTAAATGCGTAACAGTTGTAAAGACACGAGGTTAGGCTCGTTTGTGGTGTAAGACGGCCCGGACCCGCCCGGCAAATCCAGCTGTCGCAAATGCCAGTCTAATGTGGGAGGTCTTTACAAGGTTACAGTCTTAATGAATTAAGAAACGCTTAACCAGATAAACATGTAGTGGGACATAAGGGGGTTAAGTGGGTGCCTTGGGTGGCATGTGGAATTAAGTAGATGCCTTGGGTGGCATTTTGAAATATGATTAGATGCACTCAACCAAGATTGAAACATGTAAGAAGACATGAAGAAGAATGGGGTTAAGTGGGAAAAACCTTAGAGGGGACCAAGCATAGGTGGAAAGCTTGTGTCATGCATGAGGGCCCTTTTCAAACCAGTAACCCATTAAGTATCTTTGTGGGCTCAACCCAAGTCGAGGACGGGACACACATACTGGATTTGATTGTAAGAGGTCAAAATGGGTTAGCGGTGGCAACGCAAGTCCGACGGGTTCATATGCATGTGTAGGCCCGGGCTGGTAGGTAAGACGCTGTTACATCATGTAGATATAAGCCGTGCATTTTTGGTTGTATCGGGTTGCCACTTTGGGGAGTGGTACACCCCACTGTGGGGCCAACACGGGTATCTACGAGTTAGAGAGCCGATCGAATGGGGGTAGTGGGTACACCTAGTGGAGATAGGGGCAGACGACACCTATGAAGGTAGCTAGGGGTACACTAAACTACCATTATCATTATTAAGTTTTGTAGGCGGGATCAACCTTTAGGGTGACTAGTGGTGGTGCAGTGCAGTAATTATCTTATAGTGATTAGGGGCGCCTTTAACGATATCTTGGTTCATCTTATTTCCTTGTTTTGTTCTGTCATACCCAATTGTTCACAGTCATTTCCTTATTTTCCAGCTTATGCCTTAGCCTAGTTATTTTGGTAATTATATTTTTAAAGTTATCGCACTCGCCAAACTTTGTGTCTGACCCCCTTTTCTTTCCACCTCTTGTCTTCCTGCCCCCCCCCCCCCCTCAGGTTTGCAAGGAGGGAATACTACAGCTTAGTGCCGATTTCTTTCAGTTGCTTGAAGATAGTAGATGTATCACTTGGGACTTTCTCATCTTTATGGCTTTGCTTATGCTCAGTGGGGATTTATGCATTTATGTTATTTAAGTATTTGCCTCTTTATGTACTTTGAAGTTTTTGGAAAAGACTACTGATCCTGTTGTAATGGTTTTGGAAACTACTTATGCAAACTCGTTTTGAGTTATGGTGAAATAAAATAAGTTTTATCTTCCGCTGTGTTGTTTTATTTATTTATTCTTGTAATTTATCTATTCTGTACAACAATAACTCTTCATGGACATTGATGCATTCCCTTTGTGAGTGACATTAATGGATGTGGGGTGTTACAATGGTTCTGTCGTGGTCGGAATCTACGGGTTGCAAGGACTTCTCGCTACTGATCCATGGGATGATTCCTTTATGAGATGCAGTAGGAGAGTACCTTCAGTTCATCCTGTTCCTGGATGACTTGTATGGACGAGTGTCTGACAGAGTATTTCTAAAGGATCACATACTTGATTTCTTCAAATGTGTTATAGTTGGTTAGCTCCCAACTAGAGTATTTTTGTGGACATCAATTGGTGATATCTGGCGAATCTGACGATGCGACATTCAAAGTGAATGGTGGCCAGGTGTTGTAAAGGAAATTCAAACCTCAAGCCTTACAACCGGTAAATGACAAAAATGGGGCAGGCAGCATGGCTATCTGGGTCGCTCCCATTAGGGTGTATAATCCCCTATCTAGAGAAAATCTATTTGCTTCTTTAATCTATTTCGATGCTGTCCCTTTTCGGGAAACGGTGGGTCACACCCAACCGTTGGTGATATACACTCGATACACTCAAGCGAAATGAGTGGTCATTCATGTGAGGGCCGGGTTGCAAGACGTTCTTGTTGAACCTAGTGTATTTGCCTCTGGAGATACACTATCGGTAGGTTGTCCCATACCTTGTCATAGTAGGAATCCAAACTCCAATAAGCGCCCGCGGTTTTTATTGTATACTATATATGTGGAGCGTGTACATTGATATTTACTTGTATTTAGACATTATGATAATATCAGAAAAGATATTGATTTCAAAAATGTTTTGGGTTATCATAAGGTAAAAAAACCGTCTGTATTTATGTATGGATTTGGTCTTACGATTATCCTTTTCTTTCAAAAGGATTTTAACTTTAAAATCAAGTTGTGTGGTACTGTAATACTGTGCGAGTTTATCTCACTCAAGTTCACCAGATTGACCCGGAGTTTTGTAAATGCTCGGGTTAGCCTGGGATGTACAGGTACAGGTTATCGAATTTTGTGAAGAGACGAGCTGGGAGAGTCCAGACGTATGATATTATATAACTACTATTCCGCTGTATGTTGTATATGGGAACAGGTTATTATAACTGTCCCGTGGTGTGATGTACTCTGATATTGTAAGTATTTTTAAAGCTCTCAATAAAGACTTATTTCTGTATTATATTTTGTTCCGCTGCGATGTGATACTCTGTGTTGTGTTGTTTCTTCTTCTTCTATTCTAATATTTCTTTCTTTCTTATCTCACCCTCTAAATTCTTTCTAATAACGTTCCAGTGTTTTCAGTGTTTGGAAGGTCGGCATGAGTTATGGTAAAGGTATTTATGTCGATTTCCGGGGCCGAAAATGCCTGGGTCGTTACAGTGGTATCAGAGCTATTGGTTTAGTAATAACCTTGGCTCCGTGGTCTAGCTCGATAGAGATTGGGTTAGTAATATCTTAGATCGAGATTGTGTGTACATATATGACAACATATTTGTAAATTTTATATAAAATGTTTTGTATTGTGTTCGTTGATCAGTTCAAGTGTTGAGAAGCATAGAACTAACAATGGATGCAGTATTGTTTTGTAAAGGGGGTAAATGAAATAATTTTACCCAAATTATATTTTTGTATTGTAAAGAATAATTTCATTACCAAATTATATTTTTGTATTGTAAAGAAATAATTTCATTAAATTATTGAGATATTAGTGTGTTTGATCGATTTGAACAAAATTCAAATTGGATTGAAATTTGAGTTGAAACTTAACCTTTGTTAAGTGAAAATTAAATTAAATTGGGAATTTGATGAATAAATAATAATCAAAAGATAATCAATCGGACATTAATTGAATAATGTCCAGTTATGTGAAACCAAAGTAAAATGTTAATTGGTTTGATTAAGATTGGTTGAATTGATTTGGTGTTGTTTGTTAATTGGATGTTGAATATCTTGAATAAAACTCATCCATGGTTAATAAGAAATTCAATGTATTGAAACTAAAGAAATAAATTCTGGTATTACAAATTTGAATGGAATCGAATTAAAGACGAATGAGTCAACCTGGTATTTGTAAAGAATTGAAACTATGTGTTTGATTTTGGAATTGGTGCAGTTATACCAGTTGATTAGTGAAATATTATCTCAGAATTTCACATATTTACTACTGATATGTGAATTGAGTTAAGTACAGGTGCTAGAAGGATAGGCAGACTGATATTGGTTGAGTAAATCATATATACGTTGAGCAGATATGCTCAATAACGTTCGTAAAGGTACACCTTTGCAAAATATAAAATTTTGGGTTTTGATCTTTTTTTTCCGACCGTTTGGGTCGAGGTATATATATAATTTGTTCCTGCGATATCGCAGATGTCACTCCGTGCAAGGGAGACTCTGCCGAATTTTTCCGGGAATTTAATGGTTTAGAAAATTTTCGATATTTTTGAAAATTTATATTGATTATAATAAATGGGATTTGAAAATTAATGGGTTAGTAACGTTCTTTCCTACCTTAGCAATTTCGAGTACGAAATTATTTTAAGGGGGGGAGAATGTAACGTCCCGTATTTGTGGTAGCCAAATATTTAATTTAATTTATTATTTTTAATATTATATTTGGAATACTAATGGATTTTAATATTTAATTCATTATTTAAAATGAAGTTTGAACGTTATATATTTATATAATTATAAATCGAGCTCGAAATCGCGCGGCAGTTCGTGAGTTGGAGTTTTGAACTTCAATTGAATATACAGAATCCGATATAAGTCGGATTTCTGTGAAACAAGAAACGTAGGAACCATATTGATTATAATTTTCTTATGGAAGAGAAAAATTCAAATTTTGTGTTATAATTTGTTAGTTATGTCCAATTCAATTTTCAAATAGTCGCTATGGATTTCGATTATAAACGATAACGTTTATTTAATAATTCATGTAAGGATTTCTATATGATTTGAATATCGTTTAACTCAAAAATATTAATATTGAGTTATAATTACATATTTGTCCAATTTGAACTAATATATTTGGAGAAATACAACAATAATAATTTATTATTGTTTAATTTAATTGTTTTAGAAATTTATATTATTTAATCAATATTTTATAAGTGTTATAAACCGTTATTTTTTCAAATGACATCTGTTTTCAATGAAAATAATTTTTTCTTGGATCCGTAACGTCGAGACATGATAATATATTCATTTTCGTTGTGTTTGAATGTAGTGTGTGTTGATGCGAATTTACAACGTGCAATGTAATATTAGTAGAAACAAATTTAACCATATTAAATTAAAATTAAATAATATATACAAATTTCATGTGCTGCGTTTGTTTATTTCCCTTTTTAAACTCAATGGCTTATGTTGCTTTCAGTCAGCGGTAATACCATATGCGACACAAACATTATAAATATGAGAACAGATATTCAACAATAGAACATAAAACATGTAGTAAACATTAGGCTTCCAGTGCACACTGTATTAACTTGGAAATACGGCAGTCCAGAAACTCTTAAAAACACTACATGGCATGCTCAACTAACAGCACAAAAAGTGCAGAAACAATGACTGAAAATATATATATATATATATATATATATATATATATATATATATATATATATATATATAAAGTAGGAATTGTGCACCATCCCCTCACATTACAATTCAAATAAATGAGAGTAAACATAAATCAAACATACCCTTTGGCCGACTCAAAAGTAATATCCGCACCATACATACAACAGCTATGAAACAGTAAAAACAACAGCTACGAAATAGTGAACTCAACAGCTAAAGGTCACAGTAAAACGCACATCAAGTCTGCAAAGGCAAACAAAGAAAACAATATATAAGTAAATTTATTTGTACACATGCTAATCTAAAAGAACTTAAAAGAAATTCATTTTTAAATTTCAATACAGTAAGGTACAAACCCATACAAGATTCTTGACTAAATCTATTTACAGTTTCAAAATCTTAGATGGAATAAGCAAATCCGTAGCCTCACTGTCACCAAATCCATTCACATGCAAAAGTTCGATCACTTCTTTTTGGCCAATACTCCAATCAGAAAATCTCTGTACACCCATCACATTGTTAACATCACCAAGTACCAGATCATAGCTGTAATAAAAGGGAATTTCATATAAGAACAAGACATAGCTAAAATTTTATATACAGAAGCAAAACAGTGAGATGAACAGCTAAAATATATTAAACTGAAAATACAAGGACAACTAAGAAGATTTATATGGCAAGTTCACTGTTAAAAATCTAAACAAGAAATCTATGGTACAGTTTTCAAATCCCTAAATTGAAATAACAATTCATCACATTTAAAAATATATCACAAAATCTACAACTTGCAGTTTCAAATATCTGTATTTGAAATAAACAAGCATAGCTGTGACCTCACCTAGTCTATACACAATTCGACCACTGTTAACAGTACTGAATGAGAAACTAAATCCCACAAAAATAAAATGTCTGCTAACCCATCACATAGTCATCAACGTCCATCACTAGTGAATCAATCCGAAAAGGGAGAGAAAGAAAATGGCCTGAACAAGTAATAGCTGAACCTAGCTAGGATGAGCTGATGGACGTGGATTTTATCCAAATCTACTACTATAAATATGGGTATCGCATAAGTGTTCCATCAAATTCCAGAAACGATATGAATAACCCAAAAAACAAAAACTCTCCGAACCACTAAAGAAATCAAAATTAAAATAATACAACAAGAAAAATTCAAATAAAATACTTATCTGAATTCGCGAATGCACCCTCTTCATCTTGGTATCAATTTCAAAGGGTTTGTGATAGTATGGTTCGAACTGTAGCATTAGGGTTCGTGTTTTTTTTCGAGAGGAGGGTTTCAAGTAGGATTTTCTGGAGTCTTAAGGGTGATGATTGGAGGCGAGATGCGGCAGGTGGTTCAACAACAGTGGACGGCAGCCGTTCGACGTTGACGGTGAAGTGGAAATGGGTTCAGTGCGTAGCTGATGGAGGAAGCTTTGAAATAATGGAGTTATGGTGTAGTTACTCTGGAGTTTCGATGAAGAAAAGAGGGAGGAGAGAAGATCAGATTTTGGCAGAGTTTTTGGAGGTGGTGCATGAATGATGAGTGAGTTAGGGATCTGATAATAAGGGTTTTGAAGAGGGAAAACGGGTGGACTTTTTGGGCCGTAAGTAAAGGTAAAGGCCCAGTTTATTTTTATATATAAAATTCATTTTTTAGTAATTAAATCACTTTATAAATTCATTTTAAGATTTCTCGTGCATACCTTATCAGATCTGAGCACGGTCTGTCTCGTTGGGACCGTAGAGACAAGATCTTCGAGATGGAGCAGGGTTAGTCAGGATCGGGAGCAACTGAAAATTTTAGTCAAATTAAACGTCAGTTTAATTTGGCTAAAACAGACTGTTTATCGACAAATTCAAATCCATGTGAGTTAAACTCACTCAGTTTTTCCCAATTATATTTATATAAATTGGGTTTTTATTTTGTGTGCTCTGCTTGCTAATGGTTGGTTGTATGCTAGTTCTAATTTATTTGCTAGTTTAACTGAAGAAATGAAACTATTGTTTAATTTCAGTAAAATACCAAATCGTTATTTTAACGATTGGTTCCAATAAAGGTAACTTACCTTATTGGTCACGTTTATCAATAAACGTGTTTAATGGTTTGAATTGTTTGATCTGTTTGAATTGTTTTAAACTGCGTGGAGATAACCGTTTGTATACAGGGAAGAACAGGTTGGAGGAATCCAACCGGATTCCTCAAATATATTATTTATTTTCATATTATCATATATGAACTGTCATGATAGGGTTATTGATTTAGTAGTGATCATTGACTGAAAAATCAACATTTGTTGTGGTTTTAACCAATGGGCTATATTAGTTGAGTAATCGGCAGTAAATGGGCTAAAAGTAAATCATTTTGTTTATATTGATTCACCGTCAAGTGAGTTGATAGAGATGAAGTTATAAAAAATTATTTTATAACTAGAGATAGATTTTGGGATATATTATTTTGAATGAAATTAATTAAAAGGAAATAAACATTTATTTTTATAATTAATTATAAATTGATTTTACAAAGTAAATTCTGAGATTAATTAGATTTATAAACATGGGCACAAAAATTAACCTTAACGATTAAAATTTGGAAAATTGGTTATTGAAACTTAATTAATTTGAATTTATTTAAATTAATTATTTTATTTATTAATTTAAAGAGAGAATGGATTGGAATGGGTTAATGAAATAACCGTACCTTGAGTTGACTAAGTTGACCGTTTTAATTGGAATTGATTTCAAATTAGTTCGATTTGAATTAATATAATAGAATAGTTTAGTGGATATTGTTTTAATTTTTAATAAGATCTTTTAAAGTGAAATTAATATTTATTTTAGTAAATAAAGGAATTTACTACGGAAATAGTTAACTACAAAAGTAAATTATTATTTTAATTAACAATAATTTATGGAAATACTTTTTAATTGAACTTCATTTAAAAAGTACTCGAAATAGGGAATGAAATCCAATGGAAAGGTGAAAGGAAGTTATGAACAAGTTTTATTTTAAACCTGAGTTTTTAACGAAATGATAAAGAGATTTTAAGCGGATATGGCCGCTTAGAATAAATGTTACTTAATTATTTAAATTAAGTAAAAGGAAATTAAGATAAAAGGTTTATAATAAACCAGGGTTACATTAATGAGGTTTAAAGTGTTAAAGCGTCGTTACTTAATAGTGGGATTGAGTAAGGGGGAAAGTTGAAATAAAATTCTCAAAGTGGGGAATGGTCGAATCGATTTGAAAGAGTTTGGTAAAGGGAATTTGGTAAAAGAAGCGGGTTATGAGATTTGTAAACAAATCTGAATTACGAGATGAAATTGTTTAAAAAGGCAAAGGTTAAAAAGTGGTGTTTTATAAAGTTCTTAATTACTGAATTAAGAAAAATGGGTATAGCCGAGAAAGGGTGTTCAAAAGAGGTAAGCAGGTTTTATGAAACCGTATTTGGAATAAAATAGTTAAATGGTATTTATATTGGGATTAGAATGAAATATGGGTTTTGGGTTACAATTCGTATCTATCTGAAGATATGAACGTTGTTGATCAAGGTCTGAGAGGTAATTAAAATACCCCAACTTGAATGACATCAGGATTATCTGAGGATGATATTAGTTGTAATGGTAAAGGATTTTAGTAAAATTTATTATTTCATTAGAGAAATAATAACGCAACATTTTGATAAAGATTTGGAAAATATATATAATAACGATTTCAAAGTAAAAGGAGAAACAGGGAGATTGCATAAAATTATAACGAGATCTACAAGGTTAGAAAGGAAACGTAAAGTTGAGTTTTATTCTATCAAAATAAGTATTTGTATTGTTCAAGTAATGAAATAATTGATATTTTGTAAAGTCGTTTTACGAGTAACAAGTTAAATGATTTTCCCAATATTACAATAACGTGGCTAATGTTTGAAAGTGAAAATAGAAACAAAATATGATATAAGATCTTCCTAAGTATTAAAAGTGAATTTGTTTATAGAATAATCTTATGAATAATCAGAAGAGAAAACTATATTTAGAATATCGAAGTATTAACGAGTTTTAAATTATATTTGTTTTAATTAGAAAGGGCCAAGTGGTGCTGAATACCCAACCAATGAACTCATTGGGTTGTCATGATTGAAACACTATTTATTTTGATAGTTAAACCACTGACTATCAAATCTTTCCAATATGATTGTTGGTACGGAAAGACCGGGATCGAATTTATATTCGAAAACCATTCCGAACAACAAATACGTATAGATATTAGAGATGATCGGGATGGAGCATTGAAGACCGTGGATTTTCATAAACTGAGGAACTGCTAATAATCACTGGTTTGCAGCCAGAGATGTACTGTGGTTCTGTCGTGGTCGGAATCTACGTGTTGCAAGGACTTCACGCTATTGATCCATGGGGTGATTCCTATATGAGCTGCAGTCGGAGAGTACCTTCGGTTCACCCTGTTCCTGGATGACTTGTATGGACGAGTGTCTGACAGAGTATTTCCAAAGGATCACATACGTTGATTTCTTCAAACGTGCTATAGTTGGTTAGCTCCCAACTAGAGTATTTTTGTGGACGTCAATTGGTGATATCTGGCGGATCTAACGATGCGACATTCAAAGTGAATGGTGGCCAGGTGTTGTAAAGGAAATTCAAACCTCAAGCCTCACAACCGGTAAATGGCAAAAATCAGGCAGGCAGCATGGCTATGTGGGTCGCTCCCATTAGGGTGTATAATCACCTATCTAGAGAAAATCTATTTTCTTATTTAATCTATTTCGATGCTGTCCCTTTTCAGGAAAAGGTGGGTCGCACCCAACCATTGGTGATATACACTCGATACACTCAAGCGAAATGAGTTGTCGGTCATGTGAGGGCCGGGTTGCAAGACGTTCTTGTTGAACCCAGTGTATTCACCTCTAGAGATATATTATCGGCAGGTAGTCCCATACCTTGTCATAGTCGGAATCCAACCTCTAATAAGCGCCCGTGGTTTTTATTGTATACTGTATATGTGGAGCGTGATATGCAAGCGTTCCGCTAGATTGATATTTACTTGAATTTAGACATTATGATAATATCAGAAAAGATATTGATTTCAAAAATGTTTTGGGTTATCATAAGGTAAAAAAGCCGTCCGTATTTATGTGTGAATTTGGTCTTACGATTATCCTTTTCTTTCGAAAGGATTTTAACTTTAAAATCAAGTTGTGTTATACTGTAGTACTGTGCGAGTTTATCTCACTCTGGTTCACCAGACTAACCCGGAGTTTTGTAAATGCTCAGGTTAGCCCGAGATGTACAGGTTTAGGTTATCGAATGCTTTGAAGAGACGAGCTGGGAGAGTCCAGACGTATGATATTTTATAACTACTATTCCGCTGTGTGTTGTATATGGGAACAGGTTATTATAACTGTCCCATGGTGTGATTTACTATGATATTGTAAGTATTTTTAAAGCTCTCAATAAAGACTTATTTCTGTATTATATTTTGTTCGCTGCGATGTGAGACTCTATGTTGTGTTGTTTCTTCTTCTTCTTCTTCTATTCTAATATTTCTTTCTTTCTTATCTCACCCTCTAAATTCTTTCTAATAACGTTCCAGTGTTTTCGGTGTTTGGAAGGTCGGCATGAGTTACGGTAAATGTATTTATGTCGATTTCCAGGGTCGAAAATGCCTGTGTCGTTGCACCATTGGTTAATCTTGTCTAATAAATTAATATATGTAGCAAAGTGTTTTAGTGTGCCTAATATTAATTGTGCCTGAGCACGTAAGTATGTGGCCACTTCGGTTTTAAATAATATAAGTTACCAATTGAAAGTTGTAAACCAGTCACGGTGGTACCTATTAATGGGCACAATGATTTTACGTTGACAATTTAAAAACCAATGCGACTTTATATATATGTAAAAATAACGTTAATTAAAATTAAATTAGGTTTAGACAATTTAATTTATACCAATGCGTACAAATTTTGTAACGTGCTCATATGTATCAGAATTCGACAAGATCAATCGTGTTGAAATCGTACTGGTAGACGCTTCATTTTGAAGATGGAATTAACTGGATTAAACCATTTTACCGTCGGATGGAATCAAGGTGAGTTAACTCACTTATAATAATATAAACGTATTAAATACATAATTGAATGCTTGGTTGAATTGTTCGTTGACTGTTATTGGTTGAACTGTATTGTGGTGTTAAAATTGAGGTAACCCATTTAATGCAGGGAAGGACAGGTTGGAGGAATCCAACCGTATTCCTCAAATATGTTGTTTACTTTCATATTATATGAACTGTTATCATATTAATTGTTAATTGTTGAGTTCAAATTCAACACTTGTTTGATGTTAACCAATGGGTGATATTGGTTGGGTAATTATTGACAGATGGCCTGTAAAGAAATCATTTTATAGAGATTGATTTACCGTCGGATAAATCAATAGAAAAAAAAGTTATAAAATTTGTTTTTTAACTAAAGAAATTTTTTGAAATCTATTTTATATAGAGACTTTTTTTAAATGAAGTGATTAAAGCAAATAAGTAGTTATTTTTATTGTAAACAAGTATATAAAGCGAGATTCGTAGGTTAATGAGTTTTGCAAACAAGTGGCAGAAATTAACAAAATGTTCAAGGGTTGAATTAGTTATTACTTTCAATAAACAATTATATTAGATAATTAAATTTGATTAGATTGTTAAATCAAAAGAGAATTATTTAAGTTAATTTTATTTATTAATTTAAAAGGAATAACTAAGTGGAAATGGGTAACAAGGTTACCTACTTTGAGACGATCAAATCGACTACCTGAAAGAGAGTTGATTATCAAAAACTATTATTATACTATTAATTATTACGGGAGTTAATTATCATTTTAAGATAGCCTTTTTAGAAAGATTAATTATTTTATTTAAAGTTGATAACGAGATAAACTATTTGAGGTAAAGGACATTAGACAATTAACGAAGAGTGAACCTGAAAAAGGAATTTTTAAAGTATGGTATGAATATGAATTCATAAAGGGAATCGATAGACAAGATGTGAATAAAATAGTGTTTTCAAATAAAACCAAGTTGTTTTGATATATCGAGTCGAGATTTCTATGAAAAGAATAAAGTTAACTTTCAAAGTGAATAATGTTTGAAAGGAATCAGATTGAAATGGAAATGGTGATATAGGGGATTAGTTGAGTAAAACCTTGTTTATGATTTAAAAGGATTTTTAACAAATTTACTCATATTTATATGAGTTATTCTCGGAAAGAAATTATATAAAAGGAAAGCTTTAACAAGGGTAATGTGAATTGAATTCGAACGGAAACTTTAGTGGATTAAACTTGGTTTTAAAGGTGAGATTCAAACGATAAAGATCTAAAGATGAATATTTCAAATATGAAAGGAGTTGTTGAACAAAACTAAGATAAGTGGTTTTTTAAAAAGGGATTCTAAATAAAATATAAGTATTAGGGAAAATGATAGCATGTGATTTCGTTGATAAGCTTCTATCTATTCAGAAGATAAGAATGTTGTCGTCTCAAGGTCTGAGAGGTAAATAAAATACCCCAACTTGTAACGACTTCATGATTATCCAAAGATGATATTAGTTTAGAAACGAGGATAGTGGAAGTGATTAAAATAAGCATTTCCGTAAAGAATATCATGAACGATAATTCGAAGAATTTTAAGTTTTCTGGGAATAGGTGAATGAGTATAATTTATTTTCTATTCTATGATCTTTAACCAACAAGTAGGGTATACGACTATATTGTTTAAACCCAAAGGTTTTGTTATCTTTTATAAACGAACAACTAAAGTGTGTGCGTTGCACACGGTAAATTATTCAGTTGTGACTATCTTTTGTAAATAAACAATTAAAGCGTGTGCGTCACACACGGTATTTTACTCCGTTTGTCAGTTTGTTTATACGACGTTTATTTGCAATTTATAACCTTTGTCACATTTTGTAAATTATCGTTTCATTTCTAAGTCTATGCAATTCTATACTTATGTGAATCAAAAATATGTTTGAAATGCAAGTTTCAAATGTTAAGCGCCATTACTTGTATGCATATAAGAAGATAAAATATGCAAATAAGATTTCCAACTTATATTATCCATTTTCTATTTCAGAAAATATTATTGATTATATTTGGAGAATAATTCCGAAATCTTTTACTTCGTTAATTTGAATTAAACCTATTTAAACTTATTATAAGTTGAATAAAAATTTGAAAGGCGGTAATCCAAATATCGAAAGTTTTTTAGAAATCAAATTAACAACTGTTTAACTAAAGAGGCCAACTGAAGCTGTATACTGGACCAGTGAATCTATTTTTCTCTATGGATGATGGTTGTTTATTATGATATTTAAAACAACGACTATCAAAATCTGGCAAATCGATTGTTGACACGGAAAGACCAGGACCGAATTTATATTCGAAAACCATTCCGACCAACAATCACGTTAACGTTGAAGATGTTCAGAAGATGGTCGAGATGGAGCACTGAAGACCATGGATCTTCATAAGCGGAAGGATTACTGTTGAATTCCTCTGGCTAGCTACCAGAGGTTTACAAACTGTGATTCTATCATGGTTGAAATCTATGGATTTGAAAGGACCACTCGCTACCAATCCATAGGGTGATTCCTAGGATGTGATAGGAGGGTGCCTTCGATTCATCCTGTTCCTGGATGACTTGTATAAACGAGTGTCTGACAGAGTATTTCCAATTGGTCACGTACATTGATTTCTTCAAATGTGCCTATTGTATTTTTTAGGTTGTCAATTAGTGATTAAACAGATCTGACGATGTGACATTCAAAGTGAATGACGACCAAATGATCAAGAAGATGATTCTAACCTCAAGCCTCACAACCAGGAAATGACAAAAATCGGGCAGGCAGCATGGCTATGTGGGTCGCTCCCATTAGGGTGTATAATCACCTATCTAGAGAAATTCCATTTCATTCTTTAATCTATTTCAATGCTGTCCCTTTTCGAGAAACGGTTGCTGATCCCAACTGTTGGTGATATACATTCGATACACTCAAGCGAAATGAGTGGTCGGTCATGTGTGGGCAGGGTTGCAAGACGTTCTTGTTGAACCCAGTGTATTCGCCTCTAGAGATACACTATCGGCAGGTGGTTCCATACCTTGTCATGGTCGGAATCCAATCTCCACTAAGTGCCCGCGGTTTTGTTGTATACTATATATATATATGTGGAGCGTGAGATGCAAGCTTTCCACTAGATTCATATGTATTTGTATTTAGACACTATCATAATATCAGAATAAGATATGGTTTCAAAATGTTTTGGGTTATAGTAAGGAAAAAAACCGTCCTTGTTTATGTGTGGGTTGGTCTTACTATTATCTTTTTCTTTCGAAAGGATTTTTGACTTTAAAATCATTATGGATGTTATATAAACTTAGTGGATTTCTCACTCTGGTTCACCAGACTTACCCGGTATTTGTAATGCTCGGGTTAGCCCGGGTTGTACAGGTTCAGGTTATTGGACACTACGGAGTTGAGAAGACGTGCTGTAAGAGTTCAAACATATTGGTAATTATTCCGCTGTGTGGCGTATATAAGGACAGGTTATTATAACTGTCCAGATGTATTAATGTACTTTGATGATTGTAAGTATTTTATAAGCTCTCAATAAAAGTTATTTCTATATTATATTTGTTCCGCTGCGATGTGAGACTCTGATTCTATTATATTTTCTTCTTATTATTTCTTCTATTCTAATATTTCTTTCTCTCTTATCCCATCCTTTAATTTCTTTCTATTGGTATCTGTGTTTCCAGTACAATTTGGGTTGGACTGGTGTTGTTTGGTCAGCCTAAAAGGTACTGGAAATTTTGGTCACTACATTTGGTATCAGAGCTATTCGTTGAGTAGTAACCTTGGCTCTGTGGTGTAACTCGATAGAGATAGGGTTAGTAATACCCTAGATTGAGTTTAAGTGTATATACGAGAAAACGTATTTGTAAATTTTATATAAAAATCTTTTGTATTGTATTGATTGATCAGTTCAAGTGTTGGGAAACCATTTTGAACTGGAAATTGATACAATATTGTTTTATAAAGAGGGTAAATGAAATAATTTTGCCTAAATTATATTTTATATAGAAAAAGGAAATAATTTTCTATAGTATAGTAATATTGGTAGTTTGATTGTTTTGCTAGATTTGATTTGAATTCAAATTAAATTATTGAATAAAATACATCAAACGGGTCAATAAGGACGACTGAATGGATTGAAATTAAATTCTAGTATGGTGAATTGGGAATAACATCATTTATGAAATGAAACAGAATTATTTTACCCTGTTTTTGTTACTGCATTGTAAATTGAGTTAAGTGTAGATACCAGTAGGTCGTGGGAATTGATTTGGTTACAGAGATTGAATTACAGATTGGAAGTACCGACGAGTAGCAGTTAGCTGATTTGCGATGGAATTAGAATTGAATTGCCCAACAAAAAGGTAAACCTTAATATTATTAGAGTGATTGATTTTATACCCCTGAGTTGGATTGGCTATTTGACTTTTGGTTTTCTTTTGGTAAAGTTGAGGCTTAGGGTGGCAGTTGTAGCTGTATCAATCAAACAACGTAAAGGAGGTGCCGGCGAAATTTTTGAAAATTTTAAGAATCTGAATTTGTTTTGATGATAATTTAAGAATAATTATTTTAAAGTAACTGGGTTCGCATCATTTTTCTTACCTGGTAATTTCGGGGATGAAATTCTTTTAAGGGGAGAAGAATGTAGCGTCCCAGATTTTCCATAGCGGTATAATTACTTTCGTTGAAACTAGAGTTGGTGTTTACCGGTGCAGATTTAATGACGTATGTTAAATAATGGCACCGTGTTAAAATAAACAGTACAATATTTTTATTAGGCTAAATGCACACAAAGCGATCAGTATACCTAGTTTAGAGTTTGCATAGTCTTATTGCTACGTAAATAATGCCGTCTCAAGCATATGCTGTTTCGATTACCCTAGCAAATGTCAGTTCCTCAAAAGTTAGCGGCAAGAAATAGTCTAAGTTTGATATTGTTTCTTTAGCCTTTCAGTAGCAGCACATATTGAATTAAATTCTATACCATACCCTATGTCATTCTTCTCACCTACCTCAACTAATAACAAACAAGCATGGCATGAACTATCTCCCCATTCCAATAACACACAGTAAATTGAAAAGTAAATACATATAGGAAAAGAAGACACAGCCTACTCTATTCATGCGAGATTAATCCTATATGTAAGGAAACGATATGGCCATAAAAAGGCAACTATTACTTGATTAGAAAGAAAACGTTCACACAACTAAGGTAATAAAATAAAATAATAAAACTTAATGTACAAAAGGAGTAACACTTGCAATGCGGCCCTATATTCATGCTAAACCGTAAGTTCCCTAAGCTAAAATGAGCAGCTACCCCCTAGAGTATAGAACCGTGCCAACCAAGTCTTCTTGGAAACTCCACACACACAAAACAGATCGTAGACTTATCTTGTACCTTTGAAACGACAACACGGTAGCCTTTCCAACCAAGTATTTACGAAGGAAAATGACATTTTAAAACCGTGCCGACCACATTGTACTCAAGTGAAAGCGACACCGTATGACAACAGCTTGCTCTCCACGGTTCCTCCCTTATATATATACTATGGCCTTCCCCAATTGTTTCTGTAGACACAGTAAAAATAAAGCCACTCTAAAAACAAACCGATCAACCCCATTCAAACCCCTCAATTCAGCAAAGAAAATATCAATGAAGAGAGTGGAAACAGTAGTGGAGAAAACGTGGTTTCTGGGTAGGCTGCTTATGCAGTTGGGTGGCAAAGCGAGGAGCATGTTTCAGAAAATCTGTTGGAAGGGAAATACTGTGTACTAGTGACACAGCTCAAAAACATGGGTTTCAGTTTGTTTGAATGGGGAAAGTGGGACGAAATCCAGTGAAGTAGCGGTGCGTGCTCATTCTCCTTGCTGCAGACATGATTCTTGTGATGGGAAGCTGTGCTGTATAGGCTTAACATGGGAGGGATGTTCACGTTTGGGGTGCAAGCATGAACGGTGGTGTGAGAAGTGGCGTTAGGAGGCCTTTCATGGAAGTTGTTTCATGTGGAAACAAGAAGAAGCGAGGTACTGTGATGGAGGAGTGAGGCATGACATGGGGTGGGCGACTGGCAGACAAGTGGGAAGGACGTGTTACAACATAAAGGAGGGGCCAAACAAAAATGGATGGAAGTGACAGAGAAGGTAGGGAAGGAATGATGGCCTCAACATGAAAAAATGGTGAAGAAAACGAAAATGGAGAAAGGTTTGCCGGTAAGAAAGTGAATAAGGGTGGATAGAGTAAATAAGGGAGCAGTTTCGTGGGTTTAACGCCACGGTCAGTAAGGGGAGACAGTGGAAATGAAGTGGAAAGGTTTCTTGCAGTTTGGAATATACATAGAAGGAGAATGATGAACAGTGGAGAAGTGGAAAACATGCAAAGAGAAATGGCGAGGAAGCAAACAAAAGGTAATTTAATGGAGTAGATATACAGTAAATAGAACCCATTGGTTAATCTTGTCTAATAAATTAATATATATAGCAAAGTGTTTTAGCGTGCCTAATATTAATTGTGCCTGAGCACGTAAGTATGTGGCCACTTCAGTTTTAAATAATATAAGTTACCAATTGAAAGTTGTAACCCAGTCACGATGGTACCTATTAATGGGCACAATGATTTTACGTTGACAATTTAAAAACCAGTGCGACTTTATATATGTGTAAAAATAATGTTAATTAAAATTAAATTAGGTTTAGACAATTTAGTTTATTCCAATGCATACAAATTTTGTAACGTGCTCATATGTATCAGAATTCGACAAGATCAATCGTGTTGAAATCGTATTGGTAGACGCTTCGTTTTGAAGATGGAATTAACTGGAACAAACCATTTTACCGTCGGATGGAATCAAGGTGAGTTAACTCACTCAGTTTATCCCGTTTATATTTTATATAAACTGGATTTTTAATTTGTGTGCAATGTTTGCTAATGGTTGATAATTGGATGTCTGTTTATATATGAGCTGAATATTTTTAATATTCATGAATTAAATTAAGCATCTGTTTAATTTAATCAAATTAAATCATTATTTTTAACGATTAAATTCCAAACAAGGTAACTTACCTTGTTGGTTACGTTTATAATAATATAAATGTATTAAATACATAATTGAATGCTTGATTGAATTGTTCATTGACTATTATTGGTTGAACTGTATTGTGGTGTTAAAATTGAGGTAACACATTTGATGTAGGGAAGGACAGGTTGGAGGAATCCAACCGGATTCCTCAAATATGTTGTTTACTTTCATATTATATAAACTATTATCTGATTAATTTTTAATTGTTGAGTTCAAATTCAACACTTGTTTGATGTTAACCAATGGGTGATATTGGTTGGGTAATTATTGATAGATAGCCTGTAAAGAAATCATTTTATAGAGATTGATTTACCGTCAGATAAATCAATAGAAAAAGAAAGTTATAAAATTCGTTTTCTAACTAAAGACATGTTTTGAAATCTATTTTATATAGAGGCTTTTTTTTTAAATGAAGTGATTAAAGAAAATAAATAGTTATTTTTATTATAAACAAGTATATAAAGCGAGATTCGTAGGTTAATGAGTTTTGCAAACAAGTTGCAGAAATTAACAAAATGGTCAAGGGTTGAATTAGTTATTACTTTCAATAAACAATTATATGAAATTATTAAATTTGATTAGATTGTTAATTCAAATGAGAATTATTTAAATTAATTTATTAATTAAAAAGGAATAACTAAGTGGAAATGGGTAACAAGGTAACCTGCTTTGAGACGATCAAATCTACTACCTGAAAGAGAGTTGATTATTAAAAACTATTACTAGACTGTTAATTATTACTGGAGTTAATTATCATTTTAAGATAACCTTTTTAGAAAGATTAATTATTTTATTTAAAGTTGATAACGAGATAAACTATTTGAGGTAAAGGACATTAGACAATTAACGATGAGTGAACCTGAAAAAGGAATTTTAAAAGTATGGTATGAATATGAATTCATAAAGGGACTCGATAAACAAGATGTGAATAAAATAGTGTTTTTAAATAAAACCAAGTTGTTTTGATATATCGAGCCGAGATTTCTATGAAAAGAATAAAGTTAACTTTTAAAGTGAATAATGTTTGAAAGGAATCAGATTGAAATGGAAATGGTGATACAGGGGATTAGTTGAGTAAAACCTTGTTTATGATTTAAAAGGATTTTTAACAAGTTTACTCATATTTATATGAGTTATTCTCGGAAAGAAGTTATATAAAAGGAAAGCTTTAAACAAGGGTAATGGGAATTGAATTCGAATGGAAACTTTAGTGGATTAAACTTGGTTTTAAAGGTGAGATTCAAACGGTAAAGATCTAAAGAAGAATGTTTCAAATATGAATGGAGTTGTTGAACAGAACTAAAATAAGTTCTTATTTAAAAAGGGATTCTAAATCAAACATAAGTATTAGGGAAATGATAGCATGTGATTTCGTTGATAAGCTTCTATCTATTCAGAAGATAAGAATGTTGTCGTCTCAAGGTTTGAGAGGTAAATAAAATACCCTAACTTGTAATGACTTCATGATTATCCAAGGATGATATTAGTTTAGAAACGAGGATAGTGGAAGTAATTAAAATAAGCATTTCCATAAAGAATATCATGAACGATAATTCAAAGAATTATAAGTTTTCTGGGAATAGGTGAATGAGTATAATTTATCTTCTATTCTATGATCTTTAACCAATAGGTAGGGTATACGACTATATTGTTTAAACCCAAAGGTTTTGTTATCTTTTATAAACGAACAACAAAAGTGTGTGCGTCGCACATGGTAAATTATTCAGTTGTGACTATCCTTTGTAAATAAACAATTAAAGTGTGTGCGTCGCACACGGTATTTTACTCCGTTTGTCAATTTGTTTATACGACATTTATTTGCAATTTATAACCTTTGTCACATTTTGTAAATTATCGTTTCATTTCTAAGTCTATGCAATTCTATACTTATATGAATTAAAAATATGTTTGAAATGCAAATTTCAAATGTTAAGCGCGATTACTTGTATGAATATAAGAAGATAAAATATGCAAATAAGATTTCCAACTTATATTGTCCATTTTCGATTTCAGAAATATCATTGATTATATTTAGAGAATAATTCCGAAATCATTTACTACAGTAATTTGAATTAAACCTATTTAAACTTATTATAAGTTGAATAAAAGTTTGAAAGGCGGTAATCCAAATGTCGAAAGTTTTTTAGAAATCAAATTAACAACTGTTTAACTAAAGAGGCCAACTGAAGCTGTTTACTGGACCAGTGAATCTATTTTTCTCTATGGATGAATAGTTGTTTATTCTGATAGTTGAAACACCGACTATCAAAATCTGGCAAATCGATTGTTGGCACGGAAAGACCGGGACCGAATTTATATTCGAAAACCATTCCGACCAAAAAATACGTTAACATTGAAGATGTTCAGAAGATGGTCGAGATGGAGCATTGAAGACCGTGGATCTTCATAAGCGGAAGGATTGTTGTTGAATTCCTCTGGCTAGCTACTAGAGGTTTATAAACTGTGATTCTGTCGTGGTTGAAATCTATGGATTTGCAAGGACCACTCGCTACCAATCCAAATGGTGATTCCTAGGATGTGATAGGAGGGTGCCTTCGGTTCATTCTATTCCAGGATGACTTGTATAGACGAGTGTCTGACAGAGTATTTCCAATTGGTCACGTACATTGATTTCTTCCAATGTGCCTAGTGTATTTTTGAGGTCGTCAATTAGTGATTAAACAGATCTGACGATGTGGCATTCAAAGTGAATGACGACCAAATGATCAAGAAATGATTCTAACCTCCAGCCTCACCGCTAAGAAATGACAAAAATCGGGCAGGCAACATGGCTATATGGGTCGCTCCCATTAGGGTGTATAATCACCTATCTAGAGAAAATCCATTTCATTCTTTAATCTATTTCAATGCTGTCCCTTTTCGGGAAACGGTTGCTGATCCCAACTGTTGGTGATACACATTCGATACACTTAAGCGAAATGAGTGGTCGGTCATGTGTGGGTCGGGTTGCAAGACGTTCTTGTTGAAGCCAGTGTATTCGCCTCTAGAGATACACTATCGGCTGGTAGTTCCATACCTTGTCATGGTCGGAATCCAATCTCCAATAAGCGCCCGTGGTTTTGATTGTATACTATATATATGGAGCGTGAGATGCAAGTGTTCCACTAGATTGATATGTATTTGTATTTAGACACTATCATAATAAGATATGGTTTCAAAATGTTTTGGGTTATAGTAAGGAAAAAAAACCGTCCGTGTTTATGTGTGGGCTGGTCTTACTATTATCTTTTTCTTTCAAAAGGATTTTTGACTTTAAAATCAATATGGATGTTATATAAACTTAGTGGGTTTCTCACTCTGGTTCACCAGACTGAACCGGTATTTGTAATGCTTGGGTTAGCCCGGGTTGTACAGGTTCAGGTTATTGGACACTATGAAGTTCAGAAGACGTGCTGTAAGAGTTCAGACGTATTGGTAATTATTCCACTGTGTGGTGTATATAAGGGCAGGTTATTATAACTGTCTAGATGTATTAATGTACTTTGATGATTGTAAGTATTTTATAAGCTCTCAATAAAAGTTATTTCTATATTATATTTGTTCCGCTGCGATGTGAGACTCTGATTCTGTTGTATTTTCTTCTTATTATTTCTTATATTCTAATACTTGTTTCTCTCTTATCTCATCCTCTAATTTTTTTTCTATTGTCATCTGGGTTTCCAGTACAATTTGGGTTGGACTGGTGTTGTTTGGTCAGCTTAAAAAGTACTGGAAATTTTGGTCGCTACAAGAAAAGTTTTGTTTTAAAGGAATATTCCCCAAAGTCATATGCATTATCTTTTGATCCACTGTTTGAATCCTTGTTTCCTTCTTTCCTGAGTCTCCGGGGCTCTTGGATTTCTAGGAGGTAACCTCATCGCGGCATGGTTCCGTAGGCTCAACGAGACTACGACACTTGTCAAAGGGCAAATAAGTGCCCAGCTTCCATCTATAGCCGCTGTAGTTTCACCTACGGCTAATTTTCTTTCGGGCTTTGTAGGATTTTCCATGCGATGGAGGCAGCTTTCAAGAGACACTTCAACAGGTTACACAAAGATGGCAAAAATTAGAATGAGGGAGTTTGGCTAAGGAGCACAACCCAAGGATAAGGAACTCATGGATATATACTTGGTTCACAACGAAGGTAAAAAGAAAGAGGTGTAAGTGGAAGAATTAGGACAAGAAGGAAGGAAAGAATAGAAAAAAAACCTAAGACAAGAGGAAGTGTCTTTATTATGGTATAACAGGTCATATAATTAAGGACAAGGGCAAGAACAAAGGATAGGATTTTCAGGAGGGCAAGTGCATGCTCTCACCGCCAGCGTACCACAGAGAGAGGTAGAGATTAGTTTATATTTCCAATTCTCCTGTTAGTACTCTTCTTGACTTTAGCGCCTCACATTCGTTTATATATTCTTCATAGTTGTCTGCACCTTAGTACCTGTATAGTTGAAGATCCCATTATTGTCTCAAATCCAATTAGTGGTTCGGCTCCTTTATCTTTGGTTTGTAAGGATTTGAGGATATCTGTCGTAAGTATTGGGCTTAAGCATAATGCTTATGTTTTTGGTTTCACGGGCTATGGGTTGATTCTAGGCATGGGTTGGTTAGCTAGTTAGGAGGGTAGTTAGACTTTTTACTTACCTCGGGAACACCCTCGAGATTTCGTGTGATCCTAAGGAGATCAGTTAGGCTTAACTACCTAGATTCACTTGATGCATCTATCGATGATTTGCGATCTGTCAGAATAGCCCATGAGTACGAGGATGTTTTGATTAGGTTAGGGGTTTTCCCCTAAAACGTGAGGTAGATTCCCACATATATCTAGATGACAATGCAAAGCCAGTTATGCGATCAACGATAGTTTTTGCACAAGATTGGCGAGGATAGCCAGAGTCGGTTAAGTGCTCAATTGTTTGGTTGTTTTGCTAGTATCATCTCACATAAATCGTCCAAATTCGGAGGAGGTATTCCTTGGGTGCTTGTCTGACATTGGTTTAGGCCTTTGGGGCTTGTACTTGTGGGATGTCAAGTTCGACTAGGATGGTTTGCGTAAGAGATATCGACCCTCATATTTGTGACATGATGGATAAGCTAAGTAGAAGAGAGACCTCTAATCATCTTAATATATACACTTGGTATCATGGTTAACATCTGTTTATCTTGGAAAGATAGTTCGATTACATTAGATACCCTCTAGCATAGTAAGTGATCGAGGTCCTATCTTTATTAGTGGGTTTTGGGAAATGGAGGTCAAGAAGCTACGCAAATCGTGAAGTTAGGACAGTCAGAGCAATATGGAGTGAAGCTCAAGAAGATGCGACTTAGAAGACTGAAGACTAGATACGCACATCATACCCTTTCTGGGGGTATATCCTTGATCTCTCTATTTCTGTAAAGTTTATTTGCTAATCGTATATCCTCTCGTTCCTATCCTTGATCCTTAGGTAGAAGCCAATGGATGTAAAAATGTGTTTGAAACATGTTATGTTTGGTGGATGTAAGTGGATGTAAGTGTTTGCTAGTGGTTGCTCGTGGATGCATATACACACATTAGGCACTAGATCGGCTCAGTCACTTTCATATTGCATATGCATGAGTGAATTTATATATATATGAATTGAAACTTGATGTGTTATCATATGTATGTTGCATTTGTATGAATGATTGTGCACTCATGTAGAAGTTATAAAGTACGATTAGGAATAACTGCATAAATGATGGACTCATGGCACTGACATGATTCGCTTTAAGGAGGTCAACTGAATCAGTAGACCGCCTGATTTTGCATTTGGGTAAGGACATATACACACACTATGCAAATGTTCATAAAAAACATTAGAAACCTTTTTAAAGAAAATGGATGCCTACGATTGGATGGTTGAGTAGATGGATGTTGGATGGTAGGATATATATTCTTCTTAACTTGAAGATTTTGGGGACGAAATCCTTTAAGTAGGGGGGAATGTAACACCCCTAATTTTAAAACAAGACATAAGAGATAATTAAAGAATAACTAATTATTAAAATAATAAATAAATGAAACGGGTTATGCCATTGCGTTCATCTCGGAATTCTGCTTGGAATAGAGTCCAAGTTTGCGTAAATCGGACTTCGTATGAAGAAGTTATGGCCTTCGGAAGATTCAACAAAAATTCAAAATTTGCATAGAAAAATACCCAGGCGGGTCTAAGTGGGTCATAGGTCGACCAGGGGGTCGACCTACCCCTTACAGGTCAACCTGTTTTGGCCTAGATCCGATTTTCTGTGGCTTGTGACATGGTTTTGGCTGTTCTGATGGTCCGGATTGGTTATAGGTTTATATCTATGGCCCTAAACACTTTTGTTCTCCTATAAGTACATCCCTAAGCCAAAACCTAAATCTCTTACATTATTCTCTAGCCTCCATTGCTCTCTCCTTCTCTAAAAATAAATCAATGGCGTCGCTACTCTGTTGAAACCTAAGCTAGAACTAGTACTTCTTCTTCTTCCAATCTGAATAGGATTAAAAGAACAATTAGTCTACATCAAAGGCGAGCAATTCAGTTTCAGAATACAGATTCTAGAAAACAAGACTTGCCTTTGTTTTGTAAGTTCACGATTACTTTCAGATTTAGACAACCAATTATAGTATGGACATGGAATAAAATGATTTTGGACCTATGCTTGATTTTCTATTTGGATTTATTCTTAGCCTTTATGAATCTATGACTTTGGGTTGCTTCTTATCAATCCAATCGAACCTATACAAGTTGTCGAACCTAGTTTATTATTCAATCCTTTCATGTCCATAATATTGTTTATAATCAGATCTATATGCCTGCAATGATTCTAAATCAGTTTATTCAGTTATGCTGTAATTCTATTAGATCTGTAATTCTTGTGTTTTGGGACTATCATCTTGTGCCATATCATTGTCATATTATTCCTATTTGTTCCTTTTTATTTGTGAATCTAGATTGACCTATAATCTGGGTTGAATCGCGATATTCGTACGATGGGGATACGGGGAAGGTTTGGGTTATTGGGGCATAAATATGAGATTGACAACATTGGCATAACATAATTGGGGAAAGTAACTGAACATAACATATTTGGTGAAATGGTTGGGCAAAACTTGTAATTTACATTGGGGCATTGTTATCATTACAACTGCAAGTTTGGGTTAGTTGACTTGTAAACCAAGTTTTGGCCATACACTATAAACTAGAATATTAAAACTAGATTGGGCTTAACTATTGATTTTGAACGCCAAATATATGACATAGTGATTTTGGGAATGGCTATTATTGCAAGTTTGGGAAGACGGGGTATAGCCTATTTTGGTTAATAACTTGAAATTTCATGTAATTGACATGTTTGGCTCATAACCATGTAAATGGTTTATGGCATGTAACAGTATAATTTATATACCAAAGATTATGAACATGATTTAGAAGGAAAGTGGGCCATGACAAAATTGATTTATAATTTACATATAAATATGAAGGATAAACATGAAAATTACATGGCATAGATTGGTTCATGAAATGGTATATTTAGTGTACCATTAATTGTGAGCATAATTAAAAGGATAATTATGGCATAATTAAATTGGGAATAATTTACATGTGGAATTTGTCATAAATAAGAAATATATAAATTGTAGGAAAGATGAATATGCCTAACCCGAGGTTAGATTGAGTTGTGGTGTAAAATTGCTCGGAACCGCTCGGCTGTCCAGTAACCACAACAATACATATCTAATGTGGGAGGTTAGGGCATTGAGCCCAATAAGAACCCGAGGTTAGATTGAGTTGCGGTGTAAAACTGCCCGGAACCAACCAACACATCCAGTGACCGCAACAATACCTGTCTAATGTGAGTGGTTGGTGCTTTAAATGAATGAATTAATGCTATTGACACATGCTAAGTATGGGAGGGTTAGGTTAATTGATACTTAACCCATATTACATATGGGTGGGTTAAGTTAAACATGAATGGACAAAGGACACCTAACCAACAAGACATGATATAGGGTAGGATTAAGTTAACTAAGGGAACACTTAACCATTATAACATGTTAACTAAACAGATGGTAGGGTTAAGTTAATTAAGGCAGCACTTAACCGTTATAACATGTTAATTAAGCAGATGACAGGTTTAAGTTAACTAAAGTAACACTTAACCAAAATATATAATGACTTGTTGCAGGGTTAAGTAACACAAGAGGATACACTTAACCAATATATAATGACAGGCGGGGTTAAGTAATACAAGAGGATAACACTTAACCAATATATAACATGATGTATGGGAAGGGTTAAGTTAACACGAGAGGGCAACACTTAACCATTATATAAACATGCTTGAATCCGTGGGAAGGTTAAGTATACGTCAGGATGGTGGGTAATATTAGTAAATATATAGGCCCACAAAACTTAACCATTATATAAACATGCTTGAATTTGTGGGAAGGTTAAGTATACGTCGGGTTGGTGGGTAATATTAGCAAATATATAGGCCCACAAAACTTAACCATTATATAAACATGCTTGAATCAGTGGGAGGGTTATGTACATATCAGGTTGGTGGGTAATATTAGTAAATATAGGCCCACAAACTTAACCAGTATGAAACCCTAGTAACGGGGACCCATTTCAGCAGTAACCCACATAGATGTATCACGGTACCCTGAGCTAGGCAGGGTGGGGGCACGATTAATGGGCTGATTATAAGCGGTCAAAACAACAGCAGGGTGTACGTCAGTATAGGTTCCGACGGTTTATGGGCGTGCATGTACTCCGGAGTGGGAAAAAGCAGGCACTGGGTACCAGTAGTTATACAATGTGCATCTTGATTCTTGTTGGGTCGCTATCATAAGGAGTGATACACCTTATGGTGGAACTAGCGCAGGGTATCTACACGCAAGAGGGATCCGATTGACACAGACACATAAAACATTTGTACAATTAGGGCACCGATTGATAGGGTAGTAAGGGTACATCTAACATCTTCATGCAATTAGGTTGATTGAGGTGGAATCCTCATAATATATGTACACCTGAAGGCTACCACAATTGCGGGGATTGGGATCACATTGTAATATTGTCTTTTATATAGATTACTAGTTGGGACACTCATTAGGTGGTGCAGAGATATAGAAATCAGAATAACAGGGTAGTAGCGAAGCATAGAATAGTTAACATGCGATGTTATACTTAGTCTATCTTGCCTGTTGCTTATCCCGTATATCCTATGTTCCTTATCATCATGCTTATGTCTTTATTCAGTTTAATTCATGTCATGTTGTTCTTGCTTGTTCATATGCTGAAAGTAGCTGGACTTACCAGACTTATGTCTGACCTAGTTTTGTTTCGCCTCTTTTTTTCTGTTCCCCCCAGGTTCTCAAGGAGGAAACACTTCTGCTTAGCTTGGATTACTTGTTGCTTCAAGATCATCATGTATTGCTTTGGATTCAGTCTCATTTCAGCTATGGCTTGCTTTACTCTATTGGGGAATAAATCGTTGTTATTTTTATGCTTCTTTTATACTTGGAAGTTTTTGAATCAAGATAGAAGTACTATGTATTGTTTTTAAGAAACTGTTGTAAAAGCTTGACCGAGCCACATTGTTTATAAAATGACTTTATTTTCCCACTGCTTTATTTGTCTGTCTTGTAATTTATCTGCATCTTTTACCTAAAATACTCCATCGAAATTAAGGCATTCCCTTTGTGAGTGACCTTAACAGAGGTTGGGTGTTTCATAAATGGTATTTTGAAATGAATTTCAAAATGGAAGTGTTTAGATATGGTTTTGAAAGTGATATAGTATTAAACTCACTTCAATAACTGGAAATAGATTCCGATAATGATCATGACATCATCGGTGTTCATTTTTGAGTTGTAAGTGATGAATTACAATAGGAATTGTTTTGCGAAAACAAGTTGTATGAATTTCGAAAGTGATACAGTTTAGATAAGGTTTTGTTTTTGGAAATGTTTTGCGAAAACAAGTTGTTTGAATTTCGAAAAGGATTGTTTGATTTTTGAGAAAAGAAAAGCTGTTTGAAACCCCAAGAAGAGGTTGTTTGAATTAAAAACAAATTTAAATAGAAATTTGTGGAAATAAATTGGAATTGAATTGAAAAACAGTTAAGTGGATAGTGAATTGAGATAAAAAACATCGAATTAGATTGGATTGGAGACAATCTGAAATGGAATTTGATTGGTAAGTTTAGAGTTGAAATTAAAAATGGAATCTGAGTTAAGAACAGAATTTGGCTTGGGTATAACCGAATGATTGGGATGACATTGGTATATGCAGAATTGGTAACACATGGAACAGATATATTGATATATGCCCGACAAAAAGGTACCAGTTTATATTATATTTGGGTTTGAGATTTTGATGAGCCGAATTGGCAAGCCACTTGGCTGTTTGATTTTCTTTTGGGTTGAAGAAGGCCTAGAGAGGGGAGTTGGAGTTTGAGCTATTGACCAGTACAAAGGAGACGCTGGCGAAATTTTTCGAAAATTTTGGGTGTTAGAGAATTTTCAAGATTTTTGAAAATTTTCGTTAATTAGAAATGAATTAATATTTTAATTGAAATAAGTTGGTTCAATTGAAACTGAAGTTAAAAGAAGTAAACAAATAAATTTTAACCAAGTTAATAGGGTTTGATAGCAATTTCAAGGATGAAATTATTTTAAAGGGGGGAGAATGTAACGTCCCGTATTTTTACGGTATTATAATTAATTAGTTTGATTATTTAAATTGAGATCTAGAGAATTAAATGGATATTTAAATAAATAATATTGAATATTTAATTAATATAAATAATAAAATAATATATTTAATTCCGAAATAGTCGGAAATAGTGAATTGACAATATAATGTGAACTGGACAATTTAAAATATTTAATTCAACTTAGAATTCGAATTAGAATAACGAATATATTATTTGAATGATAGTTGACTGTATAATTTATATTATAATTATAATCGAGCTCGAAATGGCGCGACAGTTCGCAATTTGGTGACTCGAACTTTGAATGAATATACCGAGTCTGTTTTAAATCGGATTTCTGTGAAACAAGAAATGTTCGGAGCTGGCGAAGTATATTTTTCTAATGGAATAGAAAAATCGTGATTTCACTTTATAGATTCTGATTTATGTCCAAATATAAATTTCGAAAAGTCGCAATGGAATTCCTTTATAAATTATAACGATTTGTTTATATTATAAAAGGATTTTTCAATATAAATTGAATATCGATTCAACCGAGATTGGAATATCGAGTTATAAATCCATTTGGAGCTGAATGATATTCTAGTGTGAATATATACGATAATATAAATTTATTTATATTTAATTTAATTATTTTTAAATATATTAATATTTAAAAGGGTTTATTTCGAGCTTTAAAAATAACTAGTTTTGCGAACGACCTCCGTTTTCGACGAAACGAATTTTGTTGGATCCGCAATATTAAATTATTATTAGATTTCAATGTTCATGATTTTTAGAGTCAGTGTATGGCCATATGAATTTTTAATGTGAAAAACAGTCAGTATTTTGACAGTTAAAAGTACGTTGTGTGAGCAAACAGAGTCGGAATTCGACAAAACAAGTTTCGTTGGGTCTGTAATATCAAACTCTACTTGTGTGTCCATTTTCAAGATTTTTAGATATCATGTGTATTCGTAGGGATTTTTAGAGTGCAGATACAAATAGAAAATTGATACAAACTAATATAAAAATAGTAGCTTAACTTCTAAGCTATCATTTCCTATAAATAGCACGCCAACCTAACCTGATTTCCTTTTCTCTGGACAAACAAGATAACCGCCACTCCAGAAAATCAAACGTGAAATCCGCTTAAGAAAAATCAAGAAGAATTCAAGAAAAATCCTATAAATCTCAAAAGAATAATATTCGAAATCCTCTTTTCTTCCTCTTCAAATTGATCTACATCTCAGTTCATTCGAACACATTTTTGTGCGATGGTTTATGACAGCGTTAATCTAGGGTTGCCAATTTTGGAGTTTTGGAGCATCGAGATGTTGTTTCATTGTTGGTTTTGGGTTCAGGAAAGTGAGGCGAGGTGATTTATGTAGGTGATGGGTACCGCGGTAGTCTTATGCAAAAACTGACAGTAAGGGATTTGATTTGGGTGCGTGAAGAGCCTGTGGTAAACCATGACAAAGAGGACGATCTCGAGTTGGTGGTATTTGGCATAGGAAGATGGAGTTTTAGACGGTGAAGCTATTGGTGATAAAAGTGGTCGATATCATGAGTGTGGTGATGGTATGTGGAAGTTACGACTTCCGCTGTAGGCTGAAATGGAAAATGGAAAAGTGCGCGCGTGCTTTGCTGGGTGGTGGCAACGCTGAAGAGATTTTGGAGGAGAAGTTAGAGATGATTTTTGTTCTCAATATTAGGGTGATTGAGGCATTTAAGACTGGAGGAAATGGCCATTTGCGTTAGGAGGGAGTTACGGGATTAAACTGGAGAGGGAAGACTACTGTTCATTTCGGGTGAAGGGAGTTGGGCCGACAGTTTTGGGGTGAGCCCAATTGAAATAGAAATGAAATTTAATAATGTAAATGCTTATCTAAATTTGTAAAATACATAACTACCTCATACGATATCAAAATCACAAATGATCAGATCCGATGGGATCGTATGGACGAATGCTACACAATGGAATTGACTGGGAGTGGACTGGAGCTCATTACAATTTATAGCGAAATAAATTGTCTATCTGAATCAAGCGACAATTATCGTTATTTAACGATGATCGTCCAATGTGAGTAATACACACTAACTCTATCAGTTTATATTTTTATAAATATAATCTAGTAATGATAATTGCTGATTGACTGTTATATGATGATTGTTTGGTTGGATTGCTTATGTATTGGTTGAAATCATAGATAACGATATACATATAAATCGTTAATCAAATAATGATTTTGTTTATCAGAATATTTCATATCGAAATGAAATCGATGTTATTATATTGTTTAACATCTGTGGATGCAGGGAAACAGGTCAGAGGAATCCAATTGGATTCCTCAACATTTATTTTACTGTTTTTCATGTATTGTAATATATGATGTGATATATAATCTGTTGTTGATTATGTGTGTTTGGATGATATTAATCATGGTTATTTGGTATTTTAAATACCATAAGAAATACTGGAATGTATAATGGGAATTTTCAAAGTGTATATTGAAAGAAAATAATTATAAAATCAAACGATTTTATAAAAGGAAACATTTATTTGTTAAATAAATAGAATTGAAAAGGAAATATTTATTTGTTAAATAAATAGAATTATATAAAAAGATTTATATAGAATAAATATAATTTTATAAAAGGAAATATTTATAAAATAAATAGAATTATAAAAGGAAAATTGATTTAGAAAGTAAATAGATCTATAAAAGGGAAACATTTGGAAAATGAATAGAGTTTATAAAAAGAGAATTTTACATTAGGAAGGTTTAGACCTGTGCTTCGCACACGGGTGTAACATGATATTGATTTAAAGTAAATATTTTACAAATAAAATATTATAAAGGAATTTGGGGTTTGAATTAGGAATTTAAAGGGAATTACTGGAATTAGAAACTGATCGGAAATTAGTTGAGTTGAATAGCTTTATGGGTATCGATCTGCTGTTGGCTTCGGCCTTCGGGGTTAATACGTAAGGGGTTGTTCTCTTACTAGTTTACAGTTAGAGACTGATATATGGGAAAAGATAGTGATGCGTGAATCAGAAATGGAACGTTTTCCATAGTTAATAACGTATATTTCTTAAATTAGAAAATAAGAATTTGCTGAATATATGGAAACGAGAAATGGGGAAATGAATAAATGTTGATTGATGATTGATCGATAGAATTTCCATCTGGAAATAATATCGATGTTTGCACACATGTTTCCCTTTGATAGTTAAATCACCGACTATCGAAGATTTTTACCATATTCGTTGTCAATACGGAGAGTTCGGGATCAGATATATTATCTGAAAACCACTCCGTATAGCATTTGCGTTGCAAATCAAATATGATGAAGATAATTGAAGACAGAGTTATGCAAGGGTTGTTCAGAAAATCCTAGGTAGAAATTGTCTAAGATGGATTTACAGAATAGTGCCTTCGGGTTGTCCAGTCCCAGGACAATTTGAATGGATGAATATCTGATAGAGTATGTCTGGCAGATCGCGTAAGTTGATTGTTTCAAATGTATTTACATTTGTGGTGGAGGAATTCGTTTCTTTTAGCTTATACCCATTGTATTTTTGGGGAAATCAATCTGTGTTTTGGCGGGTATGACGATGTGGCGTTTAAATTAATTAAAAGAGTGAACTGTTAAAAGATGTGTTATGACCTCAAGCCTCATCAACTGGGAAATGACAGAAATCAGGCAGGCAGCATGGCTAAGTGGGTCACACTTAAGTAGGGTATATTGTCACCATCTAGAGAATATTCATATTTATTACTTCTTTCGCTTCTGTATCTCCCGGGAACGGTTACGTTGGTATACCAACCATAAGGTGATAATATATTCGGAACATTCAAGCGAAATAAATAGTCGGTCATGTGTGGTCAAGTTACAAGATGTTCTTGTTGTACTCCAGTGTATCGCTTCTAGAGTACACCGATCGTAAGGTGGATCCATACCTTGTTATAGTCGGAAATCCATTACCCAATAAGCGCCTGCGGTGTTTGATTGTATATAATATATGTGGAATGTGAGATAAAAGCGTTTCCACTAGATTGCTATTTATTTGATTTAGACATTATTATAATATCAGAAGAGTATTGATTTTAAAGAAATGTTTTGGGTTATCGTAAGGTAAAAACCATCTGTGTTTATGTGTGGATCGGTCTTACGATTATCATTTCTTTAGAAAGTATTTTAAAAGTTAAACAAATGATTGGAGTTTACTCACACTAGTCGCATGACAGACCCAAAGTTTATTTTGTTTTGTTTTCCCTAAAATCTTGGGTGCCCAATTTTGTATGGGCAGTCAAGTAGTCGGGATTTACAGATACTTGAAGAGCTAGAGCAGGAGGCTTTAGGATTATATAGATTGTTATTTCCGCTGTGTTGTAAGTGTTATACTCTAATAATGGTATTGTATACAGATACTGTTTTATTTCAATGATATGTTATCTATTATATGTTTTTCGTTCCGCTATGAGATTCGTGTTACTCTGATGTTGTATGTTCTTCTCCTTCTTCTATTCTAAGTTTCTATCTTATTTGTTCTCACCCTCTGTTTTCTTTCTATTAGTTTTTTGGTTTCCAGTGCAATTTGGGTTGGACTTGTGTTTGGTCAGCTCAAAGGGTAACGGAAATTCGGGACACTGCACCAAGATTTACTTAACCCTCCTACTGTTTCATACAATTTTACTTAACCCCAATTCGAGTTAACATATTCATCCAATCCCGAAGGATTCAAGTAGGTTAAGTGCCCAAGTTTATTACCATATTCATTTATGGTTATATTGTACTAGACCTCCCACATTAGGCCTACAACTTGTGGATGCTGGATATGCCAGTTGGGTCCGGGAAGACTTCTTCCACAAGTCGGGCTTAACCTCGTATCTTAGCACGTCTCTTTTTTATGCACTTAGACCCCTCACATTAGATTCACTACTTGTGGTTGCTAGATACGTCGGGCAGTTTCAGGCAGACATCCACCACAAGTGTAATCTAACCTCGTGTCTAAGAGCAGTTACAGTTTCTAATTACTGTAATTCTAGGTATTTCAATTATTAACCAATTATTCCTATGTCATTATAGGTTTTCATGCCCCTTTCCCAAGTCATGTTCATAATGAACCATATGCCCCCAAATTAAGGTCTTTAATTACAATTCAATTTATGTCCCAAGTTCATATTCATATATTTCATTCAAATTATGCCCAAATTTTCAATTACAGGTTATGCCCCAATTTTACCGTTTTCCCCTCGTTCCCAATTTAATGCATTTGCATATATCAGCGGCATGCTTAGGCCTGAAGGTAGCCTGGCTATAAAAATAAAAGGGAAAAGGATGAAGGGAAGAGGACAGAAATGATTATACTATAAAGATTGACATATAACGACAAAATAGGCATAAACATATAGTGACATAATGACAAGATAAGCATATAGGAATAGATCTGATGAACATGTGACAATATAACTGATTCTAACATAACAGGGACCTCATAAACAGGCATGATAAGATCTAAATAATAACCAACTAATAACAGATCTGATTTAGCCACAAACATAATAGGAACATGCATGATGTGATCTAAACAGTGAATTAGATCTACAAACAATGGCAGATCTGACATGATAAATAGGTATAGGCTTAGAACCAGTTCATAATCTTGTTAGAATAACTTAAATACACAGGTCATAGCAGATCTGATATGATTCAAATAGTCATAGGCTTAGATCCAAGTTATAGTCATGTCAAGATTAACTTTTAATTATTTAGATTTAAAATTAACGAAGACTCACTGTGATTGGATCTAAGGAAAATAGGAGAAAGATTGCAGATATTGAATCACAGATCTCTAAACTTGAATGACTTGACTGCTGGAGAAAAATACTTGATTTAATCTAGACAAAGGCAACATCCAGCTCTCCATTGTTTTAGAATGAATAAAACACTGAGAATAGGGTCTAATTTTAGCATATATGTCACGAATCTGGTCAGAAAACAAATCCACGTACACAAAAATGATCCTGGTTCGGATATGGGGGGTGTTGACATGGGTGTCCACACCCTCTTATGGGGTCGACCCATGGGTCGACACCCCTAGCGTGTGTCGACCCCCAACGGGTCCGATTCCCTCCCAGTTGTCCCGCCTTCGAATTTGAACTTATTTTTGAATTCTGAGCTTATTATATATATATATATATAACTGGCTTATTTGTATACAAACTTCAAACCTTACTATCTTCTTCATACAATATCCGTTTTATGCAAACCAGATGTCTGTTTTGACCAGAATTCCGAGATGAATGCAATGGTGCAGTCTGTTTCACTTAATTCTGAATATTTAATTAAGTATTCTTTAATTTATCATCTTTAATGTTGTTAAAATTATGATGTGTTACATTAACACTCCATCATTTCAATTAAACAATATACAACAGCTACCCTCTGTCCCTATATACTTCTGTACAAGTTTTGTTTCTCGTATAAATATACATATATGTATTCACTAATTCATTCACAAGCATTTGCACACAAATTCAAAAGGAAATGGAAGCAAATCGAGAAGGATGTAACTAAAAGACAAAAGAGCTGAAACAAGGAAAAAGGATCCTGAAACAAAAGCATAAGAAAATTAGTGATTGTATACAGACACATATATGTATACATACGTTATTGGATAATTGCGTGTAGTTAATGTGTTCTGCATGTAAAAACTGGTAACAAAAATAAGGAAATCAGTAAGACTGATTATTTTATAACCATATACATAGATATGTATGTATGTACTGGATGAATTATTTTAGTTAGTCCAAATTTGTATGTAAAACCTAAATTTAAGCATTGGATGAAATGAAAATCTGAAATAAAAATATATAAATTAGGAACAGTGTATATAAGGTGAGTAAACACCTTACTGCCCCTGTTATCCTGGAGCTTCTCTATGATTATGTATATTATCACATACATATGAATTTATAGTAGCTAATAGGGATGTTTAGTTGAAGCTATATGGCTATAATATAGTTGATATTAGTTTGATGGAATTTTGCCTGAAAAAAGAAGACAAAATAAAACAAGTAAAAACTTTACTACCTCTTCCATTTAAAATCCACACCATAGTTTTGTATCAAATGATTTACTCCCATGAGTATATATCTATGTTGTGGAGATATTTTATCACATTGAATCAAAGTCAAACAATATGGGTTGTATATTAAATACGAGGCTTTGTTAACCCATGAATAAAACAAAATAATTAACAAGAGGCCAACTTTCCCCTCCTTTTTACTTTAAAAATCTATAACTTGAATTCTATTTTATTTTAGAGCTTAAGTTAAAAAGGAAAGTTGTTTTTTAGTCGTTAGTTAATTTTAAAATAGTTTCAGAATTTACAAGAGTGTATACCCTCGTCTATCTTCAAACAACAGTAAGGAACTCCCAAAAAACAATTTTTCAAGCACATCTATTTTCAAATTCAGGTATACGAATGTTTTCATGTTAGGAAATCATGAATTTTGGTGGAAGAGCTACGATTTATAATGTTGTTATTGATGAGAATTTTAGAGATGACCGGAAAATGCCTTTTTGTCATTTTCGATTGACGGCGACGACCAGAAGCCATGGACCTTGGCGAGTAGTGTGAGAAGTCGGAGAATATTGGAAAATTGCAAATTATAATTTTTGTTGTTTAATTTAAGCAAAAGAGAACGAGAGAGGGATTTAAATGGCTGTTTTGAAGCCTCTTTTTCACGTTGAACTGCACCGACATCAGGTGACTACTAGCGATTGCACCAGGTGATTTCGAAGGGGAAGAGGGTTGAACACTTCTGGCCAGAGTCTGGTAAGGGTCAGCGACTAGTAAGGGTGGCAAGGGTTTTTGTGTTGATCATCGGTGAAGCAACTGTTTTGTTTGAAGTGGTTGGTTAGAGGGATTCCTAGCGTTGTGATGGTGTCAAGAGGCGAGGCCTGGTATGTGACGATGACTGACGTTAGGTTACGTCGAGAGGAGGAGCTATACACGTGTACAATGTGCACAACATGCACTTGGAGGAGGAAATGGAAAATAGCATTGGGAAGAAGAAGTGATAATCGAGGCAAGTGCCAGTTTGTGGTGATCACGTATTTTACTTTACCAAACTCAAGTTTGCCGCTATGGCATTTGGCAATTGGTAAAACAAAAGAACTGGATCATGCAGAATGCTTTGGTAAGTGACAAATGGTAATAACATTTTTAGCATGGCAAACACATGGATGCTGTGTTCGGTTTTTGCAAAATATTGGTGAAGGAATAAACGAAAGGGAGGGGAGATGTAACGACCCAGGGTTTTTATCCCTGAAAATCGACATAAATACATTACCATATCTCATGCCGATCCTCCAAAACACAGAGAACACTGGAACGTTTAGGGAAAGAAATTAGAGGGTAGGATAAGAAAGAAATATAAGAATAGAAGAAGAAGAAGAACCAACACAAACACAGAGTCTCACATCGCAGCGCAACAAAATATAATATAGAAATAAATCTTTACTGAGAGCTTTAAATAAACTTACAATATCAGAGTACATCAACATCACTGGATAGTTATAATAATCTGCCCTTATACACAGCATAGCGGAATAACACTATATATGTCTGGACTTCTCCAACACGCCTTTCGTAGTGTCCAATAATCTAAACCTGCAAACCCGAGCTAACCCGAGCATTACAAATACCAGGTCAGTCTGGTGAACCAGAGTGAGATAAACTCGCACAGTATTTAGGGTAAATTATCCAATCATGATTTTAAAGTTCGAAATGTTTTCAAAAGGAAAGGATAATCGTAAGACCAAATCCACACATAAACGCGGACGGTTTTTACCTTATGATAACCCAAAAACAGTTTTGAAACCAATATCTTTTCTGATATTATAATAATTTCTAAATACAAGTAAATAACAATCTAGCGGAACGCTTGCATCTCACGCTCCACATATATAGTATACAATCAAAAACCACAGGCGCTTATTGGAGATTGGATTCCAACTATGACAAGGTATGGGACCACCTGCCAATCGTGTTTCTCTAGAGGCGAATACAATGGGTTCAACAAGAACATCTTGCAACCCGGCCCACACATGGTCGACCACTCATTTCGCTTGAGTGTATCGAATGTATATCACCAGGTTGGGATCAGCAACCGTTTCCCGAAAAGGGACAGCACTGAAATAAATTAAAGAAGCAAATGGAATTTCTCTAGATAGGTGATTATACACCCTAATGGGAGCGACCTACATAGCCATGTTGCCTACCCGATTTTTTGTCATTTCCTGGTTGTGAGGCTTGAGGTTTGAATTAACTTTAGAACATCTGGCCACTATTTACTTTGAATGCCACATCGTCAGATCTGCCAGATATCACTAATTGACGTCCACAAAAATACCCTAGTTGAAAGCTACCCAACTATGGCACATTTGAAGAAATCAACGTACGTGATCCCGTTGGAAATACTTTGTCAGACATTCGTCAATACGAGTCATCCAGAAACAGGATGAACCGAAGGCACCCTCCTACTACATCCTAGGAATCACCCTATAGATCAGTAGCGAGTAGTCCTTGAAATCCGTAGATTCCAATCACGACAGAATCACTGTTGAAATATCTCCGGCCGCTAAACCAGAGAAATTCAATCAGTAGTTCTTCCGCTCATGAAGATCGACGATCTTCACTTGCTCCATCTTTAATTACCTTCTTTCACGTATTCACTGGTTGGAATGGTTTTCGAATATAAATTCGATCCCGGCCTTTCCGTACCAACGTTCGTATGGTCAGGTTTGATAGTTGGTGATTTAACTTTCAAATAAATAATTGTGAGAATAACATGAGTTTACCAGTTCAGTACCAGCACTACATGGCCTTTTTAATTAAAACGATTATCGATAGTAAATTTTAAACTCTTTAACATTTCAATATAACTTATTTGACCTAAGGTTATTATTTCAAACTATTTCACTTTCATATCATATTAAATTATTTATTATATTATCGTTTCAAAACCATTTACTATTTTGTTTCTCATTATCCATATTGGAAAAACGACTCATCTTATTTCAAGTGAAACAACGCTATGAAATCTCCTTTATTTTATCACTTGAATATAATACCCAACTATTATACTTTAGTATAAACCATTCCCAACACTTTACTTTTCAATTTCCTTTTATCTTGAAAATACCATTCCAATTTCACATGATCTCTTTTTATTTCCTTTACTTCGGTAATCCAATTATATACATGTATATAATAAGTTTCAATCCTTTCCTCTTCCGTTACTTGGAACGTCTCATTTTATATTCTCGACTCTTTTACTTCTATTGCGTTATCATTTCTCATATGGAAATAATAAATTGTTTTTACCCACTTTCCCGTTACAAACTAATATCACCCTCAGATAATCCCGAAGTCGTTCAAGTTGGGGTATTTATTTACCTCTCAGACCTTGATTAACAACGTTCCTATCTTTAGGCAGACATTAGTTGTAATTCAAAGCCTGACATCTACTCTAATTCCAGACACGCCTCATTTAACTATTTGTTTTACTTTATAAACTTCTACCCTTTGAAATTCTTATTCTCGATTATAAATTTTACTTCTTAATCCATTGATCACAAATTTACTTACTAAAATATTTCCTCTCCTTTTTACTTCTTTGAACAATACATTTCGTTGCTCGGATTTTTGTCAATTTAAAACATGACTACCACATTAACCAATTCCAAATAATTCTTTATTTAAATTAATTAAGAATATAATTGACATAAATAATTTCTTTTAATTATCTCTCAAAACGATTATTCAAATCTATAACATTAAGTTAATTTCTACTTATTCGCTCATAAATCTAATAAATATCAGAAATTTCCTTTATAAAATCAATTACAAGCTCGATTAATAAATAATAAATATTTTTTCTTTTTTCCAAAACTTTAATTCAAAATAATAGATTTAAAAATCTATTTTCAGTTATAAAATAAATTTTATAACTTTATCTCATCGATTTACGTGACGGTAGATCGATATTTATAAAACGGTTAATTCATAGGCCATGTACTGCCAGTTACTCAACCAATAGTACCCATTTGTTTAAACCAAACAAATGGTGAGTTTCAGGTCAATGTTCATTAACCAGATTAACCATCTAACCAAAACAATTCAATTTAAATAATGGTCTCATAACAGTCTATAACGACAATTTAAAATCAACCACAACAATCAATCCAAACAATTCATTTATTAAAACACGTTTATTTTATAAACGTGACCAATAAGGTAACTTACCTCAATTGGAACCTGTAAGGACCCGTAACTTCCCCGTAAAGGAAAGAGCGGATACTTTGAGAATAACACACATCGGAACGCAGACAGAAGAACATTTCATTGTTATTACAACAATTCCATCAGAATACAAGAATATACAGAGTATAATTGAATAAATTACATTCGATAAATATCAGAGATTACAATAAATTACATAGCAGCAGAAAAATAATACAAAGCACAACTGAAGGTGATACACGGATACAGAGCTTTCCGAGCATCGCTCCAGCTGTAAATCAGGACCCTATGAATATAAATCTGCAAAACCAAAACTACTAGCTGCCCGTGATCGAAAATAGGGGCACCCAGAGTTTAGGTTAAAACAATAAACTCCAGGTCAGTCATGGGACTGGTGTGAGAACTAAAACAGTTATTAATCTTTATTTTTAAAGTTAGGTAAATCAAGGGACCACGCCGTGTAACACGGAACGGGTTTCCTCCCAAGAATACCAGTGCATAAAACAAATAGCGCAATGCTAAATAAAGAAAAATGAAGCTGTTATAAGACCCAGGTCCCATCACACAATGCAACGCAAGCCGGAGGATAGGGTTTTTACCTTATAACAGCCAAAGCAAGCTTGATAGGTTAAAAACACATTATTTGATACTATTATAAGTGTATAGTGTCAAAACAATTTTCAATCATAAATATCAATCATCGGCGACATGGGTACCATCTATCATGTCGCCATACTAGTTCTACAATCAAAACCGCAATATCACGTATTGGAAATTGGATTTCCGTCATGAGTCGAGGCAAGGGGCAAGCTCCTCTCCGTTCGAGACACTCTAGCAAATGTCTCAGGACCCCACTTTGATCCTTGGAATCGGCTGGGCCGGTCCTCACCTAACTTTGGAGGATTAGTTATTCCTGAACACACGTTTCCCGGTCCTAACAGACCTATATCCGAGGCGCCTCGTATCCAACAACCACACAGGTGAAAAGTATATAAATGTCAGGGCTGGTAGGTCACTGACACCACCCTAGCTAGAAAGAAACGTCGTGCTCTCCCAGTGGTCCGTCTCCCGTTTTTGACTCATACCGAGGTGTGAGGCTCGCGAATTCACGTTGTACACAAAGCTACGCCACACAGGCCGTGCTTTGATCATCAACCACAAGACTTTGCTTTTCAATAGAAGCCTTGATCAATTGCCACTTACGCGTGCCACACTGGCAATTCACTCCATGCGACTGATGTCCATTGATATACAACCTCTGAGCTCATACGTCTCAAAGAAGGGCGTTAATCAAGAGAATAAATTCTCCGCCGCCAAACAGATGTATATTTAATAGAGATCAATCAACACAGAATAAAATCCAATGTCAGACACACAATCCATTTACAAGTTCGTTCTGGTTCTGAACGAAACCGGAGGCACTTTCCTCGCATATCCATCCATCTCCAAGTACGTCTGGACGATCACCAACTGTTTCCCTCATCTTGGGTGTACAGCCCAATCGAGATTATCAGTAATCACCCAAACGATGTGAAGACTTCCGGTCTTCAACCACCGTCTTCATTTTCGACATCTCGCCGAATCGGTTATTCATAATGTGTATAAACCCGACCTTTCTGAATAACCCACGTATATGGTAAACAAATGTTACACAAACACAACAAATGCCTCATTCCAATTCAGAATATTCTTTTATTCACAAAATCACATTCTTAGGGGAAAGGTTCCCATTAATTTTATCAAAGATAAATTCTTCTAAATATATTCTTTAATCTTCCTTTGGATATCATATCCAACCATATTATGGTTTTCCAAACTAGTCGGGATTAGCGAACCACACCGAAGTAATTATTTATTCTATTTTCCAATCCCAACCTATTCATCCCCTGGAGCAGAACTGGTAATACTCCATATCTAACACCACGGTGTTATCGGTAAAATTAATTACCATTTCACGTTCAAATCTAATTAAAGATTTAACTATCGCTTTGGAGCAAAACTGGTGGTACTCCACTCTCGATCACCTTTCAGATTTGATAATTTAAATTATCAATTCACATTTTAATCTAATTAAAGATTCATTAAAACTCTACTTAGTTTTAATATTTTCAAAAATCAACATCCTGTCTTTAACTGGGTTAAAGAACCAATGTCATCTAAAACACGATTCACGACAAACCCAAATCACATTTTTTATTAAATACAAGGCTTTGAATAGAAAATATATCGGCTTATATTCAATATCAAATTCTGAAACAAACAAATATCGTATTGGAAATAACGATATGAATATATCTTTCAAATTCCCATAACAATATCTGTATAATTACGGAATCCAACATCGAAACATTCCAAAGACAATTTCGATTCAAATCCATTCCAATTCACGTATTGGGAATATTGATTATTTTTAAAATCACTTTCGAATTCAATTTATTTATTTCAAAAATAAATTGATTTTAATTCTAGTTCAAAACTAGTTCATTTCGACAAAAATCTATTTTTATCTTTTCAAATGTGGAATTTTTCATCCCAGTTCTTTCCAATTCACATATTATGATTTTACACAAATTATTAATATTTTTAATAATTTTATCAAGGCCCGTACAGTCGATTTCCATCAACGGCCATCGAACTGCACTTACAGCGACCTTTTCCAAATTTTATTTGGACATAATTCCAAATCCAACCATTAGATTTCAAATTTCTAATATTCATTAGAAAGCTCTTTTCGATACGAACCAAACGGTTCCAGTTTTAGGAGAATCCGACGGTCGGATCTCCCGTAATGTCAATTCGAAGTCAATGGTCGAAATTCACGAACTGCCGCGGCGCGGCGCGTTCTATTCAGGCCATTATATATATAATATATATATATATATATATTATATATATTATATATATTTCGTCGATTTCCTTTTTAAAACGTATTTTATAAATCGTTTTAAATTCGTTTTCAAAACCATTTCAACTCTATATTCAATTTCAAATCAAAATTGAATATTTCATATCTTTACTATATAAATGATAATATTCTCAAAACGTTATATTTTGAAATCACTACCTTTTCTATATTCATTATAAAAACGAATATAATCGATATAAATATCGTTCACGTCAAAATAGCGCAACTCTAATCCACACGGCTTTATATATTTATTTCAATAAATTCGTTATTCTATTCAACAAATGAATATTTATTCTATTCAACACATGAATATATATTTCTTTCAACACACGACTAATCTCAACACATGAGTACTGTCAACACATCACTATTTTTGTTATGTAAAATATTTTACAAAATTATGGTATCTATCGTTTGATTTTCAATTAGACTCCAACCATAAAGTAGTTCTAATTTTAAATATGATAAAGATGTAAATTTTATTATTAAAATATTTTACTTAACATATGAATAGTTTCAACACATGAACATCGTCAACACATGATTATTTTTATATTCAACACATGAATTTTCTTTTATAATATTCATTATTTTCCCGATTGGAATGAGGCCCAATCTATCACCATATAATGTTAATTATATGGATTCCATACAACGCATGTATATAATAGCAATGATAAACAATCAACCATCATCCAAGGTGCACCACATGTTGGAGTTTATGCCCTAGAGGCAATTCATTTGATGAGATTGATAACATTGGTGATGTTATTATTTTATTTGGAATGAAATTATATTATATTATATTATATTTACTGCGTAATATAAATAATAATATAATAGAAGTCCTTAGAATTATAATACGGAATTATATAGTTCGAGAAAGACTTGAATTTGAGATTATATAATATGATAAGTATTATAATTCTTAAATGTCCCTAGTCGAGTTTTATTGTTTATATAGGACAACAATAAAGCGTTGAGACTAGTATATTGATTGACTGATGATCACATCTCATTGATCATTAATATACGTGATATTAAAGTCAAGATATAAATACGTATTGAAGAATAGCGTATTGGGCTGACCCATCGTGAGATAACTCCATGGAATATAATTAACAGTATCATGAGTTGTTCTCATAGTGATAGTGATATAATGGTCCTCAGACCTGAAATCATTATAATTTTATTCGAAGATATTTATGTTTTGATATCATCTAAAGTTATTTCGTAACAGAGTAATGATAACGGTGATTATTGGATATATCTAGAATCGAATACAAATTATGAATGATCTAGATGGAATTTAACCCTACGATATATTCGTAGTGATATCCATGGGCCTCTTGATTGAGTGAGACTGTGAAATGCATGGCCATGCTCAAATATTGATTTGCTCTGAACAGTCTACTCATCGATCAAGAAAACAGATTAAATTAAAAGAGGATGATACGATCCATGCCTTCAGTTTAATCTAGGATATAACGGTTAAAAGGATTAAATTATATTGACACACTATTCACAGCAGGTTGTATTGAATCATCAATATTATAGCTTGGGTAACAATGATGTGTTACTAGACGCCGCTCATTGTTTACAGTCTGAATTTTTTTAAACTGTTGCCAACGCTGTCATAGCCTATAGGGTCACACTTACATGCGTTCCTAAAGATAAGGATATTTAAAATGAGGGGTTTTGACCAATTCCATTTTAGATAAGGGTTAATTGGGTCATAAGGTTTGGAGATTATGTCGGTTCTATTATTATAAAGGTCGGACCTTATCATCAATGAATAGATACACCCGAAATCCAAAAACCCTAGATCACGACTTAATCCCAAATTCAGCTAGTACTGACCTATCTTCCTCGATTTGATTCGAGAGTAACGATTGTGGACTCCGATAGAGGTGCTCGACTTCAAGCACTAATTCAATCTGATCTGGAACTGGATTTTGGATTCAATAGCTCAAGATCCCCTTTTGATTCGAATCGATGAACTGAAAAGGTACGAAATTTAATTTCTATCATGGTTTCCGATTACAAATTAGGTTTAAATTTGTTGTCTTCCGCTGTGTAAATCGATCTATTTTTCACTTCAATGGTATCAGAGCCAGGTTATATCGATTCAAATATAGTTTAGGCCTTTAAATGTTACAGTTACATGTTAATCGATGTTATGAACATCAAAATGATGAGATCCAGATTTTGTGAACATTCAATTATGAACTAAAATCGTTTTGTGATAAACAAAATTAAGTCTTGTTCATCTGAATGAATTTGAATTAATATATGATATTAATTCAATTGTGAATGTCTGACATTCCATCTCTTATATTAGTATATATGGTTTAACCTATATTTTGAATCTGGTTTTAAAAAGAAAACAGTTATTATTTCATTCTGTAATTGTTACAGAAGATTTAAATAAGTATAATAGATAGATTTTGAATCACATCTATTACATGTACTTAGTTTGGGCTCTGTTGTGATTCCATGAATGAGATTAAAAAAAAATTAAAATAAAAAATGACACATAGTTTAAAATCAGTATGTGTTTGGATCTGTATACCTTATTTATAAAAACAGAATATGACTCTGTTATATATATATGCTTGATTTAGATCGATTTTTTTTTTTATTATTGTATAATATTAGCTTCTCTTTGATCAGATTCTTGATCAGATTAAAATGAGAATTTTAATATTTATAATCGTGTATTAATCTGTATGTTTTTATATCATAGGAGAACATAAAGTTTTATGTTGATTAAGTTTTGTACCAAGCTTGACAAACCATGATAAATGTTTACACAAGTTTAGCACTTCTTATTCACAATCACTCCTTAATTAAGATTGTTGAGCCATACCCTGTTTGGTTTAATGTCCTGGAATGATTGAATAATCCTATGAACATGGAATGCTTTTATATCTAAACTGTATAATCTGACAGAATGAAATTCTGACATAAAATCCTGTTTTGATATGTCAAGGATGTCGAATAATTTTGATCAAGTTTTGTAGAATATTATAAATCTGTCAATCTATATACATACTATTTTGATTAGATCTGAAATAGTTGTGTGTTCACAGATTAAGCTGATTAAATCTGTAAAATTATATAAAGCATGATATGTTGCAAAACTTGATTTCTAATGTCATTTATGAAATGCCAAAAACCTGTTACTATTTTGTCAATTTTGTTTGACATCTGTTATATATATACAGATATATATATAAAGCTGTTGGATATAAAACTGTTTTGAAACTGTTTTGGACTAGAACATATGAATTTGTTTGTGTAGTCATTATGAGTATAAAGATATTTAAATGATTTGATTATACAAATATGAATCTGATATGATCATATTTATTTGGATATGGAAGAATCAGATTAACATTCTTTCAATTTAAGTATATTTATATGATCTGTTTACTTAAAATTACTAGACTTTTAATAACAGTATATATTTATATATTGCAATGAATATATAAATATATATAAGTGTGTATATATTGTGAATATTATTTTCAATATAAACCCCATATCACACACACTGTAATGTGTCAAATAGCAAGTTCTATATCATATAAAAACTTAGCCAGATTATGTCTCTTGTTGTAATAATAACCAAAACAGGAATAAAATAAATGTTATTTTATTCTTAACAAACAAACAAACTATTTGATAGTTATACATTCATTGTATATAAATGTTATTTATTGTTTGTTTACACATGTATTAACAAGTACTGACAGACCTTAGTTTTAAGAACTAAGTTAAAAACAGTTTAATTTTGAAGTCTATATTATTGACTTGATATTTTAAGGTATATTTTGTCATATGAGTTGATCATATCTTGGTCAATAACTATTTTAAATTCAGTAAGTCCTTTTTACACTATGTTTCATTAAGTCATATATATATATATATATATATATATATATATATATATATATATATATATATATATATTCATTTGTTTATGAATTGCATAATGATTTGCATTATATTATAAAGCTGCTACTTGAATATAATGGATATTCATAAGTAGTAGCTAATATGTAAATGTTTGTTCAATTCTAAACATCCACTGTACAAGTTTATGACCTTGTAGAATACATATTAGAAATCTAATTACCGCTGTAATACACCTGTTTAATTACAACCTGTAGGGATTCAAATTGATTGCATATGCTGTTAAAATATAAATATGCAAATATTTTTTTTCTGATAGCTGTAAATACTGCAGTTGAAACATGTTTAAATCACTATCAGTAGTAGCACATAATAACATATGTATACATCAAACTAGTGTGACTTGTTTGTATGTATGCATGTGTATCAAAATTATGCAATTATAAGTTTTATAAAACTGATCTATATCTTGATATGAGAAGCATGAGTTTTGAATTATATTTGTACAGTGTATAATGGTTAATACAAAGTTATATCTATGTATCTGTTAACGTACAGGTATATATATATGTATATAAATATATATATACATATGTATAAATATATTATAATAGATAGATTTACTGGTTCCAAGCTGCAGTTCATTATTTTATTGAATCTAGGAACCTGTAATGTGCATGTATGTTGAAATACTTGAATTATAGTTATCAAGTTGAATGGGAATGAGATTCCTGCACAATTTTGAACATTATCTAAAATCTATACTATATTATAAAAGCTGAGTATCAAATATTGCGTTCTCCTTGACTCTCACTTACTTGAAACTGAGGCGTCTCCTTTTATTTCCGTCTGAAGACTTCTTACATTTAAACTGAAACGTAACCCTTTATTAGCCTTTTTGGCTTCGCATCTTTATCCTTCCTCTCCCCTTGCTACGTATCCCTCCGTAACCCTCCTTTCTTTCAGCAGGGAAAAAAAATGAATGAACTTTGGTTTCAAACATTTAACTACGGACTTTTATTCCCTGTTTTCCATCTAGTTTAGACCACGCGGAAAACTTTCTACCTCATCTCAGCGTATATCCCTATGTTTCTATGTTCCTTTCCTCCTTTTTTAACCCTACTTCCAATTTGGGGTACTGCATCAAAGTAAATTTGGAACAGGCAAATGGCGAACCATTACATCGCGCGTAGCTATCTCCGAAGATTGATTTCTTTGTGTTCTCGGCTGTTCCGCTGTCTTCCTTCTCAATCTTTTTCCGGCGGCTTGCCTACCCTTACTTAGCTTGATTTCGTCAGTGAGCCTGGCGTCCCGCTTCCTTCATTCACCCGGTTACTTACCCTATTGGAGGTAAAAGAAATCATAATATCTAATAATGCACCGATTGTTTTGCCGTTATTTTACCGTTTGAGATTGTTGGTCTTTGGTTTGCTTTTTATTTTATCGTTTTTTCATGTTCTAATTCAAAATGTGAAGGACTAAGTCCCTACCTTGATTTTCATCTCATCAGTCTATTAGATATCATGAAATTTATCAACCGTGATGATGAGATAATCAACTACGTATACTTGAAGTCCACGGAATTATGATTGTCCTAAAATACAATACATATTTTACTTTGCTTCTTACTGTTTTTAGTAGGAACCAATAAGTGCAGAATTCTACTCTGAATGATACCAAAACTATGTTTGGTCAAGAGTGGTTGAGATTCTATTTTTCTATGATAGTGATCTGTATTGTGATAATTATATTTTCTCTTATTTTTCTTATAATTGCTTGATGTTTATTTGTTTTTTAATTTTAATTACACTATATTATAGGTGCTAAGATATCTGATTGTATACACAGGATAAAGAACTGAATTTCATTTGTGTAACAACTAACAGCAAGATTGTTTTTTGTTTTGTTTTGTAATTTACAGGTAAGTTTCTACTTTCTTTTTCAGCCCACCAGAATTGAAGGTTGTCTCTAAGAATATGATGCTGTGATCGTAAGTTGTATTATGGTAATTATATTTTCTCTTAGTCCTCTTACAGTTGCTCGCTGTTTATTCATCATCGTTTTTTTGGTTAATATTATGTGTGCCAAGATATTTGATTTTATATACAACATAAAAAATTGGATTTCATTTATTTAACAACAAGATTTCTATTATTTTATGTTTGTAATTTATAGGTAAGTTTCTTCTTTGTTTTTTGGCCCACCAGAGTTGGAGGACGTCTCGAAGAATAGTAGGTTGCTATGATAGTGCTTGTTCTCTACAATGGTAATTACATATTCTCTTATCTATACTATATTATAACTACTGAGTTAGAAATCGAGAGCTGAGAAACCTCCACATGTTTTTTGTCTAATTAAAACTGAAAGTCGCGGGTTGTTTTCTTGTGCTGAGATTTTCCTCACCAAATCATTCCACTTTTCTTTTGTTTCAGCCTCATTTCCTTCTCTCCCCAAAAGGCTCCCACCCAATTTTCCTTCTCCCCGTCCGTGCGTCACACAAGTTTGCAGGTTTAGCCGCCGTCGTAGGAGATTGCGATCTACCCAGTTCAATTTTCGCCGATTAGCAGCTGTCTCTGGATTCAATTCAAATCCAAGAATTTGCTTACAACTACAGCAACGATGAAAAACCTTTCCATCTTTCTAATCCTCTAGCCGCCAAATAGCAATCTTCTTTAGATTAGGTTAAGGTAATCACCTATTTATTATCTGTCATATTTTATTTTTCATTGTTGATTAGATTCGGCAGCAGTTTACTGATGTCGGTGAGCATGTACCGACTATGACCGTTTTTGTTTCCTGATACCAATTATTCGCTTTGGTTAACCTGTTTTAGTAGCCTTTATTCTTCTCTAATTCTTTTTTTACATTAGAGTCCAGTTGAAGCTTGAGCTATCACTTTACATAAATAAGGTGGGTTAAATATATTTTGATTTCACAACAATAGGTTGTAACCATCGAAAATGCCGCATTTATTTGTTTCTTGCTCGAATATATTTGCTGTTTATTTACAAGTTAAAGTTACGTTGCTCACAACTAACATCAAATCAAAAAAATGTATCAATCAAGTTGCTGTTATGTTTACTTACACAGGTAATTTTGTTATATAAAGTCTATAGCCTACTGTTCTTTACTCCTGCTCTTGCACTGGTTTTAAAGATCAATATCTAAAACTATCGAGAATATTAGTTGACTCATTTCTGTATGTTTTGTTATCCAATGGTTTAGTCTCATGAAGTAAAACATGTTATGCTTCTTAGCTTTGATAATAATGTTTTAATTTTTTTTTTTTTTAAAAAAAAATCAGTGAAATGGTAAGCACTCAAATATTTTTTACAGGTTGTCTCACATTACTTTTATACAGCAGCTTTAGATTGCTATCTTATAACTACAAACAAATTTAAAATTCTAAAAAAAGCGGTGGTTTATCATTAAAATTTAAGTAGTTTAATTGTCTTCCTTACAACGCATTAACTTCAATTTCTTTTGGCAAGTTGTCTCACATTGCTTTTATAGAGCAGTTTTATATTGCTATCTTACAACCACAAACTAATTTAAATTCAATATAAAAAAGTGGTTTAATATTGAAATATGAGCAGTTTAATTATCTTATTTTCAACGCATTAACTATAGCTTTTTAATAAATACTATCTTGGTTGCAATTAATAGTGATCATCTGTCTGGATTTTTAAATTTAAACAATGATTCCATTTTACTGTGTTCAAGAAGTAAAATTCCAAATTACAATGCTACAATCCCAAATATGTGTTTAAACCTTCGGCTATTTAATCAACCACACGAGAATTAAAGATATCTATTACACAATGGACAATATTGCTTCAAATTTTATTTGCTCCTTTCTTTCCATTTATCATGTTTACATTAAGCCACCTGTAAAAGTAAAATATCATCGAAAGTTGCAATGTCCTGCTTACTTGCTTTAAAGGAACATGCATTTATAGTTAGTCCAATTTTCGGCCTTAACGTAGCTTTTGCAACATTGCTTCATTACGAAGAATAAAGTTAGTTCTTCTTTTGCAGAGTATTTGTTCTATAAGTTATTTATAACATTTAATTTAAAGATGTAACGTTGGTTTTAAAAACTGAAATTTTGCTACTAAAATTGTACAATACTTGGTCTTTATTTATGCATTCAGATTTTGAATCGTACACTCATTGCTCAATTTTTTATTTTATGTTGTACCTTTGTTATAGCATTTCAAAGGTTTAAGATCATTTTCCTTAAATAGCTCATTGCTGAGAACTAAAAATTAAATGTATATGTTATAAACATCTAAATGCAACTTCCAATGCTTAAAAAGTATTACGACGACGTCAACACTGTTTGTTTATAAGCACATGCACCAATATTGGAGAGCCATGGTCAGATAGTAAGTAATGTTAGGAAATCAATTTTGTTGAATGAGAGAAATTGAGTTCAGCCGATGGTCATAGTGATATTTACTGCTACTATTAGGAGACGAATGAATATTTTCCTTGATTTGGAGGATGTGAAAATAATTTTAGTCTATTCTAATTTTGGGATGCTTCCGATATTCACTATATAACCCTGTAAATAAATCTCATACATGTATATCAACGCAACAAGTTAAAGCTGACAACCAACTTCATGAATTATTTCAATTAGTCACATGAGGCTGTAGTGTAATATGTTGCTTGGCGCATGAAGAACGCTCATGTTTGGCTTAATTGGTGTTAATATATATGTAAATATGTGAGCTAATTAAAGAAAAATAATAGTCTAGGTTGCCCTCCTCAAATTTTGCTTATAATTAATCATTCATACTTCACATTGTCTCATAAAGACAGCTATTTTGGAGTTAATATAGACCTATGCGTTGTGTTTTATCAATGCTAAAACAATTATGCTTTTAACAGGTCAAGCTTATAACAGCTACCACAAAGGATGAGACTTTACATATATTTGAACTCCATAACCTAAAGAGTTTTTTACACACTTTAGCTAATCATGAGCATATGTCACTTAAGTGCTCCATTTATTTCAATTCTAAATGCATCAACAGGCATCAACAGGATTGCATTGTCTGCTAGAAATTTGTTTCGTTTTCTTCTCTGATTATCATAACATATTGGTACTGCCAATATACAATAAAAATATCTAAAAATAGCTGAACTTAGATAGTAAAGTACGTGTTACTATATTCATTTCTCTTTATGAGATGTGCTTTATGTACTGTGCCTTTTGAACAACATTCCCGTCTTTAAGTTTATTATAATAGTCAAATGCTGGGATAGATAATTTTAGGCTAGCACTCTAATTTGGTGAAATAATTTAGACTCACTTAAAATTGTCTTGCAAATAGTTCCGTACGATCTTTTATGTGTTCTAAAATATACCATTGAACATTTAACGAAATTTCCTGCCATTTATTTCTTTATTTTTTAAAGTAAGCCAATTGGTCTTTGACATTACTCTTAATATCTTCATGCTTCTTATGTTTAATTTTTCATTTTTGTTTCATAATATTATGTTAGCCAAGAGCGATAAACAGTTACCTTACAATTTTTAGAATTAATACAAATTATCCCTTATGCAGTTGTCGTGCTTTCCAAATTTTGTAGTCTCCTATTGCAATTTATCGTTACCTCCATGAAACTATGTCATTTGTTAATGCAATTTATGGCCATTTTATGTAAGGAATTTTGCTTATCTTCATCCTTCATTCGAATAATAGGAAATCCATTCAAGGGTCCATATTCACTTATTCAAATGTTCAATTACATCTCACCCTTTAATGGCTACTGGCTTACAGTACAAGTAGAAAATATAAAAGAATTTCAAATTTATTGTCCATGCACTTAGCTGTAGTAGTGAATTAAGTTGGATGAAAATTTATAAGCTATTTATGATGAAGGAACGAAAATATGGTCAAATCATTGCAAATCTCATCTTGGGATGATTTTTGAAAGAAATAAATCATTTCTAAATTCAGAGCTGTTTGAACAATATTTCCTAGCCTTCTTTGGCTTATTCCTGCTGAAATTGAACATTTATCAAGCGTTAAACTTTGGAAACATTAATTTAGGTCATAATTCCATTTAAGCACTATATTTCATTAATTTTGGTCATAATTCCATTTAAGCATTATATTTCTTCGGCCATAATTACTGTTGTTATTTTGAACTTTTATTTAGTATTTAATGATGTTCATATTTCACTTTAAAGGGATTAAAATTCGAAAATCTTCCATATTTTCGCGATTTGGCTCCATTATAACTCATATCTAATATCTATCTGCAAAATTTATTTCTACTTAGTTATTGGAGCATAATTTTTCACCTCTTCTTACCTTAATCAACTTTGCCTCAGCACTGAATATGAGCAGTCCATTGGTTTGTACTTTGTTTTTGGTATTGATCTTCACTTTATTTTCTTAATTGATTTAAGTGAGTGGAAAGGCTCTATCTATCTTTCCTTAATTTAGAGTTTGGTTTCGACACCATTGGCTTTGTGATCTTCTTGGTCTCAAGCTCTCTGTCTACGGGTTAGAAAATAAATACATCTTCCAGTTTGCCTTGAACATCTTATTTTGATTATATTCGCATTATATTTTTTTTTTGTATTGTCACAGGGACCTTCGAATAGAAGCTCCTTTGGAAGATCAAGTCTGATTTTATGCTTTATCTCATTTTCTTATATGGTTTTGATCTTAATCTTTTTTGTCATCATATTTATTTTTCATTGGCTTTCATTTGGATTTTTTTTTTTTTTTTTTGTTGATTCCCAAGGTTACATATGTGTATCTATGTTTGTGTATTTTAAAATCTAGCATGTTGAACAGCAGAATGCTTTGTTTGGTCCATTTTGGTGCAAATTTTATTGTTTTTATAGGCTTTATTAATGCAAACTTTTATTAACAATAGCTTTAATAAAAATCCTGTATGCGCACACCAATTTTTAAAAGGTGCTTATGCTAAAATAATAAAGATGCGTCATTATTAGATAATCACAAATGTAGTTCATGAAGCTAATCTTCCTTTTAATCTGTGTTTGATGGCATTTTATTGGCTGGACTATATATGTTTGTGTATGTGTGTATGAGTTAGTGTAAATAAAACAATTGTGGTTTATTTGTTAAACCAAAAAAAAAAAAAATGAAGTACTGCATATAAAATCATTGTTGCATTAAGCTCAAGCATTTCTTGCTTCTATTTCTGTAAAAGAACACTTCTACAAGCATGTTATGATGTGTCAGGACCAATTAGGTAGCACAGACGGATGGTATGAAATGAATCTACGGATGTTCCAAGCAACAGGGAATTATCTTCTCCTATTTTTGGTTATGAATATACTTGCAAAAAAGAAGTGGCCATGTCAACCAACATCTCTCTACAAATTATTATTCTTATCGTATGCAAAAGAAGTGATATTCAGCCTTTTATTTGCAATTGGTACCACGCATACCATTGAGGTTTTGTTTACTGAAATATTTGACATATATTTCTAAATTTCTGCAACAATGCCCAGCGAATTGGCTCTCAAATTATCTCAGGCAACAAGATTTCATTAGCATTTGCAAAGACCGCGTAATAAAAATAAAATTATTTCCATTAGCAGTTGCCTGGAGTATGCAATGCACCTAATTAATGTTGTAGAGATTACTTAAAAAAAGTCCATGTTTCGGATATATTATACATATACGTTTTTTTCTTTTCTTTTTTTTTTTTTTTTTTTTTTTTTTTTTTTTTTTGCCATCTTCAATTATATAAAATAGCCAACAGTATTAGGATAATTCATGTTGGATTATGGTCACCGTGCCAGAATTACAACTCTTGCAAACCTTAGAGACTTTGCACTACTTGGTAATGAAATCCTATCAGTTAGGAAAAAATTCAAAATTTCTTGCTGAATATAATTAATTAAATCATCAATATTTCTTGCGTAAGAATTGTTTCCTTATGTTTTGATTGATAAAATTTATTTTCATGTGCCTAGATATGGTGAAGAACAAAGACTTTTTTTTGCCTTTTTCATCTGAAGAGTGTATATATATATGTGTGTATATATATATACACACACACACACACATATATAGTTTTATTATCATCTTACAATTGAATATGCATTATAATTTAAAAATGAAAATAACGATTCTGATGTAGCATTTCTTTATTGTTGTTATCAAGACATATTCATGTTGTAGAAGTGCTAAAAAGTACGGATTCATATATTTTTCATAACACCATAGACATGATTGTTTACTTCTCTGATCATTTCTATATTTTTCGTAATTCATACATTTTAGGAACAACACTGACCTGTTTGTGCGACATTCGACATCTTTAATGACCTGTTCTTGCCCACAAACTTTTAAACCACAAACTTTTAAACATGTACTGATTACTCAAATAAACATTTAAATGTAATTGGCTTCTGAGATGCAAATGTGCTTTTAAGAATACTGAAAAGCAGCAAGATAAGTTTGCTAGAATATTAGCTTCATTTTGAGTTTCTAATGCTTTGTTCTTTTCCAGGCAACAAATGAATTTCCATGCCACTTTCTCGCCTCAAACCACCGACGGGTGATCATGTAAGTGATTCTTCTTGCAATCTGCTTAAAAATAGCACAACTCAAAAGAAAAGAAATCATTTCCTACCTGCATCGTGATATATATGCTTCACTCATCTTCTCTATACATTATTTATATATGTATTCATCTTTCTTATCAAGTCATTCACTAAGTGAATTGGCTTCGAATAGGGGACATCATGAATAATTTTAGAAAGAAACAACTGACTCTTCGACAATCTATATAGCAGAGCGATTCAAGCATCCATCATGGATATTTATGAAGCCCGCATGTAGTCCCAAAGCTCAAAGGTCTGCTTTTTTTTTTTATAATGTCAATATTAAGTTCATTCATCGGCACAAATGATGATATTAAACATCTGAGGGGGCAGTAGTAATGCGTATATCATACGCCACAATTGCACATGGAATGATCCATGAACTCTTTATTGCAGACGATTTGCTGCCCCCACATTGCTTCTGTCGACTATCATATATCGAGTAAGAGCACGACAACCGAGGTACAACACAAATGTTAAAGCCGTGCACACAGACATATGCAGAACACAGACCTGTTTGCCATGCATATGTCATTTTGCATTAAAACCTACAAGATTTATCAAGATAATATAGTGTATGGATGCATATAAAGATAGAAAGTAAATGTTATGCTACATAATATTGAAATAATTTCTCTTATTAAAATCCTCTGCATAGGGATGAAGAAGCCACATAACTACTTATGGTTGCCATCTCATTGCTGGTTGTAGAAGCAGGAAGAAAGAGCATATCATGATAAAATTCGACAGTGTGTACCTCAAGCTATTACTAATCTTTTTATGTTTTACTTAGGAAGATATGTAGTAAGTACAATGTTGTAATTTTGAATTGGCTTCTTAAGAGCAGAATTATCATCCTCCTTTTTCTATGAGGATATGCAAGGAAAAGAAAATAATGTTAGAATATTAGTTGGAGCTGTTAATGATAATAATGGTGTATGAGGTCCTTACAGAATTGATGCGGCAGTCTTGAGGTTTACTGAGGCTGTAGGAACAAGAATTTTAAAAGCTGGATGAGTGTGCTTGACTTAACTCATCCTGCTCCAGATGACATAAAATTATTGGGTAGGGGCCAAAGAATTCTAGAAAATCAAGCATTTTGTTCCAGTGCCTAATGCTTCTTGCAGTCACAGTAGGCCTCATGTGCGATCAAACTAAAGGAGGTCTGAAAAGCTTGGAGGAAGCAGGAATAGCAGAGGTTTAAAATTTTCAGAGCTTCAATTTCTTTTTTTTACTGCAGTTACTATTTTCTGCAAGGATTGTATCGTTTGTTTCTCTTTGTAGTGCCTTAAGTTATCTATTTTATTTCAATGTGGTGTGGTATCACTTAGACTTTTAAATTTTGATTATGTAACTTATCCATTTTCAGTTTCGTTTTTTGCTGTTCTAATTTCAGAAGGAAAGATATTTTGAGTACGGTTATCGTCTATTCATTTAGGTGAAGATATGTTTCATTCTAATCCCAAAAGCCTTTTTTGTGTTTTTTTCTTGCCCAAAGCCATGATTGTCTTTAAAAAAACTGCTTCAAATCTAACAGTATAGGGAAAACGTGGAAACGGGTGTTTGTTCCGGTTGCTGTTCCATATGCTTCATTATATGGATAAAAGTGCTGATGTATTTTTAGAAGACAGGAAGTATGTGTGGATGTTGAGCATTTAGTAGCACGTTCTTCCTTTAAATGTACAGTCAGAGTTGTATAGCCTAAAATCTCAGTTTTCTACCCTATGGTATATTTATTAAGACATAAAATCAAGATTTAGTATTTAAACAATTGTTCCATTCAATTATTTACTTTTTGTAAGAATTAGTTTATAGATTTTTTGAATGGTATTTGATATATCATTCGCACATGCATTTTGGCACAGAATCGAAATGGAAAGACATGCCACTCGCATGATGCGAGTTCAACATGAGCTTGCATCGTAATGTTTGCAAATTTCATTTAAATGACATGTAACAACAAATGTAACAGCTTGCCAATCGAATAAAGTGAAGTCTGTGTGCGTAGCATTGATTCATTTACTAACCTTTTAAGTATGTTAAATTTAATATTAGAATAAGATGAAAATACAATTGAATAAAATCAACCTTTTCATGTATGCCAAGCTTTTCACATTATTAACGAAATAACTGTATTAGTCCATTTTGCCAATGTGTGTAAAACCTTCGATCTGGTATTATTATTATATGTTGATAAAACATGCATATATTTGTTTAATGACTATATTTTTTTTTCATGCAGGTTTCAGGTGTTATGCATATCTGATGTTATTTTATTTGATATTTTGACATTCTTAAACGTAAATTTGATTTCATGAAGAGAGAAAAAACCTGTAACACCTTAGAACATGAGTTTTTTTTTAGTCTTTTGAGTATTGTCATAACTGTTATAAGAAGACTGACTTAGCAAACATTTACATGGTTGTAATTGGATCTGATAGGAGTTAATTTACAATGAATACGTAGAAGTGCAACAAAAACATATTTTAGTAACGAGAGTCTACTGCTTAGTTAATCACCAGTTGAAAAATGTGCATTATGCATCAACTTTTGATGCAACTTCTGTGTGCACATTGTTTATCATCAGACCATATATCTCATAGCGGTATAGATTGATTATCAATTGATTTTGGGTTGAACCCCTTTGGCATCAATTAATTATGTTAAATAATAGTAATATTTATTTATAAATGATTTATGATTAGCATAACATTTGTTAATGTTTGAATCTTTAATAGCGTGGATGTTTGATGATATTACCCTGAGTATATATTAAAATAATGCGATTACTACTTATCTTTGAATAGATTCAAGAAGGAAGTGCTAAAGGCATTCTAATAGGTTTATTTTTAAGTAAAACAAAAGTATAGCTGCAGTCCGTGTGCGTAGCACGGGTTCACACTTGTATACATAAATATTGCGTGTCAGAATACTAGCTTGGTTTGATACTATAATTTAAATATGTATATGATCCAATCTGTTGTTTCACATTGAAGCATGTTGGTATTCATTTTTCAGTGATATTCAAATGTTTCAGACATTGCAAATATTGTTGAAAAGGGGAATGTTGATTCCTGCAAACATCTAGAATACAAATTATTTTGTATTGTTCATTTGTTTATATAAATGTTTGAATTTAAACAATGATATATATATATATATATATAGCATAATAATGATACTGAAATAGTTTTAGTTCATTTTTTTATTATAATAAAGATATTTACCCTGGTAACATGCACAAAGATACTGAATTGGGTCTATACAGTTTATTATATATGAAAGGGTATTGATTCCTGGATATATGATGAATGAATTTATACGCAAGTATACAACATCTGTTTATAATGTTCACCCGTATATTATGATATATGTGGATGAATTTGACAGTGATTATATACATATGCATATTATGATATATATATTTATATGTATATAAATGCATACATGATGCACTGTTAATTTCAAATGGATGTCGATCCGAAATTAAACATATGTGAATATATTTTGCAGAGTTTAGCCTATAGATGGATCAGTTTGACTGAACCAGTATGCTCATTATGGGTGGCGAAGATGATGCAGTACCTTTGGTTATCAATGTAGCAAGCAGTTAGTGCAATTTTAATAATTTTGCAGTTTGACTGCCTTATGTATTGTTTAACACAGCGCATAGATGTATATGTAAAAGGTTGTAATGTGAATTATAGCCTAAGCATTTATTTGTTAATGTACTTGTTTGGTAACGACCAAATGATGTAAAACTGTATATATAGATATGTTTGGATTGTATTCATTCTAGTTGGACTAATCTTACTAAAAATATGGGCGGATTAAATATTATACATGTGTTGATGTAATTATGTTTTACTGTACTGTTATTATATGGTATTGGTTTCGCATGATCTTAAATCTGTTATGTTGTACTGAAATTGAAATGTAAATCTTTACTGTTTGGGCCTTAAAGTGGTTAGGAACTGAACATTGTATATATTTAGAAGTGAATGATTTGTGATAAATCATGCTAGATTCTTGAGTATACTTTGATACTAAATAAGCCTACTTTGGCTTATCCAATATATTGAATCATTCAGGAATATATATATATATATATATATATATATATATATATATATAGTATAGTGATATGAAATTTAAAATGTTTATTCATATATAAACATTGTATATATATTAATAAAAAAATAAAAAAATAAAATGCACATATATTTTGATACATGTGTATAAACTTAATATTGTTTCGCCACTACGAAGTATAAAATCCCTTTACAGCAGATTATTCTGTTATATTAAGTCATGGTGACGTCTTCTAATAATATACTCATCACTGTCCAAAATCACTGGATGTAACTAACGCCAAAGCGTTGTGCACCTTTTATTTTGGTTATATGCGATGGAGTAAAATGTGGTGCTCCAACCTATTATTGGGTCTGACTTAACTAAGCTGCATAATAAGATTATGGCTTAGAGACAAAAGCATGAATTATTCTATATTTTGAGCAAATGAACAATACCGAATAAAACGTTCAACATGCAATCCAAGAGTTATATATGTGATATAATTGATATAAGATATCTACCTAAAAGGTTGTGTTTTGGGTTCAGCCAAAGCAGGGTCAAGGCACGACTAGATATGGATCTTGGAACACCATTATATATATATGCTGATATATGTATATAAACAGAGGGATGTTAATTCGAGTGGGAGCATATTTTAGTTTAAATTTTACATTAGTATAAATATAAAGTTTGATTGTCAAAATTTTGTATTTATATATAATAGAATCAGTTAATATTTATTATCTACTGTAGATATTAAATAAATGATAACCGTTAATTTAAATTAATCCTTAAGAAGGATAAGTTGAATTAAATCAAATTTCTTGACTAACATTGAAATTTAGGATTGTCCTTAAACAAATTGAAACATAAATTGTTCTAACAAATAGGGAGGATCTAAAAGTTAAAGTGTGACTTCAACTGAATAACATATAAATGTTATAATAATCTACTTATACATTTCTACTACTAGATACTAGATATAAAATCATATAAATGTATGTTGATATATAAAATAGCGGTATAAGTAGAAATCTGATAAAAGGACAAGTGGACTTACAATTGGAAATGAAGCAAGTGTTGTTAGATTATCCATAGGAAGTTGATTCTTGTTGATTAGACTGGCTTAATTAAATAAATAAAATAATTGTTATATTGAAACTCCACTTAAGATAAATGTTATAATAGCTCTTGTTTAGACAAGTTTGAATTTTATTTGTAATGAAATGAACAATTGTTATTCATTTTATTTAAATAAAATATCGTTTGGAGTTTCACAAATAGTTAATGATTCTATAAATCCTTAACTATAATGTACTAGACATTAACATTAAGTGGATTAAAAATTAATAATTTAAATCCAATGTACCTTTAACATTACCGGTTAGCCGAGTAAAACAAGAAAGTATATCAAAACTCCATAATGATGGAATTTTGAGACCACTTGATTTTGAATCATATGAAGAATACAAATCTTGTTTATTAGGGAAAATAATCGAATCTCCTTTCACTTGACACAGTGAATGAGTGATAAGTATTGGGTCTCATATATAATGATGTAAATAGAGCAATGAATACATAAGCTAGAGATAGGTTTTGTTACTTCATTATATTTACCGATGATATCAGTAGATACAGATATGCGTATCTTATGAAACACATATCAGAATCCTTTGAAAAGTTCAAAGAATTCAAAGTGGAGATAGAAACCGATTTTAATAATAAATAAATACCTTTCGAACAGATCGAAAAGGAATATTTAAGCCAACTATTTAATGACTATCCAGATAAGTTTGAAATTGTTTCACGGCTCACTCCACTTAGAACACCATATTAAGATGGTGTATCTGAAAGGAGTAATCACAGCTTATAAGATATGGTACGACCAAGATAAGTCATATAGATCTTCCAATAAATTAAATTTAGAACAATTGCATTTAATCCTACTAAAATTGACTAAAAAATACCATATAAGATATGGACTAGGAAGTGTCCTAGTGTGTCTAATGCACAGATTTGGATGCAAGGCGTTTATTAAACGTCCTTCCTCTGATAAGATCAGACCCGAATAAAATAACTATTTTGTGTAATGTCCATAAGATATAAATAGATATTATTTCTATAAATTCTTTGAGAATAAAATGTTTATTGCTAAAATTGGTATCCTTATAAAGAAGAGCTAGTCTCTGCGATACCGATAGGAATGAAACAGAAGTCAAAATGTCTCGAAACCACAAAATGTTATTGAATCTTGTATAGACAAGAAATTGAGTGGGAGTGTGACAATAATTCTAATGTCATTTGATAACACATTAATTATTGTAAATTATTTTAGTTTTAAAACAGAATAAGTACTGATTCTGAGAAAGAAAATGTTTGGATTAAGAAGTTCATATTTGAACTTAATTCATTGTTGATCCAATGATTTGCATTGCGATAACAATGTGGCTGTTGCTCAGGCCTAATACCTTAAACTCATTATCGATTCAAACATATATTTAAGAAATATAACGCTTATGTGAAAGTGTTCACATAAGGAAATGTACATATCTGCAAAGTTATAAACGTTGTAATGTTGCTGACCTACTGAATTAAACTCTGTCGCAGCAGAAGTTTAATAGTCACACTAGTTTCATGAGTATACGATACGTGAATGATTGACTCTAGTGCAAGTGGGAGATTGTTGGAGTTTATGCCCTAGAGGCAATTCATTTGATGAGATTGATAACATTGGTGATGTTATTATTTTATTTGGAATGAAATAATATTCTATTATATTATATTTACTGCATAATATAAATAATAATATAATAGAAGTCCTTAGAATTATAATACGGAATTATATAGTTCGAGTAAGACTTGAATTTGAGATTATATAATATGATAAGTATTATAATTCTTAAATGTACCTAGTCGAGTTTTATTGTTTATATAGGACAACAATAAAGCGTTGAGACTAGTATATTGATTGACTGATGATCACATCTCATTGATCATTAATATACGTGATATTAAAGTCAAGATATAAATACGTATTGAAGAATAGCGTATTGGGCTGACCCATCGTGAGATAACTCCATGGAATATAATTAACAGTATCATGAGTTGTTCTCATAGTGATAGTGATATAATGGTCCTCAGACCTGAAATCATTATAATTTTATTCGAAGATATTTATGTTTTGATATCATCTAAAGTTATTTCGTAACAGAGTAATGATAACGGTGATTATTGGATATATCTAGAATCGAATACAAATTATGAATGATCTAGATGGAATTTAACCTTACGATATATTCGTAGTGATATCCATGGGCCTCTTGATTGAGTGAGACTGTGAAATGCATGGCCGTACTCAAATATTGATTTGCTCTGAACAGTCTACTCATCGATCAAGAAAACAGATTAAATTAAAAGAGGATGATACAATCCATGCCTTCAGTTTAATCTAGGATATAACGGTTAAAAGGATTAAATTATATTGACACACTATTCACAACAAGTTGTATTGAATCATCACTATTATAGCTTGGGTAACAATGATGTGTTACTAGACGCCGCTCATTGTTTACAGTCTGAATTTGTTTAAACTGTTGCCAACGCTGTCATAGCCTATAGGTTCACACTTACATGCGTTCCTAAAGATAAGGATATTTAAAATGAGGGGTTTTGACCAATTCCATTTTAGATAAGGGTTAATTGGGTCATAAGGATTGGAGATTATGTCGGTTCTATTATTATAAAGGTCGGACCTTATCATCAATTAATAGATACAACCGAAATCCAAAAACCCTAGATCACAACTTAATCCCAAATTCAGCTAGTACTGACCTATCTTCCTCGATTTGATTCGAGAGTAACGATTGTGGACTCCGATAGAGGTGCTCGACTTCAAGCACTAATTCAATCTGATCTGGAACTGGATTTTGGATTCAACAGCTCAAAATCCCCTTTTGATTCGAATCGAAGAACTGAAAAGATACGAAATTTAATTTCTATCATGGTTTCCGATTACAAATTAGGTTTAAATTTGTTGTCTTCCGCTGTGTAAATCGATCTATTTTTCACTTCACCACACAACTGCATAAGCATCAAATATAAATAATTAGTGCTTACACAGCCTGTCGACCAATCGATCGACATACAATTAAATAATTGGGATTAGTGTACGCCAAATTTCATCCCAACACCCGTGTGGGGTTTTAAATCAACAAACACAGATTTTTATTTGTGCAGTTGGGCGTTGTGTAAAATTTATCATCCCAATCAATATCAGTCAAATCAGTGTATATAAACAAATCGGCCGATTTGTTTATAAATATTTATTTATTCACTTTCACGCTAAAAATTATATTTTTAACGATAATTAATTTATTTCAACCACCTACATTTTATTATCGACTTCACATCAACAACACAAACAAATTTCACAACACATCAAACAAGCATACAAGCCATCCATGGTCTGTGGATGACGGGTGTCGGGTGCTGCTAAGTACCGTCTGCATCCTAGTATATATGTATAACTAGAAAAAGAAATTTAGAGTGAGAAGTTCTCACCAAAGCTAATCCAATTCTACGACACTTCAATTATAGAAATCTTCGTCGTTCTTGCCTTTTGTCACTTTTGTTGCCCGTAGCCACTACATATATAAAAATCACATTTTTCTATTCTTGCTATGTATATAAAAATTCTATTTTTATAATTACTCCATATGGATAAAAATTCTATTTTTACATCGCTACTATATAGATAAAAATTCTATTTTTACATCGCTGCTATATAGATAAAAATTCTATTTTTACATCGCTACTATATAGATAAAAATTCTATTTTTATAACGATGTTCATATAATAAATATTATATTTTTATCACGCTATTCTCTATATAAAGATTCCGCCTTTTCTAATATAAAGATTTCGCCTTTTCATTTCATCACTATAAAATCATATTTTTGCTTCATTATATATATACAATAAAAATCAGATTTTTATTTCGCTAGCATATATATATAAATCACCGCTTTATATTTTTAGAAATCAAATCTTTTCGCCACAAATTATAGATATTTTTATCATTTAAAAATCATCTTTTTCTATGTTAAAAAATCTAACTTTTCTCTTAATAAAAATCTATCTTTTCACTATTAAAAAAAATCCAATCTTGCTTTTTTAAAAATCTAATCTTTTGCCATATACATACATATAAATTTCAGATTTTAATTGTATACATATATAATAAAACTGAAAATAAATAAATATAAATAAAATAATAAAAGAAAAACTCACTAGGATGGTGGCGCCGGAATTGGTAGGTGGAGGGGGAAGTAGGGCTGACCGACGGCGGGGTAAAACGGTCGGAGGTGGAGGTTCTTGAGGTGGAGGACTGATTGCGGGGGAGCGAGGGCGGAGGGACTTCGATTGGCGACTGGGGTTGTATAGGTTTTGGGCTCGGAGGGCTTAGGGTTTCAGGAAACGATGGAGGGAGGATGGCTTAGGCGTCGTCGATGGCAGGGGTGGGGGTCGGAGGCGGCTAACGCCGGCGGTCATCGCGATGGCGGCGGAGGACTGAACGGGAGGGGGAGAGATCGAGTAGCGGGTTTTTTTTCGGCGTTGACTGATTTTGAAGAAGGGGGGTTAAGGATATAGATGGTTTTTTATTTAAATATATATTTATTTTTATTATTTTTAACTTCCAAAAGGTAACTATTTATTTCGAATTCAAAATCGAACCCACCGACTGTCGCCCCTAGCTAATTACCCCCATTCCGAACACAATGGGATATGTATCATAAGCTGATTCGACTGTTTCGATCAGTTTCTGCCAAAATCAACATATAACTCTATATATTGAATTTGAACGCGCATTTCAATTTACTGGGGTTACATACTAACTCGAAAAATCCCCAAAAAATATTTTCTAGCTTCGTATTGACTTTACGGTCCTAATAAAACTAGTTTTATCGAATTCTGAGATCGTTTGAAAAATGGCCATTTTCCAGTCGATTAAAATCAACTGAAACTGGTCAAACGCGTTTTCCTTTGCCACGCTCACATATTGATTCAAAAAATTATGAAATTTGAAACCTAGCAATAATTTGACATCGCGGATCCAACAAAAGGGGTTTCGCCGAAATCCGAGGTCGTTTGCAAAATTCCCATTTTTAAGGGCCTGAATTCCATAGCGACTATTCAGAATTTTCAACTGGACATATCTTCTGATTCCCGCTATGAAATTTTGATTTTTCGGATTCGTTGGAAAGATATTCCCAATTAGATCCGATTATTTTTGGTTTCACTAAAATCCGGTTTGTTTTGCACCCGGTATGTTCAATTGAAGTTTGAAATCGAATTATCGAACTACCGCGCCATTTTCAATTCTATATATAATTATATATAATTATTTATATTCTAACGACGACGTATATAATATATACGTTCGAATTCTATTTAAAATAAATTTCTCGTCGATATTATTTAAAATAATTCATTTTAAATGTTCAAAATTCACTAAAATTGCCAAAACAAAAATTTTAAACTGGCTCGCATTTCCGGGTTGTTACAGTCTCCCCCACTTAAAACTTTTCGTCCCCGAAAAGGAAAAAATCCGAAAGTGGTTTGATTAATCAGCTCTACGTTCGATCTGGCTTCCATTCTCCAACTTTTCAGTTTCTGAGAATTTTCAAATTCTTCAAAAATTTGGCTAACACCCGGAATTTTCGAAAAATTTCGCCATAGCCTCCTTTGTACGGGGAGAGGTTTGGAAATTTATTGGGCTGTATTAGGTACCCAATAAATCCTAATAAGCATACACATATATATAGTGATATATTCTGGTGTTTACAGGGGAGCGTGTATCGATAATAACTCCAGAGAATAAATTCTCGTCACCCTGTCAAAGCCTGAGGGAGTGTGTATTTTAAATGCTCCACAGGATAAATCCTCGTCACCTCGTCCCGTGTGGGAAATAAATAGTCCATATGTCGTATCTAATAACTAGAGAGACGTGATTATTGTCAACTCTAGACCCGTGTGGGTTTTTTATTAATCTGGCAATTTTATCGTTACAATTTAAATAGTCCATATCAGTCATCAGTTCAACCTTTAAAATATAGTCATCGCCGTACAAGCCTCTCGCTCGTATGGTAAATCTTCCACCTCGTCACACAAGCTCCAAATGCTTATGTGGTATATGATGAAGTATGTCTATCTTCCAGAAGTATGCCATGTAATGTAGTTCAAAATTAATCGTTGCTATCCTATGGAGATGTTTATTATTTCACACAGAATAACCAGCACTCCGCATCCAATGGCATTCACAGGAGTTGATATAATAATATTTCGTATCCAACTCATTAAGGTTTACCTATTTGTCGGGCACGCAAATAAAATCTTTACTCAACAGCTATCCAATTTCCTGTTCAAACATATATAATGCACAAGTATATATTTCTAACTATTTTCTTATCAGTTCAATGTGTGATATAATTGAATAAATTTGTTCTGGTTTTTATTGATGATATTCTAATCTTCTCTAAATCAAAGGCCGAAAAGGAACATAACAATGGAAGCCGAAAAGGAATGAAGCCGAAAGTTGTTTAACAATTCAACTCAACTTCCAGTATTTTGATTACGGCTTAAGTTCTTCAACTTTTCAGTTTCTAAGAACTTTTCAAATTTTTCAAAAATTTGGCTAACTCCCTAAATTTTCGAAATTTTTTGCCATAACCTCCTCTGCACCGGGAGAAACGGGAAAATCCCGAAATTGCCATATAGGCCTTCTGATCTCAAAAAGAAAAAGAAAAAGCCAAGCGGCTAGCCAATAGGCTCATAAAATCATCATCACCCAAACAAAACAGTAAATTATGATAAATATGTACCTATTTGTCGGGCAAACAAATTTTATTCTTCTGCTCTAGCCTCCTTGCTATGACCTATTCAATGTAAGTATGTGTATATGCAAGCAAATGCGACCAATTTTCAATACAATTCAATATTCGGTTCTATTAGGCTAAATGGTTCAAAATTATCAAACAAATACACAAACATCACAACCAGCAATCAATTAGTGGATTAGAGTTTCAAATTCATAATTTTGATACATATATACAGAAAATCATGTTTTTGATGCCAAATCACAACAAATAAATCTATCTATATAAGTTTTGGTTCTCACACCAGTCGAATGGAAATATATAGAAATCACACCTTCGAAACACGAACATAAATATTGATGATGTGGCCACATCATCAGAATTACCCCCGGGTGTCTAGAATGTGACTCTATATCTATCCAGTATATTAAAACTTCGAATATACGTTCATGACGCGTATACGCGAAATCTTTATATACTCGATTGTCCAAATTCAAAATAAATAATTATTCAAATAAGTATAAAACGAATTAAATTTCAAAACAAAATTGGTTTTCATTTGAAAAATATATTCTTCACACTCGTTCTAGGATACTACTGATCCCATCTCTAACGAGTCATTCTAATTGGATATTACTAATCCAATATCTAATGAATTCTTTCGTATGGTTCTAATGTGTCTTGTTCTCGAGCTCTGTAAACCAAAGATCTGATACCAAACTGTAAGGACCCGTAACTTCCCCGTGAAGGAAAGAGCGGATACTTTGAGAACAACACACATCGGAACGCAGACAGAAGAACATTTCATTGTTATTACAACAATTCCATCAGAATACAAGAATTTACAGAGTATAATTGAATAAATTACATTCGATAAATATCAGAGATTACAATAAATTACATAGCAGCAGAAAAATAATACAAAGCACAACTGAAGGTGATACACGGATACAAAGCTTTCCGAGCATCGCTCCAGCTGTAAATCAGGACCCTATGGATATAAATCTGCAAAACCAAAACTACTAGCTGCCCGTGATCGAAAATAGGGGCACCCAGAGTTTAGGTTAAAACAATAAACTCCAGGTCAGTCATGGGACTGGTGTGAGAACTAAAACAGTTATTAATCTTTATTTTTAAAGTTAGGTAAATCAAGGGACCACGCCGTGTAACACGGAACGGGTTTCCTCCCAAGAATACCAGTGCATAAAACAAATAGCGCAATGCTAAATAAAGAAAAATGAAGCTGTTATAAGACCCAGGTCCCATCACACAATGCAACGCAAGCCGGAGGATAGGGTTTTTACCTTATAACAGCCAAAGCAAGCGTGATAGGTTAAAAACACATTATTTGATACTATTATAAGTGTATAGTGTCAAAACAATTTTCAATCATAAATATCAATCATCGGCGACATGGGTACCATCTATCATGTCGCCATACTAGTTCTACAATCAAAACCGCAATATCACGTATTGGAAATTGGATTTCCGTCATGAGTCGAGGCAAGGGGCAAGCTCCTCTCCGTTCGAGACACTCTAGCAAATGTCTCAGGACCCCACTTTGATCCTTGGAATCGGCTGGGCCGGTCCTCACCTAACTTTGGAGGATTAGTTATTCCTGAACCTATTCATCCCCTGGAGCAAAACTGGTAATACTCCATATCTAACACCACGGTGTTATCAGTAAAATTAATTACCATTTCACATTCAAATCTAATTAAAGATTTAACTATCGCTTTGGAGCAAAACTGGTGGTACTCCACTCTCGATCACCTTTCAGATTTGATAACTTAAATTATCAATTCACATTTTAATCTAATTAAAGATTCATTAAAACTCTACTTAGTTTTAATCTTTTCAAAAATCAACATCCTATCTTTAACTGGGTTAAAGAACCAATGTCATCTAAAACACGATTCACGACAAACCCAAATCACATTTTTTATTAAATACAAGGCTATGAATAAAAAATATATCGGCTTATATTCAATATCAAATTCTGAAACAAACAAATATCGTATTGGAAATAACGATATGAATATATCTTTCAAATTCCCATAACATTATCTGTATAATCACGGAATCCAACATCGAAACATTCCAAAGACAATTTCGATTCAAATCCATTCCAATTCACGTATTGGGAACATTGATTATTTTTAAAATCACTTTCAAATTCAATTCATTTATTTCAAAAATAAATTGATTTTAATTCTAGTTCAAAACTAGTTCATTTCGACAAAAATCTATTTTTATCTTTTCAAATGTGGAATTTTTCATCCCAGGTCTTTCCAATTCACATATTATGATTTTACACAAATTATTAATATTTTTTATAATTTTATCAAGGCCCGTACAGTCGATTTCCATCAACGGCCATCGAACTGCACTTACAGCGACCTTTTCCAAATTTGATTTGGACATAATTCCAAATCCAACCGTTAGATTTCAAATTTCTAATATTCATTGGAAATCTCTTTTCGATACGAACCCAACGGTTCTGATTTTAGGAGAATCCGACAGTCGGATCTCCCGTAATGTCAATTCGAAGTCAATGGTCGAAATTCATGAACTGCCGTGGCGTGGCGCGTTCTATTTAGGCCATTATATATATAATATATATATATATATTATATATATTTCGTCGATTTCCTTTTTAAAACGTATTTTATAAATCGTTTTAAATTCGTTTTCAAAACCATTTCAACTCTATATTTAATTTCAAATCAAAATTGAATATTTCATATCATTACTATATAAATGATAATATTCTCAAAACGTTATATTTTGAAATCATTACCTTTTCTATATTCATTATAAAAACGAATATAATCGATATAAATATCGTTCACGTCAAAATAGCACAACTCTAATCCACACGGCTTTATATATTTATTTCAATAAATTCGTTATTCTATTCAACAAATGAATATTTATTGTATTCAACACATGAATATATATTTCTTTCAACACACGACTAATCTCAACACATGAGTACTGTCAACACATCACTATTTTTGTTATGTAAAATATTTTACAAAATTGTGGTATCTATTGTTTGATTTTCAATTAGACTCCAACCATAAAGTAGTTCTAATTTTAAATATGATAAAGATGTAAATTTTATTATTAAATTATTTTACTCAACATATGAATAGTTTCAACACATGAACATCGTCAACACATGACTATTTTTATATTCAACACATGAATTTTCTTTCATAATATTCTTTATTTTCCCGATTGGAATGAGGCCCAATCTATCACCATATAATGTTAATTATATGGATTCCATACAACACATGTATATAATAGCAATGATAAACAATCAACCATCATCCAAGGTACACCACACAACTGCATAAGCATCAAATATAAATAATTAGCGCTTACACAGCCTGTCGACCAATCGATCGACATACAATTAAATAATTGGGATTAGCGTACGCCAAATTTCATCCCAACACCCGTGTGGGGTTTCAAATCAACAAACACAGATTTTTATTTGTGCAGTTGGGCGATGTGTAAAATTTATCATCCCAATCAACATTAGTCAAATCAGTGTATATAAACAAATCAACCGATTTGTTTATAAATATTTATTTATTCACTTTCACGCTAAAAATTATATTTTTAACGATAATTAATTTATTTCAACCACCTACATTTTATTATCGACTTCACATCAACAACACATCAAACAAGCATACAAGCCATCCATGGTCTGTGGATGACGGGTGTCGGGTGCTGCTGAGCACCGTCTGCATCCTAGTATATATATATATAACTAGAAAAAGAAATTTAGAGTGAGAAGTTCTCACCAAAGCTAATCCAATTCCACGACACTTCAATTATAGAAATCTTCGTCGTTCTCGCCTTTTGTCACTTTCGTTGCCCGTAGCCACTACATATATAAAAATCACATTTCTATATTCTTGCTATGTATATAAAAATTCTATTTTTATAATTGCTCCATATGGATAAATATTCTATTTTTACATCGCTACTATATAGATAAAAATTCTATTTTTACATCGCTACTATATAGATAAAAATTCTATTTTTACATCGCTACTATATAGATAAAAATTCCATTTTTACATCGCTACTATATAGATAAAAATTCTATTTTTACATCGCTACTATATAGATAAAAATTCTATTTTTATAACGATGTTCATATAATAAATATTATATTTTTATCACGCTATTCTCTATATAAAGATTCCGCCTTTTCTAATATAAAGATTTCGCCTTTTCATTTCATCACTATAAAAATCATATTTTTACTTCATTATATATATATATATATATATACAATAAAAATCAGATTTTTATTTCGCTAGCATATATATAAAAATCACTGCTTTATATTTTTAGAAATCAAATCTTTTCACCACAGATTATAGATATTTTTATCATTTAAAAATCATCTTTTTCTATGTTCAAAAATCTAACTTTTCTCTTAAACAAAATCTATCTTTTCACTATTAAAAAAAAAATCCAATCTTGCTTGTTTAAAAATCTAATCTTTTGCCATATACATACATATAAATTTCAGATTTTAATTATATACATAACTGAAAATAAATAAATATAAATAAAATAATAAAAGAAAAACTCACTAGGATGGTGGCGCCGGAATTGGTAGGTGGAGGGGGAAGTAGGGCTGACCGACGGCGGGGTAAAACGGTCGGAGGCGACGGTTCTTGAGGTGGAGGACTGATTGCAGGGGAGCGAGGGCGGAGGGACTTCGATTGGCGACTGGTGTTGTATAGGTTTTGGGCTCGGAGGGCTTAGGGTTTCAGGAAACGATGGAGGGAGGAGGGCTTAGGCGTCGTCGATGGCAGGGGTTGGGGTCGGAGGCGGCTAACGCCGGCGGTCATCTCGATGGCAGCGGAGGACTGAACGGGAGGGGGCGAGATCGAGTAACAGGGTTTTTTTTTTTCGGTGTTGACTGATTTTGAAGAAGGGGGGGGGGGTAAGGATATAGAGGGATTTTTATTTAAATATATATTTATTTTTATTATTTTTAACTTCCAAAAGGTAACTATTTATTTCGAAATCAAAATCGAACACCGACTGTCACCCCTAGCTAATTATCCCCATTCCGAACATAATGGGATATGTTTCGTAAGCCGATTCGACTGTTTCGATCAGTTTCCGCCAAAATTAACATATAACTCTATATATTGAATTTGAACGCGCATTTCAATTTACTGGGGTTACATACTAACTCGAAAAATTCCCAAAAAATATTTTCTAGCTTCGTATTGACGGTACGGTCCTAATAAAACTAGTTTCGTCGAATTCTGAGACCGTTTGAAAAATGGCCATTTTCCAGTCGATTAAAATCAACTGAAACTGGTCAAATGCGTTTTCCTTTGCCACGCTCACATATTGATTCAAAAAATTATGAAATTTGAAACCTAGCAATAATTTGACATCATGGATCCAACAAAAGTGGTTTCGTCGAAATCCGAGGTCATTTGCCAAATTCCCATTTTTAAGGGCCTGAATTCCATAGTGACTATTCAGAATTTTCAACTGGACATATCTTTTGATTCCCGCTATGAAATTTCAATTTTTCGAATTCGTTGGAAAGGTATTCCCAATTAGATCCTATTATTTTTTGTTTCACTAAAATCCGGTTTGTTTTGCACCCGGTATGTTCAATTGAAGTTTGAAATCGAATTATCGAACTACCGCGCCATTTTCAATTCAATAAATAATTATATATATATATATAATTATTTATATTCTAACGACGACGTATATAATATATACGTTCGAATTCTATTCAAAATAAATTTCTCATCGATATTATTTAAAATAATTCATTTTAAATGTTCAAAATTCACTAAAATTGCCAAAACAAAAATTTTAAACTGGCTCTCATTTCCAGGTTGTTACAGAACCAATCGTTAAAAATAACAATTTGGGTTTCACTGAAATTAAACGACGTTTAATTTCATTAGTTCAAACGATATATGAATATATATCATCAACCAGTCAATCATTAGCAACCATAGCACAAAAAAATAAAAACCCAACTTATACAAAATATAAGCGGGGAGAACTGAGTGAGTTTAACTCACCTTGCTTTGATTCTGTCGTTAAATCAGCTTGTTTCAGTTAAATTAAACGACATTTAATTTAACTGAAAATTCCAGCTGCTGCCTGCCCTCCTCGGTCCCCTTCCATCACATAGTACTAGTCTTCATGGTTCCGGTGTTTTTCGTTTCGTTGCATTCTGATCACATATGTATTTGAAATAAAAATTCTAAGTTTATACTAATATTTAAAATCAAAGAACTTAAATAAACTTTAATTTTGGGCCTTACTGTTTAAATCTCCAGCCCAACCCAAAATTAACCCAGGCCTACCCATTTGCTTCACTTAAACCATCAGATCCCCTCTTCCTGTCCATTATTCATCCACAGCCTCATAAATGAAGAAACCCTACATGTCCGTAAATCCCAAATCCCAGATCCACTACCCTGTTTTCTCCATTCGATCCCCCTTCAGCTTGATTCAAGCCCAGCTCCGCCGCTACCACAGAGGACCCCCCGAGTTCTGCTGTCAAAACCAACTTCTTCCAGAAGTTCAAGAGCTCTAGACCGAGGCCGAACCCTAGGTCACAAAACAGCTAAGTATTTTACTAATTTTCGAGTACTGTGTTTTTTTTCTTTTACTAAGTAGTTCGAACTATGTTACTTCACCGAGTTGATCTGGTTTTTGTTCTGGAACTAGAATACAATGCGTGTATTTATACTAGAAGGGATTACTGTGAATTTCGAATTGTAACATCCTAGTTATAGACTTAGTTGTGCCTAGATTCTTAGGCGTTTTCACTTTTCATTTCAGTTGTGCTATGATATTGTGGTACTGTGATGGAACCACTGATGGATGTACGACACATAGTAGGCAAATGGTGTAGATTTGTGTTGGATTTTCCATGTGCAATCCTGCACAATCCGAACTGTTCCTATAGGATTAGATTCAGCCATTAAGTTATTGAGTAATTTACATTGTCTTGTTTTGTTCGTATGGTCTGTATTTGAAAGATTTGCATTGTAAAATCAAAGCACAACTGTGTATTAGGATGTTTCGTAGCTGTATAGATTTGGTGTAAAGATTTGATACTCATTGATGTACATATATCTGTTTTCTACCAAATTTGATGCAATTTAATTTTTCTTTCCTGTTCATATTGAAATTTCATAGTTGTCTGTATTGTCTATTCATGATCCATATATATATCTTTCACTATATATTTCTTTTCTTTTCATTATCTTTTCTTTTCTTCATTTCCAGGTTTGTACCGTGATATGAATGTGTGGCAGAAAACTATGCATTGTATGAGTTTTGTATTGGCTTTACAGCATCGTTGATTTATTCGAAATGGATATTTGTTGATCTATATTTGCAATTTGTACATGAGATTTTGTTGTATTGTTGAAGATTTTCTTTCCTTTTTTTATGTATGAAAACAGTGATGTTTTCATGAAATTTTCTGTACCCATGAATATAAAAAAAACTGTTTATTCACTGTTGATTTACTATTTTTGTTTACTTTTTGTATTGGGAATTTGCGTTCTATGAATGTTCAGACTATAGAAAGAACAAGACATGCTTGCCATACTTGAATTCGAAATAAGCTGTTCTTGAGTTGTTGGTTTACTGTTTAAATGGGGAAATTACGTTTTACTTTTTGTTGAAAGAAACAATACATGCTGATATTGAAAATTGAAATGGACTGTTGTACCGAGCTTTTGAGCTGTGTATTTTACTTAGAATAGGTGCAGTTAAATTAATTTGAATAGATTGGCTAGTACTTGGCTAGAAAGAAATGAAATTGAGGTCTTTCATGTGTTACCATGTTGGGTTGTCTGTAGGATGGAGCAAGATAGTTGACGTGCAGGGAAAGAACACAGGAAAAAAAGAAATGGACGTGATGCACGTTTGGGCCGAGGAGATATTAAAAGATTAAAGAGAATGAAATAGAGTCGGCTTGTGAACCATTGGGCTTTGGCTAAAATGTTGAAAATGAAAAGGAAAATAATGAAAAAGAAAAAGAATGAAAGGGAGTAAAATTAATAAAAATAAAAATAAATTATTATCGTCATATGTTCCCAAATGAAATACTGCACCGCTTTAGTATAAACCAATATAGACTTTAAACTCAACGGTTACAAATTCCGGTTTAAATGATATTCATACATAAATAAATATCCTTAATATTTATTTAACAAACGCTATCGTTTATTAACGAATCTCATAGCGACTGTTTAAAAATTTGATTTGGGCATAACTCACAATTTATAAACCGAAATATCGATTTTTCTCTTACATGAGAAAATTATAATCAAACTGATTCACGTGTTTCTCGTTTCACGAAATTCTAACTTACTTTGGGCCCTGTATAGCCGTTTAAAGTTCGAAGTGCCAAATTGCGAAATACTGCGCTGTTGCAGCTCGTTTTATGATATAATTATAAACTAAACGTTCTGACGTCATTTTAATAACGAATATATTTATATAATCCAATATAAACCATATTTAAACCACTTTAAATCGCTCGTTCACATTATACAACAAATTCAACATTTTCCCAATATCCCAAAAATAAAATATTATTATATTATTAATATAATTTAAATATTCAAATTAAAATGGCGAAATCCCATTATTTAAACTCAAATCAATATTTTAAATAAATAAAATATTTCAAATAAATGGTCCGAAAATACGGGACATTACAGGAGATGGGCTGAGAGTATTTAGGCCATGTTTGGGCCAAGAAGAAAAAAAATATACAAAAGGAATTGAAAAGGAAAGGAGGCTTAGGCTAGAAATGTTGGGTTAAAAGTAAAATAAAGAAAATATAATAAAGGAAAAAAGAAAGGAATTAAAAGATAAATAAATAAATAAATAAATAAAAGCAATCATTTGGGTATAGATTCGATCTTGGATTGCAAAACATTTTGTTTCAAATTTTATAACGTTAATAATTCGTTTGGTTTAAAATAAAATGTGATAAATATATAATATGTATATATATATATATATAATGATAAATAACGATATTGGTTTTGAAATGATGAATTGGAATTGAAATAGGAAGTCTTTGAATTAAATTGAAGTTTAAAACTTCATCGATTAATTATATATATATATCTATTAGATAAAATTGTATTTAATAAGTTAAATTTAAATTATTCTTTTTCAATAATTTAAATAAATGAAAAGGTTGGGGTTTATTCATTTAATTTTTAAGATCAGATAATTGATTCAAATCCGATTGTTAGATTATAGTCGATGATATACCATGATATGGAAAAGTAGTTGACTATCTGAGATGCTGTATGGTAATGGGTCCAATGTTTTTGAATAAACATGTAAATGTTATCGACTTAGACCGATAACCAAGATAAAATAGAAATGGTGTTCATATAAATTAATTTGAGTAGATAGGACATAGAAATTAAGTGTGAACTGTGAAGTGACTCGATTAACAATATTTGAATCTGTAATAGAATTTACTAATAAAATTAATGATTGCAGTAACATAAGTAGATTCTTAAACTAAACCAAAATTTGACGAATGTAATATGAAATGACTATTATCCGAGATCAACCATTTTATAAACGACTTTGTTGAGTTTGAATTGTCGAACTGAAATCGACATTATATGTTATGATAATTGATCTTTTGATTGGTTTGATTGTAATACTGTGACATGACCCAATAACTTCATTAGTTTAATTTAGCGTTGACACATTTAATCATTTTGTAGTAGTTCACTGTTTTAAATCTGAAAGTTGAATCTTATATGTGAAACATTTTCAGTAGGTAAGTTTGATAATCAATTAGGATATAGTAATCTATATGAAATATATTGATTTGATTTCTATTAAGTATTATCTGACCCTAAAAGATACTAACGTTGTCCTTTCAAAGAGTCTGGAATCTAAATTTCACTTCGATCCGATTTATTCATGGCAAGTCAGATTATTGAAGATAAAATTGAAGACGGAGTTTAATGCAAGGATTGTTCTGCCAATCCTAGGTAGAATTTGCCCAAGATTGATTTATTGGATGTGCCTTTGGTTTGTCTAGCCCCAGGACAACTCGCATGGACGAATGTCTGATAGAGTTTACCTAATAGATCGCATAAGTTGATATCTTCAAACGTATTTACGTTAGTGGTGGAGGAATTCGTTTCTCTTAGCTTTATACCCGAAATTATTATTGGGGAAGTCAATTTGTGATTTAGCGGGTATGACGATGTAACACTCAAAGTGAATAAAGATATGGTCTACCTGAAGTCAAGTATAGCCTCAAGCTTTACAACTGGGAAATGACAAAAATCGAGCAGGCAGCATGGCTAAGTGGGTCGCCCCCAATCAGGGAGTATTGTAACACCCAGCATTTTATGAAAATTAAATAATTAATAATTCATATGTGCATATATATGCATAGACATAAACATTTAACAGAAAAATAAAATAAAGATAATATGTGATTGCATGTAATAAATACATGCACTGAAAAAGAAAAAAAGATTAATGCTAATAAAAATGTAATGCGGGCATTGAAAGAAAGGAAGGATTGGTTTGCCATCAGTGTAAATATGTTGCATGCGTTGATTTACAAATATCATGCATTAATAATAAACGAGAAAAAAAAGAAAAAAAAGATGCATGCAATGGTTTAATTAAGAGATTACATCAAACATGAAAAAGAGGAATGAGAAAAGAACAATGACCACTATTGTTCTAAGCCTTGTTAACAAAATCCTTAGTAGTCCAGTTGGTTAGAACATGTGGCTTGCATACAAGATTTACAGAGTTCGATCCCCGCCGCCGTCATATTTTTGTTTTAAGGAAGCGGCTAAAATAAACACGTGTTCATAAGAGAAAATATATATAAGTGCACATATAAGGAAAGATATACTTATGAGGAGGTAAAAAAATGTGTATATATATATGAGAATATATATGTCTAGGTATATATATATATAAGTGATAAAGTTCGAGATAAGCCTGCAATAAATGAAATTTGGCAAGAATCAAATAACAGTGCAACACCGTCTGAGTTTTGAAATCGAAATATAAGTTGTGCATATATATATACGTGTAAAATGGTCAATACAAGTTTTGTGACATATAAGGGCCTTGTATATGAACATATTCAAAATAATTCAAGTTGGACACCGTACGCAAAAGAAAGAAAGAAAGAAGAAAAATAGTCGGGGTCAACCTTGGCATAAGGGGGTCGACCCATTTGTCGACCAACCCATATGGGGTCGACCTCAGCACAGATTTGGGCATATTCATTAACGTACCTGGACTATTTTCTTAACTAGGTTCGTTGCTGACTCAGCGCTGCATGTACGATAAGATCCTGAAAACCTATAAATAGGCTAGCAGAGCCTAGCCTAAATCACATATTTCTGAGACGATGTCTATAATCTGCCTTTCTTCTTCCTCCTAAAATCACTTCAGAAATAAAGATAATTAGTTTAGGAAATTCTAAATCAAAATCTGGAGGAAAAGAATGAATAGTAATAAGAAGGTGTCCAGAACCATTTGCGAAGTAAGGTAATTTCATAGATCTGGTCTATTCAATTTTCTTCCTCTTTCTTCCCTTTTTCTTTTAGTAAGAACAATGGATCTGTGGTTGTCAGGTTCTAAATCCAGTTAGGGGAACCATGGAATTGCATGATCTGGAGCAGATTCAGGATTTGTAATGCCAATTAGGTGAGTGGACTTAAGTTATATCATTTTTTATAATGGTACATTATCATTTAACATTCCCCGTTAACATGTCATGTAAATCTGATATAATGGTTAAAAGTGTTGAAATGCTATTAAGATATGTTGAGATATTAATATGATAAAATATTAATATGTTAGAAATTCATATGTTGAAACATTTAATGTGCTGAAATGTTCATCCATTAACATGTATACTTGTTAAAAAAAATACGTGTAGCGATTACTGTTGTTATGATTTCATGTTAACTAGTGAATTATGTACGTGAACCCTTAATTGTAGAAACGAGAATAATTACATGTTAAGTTAGAATAATTACATGATTTGGCGATCACATGTTATTTTGAGATAAAATTAATTAATGTTAGAAAGGGCATGCGACGTAAAATGGGTTTAATATGATGACATGAAAAATATAGATTACAGTAAAAATTTGAAAGAATGGACATGCCTAGACTATATAGAAAATTTATAGTAAATTAAATATTGTAATTGCACTTGGATACGAGGTTAAATTCAACTTGTGGTAGAAGTCTGCCGGGAAACGCCAGGCAAATCCAACGTCCACAACAATTTAATGTGAGTGGTCTAGTGCGTAAATAAAACATGTAACAGTGCTAAGACACGAGGTTAAGTCAACTTGTGGAAGAAATCTGCCCGGAACCGCCAGGCAAATCCAGCATCTATAAGTGTAGGCTTAATGTGAGAGGTCTAACACATAAACATATATATAAATATACATAAATAGTAGGATTGATAAATGAAATTGATTGTAATTAATGGAAATGAATGGAATTGAATGAAAGATAATTTCAACAGTAAAAGGAAATGGGAATGTATGGGGAATAATAATAACCTATTATAGATAAATTACATTAACGAGAATGTTGTATAATAGGTAGGCTTGTCCTAGGGGCAAGTGGGAATTATAACTTAGGTTTAGTATACGATAAAGGAAATCGAATAACTTATGTAATAAGATGGTTGTACTTAATTATAAATTAAGTTATTTGTAAGAACGAGAATCTGAAATCTACGGATGAGGAAAACATAAGTTATATTTATGAAAAGGAAACTTATTAGTAAACCTTAGTTAAGAGAACTAAGTTAACAAGTAAAAAATGACAAGTTGTAGTGACGGTATAAGGGAATTATGATTAAATGAGGAAAAAATGAGGAAAGCTTATGAAATGAAATAAGTTATATTTAATCATAAATAATAAGTGATGTGTTAAACAGAAAACATGTGAATTTAGATATACTTAGTTACACATTAAGTAGAACATGTTATTGTAACTATTAAATCAAACAAGAATATAGAGGGATTGTGGATTACAGACCTTGGATCACAATCTAAAGAATAACATGTTGGGGGCTTATCAATAAACTTAAATGGATTAAGTTACAACTGAAATTAATAAGAAAGAGGAACTTGAATAAGAAGTCAATGTGAATGAGAATAACCAAGATAAATGGAAACCTGATGAGGTAAAAGCAAGCGCATAAAAGAATCTTTAGACATAGGGTCTAATAACATATTAAAATGAGGTGATTTGACCTGTCCACACGTTTGAGGGTGAATCACCCAACGGGGTAGATCATCGTAGTGTCATAGGACACGAGGGGAGTGCACGTCCATCTGATTATTCTGCTCAATATTATGCTGGCTCCGAAAGACTGGAAGGAGAAGCACGCGGCTTCCTAGGATGTGGAGGGTACTCTTGGTAGCCCTCTGTGCGGTGACATGGGTCCTCCTGTGCTTACAGAGGGTAGGTCTACACGTTTGTACCAGTAAGTATGCCTTGATTGCCACGATAATGGGCAATCAAAAGACTGTAGGGTGGCATCGGTGATTCGACGATCTGCGGAGCCTAGTGACTAGGCTAGGTTATGACCAACCTTGTATACCTCGATAGGTCTAACCTTGGAGATAGCAAGTCGTCGGGTACCTACCATTGACTATTAGCTCGTTACGTAATCGCGATGCGGAAAGGCAGAGAACTCCAAGAGACCATAGACCTTTTGCTATTAAGGCTATGGGTGAGGGTGGCCAATTAGGATTTTTAGTTTTTTGGGGTGCTAGAGGGCCAGGATATTAGTTCTCAATCTTGTTCGCCTTTCACTAGTTGAGGGAGGGGTCAAGTGTGACCATAGCCACTGAAAATGCAGACCTTAGCATCTGTTTTTACAGAAATCTGAAAAGCTCCTGACCGAGTTCCGTGTTTCTTGTATAGCCCTCCACGGGACTTGGTGCACAGTAGAAAATATGTGCGGTTAGGGCATTGAGTACGATCAACGATACGTACGTGGGAAAGTCTAGATACGTGCATATCTGCTGAGGGTGGTGTATCGTAGACTTAACGGCATTTCTCTACGATTGAATCTGATTCGATCGAAGATGGTAGTCCGTATGCTTACGTAACATAGTAATGACAGATATATGTTGAACATAACGTTGTTATATAGTGATCCGTATATCACTCTGGCGTAGGATGAGGGACTTCTTTCACTTCTATGACATTACAGCGGAGACCGTGTGAGTGGGGTACCATGGGGTGTACCTCAATTTTGGGGGTAGCAACATAATACTGTACTAGGTTAATCCACTGGGGTGGGGAGTAAATGGGTATGACGTATGTGTAAGCCTCGAGTGTTGTTAACCCAAGTAACCTATAAATAAGAAAATGTGATTGAACGATATATATAGGATTATCCAAAGTGTGTAGTTTAAATCCAGTCACCAGAACTTATGTTCTAACCCCCTCCTCATAACATACTCGCAGGTTAGGTTTGTGGCAGATACATGAGGGCTTTGGATGCTAGTTAGCCAGTATTATTAATACGGTAAGGCTATACTTTGATTATGTTATATTTTATCCATTCCGCTGTGAGATATTTTCTGAGCTCTGACATATTTTATGTCTCTATCTTTTCCACAGAATACCAGAGCAAACCAACACGAGTTTCAATAGATTAGAGTTTTGAAAAAAAAATAGTCTATTCGGAATTCGGGTTGTTACATCCGGTATTAGAGCTTAGATTTAGGATTCCTGTATAAATAGCGAGTGAACGTATTTTTATTTTTAAAAATATAAATATATTATATATATGTACCTAAATCCATAGAGGAAACCACCAAATAGAAAGAGTAGAATATAGTAAGAATAGGGATGATTGTTTTGTACACTAAAGGAATGAATGTGGAAATTTGAGACCCTTAGGAAATTTGGGTAGGAAGTGTACAATATTTTTTGAAATAGAGAAAGGTGAATCCCATTTGTTAGTGTTTCATATTAGTGGGCTTGGCGGAAAAACCTTATAAATTGGAAAAGGTTTAAAAGAGAAAAATGGATTTGGAATATATATAGTTGAGAGAATTGACTTTTGGGAGTGTCTAGGAAAGCCTAGAAAAATTGGAAACCCGCTTCGAGTCTAACCCCATTGTGAACTTTTAAGAATTGAAATTATAAAAGCTTTTGGAAGATGGTTTATGGTGTTTTCAAGTTTTAATCTTAAAAGTTATAGTTTTAAAATATGTAAAGAAGCACATATGAGGTTTTGAAGTAAAATGGGGCATATTTTGTAAATGGTGATTTCTTGCAAATTTTTTTGTCTAAATTAAAATTCTCTCAGTAAAAAGGTGCATATTATAGAGCAGGTATAGCTCGCTAGTTTTCTTATTATATTGCATGAAAGGATTAAAAAGCAAAAATTAGAAAATATTGCATGTTGTTAAAATTCTCTATAAAGAAAGTTTTGAAATCTCTATTCTTTTGACAATCATTTTTGATAAATTGATTTAAAGGAGAAAATTTTGTTGGGTGGACAAAATAAGTTGTAGAAATTAAGAATAGAGTGGATGTTTCACCTTGTACTAAGAGACTGAACTGACCTTATAGGCAAGAACAAGCCGAAAACCTGATTAAGAATTAATTGTCCTTGTCTACTCCAGTTTTTGTGATTTGAAAAAAAATGATGAATGATGATTTACATTTTTAGATATGTTTTTTTTGTTTGGCAAAAGTAAGTTTTGGTGAGGAAAAATAAAGTTTTGATACTTTAAACTTTTGAAAGAAAAGTGAATAAATGATCAAATCGTGTTTTAAAAAAGTATGGAGTAGGTAAGGATTAGTGCCTAGGAAAGACGGGAAAAGTTTTGAGGCTATGAAGTAGATAGCGAGAATTATCTTGTAAAAACGGTAAGTTCCTGTATAATGAGTAATATTGAAAGGCCTAGGGTGTTGCTTGAAATAGTTGTTAGTACACAGCTAGAACTAGTGGTGACTAAAAGACAGTAAATGGCAAGTAAGTATTTAGATCCTGTTGCTAATTTTCATGTTTGGGGTACAGCCCGTTATTGCATTTCTGTTGGGATCGTTCAGGTATTTTATTCTTGTTGGAAAGTTAGGGTAACACCTAAACCTGTCGTGGATCCTATGGTTCGGACTTTGCTGTCAGAGGGGGACATAACCCCCGAGATTCTTGGCCCTTAATAGTAGCTGTTTAGAGTGTCTGTTTCCCTGTTTTAGTTGAAATACTAGAAGGCTTATTTGGAAACTAAATTTAGATCAGATGATTAAATAAGCTAAGAAAAGAGAAATGGTACAACTAAAAAGGAAGCAACAAATTCAGTAAAGCAACAAACATGACAGTTAAAGAAAAATGAAAAGATTATGAGAAAAGATGGATAAGAATAAAAATTTCCAAGATAAAATGAAAAAGAAAAGCTATAACAAAGAATATTTTCTTATGTGCGTTGTGTTTGATAGAAAAATAGAGGAATCTTTATAAATAGTTTCATAAAATCCAAGTACGGTTGGAAAAAGATTGAAAAAGAAAAACGGAAGATGTGAAGTTTTCTGTTTTCCACCTTTTTGTAACATAAGAAATCGAATTTAGAAAATTAGATTTTTCAGAAATTCAAAAACTAAAGTTGCTTGATAGGGTTTTGGATGAAAAAATTGGATGAACTACGCTCTTGCTTAGTAGGAGTGTAGGAAAATTTGGATGAAAAAGCATTTTTGATTTTAAAAATATTGCATTCATATAGAACTGCCAATATATTTAGGATGTGAGCATCATGTTTTCAAAGAATTTTCGAAAAATTTGCATGCACATAGGAGGTACCACTTAAGCATACATGTATTATTATAATATATTTCACTTTGCACAAGTGCACAATGTTTGCAAAAATTGGAAGCACACATGATGGATGAATATTATGCAAGGGATTATCTATTTTACCCTTATCAAATTTCGGGGACGAAATTTCCTAAGGGTGAGATAATGTAACACGTCGCATTTTACGATAATTAAATAATTAAATAGTGCATATGTGTATATATATGCATAGACATAAATATTTAACAGAAAAATAAAATAAAGATAATATGTGGTTGCATGTAACAAATACATGCATTGAAAAAGAAGAAAAGATTAATTCCAATAAAAATGTAATGCATGCGTTTAAAGAAAGGAAGGATTGGTTTGCATGTAGTGTAAATATGCAGCGTTGATTTACAAATATTATGCATTAATATAAATGAGAAATAAAAGAAAAAAATATGCATGCAATGGTTTAATTAAGAGATTACATCAAACATGAAAAAGAGGAATGAGAAAAGAAGAATGACCACCATTGTTCTAAGCCTTAGTAGTCCAGTTGGTTAGAACATGTGGCTTGCATGCAAGAGGTACAGAGTTCGATCCCTACCGCTGTCATATTTTTGTTTTAAGGGAACAGCTAAAATAAACACATGTTCATAAGATAAAATATATATATAAGTGCACATATAAGGAAAGATATACATATGAGGAAGTAAAGAAAATATATGTATATATATAAGAATATATATGTGCAGGCATATATATGTATATATAAGAGATAAAGTTCGAGATAGGGCTGCAATCAATGAAATATGGCAAGAATCAAATAATGGTGCAACACCGTTTGAATTTTGAAATCGAAATATAAGTTGTAAGTATATATATATTCACATAAAATGGTCATTACAAGTTTTTTGTACATATAACGGCCTTATATATGAACATATTCAAAATAATTCTAACTGGACACCTTACGCAAAAGAAGGAAAGAAAAAAAAAGTTGGGGTCGACCCAGGGGTCGACCTAGGCGTGGGGGGTGACCCATGTGTCGATCTACCCATAGGGGGGCCGAACCCAACATAGATCTGGGGAGATTCGTTAACGAACCCAGACTATTTTCTTAACTAGGTTCGTTGCAGACTCAGCGCTGCGTGTACGATAAGATCCTGAACACCTATAAATAGGCTAGCAGAACCTAGCCTAAATCTCATATTTCTGAGACGATGTCTGTACTCTGCCTTTCTTCTTTCTCCTCGGATCTCTTCAGAAAAATAAGATAATTAGTTTAGGAAAATTCTGAATCAAGATTTGGAGAGAAAAAATGAATAGTAATAAGAAGGTGTTCAGAATCATATGCGAAGTAAGGTAATTTCTTAGATCTGGTCTATTCAATTTTCTTCCTCTTTCTTCCCTTTTTCTTTTAGTAAGAATTATGGATCCATGGTTGTTAGGTTCTAAATCCAGTTAGGGGAACCATGGAATTGCTAGATCTGGACCAGATTCAGGATTTGGAAAGCAAATTAAGTGAGTGGATTTAAGTTATATCATTCTTAATAATGGTATATTATCATTTAACATTTCCCGTTAACATGTCATGTAAATCTAATATAATGATTATAAGTGTTGAAATGCTATTATGACATGTCGAGATATTAATATGATAAAATATTAATATGTTAGAAATTCGTGTGTTGAAACATTTAATGTGCTAAAACGTTCACCTGTTGACATGCAAACTTGTTAAAAAGAATACGTGTAGCGATTACTGCTGTTATAATTTCATCTTAACTTGTGAAAATTATGTACTTAAACCCTTAATTGTAGAAATGAGAATAATTACATGTTAAGTTAGAATATTTACACGATTTGGCGATCACATGTTATTTTGAGATAAAATTAATTACATGTTAGAAAGGGTATGCGACGTAAAATGGGTTTAATACGATGACATGAAAAATATATATTATAGTAAAAATTTGAAAGAATGGACATGCCTAGACTATATAGAAAATTTACAATAAACAGAAAACTGTAATTGCATGTAGACGCAAGGTTAAATTCAACTTGTGGTATAACTCTATCCGGAATTGCCCGGCTAATCCAACGTCCACAAGTTGTCAATTTAATGTAAGTGGTCTAGTGCGTAAATGAAACATGTAACGGTGCTAAGACATGAGGTTAAGTCAACTTGTGGACGAAGTATGCCCGTAACCGCCCGACAAATCCAGCATCCACAAGTGTAGGCTTAGTGTGAGAGGTCTACTACATAAACATATATACACACACACACACACGCATATATATATATATATATATATATATATATATATATATATGTTGTAACACCCCACCTCCGTTAAGGACAATCACAAAGGGAATGCCTTAACTTTGGTGGAGCATTTTAGTAAACAGAACAGAAAATTTCAAGACAGATAAACAATACTTGAGAAATTATAACTTTATTACAGCGGAAAACAGAAATCAGTATGGTTACATCTTTACCAAAAACTCAAGTACATAAATATCAGTCTTGTTCAGAAAGTCATCAGAGTACAAAACTTTAAAATCATAATCCCCACAGAAGATGCCATAAGAAGTTAAGCCATACTTTACGCACTTCAATTACTTCAAGCAGAAGAAATCCGTATCAAGCTAAAGTATTCCCTCCTTGGAAAACCTGGGGGGGGGGGGGGGGGGAACGGAAGAAAAAGGGGCGGAAACAAGCAAGGTCAAACATAAAGTGTGGCAAGTCCAGTGACTTTCAGCATATGAACATATAATAATAATTATGACATGAAAATAAGCTGGATAAGAGATAACAGTAACAGGAGCAGCAGATGTACTTAAGTTAAACAGAAGAAACAGAATAATAATACTTTTCATTTCTCTGCACTAATACTAGTATAACAGGATTAGGTGTCACCCCAATGTCTGAACTGAAACAGAAACGGGAACAGAATAATTTGCACATAAGAGAATGCTAGTAATGGGCCTTTACTACCCCAACAGAAACAGACAGAAACAGAATGCTAATAATGGACCTTTACCACCCGAACAGAAGCAGAATGCTAATAATGGGCCTTTACCACCCGAACAGAAACAGACAGAAACATAATGCTAATAATGGGCCTTTACCACCCGAACAAAAGGTACAGAAACAGAAATAGATTAATCCCTACGGAAACGGAATGTAGAATTAGGTGTACATTAGTAAATGGGCCTTTACCACCCGAACAGACGGTACCATGCAGAAACAGATAGGTGTTGCCACCCAACAGAAACAGACGGTACCAACAGAAACAGATAGAACTAAGTGCACCCTAAAACCCTACCCCAAGCGATCGGCTCCCTAATACGTAAATACCCTGTGTCGGCCCCACAGTGGGGTGTATCACTCCCTAAAGTGACAACCAATTGGCATAGACCTATTTACAGATGTCACGGCGTCTTACATCCTCAGAGGCAGACCGGGATCCATGCACGCACATGACCCGATTGGAACGCACCATCAACACCCCTCGCCATTATCAGAATGAACCGTTTATAATTAGTTCAGTAAGCGTGCCCGGACCCTACCTACTGTTGAGTCAAAGTTTTGATACCAGAAAGGGTTACTGACTAATATGGGTTCCAAACAACAGATGACACAAGTAATTTCCCTCCTATCCTTGTGTTCCCAGACTAACAGATTTTAGATTAACTTTTTTACAAGTTCAGACATACAGAGTTCAGATCAACTAGTTCATAGATCAGACAAGTTTTCAGACTAACGGATCAGATATACGGATTTAACATATTTACAGATTTGTCTAACTTTGTAATTGGGCCTACAGATTCATGAAACGGGTTTGTTAAATTCATTAGTCCAATTGGTTTAACCCTATCCACCCAACACATTTTAGACATCATAATTATCCCAGATTTGCATTAATTAAATATTAATGCACAGACCTCTCACATTAGGTCGGTAGCTTGTGGCCGCTGGATATGCCGGGCGGTTCCGGCAGACTTCTGCCATAAGCCAGACATAACCTCGTGTCTAAGCATATTTTAGTTATGCCTACGACCTCTCACATTAGACTGACAGTTTGTGGTTGCTGGTTAAGCCGGTTAGTTCCGGGCAGGCTTCTACCGCAAACAGAGTCTAACCTTGTGTCATAGCCAATTTATTTCAATACAGATTTTTCAGATATCAGACTAATTCTGTTTATTTAACAGATTAAACTTCTTCATAGGATATAACAGATTAATCAAATTTCCATGTTCTACTAAATCTTAGGTCGAGCCTATGGATTTCCATACCCAGATTACCATTATCTAGTTTCAACAGATCAGACAATTCAACATGTAACAGATCTAGCAGTTTGAGCGATTCAACAGATTTAACAGATAACAAATTTAGCAGTTTAGGCAATTCAACAGTTTTAGCAGATAACGGATTAGGCAATTTAACAGATTTAGCAGATAACAGATTTAGCAGATTATATATATCTAAAACTCTATTTACATATCTTGCCCAATCATAAACCCAGCCTAAACTTACATGCCTAAATCAAGATCATAATTCATAATACAATATCTGCCCCAAATTTTAGCCTTAATATTCCCATTTACAGTTCATGTCAAAACTAGATTTAATATTCTAGTTCACCATTTATGTCCAAGACTAATACACATGTAAATCATTCTCTATTATTGCCAACTCAGATTATGCCAACATATTTGCTATGCCAGATTTACTTAATTAAGCTACGCCCAATCCCCGTATAACATGTTTCCACAAGTTCTCTAAATACTCATGAAATGGCCCTATAGGCTCGATGTACATAACAGTGAATGGGAATAAACTAGCAAAGTTACATACTAAATATGAGATCTAACATCATTAAGGGAATAGGGATAAGAAACTAACTACAATAGTTATAGGCAACTAACCGCAATAGTCATAGGTGACTAATCACAATAGTTTCTTATTCAATGTCATAGGCAATAGTCTCATAATCATGAATCATAGTCATAGGCAATAGTCTCATAGGCAACAGTTTCATGTCCAATTATGCATTATTCATTATTTGTCCCAAAATTTAGCGTTCGTGCGTTAATCTCTTATGAGATTCGGCGCAGGCTCGTAGTAGCCTAGCTATAGAACAGAAAGAAGAAAGAGGTACAGAATAGTCTTAGAAAAACAGATCTGACAGTTAAGAATATACATAACCTCAGATTCAGATTTATAATCATGCCACAACCATAATTAAAGTTTATATCGGAAAATAACTGTACTTGCCTTTCGTGGTTTTAAGAAAGGATAATAAACTATTGTTGATGCAGAAATGTTGAATTACTCCTCTTTAATTGTGGTTGTAGCTCTAAACTTTGATTTGAGATTTGATTTAGCTTTTAATTCTATTCAGGTTGGAAGAAGATGCATCAGTCCAAGCTTTGATTCCAGCAGAGTAGCGACGCCATTTTTACTTTTACTTAGAACAGAGGCAAAATATAGACAGAATGAAATTGTGTAGAGAAAATGAGGCTAGGGGCTGTTTATATAGGATTAGGCGGACGAATCTAGACAGAAAACGAGACCGGATACATCAGAATGAACCAGGTTCAAAAACTGGGTTTCGGGAGCAGGTCGACCCCCAGGTCGACTCCCCAGTCGACCTGGTCATGGGGAGGTCGACACCCCAGTCGACCTGGTCATGGGGAGGTCGACACCCCAGTCGACCTGGTGGGGGGGGGGGGGGCGACTCCCCAGTTGACTTGGGTATATGGGAGGGAATTTTCTGGCCAGCCTTCTTTGGGTTTGAATTTCAAATTTCTGGCTTTATTTTCGAGCTGTTTTATTTTATTTAAATTCCTGAAACTTCGGAGGGTCATAACTTGGTCATACGGACTCCCTTTTTCGAAAACTCGGACTCGTTTTCAAGCAGAATTTCGAGAAGAACGCAATGGCGCAACCCGTTTTCCTTGATTCTTATTTTAAAATTTAATTATTCTCTGATTTGCTACTTATACGTTCACAGAAAATACGGGGTGTTACATATGTGAATAGTAGGATTGATACATGACATTGATTATAATTAATGGAATTGAATGAAAGATAATTTCAATAGTAATAGGAAATGGGAATGAACAGGGAATGATAATAACCTATTATAGATCAATTATATTAATGAGAATGTTGTATAATAGGTAGGATTGTCCTAGGGACAAGTGCGAATTATAACTTAGGTTATAATATACAATAAAGGAAATGGAATAACTTATGTAATAAGATGAGCTGTACTTAATTGTAAATTAAGTTATTTGTAAGAACGAGAATCTGAAATCTACGGATGAGGACAACATAAGTTATATTTATGAAAAGGAAACTTATTAGTAAATATTAGTTAAGAGAACTAAGTTAATAAGTAAACAACGGTAAGTTGTAGTGACGGTATAAGGGAATTATGATTAAATGAGAAAGAATGAGGCAATCTTATGAAACAAAATAATTTTTATTTCATCATAAATTATAAGTGATGTGTTAAACAGAAAATATGTGAAGTGAGATATACTTAGTTACATATTAAGTAGACATGTTATTCTAAGTATGAAATCAAACAAGAATATAGAGGGATTGTGGATTACAAACCTTGGATCACAATCTAGAGAATAACATGTTGTGGGCTTATTAATAAACTTAAATGGTTTAAGTTACAACTGAAATTAATAAGCAAGAGGAACTTGGTAACTTGGATAAGAAGTCAATGTGAATGGGAATAACCAAGTTAAATGGAATCCTGATGAGGTAAAAGCAAGTGGATAAAAGAATCTTTGACATAGGGTCTAATAACATATTAAAATGAGGCGCTTGGTCCAATCCGCATGTTTGAGGGTGAATAACCCAATAGGGCTGATCATCCTGGTGTCATGGGACACAACGGGAGCGGACGTCCATCTAATCGTTCTGCTCGATATTCCGCTAGCTTCGAAAGACTGAAAGGGGAAGCACGCGGCTTCCAGGGACGTGGAGAGTACTCCTAGTAGCCCTCTGTGCGGTGACAAGGGTCTGTGCTCACAGAGGGTAGGTCTGTACGTTTGTTACAATAAGTATGCCTTTATTGCCTTGATAGTGGGCAATCAAAAGACTATAAGGTGGCATAGGTGATTCGGTGATCCGCGGAGCCTTGTGACTAGGCTAGGTTATGACCAATCTTGGATGCCCCGATAGGTCTAACCTAGGAGATAGTAAATCGTCGAGTACCTACCATCGACAGTCAGCTCGATACATGATTTGCGATGCGGAAAGGCGGAGAACTCCAAGAGACCATAGATCTTTTACTATCAAGGATTTGGGTGAGGGTGGCCAATTAGGATTTGTAGTTTGTTTGTGGTGCTAGAGGGCCAGGATATTAGTTCTCAGTTTTGTTTTCCTTTCACTAGTTGAGGGAGTGGTCAGGTGGGACCATAGCCCCTAAAAATGCTGACCTTAGCATCTGTTTATACAAATATCTGAAAAGCTCCCAACCGAGTTCCGTGTTTCTTGTCTGTCCCTGCCATGGGACTCGGTGCACAGTAGAGAATATGTGCGGTTAAGGAATCGAGTACGATCGACGATACATACATGGGAAAGTCTAGATACATGTGTATCTTCTCTGGGTGATGTATCGTAGACTTGGGGGCATTTCTGTGGGATAGAATCTGATTTGATCGAAGGTGGTAGTCTTTATGCTTACGTAGCATAGTAATGATAGATATATGCAAAATGTAATGTTGTTATACAGAGATCCATACATCACTCTGGCGTAGGATGAGGGACTACGTACACTTTTATGACATTACAGTGGAGACTGTGCGAGTAGGGTACCATGGGATGTACCTCAATATAAGGGGTAGCTACATATATACTATATTAGGTTAATCCACTGGGGAGTAAATGCGTACGATGTGTGTATAAGTCGTTAGTGCTATTAACGCAAGTAACCTAATAAATAAGAAAATGTGATTGAACGATATATGTAGGATTATCCAAAGTGTGTAGTTTAAATCTAGTCACCTGATCTTGTGTTTTGACCCCCTCCTCATAACATACTCGCAGGTTAGATTTGTAGCAGAGACATGATAGCTTTGGATGTTAGTTAGCCAGTATTATCAATACGGTAAGGCTATACTTTGATTACATTATATTTTATCAATTCCACTGTGAGATATTTTCTGAGCTCTGACATATTTTATGTCTCTGTCTTTTCTGCAGGATACCAGAGCAAACCAACACGAGTTTCAATAGATTAGAGTTTTGAAAGAAAAGAATCGGTCTGTCGAAATTTGGGTTATTACTTGCATTGTCACCCATCTAGAGAAATTTCACTTGCTTCTTTATTCTATCGATTCTGTATGCTTCAGAATGATGGTTTGATCCCAACCGTTGGTGAAAATATATTCGATACGCTCAAGCGAAATGAGTGGTCGGTCATGTTTGGCCGGGTTGCAAGATGTTCTTGTTGAACCCAGTATATTCCCCTCTAGAGATACACTATCAAAAGGTGGTTCCATACCTTGTCATAGTTGGAAATCCATTATCCCTAAGCGCCTTGCAGTTTTGTTTGTATACTATGTATGTGAAATGTGAGATGCAAGCATTTCGATAGATTGTAATTTATTAGTGAAAAACCCTAGACGTTATCATAATATCTGATTTTGATATACAGATTATGTTGGTCCTCATAAGGGAAAAACCCGTTCCGTACTTACGACATAGTCTTATAAGATTCCTTTTGTTTCCTTAACTTGTTTTAAAATCGTTTACTCATACCAGTCCCATGACTGACCCAGAATTTATTTTTCGTTGTTTTCCCTAAACTCTTGGGTGCCCAAATTTGTATGGGCAATTGAGCAATTCAGGATTTTTCAGATATTGGAAGGAGCTTGGAGCAAGAGGCTTCGATGTTAGGTATATAGAGAATTTTATTCCATTGTATTATATATGTAATGTACTATGATGATGAATGTAAGTACTAATACCATTATGTATTTTGAATAATGTTATTTATTATATGTTGTTCATTCCGCTGTGAGATTCGTGTTAATCTGATTCTGTTGTATTTTGTCACTCTTTTTCTTCTATTCTACTTTTCTATCTTTTGATTTCTCACCCTCTAACTTCTTTCTATTAACGATCCGGTATTTCCGATACATGAATGGTCGACATGTTATACAGGAGAAGTATTTATGTTGATTTTGGGGTTCAAAAATCCTGGGTCGTTACATTGAGGATCCCTGTTGGATCCCTCCAAATTATTTTCCCTGCATCATAACTTATAATATCATTTAATAAATGCATATGAAATAGAAATTCTGCTCTAATTCATTTAAATGATGAAAATATAAATATTGACAACAAGAAATAATCATCCAAAGCATCCAAACACACAATTTATACTAAAATGGTAAATATTACAATTATATGAATTTTACCACATCATAGTATCTCAGAAAGCATGAGAGTTAACTCACTTTTCATTTTCGATCGACAATTTCATTCGATTTATATAACTTCAAACAAGCATTAGAAATTATATAAAAATCCAGTTGGCTCCAAAGCACTCCATTTCAGCTTGATATCGTAGATATCGTCAATTCGATTCTAACGACTTTGTTTTGCCTCAATCTCATATCGTATGAGTTTGAAATTGATTTGATAAAAAATCAATTGATTTTTAAAACATTTAAACACTAATTATAATAATTAAAACTAATTACCCAATTAAGCCTAGTTAGGCCACCTAAATCATCTTCTTCCCTGCAAACATTCGAACCTGTCTCCAATATACTCCTCCACAGTCGAACATTCCCAAACTCCAAGCTCCCATCATAATACACAAAACCAACTACAACGAGATCGTTGAACTCCTCTTCACCAAAGTTTCCTGCCGACCACTATAACTTTCACCTCGCACCATGCAAAAAATCCCATCTCCGACCATGACACACGTAGTGGCGAAAAAAAATAGTGCTACAGTTTTTGCTATTAAAACTTACCAACCTTCAGTCAACGAAGCCCCTTGCCACCACAAACTCCTCCGTCACCTCACCTCCGGCCTCCCCTAGCTCCGATAAAAGTTATCCCTAACTTACGCTGCATGAAACATAGTGAAAAAGACCCAAAATTAAGCATATAAAGTGAAGCACTTTAGCATACAAACCCAACAGATCCAAAATCATTGGATTTAATTGAATTTTCAATTCTATATAAATTATTGATGAATTATCGTGGTGGCGGCTATTTTTGCTGATGAAAATTCATTAGGCCTTAGGTAGGATGAAGGGTTATTTATAGGTAAAAGGGAGTTAGATAATTTCTAATATTATATTCATTTAATTTTTATATCGGGCGTTATAAGCTCGCACAACCTCGTAATCCGTATGATTGCCGTGAATATGACATCCTGTCATATTTCAATATTTCAGACATGATGAAACTGGTTTTATCGAATTTTGAGACTATTTGAAAAACACTAATTTTAATTTCAAAACGTAAATGAATGCACATTAATATTGCACATGATCACATAATAACTCCAATTGACTCAAAACTTGAAATCTTACAATAATTAATCATTATGAATTTTATAAAATTAGTTTCTTTGAAATCCGAGGTTGTTTGAAAAATGACTATTTTCACATGTTAAATTAAATCAATAAAATATAATTGACTTAAAAAATATCAAATCCATTGTTAATAAATTATTACTAATTTAAATAGAATTTATATTTTTTGTAGAATCATTTTCCATTCATTTTTTAACTTATAATTCGATATCGTTTATATGCATAAGTCCTATAACATGAAATTTATATACATAAGTCACTCGGCTCCATGTACCCTGACTTACTCAATTTATATACATAAGTCTCATAACATTAAATTTAAATAATATTTATTCCTTTAATTCGAACAAACACATAATCTTCGTGTTCTACATGCTATATATGTATTTATAAGCAAATCTTGAAATTCCATCACTTAATTCCTTCTTTAAAATGATCGATACACCATTTCATTTAGTTTTAAATGATTCACAATCAATATCTTTACATTTAATACATACTCCACACACATATACATTCACATTCATCCAATTGTTTTTAAATCCATTTACTCACTTTTAATTTATAAGCGAAGCAACTTAATTTCTTTAAAATCTTTCCATTTTATTTAATAAATCGTTATAATTTATAAATGACCATGCTGCGATTTTCTGCAAATTTGATTTTGCAAAATTCAAAATCCACAATATAAAATATCGATTTTCTCTTCCATTACAAAACTATAATCCAAAGGATTCAGAAAATTCTTGTTTTAAAGAATTTCGACTTATATTGGACCATATACATCCAATTAAAGTTCTAAACGTAAAATTATGAACTATCGCAACACGTCGAGCTCATTTTTAATTAAAATTTACTTATACGTTCAACTTTGTTCAATTAATAAATTTTAACTTCATTCTCTTATATTTTAATATAAATTAAGCTATGTTTTCGAAACTAACTTAAATTTTTCGATTATCCAAAATCGTCAAATATTCCATCTAAGATTCATAACTAAGTTATAAAATCATACACAACTCAATTTTTCTATATTCGATTCCATTCGATATTATATCTTGTCCTATCCAATTTTATTTAACTTGGCTTAAGTTAAATTTTAATCCATTTGGTGCACCTTCTTCATTTCGATCTATTTAACTTGTACAAATTAAATTTAAATTTCAAAATTCAAATTCCCAGTATTTATTTCATATCCTTTTAAAATATTTTAAATATGTGCGTATATTTATTACCATTTGAAAATTCAAAACATTTGAAATTTTAAAACATTTTCTCAAACAAATTTCCATTATCAACTTTACTATGGTAGCAATCCATCACTTAGAAACTTGAAAATGAACACTGATTGTTTTAACCAAAAATGGTCAAACACCAAATGATGCTAGAAAAGCACGTCACCAAGTAAATGGTATGAAACTGTGAAGCCACAAACACAAAATAAAAGTAAAAGCAATAAGAAGACAAGATTTTTGTTGTTGTTCGATTCAATGTGAATCTACGTCCACTTTTCAATCACTTTTCATAATTACAAATTTTATCATCTCATACATCGCATTAATTACACTTGACCACTTTTGTGATAATTCTCCACTTATCGCTCTCTTTCCGCTTTAGATCGCACTTTGATCCGAGAAGGAACGGATTGGATCGCGTAATTATGTACTTTTCCTTAGGTCCATCGTGAAAATGATTTTAGATCCGTGCATTAAGGAGGAGCTATGGCGATCAGAGATCACTTAGAGTAGATCGGAGTGTGAATTAGTGGTGCTTAGAGAAGATAAGATCCATCTCATGTTGGAGGAAGGAGGAGAGAAGTTTGGCCATTAATGAAGTTTTTGGTAACTTTAGAGTGGTATAGGAATGGTTTAGGCAGCCCTTCAGGGTAGTGAATCGGTCCCTTGAATTGTGGAATAAGAGGCTATTTATAGAAGAAGTTTGGAGGCGATGGTAGTTTCGTAATTACGGAGTGTAGGGTTTGGCTCGGGCATAGATCTGGCTCGGGCTAAACATTATTTACAAAAATGCCACTAGTCCACTTTACAACTGTGTATAGGTGTCATGGTCCAATATTTACGGTTCTGCCACTGCTGTGTAGTTTGGATCGGGGAAGATTGGATCGGGATAGACTTGGATCGGGCATAGTTTAGATCGAGATATACTTGGATCGGGCGTAGTTATTTACAGAAATGCCACTGCTCTTTGTACTTGACCGATCCAATTCATGCTTCACTCCCGTTCCACTTTATAACAAAGCACCGATCCGCTGCATAATAGAGCACCGATCCATCTAATTCTCTACAAGACCGATTCGGGTAATTACAGAGTGTGCCACCGCTTCACACTTTATTGAGCGATCCAATATATTATAATGTACCGGTTCAGCTTCACATACTAATACCCCGATCCAGTTATTTGAAGAACATGTGCCGGTCCACGTGGCAAATACATGCCCGATCCATTTCCTGTTCTGTTATACACTGACCCGATCCAAACCCGCGTAGGCCGATCACGTGTTGTTTTCATATAACATGATTGTTGCGTTTTAATGTGGACCAATCCATACTTGAGCTTCCATGTGCTTTTGTATTCATGTGTGCTACGTGCTTGCAAGTTGTTTTTCCAGATACTTCATATAATTATGTTCACTTTTTGTACTGTACTTTCAGGTAACCAATTTCCAATATGCATGTATGGACCGTAACTCTTGTGCATGCTTTGTTAACAGCATGTTGAAGCAATATTGTTGTGGCTTTGTTTCACGCTGGTAACCACTATTATCCATACTAGTCTTCTCATGCGATTTGTTATGTACTAACAGTACACTTTATTCTCATGCAAATATTAATGTCACATCACTTTGTCTTGACCAAATTTCATGTGTATTGTTTCATGTATAGTACCATACAACACAATGTATGCTCATCTTGTGAGCTCATATGCATGCCAATATGCTACACTCCACTTTGCGGATTTGTCAGTGTTATGGAGTTGAGTTGCCATTTTTCATTGTGGCCGGTCTGATGTTTTGATACCGACCCGACGTAGTGCGTCAGTACTGAGCGTCTGACCTGATCCATTGATATTGACCGACCCGATCCATTGAACTGTGTTTTAACAGGGTTAACATTCGCCCCTCGAAGCTTGTATTTTTTGCTTGCGAGAAATACGGGCTTTCAAATAAATGTTGCTGTTGATATATTATGCACTGAGGTTCAGTTATAACTTTTGGCCTTACTATGGCAAACCATTCTTCGAATTTATATGCTTCATATCACCTGTTTTGTAATCAAAACAAGCAACTGCACAATTTCGGACTTATACTTCACTATCGGTCATCCATATCGATAGCGGGTTAGTTAATCATCAGAAAATGAATTATAGCAAATTTTATTCGTGAATTGAATAAAGTATCTGCATAGAATTTTATTCAATGGTTTATAACCCATCAAATGCTGTCTGCACAGATACGATATTCTAATTCAAATCCGCTTTAACGCTTGAAATCAACTAATCGACTAAGGTCGACTTTGGATTCCAAATGCTATTATTTTAATGAATAATATGATGGTGGACAACATTTCATATTTGAGAAATGCGTATTTGTGGTTTATTTTATGCTTCTATTCGGAGAAGTCTTTGATTATTGGTGCCCCGGCTCTGGAGGTCATCACTAGTCTTCATTATGAGAATTTTTTTTCTATAGCTCAATTTTTGTTTGCTTTGTTGATCAGTTTTGACGTTGGAGATTCCATTGGATACCCCGTGTTTTGGAGAGGTCATTTTAATCCAACGTTCGTCTTCTCCAGTTGACTGACTTGACATTGTAGAGTTCATTGAAAGTTGATCTCTACTAAGGAGAAGTTTCTTTTTCTATGGAAAAGACTTTTTGGTTGTCGCATCGTTTTGCAATGCTAACTCCAGTGAAGTTTGGGTGAGGAGTAGGTTGCATCGATCCGCAGAGCGAACACCAGTCATCGGTTGGAATCACTTAACTCGGTGAGTGATCGCTGCCTGACTGAGTTGCCCTGAACTCCAGCGAACCTTTGATTAAGGCTATATCGATCCATGGAGCGGGTGTCAGTCATCGGTCGAAGTCACTTAACTGTGGTAAGTGTTCGCTACCCTACTGAAGCATATTGGACCTCCATGAACCATGAGGTAAGGGTTTTTTGATCCACAGAGCGGGCATCAGCCATCGGTCAGAGTCACTTAACTTTGGTAAGTGATCGCTGCCCGGCTGAAGCACTTGGAACTCATGAACCATGAGGTAAGGTGGGATTGATCCATGGAGCGGGCATCAGCCTTCTGTAGGAGTCACTTAACTTTGGTAAGTGATCGCTGGCCGGCTGAAGCACCTGGACCTCCATGAACCATGAGGTAAGGTGAAGATTGCATCGACCCGCAGAGCAAACGTCAGTCATCGGTCAAAGTCACTTAACTTTGGTAAGTGATCGCTGCCCGACTGACGTGCCCTAGACTCCCGTGAACCTTTGGGGGATGAGGTTTTGAATCCGGGATTGCTTGATGCTTTATTGTGCGTTTGACTTGTCGGGGCTCTCTTGATCAACCACTAGGTTGGAATTATTGAGCTGTCTCACTTAGTCGGGTTGTGAGAAAGTAAGTGCTCGTTAAAGAGCCTGTAATGAGAAATCGTCTGTTAGCAAATTTTCATGTAAATTGGCAAGACATAGATTTATACAGGCAGGTAATACTTCATTCATTGTGCTATTGTTCGGTAAAATGCATGTAAATCACTACAGAATATTTACAAGAAAGTAGAACATAACAAAAAGTAAAGTAATGCAGGCAGTAAAATAAATGCGATAGTGGTCGCTTATTCTGAGCCGTGAATATTAGATCATCATCAACGGTTATCAGTTGATTATCAGCCTTGGCATTGTGTGAGCAGAAGCTATGCTGCCTGGACCGGATGGTCATTTGATGCCCCTTGAACCTAGATAATCGCAGAAGGATTTGCATCTTGAGAATTTTTCACATACTGTTGCAAACGGTTCTTCTTAATCAGCTCTTCGATCAATGATCTTAGTTGTCTGCACTCGTTGGTGTTGTGGCCTGGCTGATTATGATACCGACAAAACTTCCCAGATTTGGTCTGATGGTCATTCATTCTCATTGGCCGAGGCTCTGGATAATCTTCTGCATCCTTTGTGGCAAGGTAAATGTTCTCAGGAGTATCATTCAGAGGTGTTAGATCAGACGAGTCAAGAGGACGAAACTTTTTATTAGCTTTGTTGTCGTTTCCGTTGTTGGCTCGCTTCTGCCCCTGCGTACTCTTCTGATTAGGTCGAATAGCTTCACTTTTAGGAGCCTCAAGGAGTTGGTTACTGCCAATGATCTGAAGAGGTATAGGATTATCATCCACTCTCATGTACTCTTCTGCTTTCTTATAGAACTTGTCAAGCGTAGTCGGTTCCTTCATCTTTATCCATCTTCTGAATTCGCTTGTTTTGTCTATAGCATCGAGTAGAGCCATGAGGACTATGCGTGGTTCCAGATTCCTTACTTCAGACAAGGCAACATTGAATCGACTAAGGAAGGCTTTGACAGTTTCCCCTATCTTCTGCTTCATGGCTGAGAGCGTTATAACGTCCTTGGCCTTGATAGCATACAAGCGGAACTGCTCCTTGAACTTTTTGGTTAGATCAGAGAATCAGTCGATGGATTTGGGTGGTAGCTTTATGAACCATAATGACGCAGCACCTTCTAGATAAAGGGGAAAGTAGGTGCATCTCATTTCGTCAGTCGCTTTAGCTGCACTCATATTCCACTCATATTTGAATAGGAAGTAGTTGGGATCAACGAGGCCGTTGTACGGAGGCAAAGTCGGAGGATTAAATTTCTTTGGACATTCTACTTAGAGGATCCTTTCGATGAACGGAGTCCTATCGGGGGAGAAGTCCCATTCTCTTTCGTCATCTTTGCTAGCTTGATTCTTTTTCGTGGCTCGTTCTATCATGTCCGAAATGTATTATTCAGTGTTATGTTTCTCTGTAAAACTGAGCTCTTTACCAAATGTCCATCTAGGCATATGATCTCGATTGAAGAGCTTAGGTGCTTTACCTTCTCGATGAGTGGGTGCCCCCGTGATAGGGTTAGAGATCTTTCGAGCATTCACTTCGGAACGGTTGTTAGCTTTTGATCTTAATTCTTCGATGTTAGCTTCGTCCCTATCACTTTACCAATCATAATCGTCTTCCATATTGTCGTTGCGGTTTTGATCGGAAGCGGGCAATTTATCATTCTCTTCAAGATCCATATGCACTTTCGAAGGGGTTGGATTTGATCGAGCATTAAGAATGGCGCCAAGTTTCTCCATCATCATTTTAGTAGATGCAATTATTCGGTTGTTGACATTGGCAATAGCGGCTTTCAATTCATTTCTGGTCACACCGGCTCCGCTTTCTGAATTTTCGCCAACTTCAAAGCGATTTGTGAGCGGAGTTTCTTCATTAGCAACATCATCGACTTCCACCATGGTTTTGCTAATGGTCATCTTAGATTTGGCCATAATTTTGAGGAAGGAAAACTTTAATGGCAAAGCGTTTAACCTTATGAGAGTGTGAAAGGAAGTAGGAGAAGCGATTGTTGCCCCACGGTGGGTGCCAAATGTTTTAACCAAAAATGGTCAAACACCAAATGATGCTAGAAAAGCACGTCACCAAGTAAATGGTATGAAATTGTGAAGCCGTGAACACAAAATAAAATTAAAAGCAATAAGAATATGAGATTTTTATAGTGGTTTGATTCAATGTGAATCTACATCCACTTTTCAATCACTTTTCATTATTATGGAGAGAATTACAAATTTTATCATCTCATACATCCATTAATTATACTTGACCACTTTTGTGATAACTCTCCACTTATCACTCTCTTTCTGCTTTAGATCGCACTTTGATCTGAGAAGGAACAAATTGGATTGCGTAATTATATGCTTTTCCTTGGTTCCATCATGAAAATGATTTTAGATCCGTGCATTAAGGAGGAGCTATGGCGATCGGAGATCACTTGGAGTAGATCGGAGTGTGAATTCATGGTGCTTGGAGAAGATAAGATCCATCTCATGTTGGAGGAAGGAGGAGAGAAGTTTGGCGGCCATTAATGAAGTTTTTGGTAGCTTTAAAGTGGTGTAGGAATAGTTTAGGCAAACCTTCGGGGTAGTGGAATCAGTTCCTTGAATTGTGGAATAAGGGGCTATTTATAGAAGAAGTTTGGAGGCGATGGTAGTTTCGTAATTACGGAGTGCAGGGTTTGGCTCGGGCATAGATCTGGCTCGGGCTAAACATTATTTACAGAAATGCCACTGGTTCACTTTACAGCTGTGTACAGATGTCATGGTCCAATATTTACGGTTCTACCACTGCTGTGTAGTTTGGATCGGGGTAGTTTGGATCGGGATAGACTTGGATCAGGCGTAGTTTGGATCGGGATAGACTTGGATCGGGAGTAGTTTGGATTGGGCGTAGTTTGGACCGGGCGTAGTTATTTACAGAAATGCCACTGCTCTTTGTACTTGACCAATCAAATTCATGCTTCACTCCCGGTCCACTTTATAACAAAGCACCGATCCGCTGCGTAATAGAGCACCGATCAATCTTATTCTCTACAAGACCGATTTGGGTAATTACAGAGTGTGCCACCGCTTCACCCTTTATTGACCGATCCAATATATTATAATGTACCTGTTCAGCTTCACATACTAATACCCCGATCCAGTTGTTTGAAGAACACGTCCCGACCCACGTGGCAAATACATGCCCGATCCATTTCCTGTTCTGTTATACACCGACCCGATCCAAACCCTCGTAGGCCGATCACGTGTTGTTTTCGTATAACATGATTGTTGCGTTTTAATGTGGACCAATCCATACTTGAGCTTCCATGTGCTTTTGTATTCATGTGTGCCACATGCTTGCAAGTTGGTTTTCCAGATATTTCATATAATTATGTGTTCACTTTTTTTTACTGTACTTTTGAGGCAACCAATTTCCAATAGGCGTGTATGGACCGTAACTCCTGTGCATGCTTTATTAACAACATGTTGAAGCAATATTGTTGTGGCTTTATTTCACGCTGTGACCACTATTATCCATACTAGTCTTCTCATGCGATTTGTTATGTACTAACAATACACATTTATTCTCATGCAAATATTAATGTCATGTCACTTTGCCTTGACCAAATTTCATGTGTATTGTTTCATGTATAGTACCATACAACACAACGTATGCTCATCTTGTCAGCTCATATGCATGCCGATATGCTACACTCCACTTTGCGAATTTTTCAGTGTTATGGAGTTGAGTTGCCATTTTTCATTGTGGCCGGTCTGATGTTTTGATACCGACCCGACGTAGTGCGTCAGTACTCTGCGTCTGACCCGATCCATCGATATTGACCGACCCGGTCCATTGAACTGTGTTTTAACAGGGTTAACACTGATAATCCTGCAGATTTTATCAGAATTATTTTCTAGCAATTGAGCTGAGTTCGGTGCTTTATCACTTTCAAAATCCATTTAAAATGATTCTTATTCAAAGCTTTCTTCAAAGTAATGCTATATTACTTTATAATACTTCAAAAAATATTTTCTGAACATCCATGATTTAAATTCTCGATTCTGGTCTGAATCCAGTTTTAATGTAGCTCATTTGTACATTCCACCGTTGTACAAATTCTATTTGGTTATATACAACCATCTTAATCTTATAATCTCATTTGATTATAATAATGACAACCAACCACATCAATAATTTCAGGAAATTATTCCTTTATATCCAAATATAATTTTGGGTAAAATTATTTCATTTACCCACTTAAAAATAATACTGCATCAAATTGCTCTGTTCAAGTGTTTAGAAGCATCTACCGATACAGTTGTACATTATGTATCGACCAAAATGCATAAACTGCTTAACAAATCATTCAACATAATATAAAACAATTTTATATCACTAACAAGTACGTTCTCTCATATATATACATATACACTCAAACTAAATTTAGGGTATTACTAACCCTATCTCTATTGAGTTACCCCACAGAGCCAATGTTAATACTTAACCTTCTTCTCTGATATAAAATTGTAATGACCAAACTTTTCTATACAGTTTCTTTGAGAATTAAGATTATAAACCATGAACTGTTGTTTTAATTATGGAAAAGGGTTTTGTTAAATATGTTGGAAGAATTTAAAGAATTTAAAATATTTGGTATGGAATTTATTTAATTATTTCCTATTTTAAGTAAGATATTGGGAACTTGGAATTTAAAAAGGAAATGAGTTTGAATAGAGATGGCCAGCAAATATTCAATATGAAATTCCAGGATGGGATGAATGCTATCAGAAAACATTTGAAAATATTTACATCAAGATTCTAATAGCATTTATCTGAGTTTGTGAATTGATATCAAATATAAGTCGATTAAACTTAATTTAAACTTATATTGGAATATCGATCGTTTGAATTATCATGAATGGGAATTTAAAACCAAAATAAGATTTGGTAGTTTAATTTTTTTTTGGAAAGGATAAAAAATGAATAAAAGAAGTATATTTTGAATTATAAGGTTGAATATTGAATTTCAAGGAAAGGTTAAAGTTATAATGGGTTTAAGGAAATTAGAATGAATCCAACCTTAATTTGAAATGAATAGATAACTGTTTGGAAGGAGATTTGAATTGAAAAACTTATGTAATCCATAGTTATTGTTTTTAAATGCGCTTATTACTTGGAAAGATCAGGATCGAATATATGTTCGAAAACCATTCCAAGTAGTAATACGATGTTATATAGAAATTAAAGACTTGGAAATCGATAAGTAAAGACCGAGAATCTTCGAATTGTTTGGATGGATTGTTGATGTCACGGTTGGGCCGATCACCCAATACTAGGTTATAAGTGGCTTGAGATCTGAATATATTTAGGGATTTTCGGATTGTTGTTTCGTACAGACCCAGAACAGATTTGTATGGATTGTGCGTTTGACATTGTAATTAACTGCGTAACACTGATTTCCATTAATATATATAGTATTTATGGTAGTAAATTTATTCTTTTCTCTAAGACAAGTAAACTTAGAGGTTATGTATTGATAACAATCAATGACATGTTGTGAATTGACAATGTGGCATACTCAAGTTATGAAATGATCTAGTGATGATCAAAGCATGGCTTGTTGAAGCGTAGCTTTGTGTATATAATGACATCGACGAACCTCACACCCCGGATTGATGGTAAACTGGCGGTTAGGTTGTATACATATAAATAATCTCTGTTGTAACTCGAAAGCTTTGGCGGTGGATCCACATACGAAACCTGAGGAAATAAAGTATATACAGTGTCCGAGTCTGGATGAAAACAAGGATAAATACTTCACGCTCTGTATTCGGTGTCTAAGTCTGGATGTTAACCGGGAGATACTTAGCTTGTGTCCTCGATCAATCTTTCATGCCAAGAACCATTATGTTGGAAATCCAATAACTAATACGAGCCTTTCATTTTGTTTGTAAACTATGTATGTAGGCATAGTTATTATGCTTGCTAAGATTAATATATTTATTTGTGAAATGGTTTTCAACACTTTGCACTAATTATAGTATTAAAAGAGGACTTTCACGTATTAAAGCATTATTGGTTATCATAAGACAAAACTCACCCATTTGGTGTGCGCTTGTATTGTGTGTTGTGGGACGAGCTTATGATAGATTCATTTTTTCAAAGTCATTGCAAATTTCTATGCATAGGGATTCACATGGAGTAAACCCATTCCGCGTTAGTGGCATGGTCAGGTGAGTTTCCCAACTTTAAATAAACCCTAAGTAATAACTGTTTTGAGTTCTCACACTAGTCCCACGAGTGACTTGGAGTTTATTGTTCCCATGCCTAAACTCTGGGTGCCTACAAATTTTACATTGGCAGCTAGTAGTTTAGTTTGCAGGTTTAGTCTTCAGAGATGGATTCAGATTGGGAGCTAGAGTTATGTTTGGGTTTGTCTTCTTCCACTGAGCTTATGTTGTACTCTGATTCCTTGTAACTCCGATGTAAAATTTTGTAATGCAACGAAAAGTTATGTTATTTTTATACAAATATGTTAGTACCCATAACCATCCGTCTTTATGAACGATTTAAGTTGGTTTAATTACCGATGAGAATCAGAAAAAAAAGGCAAGTCGTTACAGTTGGTATCAGAGCTTTGGTTATACAAAGCTTGGCTTATTGGGTTTAAAAGCTCATTAGAGATAGAGTAGCAATAATCTAGAATGAGCGGAATAGACACAAGAATTTCTTTAGAGAGCGCGTATTTTAAAATATAAGTTATTTTGAAATTAAATAAATCGTTTTGAAAAGCGTAATTGTTTTGAAATATAATTTATGAGAAGAGTTTTGAGTATATTATTGGACATCAAAATTCGGACTATTTAGTACGTGAATATTTTGCATATACGTCTAATCAATGTATATACGAAGTCCAATATATACTAGACAGATATATAATCACATTCTAGTCGCTTGGGGATGATTCTAGTGATTATTGCATCATCATCAGTATTATTTTTGAGTTTCGAAAGTGGGATGACTATATGATTTCAATTGAAACGTAGAGAAATACTTGAAACCAATTACATAAGCAATTGAAATTGTTTGGAAAAATTCAAATAAAATGTTTTGATAAATTAATATGAATAGGAATAAATAAGCGAAATTTAAACAAGTGACACATTCGTTGCTTGTGAAGCATAAAATTGAACTTGCAAACGAATTAAGATGAAATTTGGAATAATTTGAATAAAATTTGAATAGTAATGGATGTTTTGAAAATAACTCTACTGTAACACCCCGCCTCCGCTAGGATCACTCGCAAAGGAATGCACTAGCTTTAGAGGGACATTATTGGTAAACATGCACAGAAATATCACAAGACAGAACATATAAAATAGCGGAAGTAAAATCAAACTTTCATAACATGAATAAATAAGGTCTAAAGCCTTTTACATCAGAGTACATCAAAACCTGTCTTGCAATAGTAAAGAAGCATAAAGACATTTTCATAAATTATTCCCCAAGTAAAAACAGTAAAGTAGCCATTAGCCAAGAAAAGTCCAAGCCATCCATGATGACCTTCAAGCAGAAGAAGTCCGAACTAAACAACAGTATTTCCTCCCTGTAACCTGGGGGGAACGGAAGAAAAGAGGCGAAACAAAACGGGTCAGTCAAAAAGACTGAGTAAGCCCTATCTACTATTAGCATAAAAACTAGTAAAGTTAACTGACATGAGAAACTGAGATGAACATAAGCATGATAACAAGATAGATAAGCTAAATCAAAATAACAGGATGAACTACTGAACTCAGATAAACTAAGGTGTCATGATAAATTACGATGTCAAGATAAAACAAGGTATCACATCGTCAGGTTTCTATCAAGTATAATATCCCCAAGATATCAGTCACGTATAACGCCCCGTGATATCTATCCTGTATTTTAGCTCTGCACCTACCGTACTAGTATCCCCACCGTGTCATGTGTTAACCAAGAATGACCCTCACTCAAAAGTCGTGTAATGGTCCATGTCAACCTAATATATCGCATATATAGGTTACTCAACTTGTATGTTTTATTCCATGTAAATGTTCAGTCCCTTGCTGTAGACCATACGTGCTTTCCCATGAGATTCTATATTACTTTAACATAGTTCCATGATCCTTAAGATCGGTTTGGAATGTTAGCCTAAACCTAGCTAGGGTCTTCCAACATGAATTATTGTTTGTACAACTAGGACTTATGCTACCTAGGGCTGCTAGGGATTATGCTTACCTATTGCACGTTTTCGTATCTCGGTTTGGGTTCAACCACCTAGGGCCACTAGGGATTACGCTAACCGCCAACCGCGCCCTTTTTCCCACGCATTCATCGTGAATCGCTTTTCCATGACTGTATGCACATGTATCACATCGTGCCATCCGAGTCCTGTCACAGGGCAAATCAAGAAATACAGGACTCGGTCGGGAGCTTTCGATTTATCTGCCGATGCAGATGCTAAGGTCTGTTTTTCTTATACGTGGCTATGGTCCCACGAGACCACTCCCTCAACTAGTGAAAGACAAGACAGGATAAATCCTGTATGAGAACACAACACTGGCCAACCCACATCCAAGCCTTACCGCAACCATAATTAGATAGCAATTATGGTCTTTTGGGTGTTCTCTGCCTTTCCGTACGTACACGCTTGACCAAAGATGGTAGGTAGCCTGACGAAATGCTATCTAGGGTACGACCGTGTATCGTCGACTATCCCCTATTAATCCCCGTCTTTAGGTCGCTCGTATAGCAACCAAGGCATACTCTTGGTTCTTCTAACGCAGACCTTAACCTCTCATGAGCCTAGTATAATCACCTGGCAGCTCATAGAGGGATACCAAGAATATCCTCACGTTCCCCGAAGCCGCTGCTTCGTTACCCAGTTCGCTGGAGCCTTTATCTAAATCAGATACTTGCTCCTACTCGTATACTTAAACGATGACCTACCGTATCAGGTTACTCATCTATCTATGAACTGGTCTAAATTTCCTTGACTAAGAATCATCTAAGAATCATTACTTAGTTATTCTTCAACTAAGGTTTACCACTTAGCATTGTTCCCGTTATCCTTGTTAACTACGGTTATCCACCTAATCCTCAGAACTAGGGTTTACATAATGGATTAAGTGTCACTTAAGTTCATGACTTAACCCGTCTACAAATCCTGTCAAAATTGGCTAAGTATCCAAGTTCAAGGCTTAACCCTACAAACCATGCTCAAGTTGGTTAAGTATATTAAGCAATTCACGACTTAACCTCGTCCAATTATCATTCTAGATTGGTTAAGTATATATTAACTTGACCTTATCAATTTACTTAGTCAAATCGGTCAAGTGTATTCAAGCGATTCGTGACTTAGCCTTATCATGTTTTCACGTTATATTGGTTAAGTATTGGTTAACTTAACCACAATAAATTAACGAGTTAGATTGGATAAGTATAGGTCACTTAACCACATCAATTCATCATGTTTAGATTAGTTAAGTGTTTAACTTAACCCCATTAAACTACCAAGTGGGATTAATTAAGTCTAGGCTAACTTAACCCCATCCGATTTCCATGTTTAGACTAGTTGAGTCTAATCTTAACCCCATTCGTTAACCGTATTTTTCGGTTAAGCGTCATTAAGAAAACTTACTTAACCTTACCAAGTTATCGCGTTGGATTGATTAAGTGTTGGTTAACTTAACCCCATCCACTAGTCATATAAAAATGGTTAAGTGTCATTAGGAAAATCAAGTTACTTAACCTACCCAACCTTGTCATGTTTTGTTAAGTATCATTAGCCTAATCAAATTACTTAACCCATTTGTCCATGTCATATTTGGTTAAGAGTCATTAATCAAATTAACTTAACCCTATCATGTGGCATTAATTACTTAATGCATCTTCACCTCTCACATTAGACTTTGTTGTGGTTACTAGTTAAGCCGGTCGGTTCCGGGTAGCTTTACACCACAACTTGGTCTAACCTCGGGTTCAAGCACAACATGACCAACTTCTCACATTGGGTCCTATTGTTTGCAACTACTAGTTAGGCCGGTCGGTTCCGGGTAGTTTTACGTTGCAAACTCAACCCAACCTCGAGTTGGCCACACTTATATTATCTAAGTGTCATGTCCATCATGTTTCCCAAAACATGTTACAAGTTTTCAAGCATTTGGGTAGACCTAACTTAATAGGTAAATTCCCAAAGGGTAGACCTAACTTAATAGGTAAATTCCCAAGCTTATGTTTTTATGCATACTTACATGTCAACTTCCATGTTATATTTCAAGTCATGTTTTCAAGTTGTATTTTCATGTCATTAGAAATTACCCATAACATAACCCAACACTTTTAAACTCGCATATACGTTCGCGACAACGTAATGGATTAAAAGAAGAGACTTGGCAAATGCATGACAAAAATGGATATTAAGCCACAAGTTAATCATGGTGGCAAATGAGGCACAAATGTGTTCATTAACTTGCATGTTACATTCTTAAGCCTCAAAACATGCATAAACCCAAACTTGGCACATAAGCGAATCATGGTGACAAAAGATATGGAATGATGACTAGTAACTCGCATATATCATCATATAAGGGTTATGACTTCATATGCAAGTTGACATAAAGGTTATGAGGGTTCTCATGTTGCCTAATGCAACATTTCAACATAAAGGTTGTAGCTTTTAGCTCACAAGATCAAGATAATGACTTCATAAACTTGCATGACATGATAGCATGTATCATACTCAATGATCAAACCCAAACTTGCAACATGAACATTTAACTTCATAGTTAATATCTAAGAGTAGGGAAAGGGCTTACATTGCTATGAAGGAACAAAAGATATGACAAAGCCCTTATGCAATCAAATAGACCCAAATTGCAAGCTCTAACATAAAAACCCTTGAGCCAAAATGATCAAAACCCTTGCTTTATGATGCAAAGATAGAAACTTGACTTGAATGCAAGCTAATGACACTCATACAAGCTTGAAAACACTTGTATGCATGGAAAATCTCTCATAGAAACCATTTAGAAATTTTATGAAGAGAGTGGAGGCCATGAGAGGTAAAATTTTGCCATAGTTTAGTTGCATGAATGAATAATGAGGATTTAGGATAGGTTAGGGTCTTATTTATAGATTAGGCAAGTGTTTTAGGCCATAGGATTAAACCTAGATTCAATCCAAGCCATCAAAGCATGTCTTGGGGAAGAAGTCAAGTGTAGGAACCATCTAGGGCCTTTAGATTAAAGATGAACCATGAGAACCATCCAAATGCAAAATCTGCATTTGAGCGAATCGGCCCACGGGTTGACAGCCAAACACCCTGGGTTAACCCCTAGTCGACCCAGCGGGCTTGGGTCGACCTCAAAAATCGGCCGGTTCGGTTATTCCCCTCTCCCAATTCGCTGTTTTGAACATTTTTGCATATTTATTTATTTAATTTTCAATTATATATATATATATATCAATATATATATATATATATTTCTCTGCGCAACCCATTTCACTTAATTAAGTATACTTTAATTTGGGAATTTTTCGTGAAACTTCGCGAGGCCATATCTTGGTCATACGGACTCCGATTTTCGAAAACTCGGACTCTATTTCGCGTATTTTTCCGAGACGAACGCAATGGCATAGCCCGTTTCCCTTGATTCAGATTTTACAGTTTAATTCTGCCTCCATTTATGTTATAACAGGTTATTGAAAATACGGGTTGTTACATTCTCCCCACCTTTTAGGATTTCGTCCCCGAAATCTCCAAGTTAGGAAGAACATATCCTACCATCCATCATCCGTCTACTCAAAACATCATCCACAAGCAACCATTGTCCTTAGATGATTTCTAATGTTGTATGAATACATGCAAAACGTGTGTGTACATGTTCCTTAGCTAATGCTAATGATCAGGCCTGAATAATCTTTCTAATGCAAAATATGTATAGTGCCATGAATCCAACATGTATGCAAATAGTCCTAGTCATATAGATACTATATGCGTGCACAATCATTCATTCATATGCAACAACCGCATGATAATACATTCGATTTCATCCATAAACAAGTATAAATACTCGTGCATATGCAATATGAAATGTGACCGAGTCGAGCTAGTATCTAATGTGTATTCGCGCATCCACGAGCAACCACTTGCAACCACTTGCAACCATATCAATCATAACATGTTTCAAATACATGTTTACATCCATAGGGTTCTGCCTAGAATTCCCTGAAACAGGGTCGAGAAGATAAACAGGACAAACTCCTTACAGGGTTTGTAACGGAGAATAGGACCGAGAGGATGTCCACAAAAGATAGCCTACAAGTAAGCTCTACAGAAAACAGGGATCAAGGATATACTCCCAAAAAGAGATATCATGCGCGTATCTAGTCTTTGACCATCAAAGTCGTCTTTTAACTTCGCGATTTTGTAGCTTCTTATTCCTATTTCCATAACATGAGCTGGAACTCATTTCTTCGTCGCCTCTCGTTCCACTTGCACTTATCCTTTTCCTAGAATACTTGACGCAAACATGACTGCGTACTCATGATCTCATGCAAGCTTTCCAAAATTCACTAGTGAATCTTGGATCTCGTTTATATACTATAAGGCATTCCATGTAGAAGAACTTTCTCTTGAAAGTAAACAGATGTCAATCAGGTTATCATGCGCACTTACTAGGGTGATCTCTATAACCCATGCATAAATGAAGTAAACCATCCGTCTTATTGGCGAACACCACTCGATGGGGCTTCAAATTTCCAATAAAGGCATCAAGGGATTCTAAGTAACTAGTCATGACAGAACCTCAAAAAGGTTATCCGATACTTCGAGGGCATTACCAAGGCTAGTCAAAAGGTCTAACTACCCTCCTATCAAAACCGAGAGTGGCACCCCCTACTGGATAACCACTTCATCCCTAGAATCCATCCATAGCTTATAAACATAAGCATTATTTCCAAACTCAACACTTGGCATAGACATTCCCAAATCCAAACAAGTCATGTATAAATGGACTGATTCTCCAATAGGACTTTGAGACAAAAATGGGATTCTCTATTACGCTAGTACTTAAGGTGCAGAGACTCAACTATCGAAGCAGACTTAAATGATACGAACAACGAAGTCCTAACGGGATGATAGAGAATAAAAGCTAAACCTTTAACAAGATCGTTACCCTCCTTCCGAGGTACTCTAGAAATGAGAGCATACTACTGCCCTTCCGATGATCTTGTCCTTGTCCCATAATACTTAACTATCCGCACAGTTTTACCATGCCAAAGGTACTCTCTCGTCATGGGTTTCATTGTTCATCTTTCTCCCTCCTTTGAGGACTAAGCCATACCAACAAGTTGCTCATCCTTAAGCTCATATCCTTTATCCTTCTTTCTCACGATCCTTTCTTATAACGCGGCCACTGGTCTCTCGAGAAACACCTCCATCGTATGGAAAGCACTTTCGTAGGTAGAAAAGACTAGTCACAGTTAAAACTACTGTGACTACAGATGGAGGAAAGAAAGGAAAAGAGACTCAATTAAGGAAACAAGGATAGTGCTAATGGCCTTTGGGGAATAGCCGTTTTCTTTTAAAAGAAAATTTTCTTGAAAAATGCTTCTTTGTAAACGGTTTTTTTTTTCAAATAGTTTTCAGAAGGTCTTTAAAAACTTTTGCCCAGTCTGGTAACCTTCTGCTCTGATACCACGTGTAACACCCCGCCTCCGCTAGGGTCACTCGCAAAGGAATGCACTAGCTTTAGAGGGGCATTATTGGTAAACATGCACAGAAATATCACAAGACAGAACATATAAAATAGCGGAAGTAAAATCAAACTTTCATAACATGAATAAATAAGGTCTAAAGCCTTTTACATCAGAGTACATCAAAACCTGTCTTGCAATAGTAAAGAAGCATAAAGACATTTTCATAAATTATTCCCCAAGTAAAAACAGTAAAGTAGCCATTAGCCAAGAAAAGTCCAAGCCATCCATGATGACCTTCAAGCAGAAGAAGTCCGAACTAAACAACAGTATTTCCTCCCTGTAACCTGGGGGGAACGGAAGAAAAGAGGCGAAACAAAACGGGTCAGTCAAAAAGACTGAGTAAGCCCTATCTACTATTAGCATAAAAACTAGTAAAGTTAACTGACATGAGAAACTGAGATGAACATAAGCATGATAACAAGATAGATAAGCTAAATCAAAATAACAGGATGAACTACTGAACTCAGATAAACTAAGGTGTCATGATAAATTACGATGTCAAGATAAAACAAGGTATCACATCGTCAGGTTTCTATCAAGTATAATATCCCCAAGATATCAGTCACGGATAACGCCCCGTGATATCTATCCTGTATTTTAGCTCTGCACCTACCGTACTAGTATCCCCACCGTGTCATGTGTTAACCAAGAATGACCCTCACTCAAAAGTCGTGTAATGGTCCATGTCAACCTAATATATCGCATATATAGGTTACTCAACTTGTATGTTTTATTCCATGTAAATGTTCAGTCCCTTGCCGTAGACCATACGGGCTTTCCCATGAGATTCTATATTACTTTAACATAGTTCCATGATCCTTAAGATCGGTTTGGAATGTTAGCCTAAACCTAGCTAGGGTCTTCCAACATGAATTATTGTTTGTACAACTAGGACTTATGCTACCTAGGGCTGCTAGGGATTATGCTTACCTATTGCACGTTTTCGTATCTTGGTTTGGGTTCAACCACCTAGGGCCACTAGGGATTACGCTAACCGCCAACCGCGCCCTTTTTCCCACGCATTCATCGTGAATCGCTTTTCCATGACTGTATGCACATGTATCACATCGTGCCATCCGAGTCCTGTCACAGGGCAAATCAAGAAATACAGGACTCGGTCAGGAGCTTTCGATTTATCTGCCGATGCAGATGCTAAGGTCTGTTTTTCTTATACGTGGCTATGGTCCCACGAGACCACTCCCTCAACTAGTGAAAGACAAGACAGGATAAATCCTGTATGAGAACACAACACTGGCCAACCCACATCCAAGCCTTACCGCAACCATAATTAGATAGCAATTATGGTCTTTTGGGTGTTCTCTGCCTTTCCGTACGTACACGCTTGACCAAAGATGGTAGGTAGCCTGACGAAATGCTATCTAGGGTACGACCGTGTATCGTCGACTATCCCCTATCCATCCCCGTCTTTAGGTCGCTCGTATAGCAACCAAGGCATACTCTTGGTTCTTCTAACGCAGACCTTAACCTCTCATGAGCCTAGTATAATCACCTGGCAGCTCATAGAGGGATACCAAGAATATCCTCACGTTCCCCGAAGCCGCTGCTTCGTTACCCAGTTCGCTGGAGCCTTTATCTAAATCAGATACTTGCTCCTACTCGTATACTTAAACGATGACCTACCGTATCAGGTTACTCATCTATCTATGAACTGGTCTAAATTTCCTTGACTAAGAATCATCTAAGAATCATTACTTAGTTATTCTTCAACTAAGGTTTACCACTTAGCATTGTTCCCGTTATCCTTGTTAACTACGGTTATCCACCTAATCCTCAGAACTAGGGTTTACATAATGGATTAAGTGTCACTTAAGTTCATGACTTAACCTGTCTACAAATCCTGTCAAAATTGGCCAAGTATCCAAGTTCAAGGCTTAACCCTACAAACCATGCTCAAGTTGGTTAAGTATATTAAGCAATTCACGACTTAACCTCGTCCAATTATCATTCTAGATTGGTTAAGTATATATTAACTTGACCCTATCAATTTACTTAGTCAAATCGGTCAAGTGTATTCAAGCGATTCGTGACTTAGCCTTATCATGTTTTCACGTTATATTGGTTAAGTATTGGTTAACTTAACCACAATAAATTAACGAGTTAGATTGGATAAGTATATGTCACTTAACCACATCAATTCATCATGTTTAGATTAGTTAAGTGTTTAACTTAACCCCATTAAACTACCAAGTGGGATTAATTAAGTCTAGGCTAACTTAACCCCATCCGATTTCCATGTTTAGACTAGTTGAGTCTAATCTTAACCCCATTCGTTAACCGTATTTTTCGGTTAAGCGTCATTAAGAAAACTTACTTAACCTTACCAAGTTATCGCGTTGGATTGATTAAGTGTTGGTAAACTTAACCCCATCCACTAGTCATATAAAAATGGTTAAGTGTCATTAGGCAAATCAAGTTACTTAACCTACCCAACCTTGTCATGTTTTGTTAAGTATCATTAGCCTAATCAAATTACTTAACCCATTTGTCCATGTCATATTTGGTTAAGAGTCATTAATCAAATTAACTTAACCCTATCATGTGGCATTAATTACTTAATGCACCTTCACCTCTAACATTAGACTTTGTTGTGGTTACTAGTTAAGCCGGTCGGTTCCGGGTAGCTTTACACCACAACTTGGTCTAACCTCGGGTTCAAGCACAACATGACCAACTTCTCACATTGGGTCCTATTGTTTGCAACTACTAGTTAGGCCGGTCGGTTCCGGGTAGTTTTACGTTGCAAACTCAACCCAACCTCGAGTTGGCCACACTTATATTATCTAAGTGTCATGTCCATCATGTTTCCCAAAACATGTTACAAGTTTTCAAGCATTTGGGTAGACCTAACTTAATAGGTAAATTCCCAAAGGGTAAACCTAACTTAATAGGTAAATTCCCAAGCTTATGTTTTTATGCATACTTACATGTCAACTTCCATGTTATATTTCAAGTCACGTTTTCAAGTTGTATTTTCATGTCATTAGAAATTACCCATAACATAATCCAACGCTTTTAAACTCGCATATACGTTCGCGAAAACGTAATGGATTAAAAGAAGAGACTTGGCAAAGGCATGACAAAAATGGATATTAAGCCACAAGTTAATCATGGTGGCAAATGAGGCACAAATGTGTTCATTAACTTGCATGTTACATTCTTAAGCCTCAAAACATGCATAAACCCAAACTTGGCACATAAGCGAATCATGGTGACAAAAGATATGGAATGATGACTAGTAACTCGCATATATCATCATATAAGGGTTATGACTTCATATGCAAGTTGACATAAAGGTTATGAGGGTTCTCATGTTGCCTAATGCAACATTTCAACATAAAGGTTGTAGCTTTTAGCTCACAAGATCAAGATAATGACTTCATAAACTTGCATGACATGATAGCATGTATCATACTCAATGATCAAACCCAAACTTGCAACATGAACATTTAACTTCATAGTTAATATCTAAGAGTAGGGAAAGGGCTTACATTGCTATGAAGGCACAAAAGATATGACAAAGCCCTTATGCAATCAAATAGACCCAAAATGCAAGCTCTAACATAAAAACCCTTGAGCCAAAATGATCAAAACCCTTGCTTTATGATGCAAAGATAGAAACTTGACTTGAATGCAAGCTAATGACACTCATACAAGCTTGAAAACACTTGTATGCATGGAAAATCTCTCATAGAAACCATTTAGAAATTTTATGAAGAGAGTGGAGGCCATGAGAGGTAAAATTTTGCCATAGTTTAGTTGCATGAATGAATAATGAGGATTTAGGATAGGTTAGGGTCTTATTTATAGATTAGGCAAGTGTTTTAGGACATAGGATTAAACCTAGATTCAATCCAAGCCATCAAAGCATGTCTTGGGTAAGAAGTCAAGTGTAGGAACCATCTAGGGCCTTTAGATTAAAGATGAACCATGAGAACCATCCAAATGCAAAATCTGCATTTGAGCGAATCGGCCCACGGGTTGACAGCCAAACACCCTGGATTAACCCCTAGTCGACCCAGCGGGCTTGGGTCGACCTCAAAAATCGGCCGGTTCGGTTATTCCCCTCTCCCAATTCGCTGTTTTGAACATTTTTGCATATTTATTTATTTAATTTTCAATTATATATATATATCAATATATATATATATTTCTCTGCGCAACCCATTTCACTTAATTAAGTATACTTTAATTTGGGAATTTTTCGTGAAACTTCGCGAGGCCATATCTTGGTCATACGGACTCCAATTTTCGAAAACTCGGACTCTATTTCGCGTATTTTTCCGAGACGAACGCAATGGCATAGCCCGTTTCCCTTGATTCAGATTTTACAGTTTAATTCTGCCTCCATTTATGTTATAACAGGTTATTGAAAATACGGGTTGTTACATCTACATTTTCGCTCGTTGATGTGTTTTGTTTTCCCTTGACCCGCGTTATATTTTGCTTATCATCTCTTCGATATATTCGTGCTCAAATTTTGAAACTGTCAGTCTTTGTTCCTGAACCCTTCCTTTTGTCTTGCATCGACAAAAACTATGGACAAGCTGGATTTTGAAAAGAAATATTTATTTGAATGTAGTTCCCATAATATTGTAATTGATTTCTAATGTCTTAGAATTAATATTTCAAAACAAAATTTGTTCAAAATATGTATATACTCTAAGCGCATCGAAACCATGAAGGTATTTTCGAATAAAATTGTTTCAAGGTATTTTTCCGATTATTCGAATGGTGTAACTTTTCTCTTCAAACAAGATTTAAACATTTGATACTTGAATGGACAAAAATCCTATATTATTTTGTGTAAGGAATTTTGAAAATGAAATTCGTAAAGGAAAGTTATGTGACTATATGAATCTCTTAAAAAATGTTATCTTATGTGTAATTGCTGAAATCTTATTGAATATTTCGTAAGTATTTGAAATTTATTTTCATGGAACCTTGATATGGTTTATAAATTGAAAGGGTTTATAGAGCCTATTATTAGGAATGTGAAAATAATTTGTAAAGTGTTTATAAACATAGAAACTTCAACGAATTGAATCCTGAGCTTTTGAAACATTTTGGGAAAAAGAAAAGAACAATAATACTATTTGAAAGTATTTGTAAAATTATTATTGTTATGAAATAATTTATTACTTCGAGATATGAAATGAAATGATTTGTTACTAAGATTCGAGTAACTCGTGACCAAAGAAAGGTATGACGTGGGTGTAAACCCTTGATGATGACCTGCTGTGGGGATCGGAGAGACATCATTTACTTATCGATACATGTGTAGGTCATGCCTATTGGCCTTGTGACTAGCAGAAACCTCTTGACTTGGGACACATAAATGTTGTTATGTCGTTTTATCGTAAATATTTCAAATTTTCGAAATAATGTCGGTTTTGGAATCTCGAAGCAAGTATGATTCGATATCCAAAAAATACGATATTTCAAATGATTTGAAAATAAAGCCGTGATTTTTAGTCAAAGAAATTATCCCATGCTTTGATTTCAAGTTTTATTATTTGAAATTTGATTTTGATAAAATAGTTGATAAAAATTTACTTTAATTCATAATATATTTTCAAGTTTTTAAAATTCCATTGTTTATTTTTTAAAATTAAATTTGAAATTGGTAAACATTCTATTGTATACCTATATGATTTTTTTTTTCAATCTCTCCTTTTCGAGGACGAAAAGCCTTATGGGGGGAGATTGTAATGAACCCGTTTTTCAACATTTTAAATATATGAGATTTATTTGAATTGATATTTAGGAAAATTTATATTTGGTTAAATTTTGAGATCTAGTCTACTTCATTTTGGTTTTAAATTGATTTCGTAAGTGAAAATTTAAAATTTTATATTTAATTCGAATATTTTATAAATTAAATGTTAGTGATACTTTACACTAATTGATAAATATTGTTTGAAAGTTTATTAAATTTCGCTTAGTTGAGTTTGGTTTTAAATTTAAATTTGGATGTGTATTTGAAGTGTATTGAGTACACTAGTATTGTTGTATAGTATAATATATACTCTTTAACGTAATTTATTGTTGTCACTTGTTATATGTGCTTAATTATATAACACTTGTCCATTTTCTCATGTATTTGTTAACACATGCTACCTTTGTTCAGAGAATGACCATGCGTCCTACCCTTTATACCAAACCATGTCCCCTTCTTTCTTTGTTTTCATTATTTCTTTATCAGCCGAAATTCTCTTTCCCAAAAAATCCTTAATCCATAAATCGCGTCAATGGCCACTGTTGATTGGAAATTACGCTCTTGGGTAGTCGCGCCTCCGCCAACATCAGTCGTCCTCCGACGCCGAGCCCCACCATTGAACCTCCTCCCTTCACCCGTTTCGGCCATCGATCGCACCTAAAATTCACCACATCACCACTTTGGTATCAGGCTCTACCTTCACCTGTGAACCCTCCGACGCCACCATCGGCCTGAGGTCAGTCTCGACCTTCACCGTCGACTCCTCTCTCTCACTCCAGCACCACACTGTCTGTTGTTTCCCCTCTGAACTCATGCAAACCGCAAACATATGCCGCAACCAAAACCATGCTCGAGCCACTACCTTGTTCACCGACATTGCCTGTACCTTGCTTGGCGACTTGAGCTGTGATTTCGCTTCTAGTTTGTGCCGAACAAAATAGACAGCAGCACCCCTCTTATACACAGTTGCCTTCCCCTTTTCTATCTCCACCTCCGTTCATCTGCCTCTCCTATGTACAAGTGAGTTTCCCTCATGATGGATTGTTACTCAAATAATTTAACAATAGTTTTGTTGGAATTCGTGAGTATTGAATTAAATATACTTTGTCCATTGTCCCACATAATTTAAAACAAATGTAGTGAAAGAACGTGACTATTAGCAGCATGGTTTTTCGCGAAAAGACACTTTGTAAAAAGACACTTGACGAAATACATTTTGCGAAAAGGCACTCCCTTTCACCAACGGTCATATATCAATGAAAAGGCATTTCACACAAGACACTTCATGAAAAGACACTTTGCGAAAAGAAACTTCACGTAAAGGCATTTCCTTTCACCAAACGGTCATATTTAAGCGAAAAGACACTTCGCGAAAAGACACTACCTTTCACCAAAAGAGATGTGTTTGTACGAAGAGGTACGAGCATGACCGTTTGAAAGAGATGCGACTGTACGAAGAGGTACAAGCACGACCGTTGAGAAGAGATGCGACTGTACAAAGAGGTACAGGTGCGACCATTTGAAGGGATGTGGATAAACTATAAATAAGAAGGAAAACTGATTACTTTCCTCACTAATTTATTCCAATCCAATCTCCCTTCTCTCTTCTCTAATACTCTTATACAAAATCACAGAGTGACATACACATTACAATCTCGTGCAGAATACGTTTGTTGTATCTTGGGAGAATTTTGAAATAAAATTCTTAAGGAAATTGTTACGACAAGCCTCAGTCATCATTTGGTTAGATTTTTATTTTTTATATTTGTATATATTATTTCATAATCTTTCCATTCTTTAAGTTGTGCTATTTCTTAAAATAGTATAACGTAGTTGTTGTAAATTAATTACAACATATTAATTGCTATCATTAGCTAATATAGAATTCAAGAGTAGTGAAAATTCAAGTTATAAACCTATGTGACGAGTTTATAATTCTCTATTTTTGTATACTAGATATCTAAAATCTTAAGAATTTTATTTTGTTTTCTTACTAAAACAGAGGCGGCAACAGTTCAATTGTCAACACAGGCTGAGGTAGAAAATTAGTTAAATAAAAAGATCTAGATATTGAGATCTGACCGTGGTGGAGAATATGAATCATCATTTGAACAATTCTGTGCAGAAAATGGAATAATTCATCAAACAACAACCCCATATTCACCATAACAAAATGGTGTTGCCAAGAGAAAGAATAGAACATTAAAAGATATAATAAATGTGATGCTATTGACCTCTGGCTTACCGACGAACTTGTGAGGGGAGGCCTTAAGTATGTCTCTAATCATATTTTAGACAAGGTTCCTCATAGTAAAATAGGAACAATTCCATATGAGTTATGGAAAGGGCATAAACCAAGCTTTAAATACCTCAAAGTGTGGGGGTGCATGGCAAAGGTTTCAGTCCCGCCTCCCAAGAAAGTTAAACTTGGACCTAAGACTGTATATTATTATTATCTAGGGCCAGCCCAAAATAGTAATGTCTATAGATTTTTGGTATTCAAGTCTGATATAGACGATAAATATAAATACAATTCAAAGGAATCAAAATCAACTAGTGGTTATGTATTTACCCTAGCAGGGGCAGTAGTGTCATGGAAATCTACTAAACAGACATGCATAGCTCGATCCACTATGGAATCAGAGTTCATCACTTTAGATAAAGAAAGGGAAGAAGCGGAATGGTTTTGTCACTTTTTAGAAGATATTCCTTTTTGGCCCAAACCTGTGCTGGCCATACGCGTACACTGTGATAACCAAGCAACGCTAAGCAGAGCACAAAACTTTGTGTATAACGGAAAGTCGCGACATATTTGTAGACATCATAACATATTTGTAGACGTCATAACACAATTAGGCAGTTACTCTCAAATGGAACTATTTCCATAGATTATGTGAGAACAAATGTTAACCTAGCAGATCCATTTACTAAAGGTTTATTGTAAAAACCCGTAAATCCCTGCCCTTTGAATCGACCATAAACCACACAGGTCTGATCCAAAAGTTGGAAATCCACGAATACTTTAACTTTTGGCATACAACACATTAGAACAAATAACAACAGACTTTTATAAGCATTACAATAATGTTACATCAGAGTACAGAATATATCAGAGTACATCGAGAATATATAGCGGAAGATAATTTACAATAAATACAATACACAACGAAACAATAAAACTAACATAGCAGAAGGCTATCAATGCTCTGGACACAGCTTTAAGCTTCGATCCAGAATCCTGCGCAATAGATAAATATCTACAAAAAGCTACTCGACTGCCCGTGTGGAAAATATTGGCACCCGAGTTTGCAAAGTAAAACAAACTACAGGTCAATTATGAGAAAATTTTACTTAACTTATCTAATAATAAGGCTAATCATAGGACCATGCCGCTAACGTGGAATGGGTTTACTCCATTGGATTGCCATTGCAAGAAATAAAGTAAATCATTAAACAACGCAGTGCTTTTTAGAAAAATGAAACCATTATAAGACTCAAGTCCCATCACACAATGCAACACAAACTAGAGGATAGAGTTTTACCTTATAATGGTCAAAAATGCTTGATACGATAAAACAAATTTGATATTATTATTAGTGTATATATGTTTCAAAAACAATTCAATCATAGTATCAATCATAGACGGTATAGCTACCATATACTATGTCGCCATACTAGTTATACAATCAAAATCGTATGGTGTCGTATTGGAAGTTGGATTTCCATCATGAACCAAGGCAAGAGATAGTCCTTACCGAATTCGAGACACTCTAGCCCGTGCCTCAGGATACGGTCGCAATTGCACCTAGATCTTCAGGGCCAGTCCACCAAAGTGCAATGGTTGGATTAATAATGCCTGAACAATACGTTTCCCTGCCCTATGGGGCGTAAATAGAGCCATTAGGGACTCAAATAACTGAAGCGCTTCATTCCATCATCCACATAAGTAAAAAAATGTCAGGCATTGTAAAAACCATGACACCACTTCCTTCTAGAAAGAAACGTATGTCCTCCCTACTGTCCTTACTCCCGTTTCTGGTTCATACCGGGGTGTGAGGCTCACGAAGTAACGCTATGCACAAAGCTATGCTATTTAAAGCTGTGCTTTGATCATCAACCACAAGGCTCTGCTTTTCAACAAAAGCCTTGATCATTTGCATCTTGGCATGCCACATTGTCAACCCATACCATACCATTGATTTCTACCAACATATAACCTCTAAGCACGTACGTCTCAGAGAAGGGTGTTAAGCAAGAGAATAAATTCTCTGCCACCACAGATATATATTTAGCAGAGATCAACGAATACAGCATAAAGGAATACAACGTCAGACGTACCATCCATTTACAAGTCCATTCTGGGTATGAACGAAACCGGAGACACCTTATTCCTCGTCCCATATGTCCAATACAGAAGTGAGGTGCTCGCATATCCATCGAACTCCAAGTACGTCTGGACGATCACCATTTATTACCTTGTCTTGGGTGACCGCCCAATTAAGACATCAGTCACCATCCAAAAGATGTGAAGACCTCCGGTCTTCAACCACCGTCTTCATCTTCGACTCTTGATCGTCGTAGTAATTATTCGAAATGGGTTAAACCCGGTCTTTCCGAATAACTCGCGTATTTTATAATCAATAATAAAATACTGTAAAAGCACATCCAACGCCTCATTCCAATTCAGAATATTCTTTTAAATAAATATTCACAACATTAGGGAAAGATTCCCATTAATTTTATCAAAGATAAATTCTTTAATTTATTCTTTAATCCTCTTTTTAAAGATCCGTTAAAACACCAATTTGGTTTTAATATCAAAAATCATTACTTTATGATTATTCAACTTTAAGAAATTAATCTTGTCTTTAACCGGGTTAAAGAACCAATGTCATTTAAAACACAGTTCACTATAAACCCAAAATCATCTTCCATTAAATAGGGAATTTTCACAGAAATCAAATCAATATATAACTGATATAAATTTCTGTATCAGACTAATAATATAAATGGAATAACGGCAAAGCCGTTTAAATTCCATGTATATTAATGGTCTTCTTTTAGAAGCTCATCTTGATTATTACCAATCGAATCCCATTCAATTCCAATTTAATATATTAAATTGGAAAACTTTACTTCTGGAAAGTTCCTGTTTAAATCTTAATAAAAGATTTATTAATTTTGAATTAAATTTCCATTGTTAATTTGGTTAAAGAACAAATGTCGTTTAAAACACCGTTCGCAATAAACCCAATTTACATTTCAATTTATTCCAATTATTTAATATAATTGAAAAACTCTAAAATCTTAATTAAAAGATTCATTCTTTTATTTAATTCTAATTAAATATTAATTAATTAGAAAACTTAACTAAATCTTAATTTTTTTTTTCATACGGTGTATAAGAACAATGTTATTTAAGACATCATTCACGACAAACCCAAAATCTAATTTATTTAATATAATTCCAATTAAATATTATTGAATTGGAAAACTTCATCAATCCTTAATTTGATGATTTATTCTAGTTAATAACTAGTTCATTTCGATAAAAACATATTTTTATCTTTACAAAATTGAAATTTTTCATCCAAATTCTTTTTAAATCATTTATTATGATTTTGCATAATTTTTACATATTTTATTAAGGCCTTTACAGTCGGTTTCCAATAACGGACACCGAACTGCATTTACAACGAACTTTTCTAAAATTGATTTGGACATAATTCTAAATCCAACCGTTAGATTTCAAAACTCTTATATTCGTTGAAAAGCTCTTTTCGATACGAATCCAACGGTTCTGGTTCAGGAGAATCTGACGGTCGGATCTTCCGTTACGTCAATTTGAAGTTAATGGTCGAAATTCGCGAACGGTCGCTGCGCGGCGCGTACTATTCGGGCCATTAAATATATATATTATACATATCGTCGTTTCTTTTTAAAATGTTTTATAAAATATTTATAAATTCGTTTTAAAACGATTTTAACTTTATTTTCAATTTTTAAGCAAAATTGAATATTCTATATTTTTTATCATATTAAAATACTAATATTTCAAATTATTATATTTTGAAAACACTTATCTTTTTATATTCATTTTTAAAATGAAATAAATCGATCGATAAACCCATTCGGGTTAAAAATAGCGTTTCTACCCAACACGGCTTCATATTTAAGTATTTTGTATCCACCTAAAAATGGACGTAAAAATCATAATTTAAATCTTCATTAAATTTATATAAAAATATTCGTTATTGAAAAATATTCTTTGTTCAAAAGATTTCTTTATAACATTCTTTATATCAACATGTTCTTTATATTAAATGTATTCTTTTTTTTAAAAGAGATTCTGAATCGGGATGCAACTCAATCAATCACCATATAAATTCGGTCATATGGATTTCATACATTGCATACGTATATAAAAATAATGATAAATAATCATTAAATAATCCATTCACATCCAGAGTGAAATTTATAACTATGTGAGAATTAAAATAAATCAATAAATAACGCTCATCACAGATAGTCAATCCATCGATTGACATACAGCTAAATATTGGGACTAGTGTATGTCAAGTATCAACCCAACACCCGTGTGGGGTTTTCAAACAACTACAGTTTATATACATACATCATTGGTTAATAAATTTAACCAATTTTCACTGTTTTAAATTATAAATAAATATTTATAATTTAATTTCAACAAAACATATATTTTGACAAGGAATTATTATTATTCTTGTCTAACATGGTAACATTATTAGGTTAACATGACATAGTTATATGACATTTTCTAAATAAATGACATCATTATATTAATATGACATTTCTCAATAAAATGACATTAATATTCTAATATGACATTCTCAATAAAATGACATTTTCGTATAATGACATTCTATACTAATGACATTTCTAATACGACGACATTCCTAACATGACATTTCAATGTTGCATAACATCCCTAACTAAAAGCGATGTTTTTATTTTAATATAACATGATCCAACAAAATGGATATTTTGTTTTGATGCTAGTATGATTCAACAAAAATGAATATTTTGTTTTGATACAAATATATTTGACAAAAACGATACTTTGGTTTGACACAAATATATTTAACAAAAATGTTATTTTGGTTCAACAAAAATGCCATTTCTATTTCGACAATTCTAATTCAATAAAAATTGGTCCTTACATTTTGTTGATTCTAATTAAAACAAAAATGACTATTATATCTTGACATTTCTAATTGAACACTAGATGACATTTATAATATGAAATTTCTAAATGAGTGACATTTCAATGTTTTGACATTTCTAATTTAAAAAAAAATTGATATCTCTATTCTAATGTACATTTCTAACCAAAATGATATTTTATTCTAATAAAACAATTCTAATAAAAGTGACATGTTTATTCTAACTAAACTTTTCTATTCTAAATGACAATTCTATTACAAATTATGTTTTTAAACATAAATGACACATTTTATTACATTTCTAAATAATGACAATTTTATGACATTTCTAAATAATGACAAATTTGTTTAACATGAAACAAAATCTATATAAGGGACATATTTGTTTAACATGAAACAAAATCTATATAAAGGACATATTTGTTTAACATGAAACAAAGTCTATATAAAGGACATATTTGTTCAACATGAAACCAAATCTATATAAAGGACATATTTATTTAACATGAAACAAATCTATATAATAAACATATTTGTTTAACATGAAACAAAATCTATATAAAGGACATATTTGTTTAACATGAAACAAAATTTATATAAATGACATATTTGTTTTAAATAAACATTCCTAATAAAAGTGATGTTTTTTTTTTCTAAATTAACATTTTATAACAAAATTACATTTTTAATCTAAGTTAACATTTCTAATAAAAATGACATTTTTAATCTAGTTAAACACTTTATGACAAAATGTCATTTTTAATCTATAGCAACATTTTATAACTAAATGGTAAATTTAGTACAACGCAACATTTTATAAAAAAAATGTTATATTTTTTTATTATTATAACATATTTCTAACAAAATGATCTTTTATTCTAATATAACAATATTTTATTTTATCATGACATTGCCTAATATATTGATATTTTAATTCACAACTTGATTCTTTTTAACGAATTAAACATACGATGAAAATGTATATGTTTCCTTTTTATTTAAAACAAGATTCTTTCTACTGATTTAACGCACGATAAAAAGGTATATATTTATTGTCTAAATATATTGTTTTAAAGCACAAATATTTTTTTATTCTCGTAAATACAATAAAATGTATATTTTATTGTATGCAAATTCTAGATCTGCACAATTTATATCAAATCATATCAACCAAATCAATTCTCATACATCACATACATGAATCTTAGTAATGAATACATGTAAATTTCACATTGTAAACCAACAATCAAAATTGATTTAAATCAGAGATCTCACAGTGGTATATTCTGAATTTACAACAGTCTCCATTTCAGATCTGGTGTAACGACACGGATTTTTGAGCCATTAAATTCTGAATATTTGAGTTGGTTTTAAATATTTTATTTGAAATATTAAAATGGATTTTTATAAGGAATTTATTTAAAACAAAGTTTTAACGTATAATTTATAATATAATTTAAATCGAGCTCGAAATAGTCGCGATAGCTCGTAATTTATGATTTAAACTTCAACTGAATATACAGAGTCCAATATAAGTCGGATTTATTTGAAATAAGAAACATTTGAATCTATCAAACAGTATCTTTCTAATGGAAGTGAAAAATAGATATTTCGTCTTATAGATAGTAAGTTATGTCCAAATCAAATTTTCAAATAGTCGCTATGGACCCGACACTCCTAGCTCAGTTGGTTAGAGGTGGGCGAATTGGGATGAGACATAGGTCTCAGGTTCGAGGGCCACCTCTGCCAATTTCTAGGGGTGACTACCTAGGTAGTGTGAAGACGTTGAAAAATCGGGGTATATCACTACCCGTGGGGTTTACTAAGACCGACAAGCAATGGCTTGAGTGAAGTCTTAGGTTCCACACGTAAATCAAAAAAATAGTCGCTATGGAATTTGTTATTTGAAATATAACGTTTTATTTTATATAAAATAAAAGGGATTTTTTAATATATTGAACATTGATTTGATTTGAAACTCAAACACTGGTATTTTTGATACCGCATAAAATTCTGCCCGGGCATGTCTAATTGTAATATTTTATTATTATTATTATATTCAGGTACTTTAAAATTGGTTTATTTTAATTTAAGTTGGACCCTTAAAAGGGCTATTATTCAAACGATCTCCGTTTTTGATGAAACCAGTTTCATAGTGTCCGAAATATTTAATTATTGTTATATTTCAAGTTTTAAACCAATTGGTGTTGTTATGTGAGTGTACGAGAATTTAACGTGAATCAATTAATGATTTTAATATTCAAAATTTGGCTATTATTCCAAGGGGGCTCAGATTTCAACAAAACTAGTCTCGTTGGGTCCAGAATGTCAGAATATAGTTAGAGGTCCATTTTTATTTCTAATGGATATTATATGTTATCATATAAAATTAAAATGTCGATCAACGATTGGCTATAGGCATGAATTCCTAAAAATAAATAAAATATTTAATAAAATATTATTTATTCCATCTATAAATTTACACTTAACCCATTCTTTCACCACCCCAGAAATCCCTAAATCCCCTTTCCCATTCCTTTTTCTTCAATTCGAAATGGTGAGATAAAAATCAAAAATGAAATTCCTCTAATCCTTTTTGTCTCCATCCAATCTCCAACAATTCGATCTAAAGGAACCCAATCCCTAATTCACTTCACTTCCCTGTAGCTTCGAACCGAAGCTGCCTTCCACGAAAACCATCTTCAGCAAAATCCTATTAAATCATATCATCGATTAAATCATGAGTTTTTCAATTGGTTTAGTCCCTCGAATCTTCATCCTTCCGCTAGTATAAATTTAAATTGGCTCGATGCTTTTATTTTTGGAAGTCGATTTGAGCAGTAGTCTAGGTCTCGAGCTCATTGATAGTTGGAGTAGAGGTATGGCGAGCAGTTGGTTGCGAGCTGGAAGTCAAGGGCACGTTCAGGAAGAGGTTGGTTGGGCGAGTTCAACGGAGTGGCCGGCGGAGGGGATAAATGAACAAATGATGGAGCAATAGCCGGTCAAAAGGAGGTCAATGACGTTCTTTTGGAAAGAAGGTTTCTGTTTTTGAAGCATAGAAAGAAGATATTAAAAACTGGGTTTGTATTCCGTTTTCTTTGATTGTGGTATGGGAATTTCTGGAAGGGTTGGCAGTGTAGTGGAGTGGTGAACGTAGTGGTGGAAGCTCGTGTAAAGGGGAAGGTTTCTCTACAATGCCTGGAAACGTAAATGGATGGTTAATTAAGTTAATGAGGGGTTAAGGGTGATGTTACTGAAGGGGATACAGTTTCTTTTTCCTGGGATGTAAAAACCGTGTGGATGTTGAGGGTGGTTTGGGAAAAGGAAGCTACAGGCGCATGTTTTATGAACAGGGTAGAAAGAGTATTCATGGACTAAAACATGAATAACAGTATGGTGGATTCCTTGTTGAACAGAAAGAAAGAAAATAAACAATGGCATGCTCTGTCATTGTGTGTCTGGAAAGAAGTAGAGTGCAGGAGTATATTTGGCCATAAGTGAAGGGTTAAGATGGTGATTTTCTGTGTTGAAGTGTGTATTCGAGATGTACGCTTGTGTTGGCAAGAAGCAGTATACTATGGAGTCGGTTTTATTTTTACAGTGGGATAAGTTCGGTCAAGGCCATTGGAGCACTGTAACGAGAAGCAGATGAGGTCAGGGAAAGAGAGCAAGCTACAGACCGGGGTTTTTTATAACAAGTAGTTAAGTTTTAGTTTAAGTTCAATTAAACTAATGACAATTAAATCGTTAGAAAACTTGTATAATCAAATATCTCATGCATACCTAAACAGAATCGGGCAAACTCGGTCATGTCGGAATCATGACGACAAGATCTACGTCATGGAACTAATATGGTCAGAAACTGAGCTACTGGAATTTCACAATAAAATCAAATGTCTGTTTGATTTTAAACCGAAAAAAATGCAGAAGTGTCAACTGCAACCCAATGTGAGTAAACTCACTAACTATAACTCATTTATATTTTTATATAAACAAGTTTTAAATTTATTTATAGTAATTTTATAATGTGAAATGGTCGATTGGTTGAATAGTTGATAAAATTGGTTGAAATGGTTGATATGATTACATCGTTGATCGATCATTAGTTCTGATATTACATATTGATGCGAAATAATATTATTAATGTTGATTAACATCTGTGGATGCAGGGAAACAGATTGGAGGGATCCAACTGGATTCCTAAATATTTATATTACTGCTTTTATTTGATTGTTCTATATGATGTGTTATATAATCCATGATTGGATATGTTATGTTTGAATTACACTGGATTTAGAAACCTAGTATTTTAGATACCGTAAAATATTTTCGAATGTGAACAGGGAAATTCGGATTTAAAATGGAATTTATTTTCAAAATATAAATAAAATTTCAAATAGAGTTGAAAATAGAAACCTGTTCAAGTGGATAAGTCAAGAAATTGTTTATAAAATAAGAATATAAATTAAGTGAATCATTAATCATTGGGTAAATTGAAATATAAGTTCAAATGTGAATTTATATAGGAAAGTGAAAATCAGTTTTGAGACCAATATTTGAAAATAGATTTGAACTTAACAATTATAAATGAGTTATTGAATTGTTTATTATTAAGTTAATTATCATTTTAATAACTATTTAAGATAATTAGTTATTCTATTCTATTTCTAGTTAATCAAGGACTTAACCACATTTACTAGAGTAAGTATTAAAGTTAATTATTATTTTAGTTAATAATAATTAAAAGGATTGCCTTTTTAGGCAATCAGATTAGATTGAGATCTCATTTGAAGTTTTGTGAAAAGTTCTGAAGGGAGGATTTAAAAATAAATCCAAACTTTATAAGCAAGGTTTACCAAAAAAGCACAAGACTTATGCGATTATTTTGAATAAAAGTTACAGGGTAAATTATGTTAAGAGAAATAATTGAAATCGAGAAGAGATTCAAGAATGAATCCGAGTTTGGTAAACAAAGTTTATAAATGGACTTAAAGCTTAAATGGGCTAAAATGATAGTTTTAAATAAACATTTACTTAATAATTTAGTTAAGTAAAATATTTGGTATCGAAGGAAGATGTTCGAAATTTATAGAGGAAGAGGCTTAATGGACTTTGTTGGTGGTATTGAACCTAAGTTACGTTATACCAAATAGATTTAAGTTTTAAGATGGAACAAATGGATTTGTTATAATAAAAATCCAGCTTTCCATATGAATGATATTGAAAGAAGTAAAAACCAAGGGTTTTGTTTTAAATAAGAGTTACTTAAGAAAAGAAAGATTAAGTGAAGATGAATACCAATGAAAGGAGTTTTGTTTATCTAAAAGATTCAAGAACTAGATAATGTTTTCAAAGTAATGAAACGTGAGAGATTAGTCGAGGCAAGAATATAAAATTGATTTTTTTAGAATCGATGGAGTGATTCAAATGAAAAGATTATAATAAATGTTTTATAAATCTAAACAGCGATTTTAGCGTTGTTGTTATAATAAATGTTTTGTAAATCTAAACAATGATTTTAGTGCTGCTGTTATAATAAATGTTTTGTAAATCTATACAGCGATTTTAACGTTGTCATTATAATAAACGACTTATAAATCAAATATTTGGAAACAACGATTATAACGCTACCATTACAATCAAATGTTTTCCGTAAAAGAAATGGATCCTTAGATTGAATCTGAGAGTCGCATAAGCGATGTTTTGATTGAAGACTTGAAGTTGTGAGCTTTAACTATTTCAAAATTGAGAATGTCATTCAATTAAGATCTGAGAGGTAAATATACCTCAACTTGATTGGCTCCATGATTGATGGAGGAATGGTTAAAGTTCGATAGTAAAGATGGGTTAGTAATTTAGTTGGTTCATAAATGATTAATGGTTTGAGTTATAGTAACGATGTTTTATAACATCATGTTAATTCAAAGGATTTGAAATGTTTTCCCCAGATAAAATGAGATATTTTCTACGCATAGAAAATGAAATGAATTGGTCAACGAGGGATTAAGTAATGGAATATGAAAATATTTTCCGATATTAATTAGGTATATTTTCTGAATATAGAAAAAAGGATCCGTGAATATTTAGGAATGTTTACTAACTGAAATGAGAGATATTTTCTCGAATATAAAAATTAGGATATTGGAAATGTTGTTCCAAGAATCGAGAGAGAAAATAGGGCTTTGAAAGGATACAAAAGATGGAAAATGGGATTTTGGAATCGATAATATAATAAGGAATTAATATAAAAAGGGGCCAGTGTTGTTTGATGCTTGATCGGTAGAATTTCCAAATGGGAAATAGGACCGTTGATTGTATGGATGTTTTCTTTGATAGTTAAATCACCAACTATCAAAGTTTTGATTTATTTTATACCTCCGTTGTCAATATGGAGAGACCAGGATCAGATTTAATATTTGAAAACCACTCCGTAATTGCATAAGCATTACGTATCAACTAATGCTGAAGATAATTGAAGACGGAGTAAAATGCAAGGGCTGTTCTGTTAACCCTAGGTAGAAATTGCCTAAGATGGATTAATAGAATGGTGCCTTCAGTTTGTCCAGACCCAGGACAACTTGTAAGGATGAGTGTCTGACAAAGTATTTCCGAAAGGATTACGTACGTTGATTCCTTCAAACATACGAATTTGGTGGCATAGAAGGGAAACTTCATTAGCCTAACAATATGAGTATTTTTGTGGTAATCAATTAGTGATTTTCGATGGATTTGACAATGTGGCATTCAACCAGGAATCGACAAAAATCAGGCAGGCAACATCGCTATGTGGGTCGCTCCCATTAGGATGTATAATCACCTATCTAGAGAAATTCCATTTGCTTCTTTAATCTATCGGTCCTGTCCCTTTTAGTAAATGGTTGATGATCCCAATCGTTGGTGATATACATTCGATACACTCAAGCGTAATGAGTGGTCAGTCATGTGTGGGCCGGGTTGCAGGATGTTCTTATTGAACCCAGTGTATTCCCCTCTAGAGATACACTATCGGAAGGTGGTTCCATACCTTGTCAAGTTGGAAATCAATTCTCCAATAAGCGCCCTGCATTTTTTGATTTTATATTATATATGGAGCGTGAGATGCAAGTGTTCCGCTAGATTCTATTTATTTGTTGTAGACATTATTATAATATCACTGGATTTGATATCAAAATATTTTTGGTTATCGTAAGATAAAAACCATTCGTGTTTATGTGTGGATTGGTCTTATGATTATCATTTCATTTGGAAAAGAATTTTTGAAAGTTAAACAAATGGTTGGAGTTTACTCACACCAGTCCTATGACTGACCCAGAGTTTATTTTGTTTGTTTTCCCAAAACTCTTGGGTGCCCAAATTTGTATGGGCAGTCAAGTAGTCGGGATTTTACAGATTCACTTGGAGGAGATTGAAGCAAGAGGCTTCACCAGTTAGCTATAGACTATCATATTTTTCCGTTGTGTATTATGTTCGTATCTGGAAATAGGTGTTTATAAGTAATCCAGAAATAGCTATTGTGCTCTGACGATGGTATGTATATAAAGTTACTGAATTGTATTTCAAAGGTTATGTTATCTAATATATTTTATTCGTTCCGCTGCGGATTTGTGATCTTCGTTTTCTTCTATTCTAATATTACTTTCTTTCTATTTCTCATCCTCTAACATCTTTCTAATAATGATTCGTATTTCTGTGCAATTTGGGTTGGACGTATGGTGTTATTAATCGACTCAAAGAGTACGAAAATTCGGGCCATTACATCTGGTTTGTTCTGGAATGTAGATCTCGATTCAAGGATTCCAACGCTTCTGAAATTTCTGAATTTCGATTTCAAACGAACAAATTATGACAATTTAAATTTTTGATAATTAAATAAACAATTAAATTAAATTATTAACTAAATTCTCTTTAATTATTTTCTTGCCACATCCCCTGTTAATCGCGTTTTTTCTTTCTAAAGAGAAACAAAACCCATCGCGACTTCTCTGATTGAGAAAGCATGCCAATCGAGACCGTCAGACCGGCATCACCCACCGCCACCAGGCGCGCCATCGCCTAAGCTTCCCCCGACCCGAAGATTGATGAACTCAAAGTCCTATCTAGGGCTGAAAACGGGTTTGAACGAACTGATTTTGAGGGCTAAATCCTCCCAATTTACTTCACTAGATTAGATCTTATCTGTATGATTTGAAAGAGTTTGAGATGCTCTTCGATTATCACTTTGATTTCCTTTTTATTTCACCATGGTTTTTGTGAAATTAGAGGATGAAATCCGAACCACTTCGTTCGTTCATATGATACAACGGCGGCTCGTTACTAGAGATTTTGGTTTTAAAGAGTATGGTATTTATAGCCAATATATTTTAATATTATTTTAATATTTAATTCAAATTTTATTTGTCTATCACTGTTAACTCCAAATTAAGCCCAACGAGAGTTGTCCCGAGCCAGATACCCCTATTCCGGACCCAATGGACTAGATCACATCAGCCCATTTGATTGTTTCAGCCCATTTTTCTTTAACTTAAAATATAAATCACTTTATAATTTAATTTGATCGTACATTTTAATTTATGGGGGAACCAACTGACTCTAAAAATTACAAAAAAATTATTTCTAGTTATATTTTGACAATACGGTTCTAACAAGAATAATTTCATCAAATTCCGAGGCCGTTTGAAAAACGGCCATTCTCTAGTCGATCTGATTTGACTGAAATGGGAAAAACACATTTTTTTTTGCTACGCTTACATATTAATTAGGAAAATTATGAAAATTGTAATCTAGTAATAGTTTGACATTCCAGATCCAACAAAAGTGGTTTCATCGAAAACGGAGGTCGTTTGAAAAATGGCTATTTTTTATATTAAAATATATATATAAATTCTATAGCGATTATTTTGAAAATTAAACCGGACATAACTTTTGATTCCTGCCATGAAATTTCAATTTTTCGGATTCGTTGGAAAGATATATTTAAATAGATTTAAATATTTTTAGTTTCATCAAAATCCGATTTATTTTGCATCCTGTACAGTCAGTCAAAGCTCAAATTCAAATTTTCAAATTGCAGTGCTATTTCTAACTCCTTTTGTAATTAAATAAAATTTATTACGTTTTAACTTCGATTAAAATAAATTTTTAGTCGTTATTATTTAAAATATTAAATTTTCATTATAATTTCTAAAATAAATTTTTTAAATTGGTTCTGAAATTACGGGTTGTTACAATCTCCCCCACTTAAAATCTTTTCGTCCTCGAAAAGTAACGAAGTTAAAAGTTGTCTAACTATCCAATTTATTTTCATTCTTTTATTAGTTTCAAAAATTTTATTAGTTGAACTAATATTCACACATCACAATCATCAATCAATTAGTTGATTAACTTTTCAAATATTCATAACTTTTATATATTCAAAAATCATATTTTCAAAGGTCGGATTATATATGTAATCACAAATACGTTAATTATATACTTGTCACTCTCAACTCATTCTAGGGCATTACTAACCCCATCTCTAACGAGTTTCTCTTCTAGGATACTACTGATCCTATCTCTAATGAGTATTCTTATTGGATATTACTAGTCCAACCTCTGATGAGTCTTTTGTTCAGTTCTAACGAGTTGAACCCCAAAGGTTTGAGCTAACCAGAGCTCTGATACCAACTGTAAAAACCCGTAAATCCCCGCCCTTTGAATCGACCATAAACCACACAGGTCTGATCCAAAAGTTGGAAATCCATGAATACTTTAACTTTGGGCACACAACACATTAGAACAAATAACAACAGACTTTTTTAAACATTACAATGATGTTACATCAGAGTACAGAATATATCAGAGTACATCGAGAATATACAGCGGAAGATAATTTACAATAAATACAATACACAACGAAACAATAAAACTAACACAGAGGAAGGCTATCAATGCTCTGGACACAGCTTTAAGCTTCGATCCAGAATACTGTCAATAGATAAATATTTGCAAAAAGCTACTCGACTGCCCGTGTGGAAAATATGGGCACCTGAGTTTGCAAAGTGAAAGAAACTACAGGTTAGTCATGGGACTGGTATGAAAAATCTTTACTTAACTTATCTAATAATAAGGCTAATCACAGGACCATGCCGCTAACGTGGAGCGAGTTTACTCCATTGGATTGCCAATGCAAGAAATAAAGTAAACTGTTAAATAATGCAATGCTTTTTAGAAAAATGAAACCATTATAAGACTCAAGTCCCATCATACAATGCAACGCAAACCGGAGGATAGAGTTTTACCTTATAATGGTCAAAATGCTTGATATGACAAAACAAATTAGATATTATTATTAGTGTATATATGTTTCATAAACAATTCAATCATAATATCAATCATAGACGGCATAACAACCATATACCATGTCCCCGTACTAGTTATACAATCAAAACCGTATGGTGTCGTATTGGAAGTTGGATATCCATCATGAACCAAGGCAAGAGATAGTCCTTACCGAATTCGAGACACTCTAGCCCGTGCCTTAGGATAAAGTGGCAACCGCACCTAGTTCTTCAGGGCCGGTCCACCAAATGCAATGGTTGGATAAATAATGCCTGAACAATATGTTTCCCCGCCCTATGGGGCGTAAATAGAGCCATTAGGGACTCAAATAACCGAGACGCCTCATTCCATCATCCACATAAGTAAAAATGTTAGGCCTTTTAAAAATCATGACATTACTTATAGATAGGAAGAAACATATGTCCTCCCTGCAGTCCTTACTCCCGTTTCTGGTTCATACCGGGGTGTGAGGCTCGCGAAGTAATGATATACACAAAGCTATGCTATTTAAAGTTTTGCTTTGATCATCAACCACAAGGCTCTCGTTTTCAACAAAAGCCTTGATCATTTGCATCTTGGCATGCCACATTGTCAATCCATACCATACCATTGATTTCTACCAACATATAACCTCTAAGCTCGTACGTCTCAGAGAAGGGTGTTAAGCAAGAGAATAAATTCTCTGCCACCACAGATATATATTTTGCAGAGATCAACGAATACAGCATAAAGGAATACAACGTCAAATGTAACATCCATTAACAAGTCCGTTCTGGGTCTGAACAAAACCGGAGACACCTTATTCCTCATCCCATATGTTCAATACAGAAGTGAGGTGCTCGCATATTCGTCGATCTCCAAGTACGTCTGGACGATCACCATTTATTACCTTGTCTTGGGTGGCCGCCCAATTAAGACATCAGTCACCATCCAAAAGATGTGAAGACCTCCGGTCTTCAACCACCGTCTTCATCTTCGACTCTTGATCGTCGTAGTAATTATTCGAAATGGGTTAAACCCGGTCTTTCCGAATAACTCGCGTATTTTATAATCAATAATAAAATACTGTAAAAGCACATCCAACGCCTCATTCCAATTCAGAATATTCTTTTAAATAAATATTCACAACATTAGGGAAAGATTCCCATTAATTTTATCAAAGATAAATTCTATAATTTATTCTTTAATCCTCTTTTTAAAGATTCGTTAAAACACCAATTTGGTTTTAATATCAAAAATTAGTACTTTATGATTATTCAACTTTAAGAAATTAATCTTATCTTTAACTGGGTTAAAGAACCAATGTCATTTAAAATACAGTTCACGATAAACCCAAAATCATCTTCCATTAAATAGGGAATTTTCACATAAATCAAATCAATAAATAACCGATATAAATTTATGTATCAAACTAATAATATAAATGGAATAAGGCGAAGCCTTTTAAATTCCATGTATATTAATGGACTTCTTTTACAGAAGCTCATCTCGATTATTACCAATCGAATCCCATTCAATTCCAATTTAATATATTAAATTGGAAAACTTTACTTTTGGAAAATTTCTATTTAAATCTTAATAAAAGATCAATAAATTCCGAATTAAATTTCCAATGTTAATTGGGTTAAAGAACAAATGTCGTTTAAAGCACCATTCACAATAAGCCCAATTTACATTTCAATTTATTCCAACTATTAAATATAATTGAAAAACTCTAAAATCTTAATTAAAAGATTTATTCTTTTATTCAATTCTAGTTAAATATTAATTAATTAGAAAACTTAACTAAATCTTAATTAAAAGATTTATTCTTTTCATTCGGGGTATAAGAATAGTGTTATTTAAGACATAATTCACGACAAACCCAAAATCTAATTTATTTAATTTAATTCCAATTAAATATTAGTAAATTGGAAAACTTCATCAATTCTTAATTTAATGATTTATTCTAGTTAATAACTAGTTCATTTCGATAAAAACATATTTTTATCTTTACAAAATTGGATTTTTTTTCGTCCAAATTCTTTTTAAATCATTTAATATGATTTTACATAATTTTTCCATATTTTTAATATTTTATTAAGGCCTTTACAGTCGGTTTCCAATAACGGACACCAAACTACATTTACAACGACCTTTTCCGAAATTGATTTAGACATAATTCCAAATCCAACAGTTAGATTTCAAAACTCTTATATTCATTGGAAAGCACTTTTCGATACGAACCTAACGGTTCCGGTTTTAAGAGAATCCGACGGTCGGGTCTTCCATTACGCCAATTTGAAGTTAATGGTCGAAATTCGCGAACGGTCGCTGTGCGACACATTCTCTCCGGGCCATTATATATGTATTACATATATCGTTGTTTCTTTTTAAAATGTTTTATAAAATATTGATAAATTCGTTTTAAAACAATTTTAACTTCATTTTCAATTTTTAAGCAAAATTGAATATTCTATATTTTTATCATATTAAAATACTAATATTTCAAATTATTATATTTTAAAAACACTTCTCTTTTTATATTCATTTTTAAAATGAGATAAATCGATTGATAAACCCATTCGAGTTAAAAATAGCGTTTCTACACAAAATGACTTCATATTTTAGTATTTTGTATCCATCCAAAAATGGACATAAAAATCATAATTTAAATCTTCATTAAATTTATATAAAAATATTCGTTATTGAAATATATTCTTTATTTAAAAGATTTCTTTAAAACATTCTTTATACCAACATGTTCTTTATATTAAATGTATTCTTTATTTTAAAGGAGATTCTGAATCGGGATGTGACTCAATCAGTCACCATATAAATTCGGTCATATGGATTTCATATATTGCATATGTATATAAAAGTAATGATAAATAATCATTAAACAATCCATTCACATCCAGAGTGAAATTTATAACTGTGTGAGCATTAAAATAAATAAATAACGCTCGTCAAAGACTGTCAATCCATCGACTGACATACAGCTAAATATTAGGACTAGTGTATGTCAAGTATCATCCCAACACCCGTGTGGGGTTTTCAAACAACTACAGTTTATATACATACATCATTGGTTAATAAATTTAACCAATTTTCACTGTTTTAAATTATAAATAAATATTTATAATTTAATTTCAACAAAACATATATTTTGACAAGGAATTATTATTATTCTTGTCTAACATGGTAACATTATTAGGTTAACATGACATAGTTATATAACACTTTCTAAATAAATGACATCATTATATTAATATGACATTTCTCAATAAAATGACATTAATATTCTAATATGACATTCTCAATAAAATGACATTTTCATATAATGACATTCTATACTAATGATCGATTAATACGACGACATTCCTAACATGACATTTCAATGTTGCATAACATCCCTAACAAAAAACGATGTTTTTATTTTAATATAACATGATCCAACAAAATGGATATTTTGTTTTGACGCTAATATGATTCAACAAAAATGAATATTTTGTTTTGATACAAATATATTTGGCAAAAATGATATTTTGGTTTGACATAAATATATTTAACAAAAATGTTATTTTGGTTCAACAAAAATACCATTTCTATTTCGACAATTCTAATTCAATAAAAATTAGCCCTTACATTTTGTTGATTCTAATTAAAACAAAAATGACTATTATATCTTGACATTTCTAATTAAACACTAAATGACATTTATAATATGACATTTATAAATGAATGAAATTTCAATGTTTTGACATTTCTAATTCAACAAAAAAATGATATCTCTATTCTAATGTACATTTCTAACCAAAAATGATATTTTATTCTAATAAAACAATTCTAATAAAAGTGACATGTTTATTCTAACTTAACATTTCTATTCTAAATGACAATTCTATTACAAATTATGTTTTTAAACATAAATGACACATTTTATTACATTTCTAAATAATGACAATTTTATGACATTTCTAAATAATGACAAATTTGTTTAGCATGAAACAAAATCTATATAAGGGACATATTTGTTTAAAATGAAACAAAATCTATATAAGGGACATATTTGTTTAACATGGAACAAAGTCTATATAAAGGACATATTTGTTTAACATGAAACAAAATCTATATAAAGGACATATTTGTTTAACATGAAACAAATCCATATAAATAACATATTTGTTTAACATGAAACAAAAACTATATAAAGGACATATTTGTTTAACATGAAACAAAATCTATATAAATGACATATTTGTTTTAAATAAACATTTCTAACAAAGGTGATTTTTTTTCTTTTAAATTAACATTTTATAACAAAATGACATTTTTAATCTAAGTTAACATTTCTAATAAAAATGCCATTTTTAATCTAGTTAAACACTTTATGACAAAATGTCATTTTTAATCTATAGCAACATTTTATAACCAAATGGCAAATTTAGTATAAAACAACATTTTATAACAAAAATGTTATTTTTTTATTATTATAAGATATTTCTAACAAAATGAACTTTTATTCTAATATAACAATTTTTTATTTTATCATGACATTGCCTAATATAAGGATATTTTAATTCACAACTTGATTCTTTTTAACGAATCAAACATACGACGAAAATGTATATGTTTCCTTTTTATTTAAAACACGATTATTTTTACTGATTTAACGCACGATAAAAAGGTATATATTTATTGTCTAAATATATTGTTTAAAAACATGAATATTTTTTTATTCTCGTAAATACAATAAAATGTATATTTTATTGTATGCAAATTCAAGATATGCACAATTTAAATCAAATCATCTCAACCATAAACATTCAAATCAATTCTCATACATCACATACATGAATCTTAGTAACGAATACATGTAAATTTCACATTGTAAATCAACAACCAAAATTGATTTAAATCAGAGATCTCACAGTGGTATATTCTGAATTTACAACAGTCTCCATTTTAGATCTGGTTTGTTCTGGAATGTAGATCTTGATTCAAGGATTCCAATGCTTCTGAAATTTCTAAATTTCGATTTCAAACGAACAAATTATGACAATTTAAATTTTTGATAATTAAATAAATAATTGAATTAAATTATTAACTAAATTCTCTTTAATTACTTTCTTGCCACATCCCCTGTTAATCGCGTTTCTTCTCTCTGAAGAGAAACAGAACCCATCGCGACTTCTCTGACCGAGAACGCACGCCAATCGAGACCGTCAGACCGACATCACCCACCGCCACCAGGCGCGCCATCGCCTAAGCTTCCCCTGACCTGAAGATTGATGAACTCGACGTCCTATCTAGGGCTGAAAACGGGTTTGAATGAATTGAGTTTGAGGGTAAATCCTCCCAATTTACTTCACTAGATTAGATCTTGTCTGTATGATTTGAAAGAGCTTGAAATGCTCTTCGATTATCACTTTGATTTCCTTTTTAATTCACCATGGTTTTTGTGAAATTAGAGGACGAAATCCGAACCATTTCGTTTGTTCATATGATATGACAGCGGCCTATTACTTGAGATTAGGGTTTTAAAGAGTATGGTATTTATAGCCAATATATTTTAATATTATTTTAATATTTAATTCAAATTTTATTTGTTTATCACTGTTAACTCCAAATTAAGTCCAACGAGAGTTGTCGCTAGCTAAATACCCCTATTCCGGACCCAATGGACTGGGTCTTATCAGCCCATTTGATTGTTTTAGCACATTTTTCTTCAATTTAATATATAAATCACTTAATTATTTAGTTTGATCGTACATTTTAATTTACCGGGGCCACCTACTGACTCTAAAAATTCCAGAAAAAATATTTCTAGTTATATTTTGACGATATGGTTCTAACAAGACTAATTTCTTCGAATTCCGAGATTGTTTGAAAAATGGCCATTTTCTGGTCGATCCGAGTTGACTGAAATGGGCAAAACACATTTTCTTTTTCCACGCTCACATATTAATTCGGATAAAAATGAAAATTGAAATCTAGCAATAGTTTGACATTCCGGATCCAACAAAAGTGTTTCGTCGAAAATGGGGGTCGTTTGAAAAATGGCTATTTTTTTATATTAAAAAAAAAATATAAATTCTATAACGACTATTTTGAAAATTAAACTGGACATAACTTTTGATTCCCGCTATGAAATTTCAATTTTTCGGATTCGTTGGAAAGATATATTTAAATAGATTTAAATATTTTTGGTTTCATCAAAATCTGATTTATTTTGCATCCTGTACAGTCAATCAAAGCTCGAATTCAAATTTTCAAATTGTAGTGCTATTTCTAACTCCTTTTATAATTAAATAAAATATATTACGTTTTAACTTCGATTAAAATAAATTTTTAGTCATTACTATTTAAAATAAATTATTTTAAATATTAAATTTCCATTAAAATTTCTAAAATAAAAATTTTAAATTGGTTCTGAAATTACGGGTTGTTACATTTATCAAGAGAGAAAATTGGTTGTGCATCAAGGGGAATTAGTTTAAAAGTCTAAGCCGACAAGAGTTATCTTATACGGAAACCTATCCTAGCGACTGGAGATCCCACGGACTAGGATCAATAGGCAAACTAGTTATGAATAACTCAAGTGTAATGCATTTTTGGACATAGTCCTACTCCATTCCTATGGTGCACAATATAAATGCATGCTAAGGAAGTTTTACAAGGTTAAAACTATGTTTTTTAATGATGACCGTATATTTAAAATAACAAGTGGGGTATTGTAGGACACTCTTAATGGTTGCGATCACCTATGTTAGTGTGAGCTGGGTCGGCTCTATGAGAATTTTAAAGGCTTAAATTCTCTATAACACTCGCGGAACCATGAAGTATTCAGGACCAAAATGAACACAGCCAAGAGATTGGATGAGAAGGGAATCGATGCGTCATAAAGCTTGTTGTTGGATATACAACAACGGCTTACGTTTCAAGATGAAATAATTCACCGATTAGCCAAGTAGATCCGATAAGTCTTAACTAGGGAAAGTTTAGAGTGAAATATCTACTTATCCACGATAAAGCATTATTCCATATGCACTCTATGATATTTCGCTTTGTGTGGGGGAAAAGAATATTATCATTCATGTAGGGGATTGTTAGAATTCGTAAGTATTGAATGAAATATACTTTGTCCATTATCCAGCACAATTTAAGCGAACATGTACGAATGTACTGAAAGGATGTGATTATTCGCAGCATGGTTTTTCGTGAAAAGACACTTTGTGAAAAGACACTTCGCGAAAAGACACTTCACGAAAAGACACTTCGCGAAAAGACACTCTCTTTCACCAACGGTCATATATCAGTGAAAAGACATTTCACGAAAAGACACTTCACGAAAAGACACTTTGCGAAAAGGAATTCCCTTTCACCATACGGTTATATTTCAGCGAAAAGACACTTCGCGAAAAGACACTTCATTTCACCGAAAGAGATGCATTTGTACGAAGAGGTAAGAGCACGACCGTTCGAAAGAGATGCGACTATACGAATAGGTACGAGCACGACCGTTTAGAAGAGATGCGACTGTACGATAAGGTACGGGTGCAACCATTTGAAGGGATGTGGGTAAACTATAAATAAGAAGGAAAACCGATCACTTTCCATACCAACTTATTCCAATCCAATCTTCCTTCTCTCTTCTCTAATACTTTTATACAAAATCACAGAGTGGCATACTCATTACAATCTCGTGCAGAATACGTCTGTTGTATCTTAGGAGAATTTTGAAATAAAATTCTTAAGGAAATTGTTACGACAAGCCTCAGACATCATTCAGTTAGATTTTTATTTTGTATATTTGTATACATTATTTCATAATCTTGTCATTCTTTAAGTTGTGTTATTTCTTAAAATAGTGTAACATAGTTGTTGTAAATTAATTACAACATATTAATTGCTATCATTAGCTAACATAGAATTCCAGAGTAGTGAAAATTCAAGTTATAAACTTGTGTGATGAGTTTTTAATTCTCTGTTTTGGTATACTAGATTTCTAACAAGTTTAAGCTAAGTTATGTTATTTATGGATTTGGTATTAAACTGTCACCTTTGATATCCATTATTGTTGTGTATTTTCGCATTAACACTTTTGGTGTTGCTTTGCATTACTGTTAACCATGAACTTGCTGCGGTATTATTTTGCGAAGTCATAAACCGCTGAAAGCTGTTTTACACATATAACGTGCTATGCAGCCTTCCTGTATGAATTGTTTGAGAAACTATAAAGCATTCTTTTGAACAAATGATTTATTCTAATTGGTATCTGTTGTCATAGTTAAAACTTACAACTAAGTTGTAGCTTCCCTTGTTGTTAAATATAAATGTAGTGTATGACCGTCCAGTGTTACCTGACTTTTGAATAACCTATACGAAGGACTTATTCTTACATTAGAAAATTCCATATATATTATGTGCAAATCTCGTTTGATTTCCTATGGCATGGGTTTCATAACTGATGTATGTGCAATACACATTTAGTGAAATTGTTGTTATTAGTTAAATTAAATATGCAGTGTGTATGTATATATATATATATTCATGGTTAATATATCTAGTGCAATATATATTAATGGTTAAATATTACCACATACATAATATATATTCCCACAGATATCATAGTTGATTTTAAATTGATGTTATTTCAGATGTGCATGTTGATAAGAACTAGTTACCACACTACTGTTTATTTTTCCTATGATATATTTGATGTTAGGATTTACTATTATACTCGGTATTTTATTGAAGTTAATTTACTTGAATACAACTTGACCTGAGTTTTTGTTTGCTCGGGTTAGGGTTAGACCTGAGTAATCACAGCTTAGATTTGAAGCTGACGATGACAAGGATTCGTGAAGCATGTGAAGACGCGCTCACTTTGGCTCATTCTTCTTTTTTTTAATTTTTAATTAAAATTAATGTATGTATTAATCTTTAATGTATAATAAAATTATATTTATGTAAACTCTGATATTTTTTGTAAAAAAAAAAATTCCACTGTGAGATATTGGTGTCTATTTTGTCTGTGATTCTGTGTTTATTCTGTTTAAACCTTATAAGCTAAATAACAATCTGCCATTTTGAACATTCTTAGTTGGCTCAATTACTGACTTGAAGCAGTCAAAAAGGCACGCTGTTATACTTTACCAAAATTATCATATTTGATAATATAATTCATTAAAGACTTATTATAATATTTTCCGGTTTATTTAGTTTCATCTTCAAAATTAGTTAGAAAACATGGATTGGAATAAATTTTCTTACTACACTAAATAGACACAATTTATTCAATATACACAATTCTCTTATAAATAAGAAATTCTTTATTCTCATTTTAAATTATAATATGAGATAGACTCTTTAACTCGTTTTCATTCTTCTTGGTATTATAATTTATGAAACAAATTATAATATGTTTACCTCGGATACCCAAAAAAACCGGGTTGTTACATTATATTTCAGAATGTCAGAACCAATTCCTAAAAATAATTCGAATTCTATTAAATCTTGAATTCCACCAACAAAATATATGTGCATTTTATACTTACCAATACGATCTCTTCACCATTCTGCACTGCTTGAAATAGCCTCTCTAGCAGCACTCCAATCAGCCCTAATTTTAGTGCGCTTATAGCTTTGCATTTGCTCTTTTTTTTATACTATCATTCTCATTATAACCTTTCTGTCATCAACTAAAACCACATTTGGCATGGTTTCTGCCGCAGTATTAAAGTTGAGCATACTTGTCTTATGGAATTCTTTTCTATATTTATTGTAAGTCTCATACGCTTCAATAGAAAAGTTATGAAACATTATTTTAGATTAGAGATTCCACTGGTAGGTTTTACTTCGAATGCTTGCAGACATTTGTAAATCTTGAAAATAACGTAAAAATGAAAATTCATAAATTTTTTTAAAAAGATATCTGTCATATAAAATGCAGTGATATACATGAATTTAATGATCGGTACCTGAATTGGACAATGGATTTAACTAGAAAACAATCAAGAAATTTAGATTTGGAGTTGTGAGGTGAGGAAGATGTCAAGTTGTGAGTGGGGAGGAAAGAAGAAGAATGGTTGTACATGAAGACTGCAAACAAACATCCATTGACGTCCAACACCAATGTTATATTTCAAGTTGTTCAGCTCGACAATTAGAATTTTCGTTTCAGTCGTTGTGTGTCCGAAACGTCAAACATGTCAAACACCTCTGTGATGGTAACAACCAAAATTTTAGTTGCGAACGGTACCTAACCCGCACAATAATATGTTGGCTCAACGATGGATTTTAATGCATTATTAATTAAATTGGAAATTAATTTCAAAAATTAATTAATTTTATATATAAGGTCCATTTTAGATGCATAGCATTGCATTATATCAAAGTGGTCAAAATCTTGAAGTAGATTTGAACTAAATTTGAGCATTTTATAAATTTTCTATTTATTTAATTTTACAGATTATTAACATTACTATTTATTAAAAGGTAATTAATTAAACTAAAAATCCCATTTTAATTTTTCTTGATAAAATATCTGTTCGAAGCCACAAACGCATTTCTCATCCGTCCATCTTTCCTGCTTACATACTTGCTAAAATATTCTGTTTATACTTGTTCTAAACGCACCCTAAATTGAATGGTGCACATCTAAGCATATGCATGAGCAAATGAGCTTTCCAAATTACTAGAACTTTTTAATGCGTTTTGAGCCTATTCTTTTTGTATTTCCAAAAAACTGAACTCTAACTAGGATTTGTATCAAAGTGGATATAGAAATTATGCTAGACCAATTTTGATATGTATTGCATTATTATTTTCAATTTTATTTTACGCGAGCTTGAGGGCTTTTCACCGAATATGCTTTTGATAGTTAAATGACAGTACCGTAATATATTATGTATTTGATTCAAGATCCACAAAATAGTAAAACATTACATTTGCTCTAGTTTTATTTTTAAATGAAAATAGATTGTTTTTTCATTTTATATATGAAAGAAAATTTGCAAATATTTTATAACTCGCACTACTAGAACATTCAGAAAGGGTGTCCAACCTTAGCGGGACGGTCAAAATAAGTGGCCTTCGCTAACCATCGCGAGTTGACACCTACCTAGATATAAACCTCGACCAGACAATTCACTTTCACTTCCTCTCCTTCCCCAAATTTAACCCATGAAAAAAACCTTACCTTACAGAACTATGCCCGCCGCCGTCGTGCCAGTGCCGACCACCGCCTCCGGCCCTCCAACGCAGCCCCCTCCTTCTTCTTCATTTAATTTTCCTTCCATTTTGCTAATTAGGATATAATTTGTACTCGTAAATTGATAAATATTGATGATTATGTGTTTACATATGTTGATTAGCCATTATTTGGCATAATTGTAAACTATTTGTTAATTTAGGAATGTAGATAAATTCCTTGTGACGACCGCCGATAACCCCTGCACCTAACAAGAGGAATAATGCGCTGAAAGACGTGCTAGGCAGCTATAGACGATCATCAAGGTATGGTAAAACAATCGGAACCAATCGTAGTTCTCATAGCGCATGGATAAAGTATAATAGAACATATACAACAGGTAATATTAGTGAAGCATATTTGAGCATAAAACACCAAACTCTCATAACATCTAGAAAGTATATCCAAACACCAGGATTTACAACATAAGTCTGTAAAAATTTGCCTCATTACAACACTTGCAGTAGAATTACTAACAACGGAAATCCAAGAACTATATAGTAGGAAAGAAAATACGTCAACCTCCTGCTCGCCTTCGAACTGCAACATCATCCACATTAAGCTGTCACCTGCCACCTAGTCTGCCCATCCGCAATCGGATGAACAACCCAAGGTAATAAGAGGGAAACATAAAACCTTGAGTCAGACAACTGTCTTAGTGAGTGATAAAACAACTAATAAAAAAACAATAAAGTATATGAGAATAGGTAGATTAATAAACCAATTTACTAAACACTAGAGAAGAACTCAACCCTGCCTTCCCTACATCGGATAGTGATAGCCTTTACAATCCAACAACCATAGGAACAACAATTCATGCATGGAATTCAGGACATCCATCCATTCAATAACAATCTCAACAACTAGTTATATCTCATGTAAACCATCCTAATCGATCTCAACATCCCTCAAGCATAAGCCCCAGAGGCCTAAACCAATATCAGACAAGCACCCAAGAGACATCTCGTTCGATGTTGAACAATCTATGTGAGATGGTACAAACAGGACAATCAGTCATCCATGACTGACTCTGGCTATCACCCCAATCCTGCTTTGAATCTATTATTAATCATATGACGGCCAACCTTACCATATGTCAAGGGCTAATGGTAACCCAGTTCTAGCATAAACTCCATGCGTCTTTCAACGATATGTATGCTTGTCCAACCTTGACAATTAGGCCTTTCAATGATACCCAAGGTACTTGACCAGCAACCTTCCAGTCTTTTAGGTGCCCCTATTATACCCCTGCTTGAGCCTGCTAGAACTAACGATAACGATCACTTCTCGGCCTTTGCATCTCTAGTTATTTAATCTTGATGACTTTTCATAACTCGAGCAACCTTCTCGAATAACCATTTCCCATCATCTCACAACCTTTAAGTTGTAGCCCAAGCAACCTTCTCGAGCACTCCATCTATGAGCTCACCACCTTGACTCATCTTCACATTCGTTGTATTACTATTATCAACGAGCACATCATCATACTTCGAACATTCATACTTGAACTCCTTTCGAAGTCACAATCATCACTAAACCGAGTAGCATCAATACAAGGTTCAATGCAAACCATAACGTTCCCTGCATTTGCTACGAAAACAAGCATAATGTTTCTACCATCGATCATGGCGTTTGAAAGTGCTGCTATAACCTAACATGGTCGAGCACCAATCTAGTCGAACACTATAGGGGTCGAACATCACCCTGGTCGAGCACCCCCTGGTTGAGCACACATACTCTGGTCGAGCACACCATGGTCAAGCACACCTTGGTCGAGCACACCCAGGTCAAGCACGCACACTCTGGTCGAGCACCCTGGTTGGTTGGGCACCCCCTGGTCAGTCAGACAACTTCCAGACAGCTAACACAATGGCATTTTCATAATTATGGCTGGCCTGATCCGAACCTTTTCCAAACTTGACTAAACTTCGTCAAATGATTCTAATGACGAAATCAACTCATCCAATCCATCCAGTATGATTATAAACATGTTATGAAATTTCTACATTATGGAAATAATAACTATTATGTAAAATTCATCAAAATCATGTTAAATGATCATATGAACTAACATCATGGATCTAACTTGCATAAACATATGAAATAGCATAGAAATTACCGGTTTTATGTTGCTAAATTAGATCCTATAGGGATCCATATGAAATTAGACTTACCATGATGTAGATATAAGGAAAATGACTTGAAAATGATGAAATTAAGATCATAGGACTCATATACTTAATTGAATTCGTGTGAGAGATGCATATCACTCACCAATTCTCCAAAACAACCCAAAATGATTGAAATATGATTCTGGATAGAAATGAATTTGGTCTAAGCTCTTCAATTCGATGAATTCTCCCTTGGAATGGCATAGATCTTGCTTCAAACGATGTAGATTTTTTATTCTCTAAGCTTTAATGGTGGAAAGGTGAAGAAGATAGAGGAATTCAGGATAACAAGCTCTTCCAAAATGAGAGAATGAAGAATGCAAACTATTCTCCATGTCTCCTACCCCCTATTTATAGCCTCCACCATCCCACCAATGGGCCTCCCCAAATCAACTCATTATGGTTTACAAAACCTAAAAAACCAACTGTAAAACCTAAAAACAGCGATTCCTCCCAGACCATTGAGCCAAATCTTTAATGGAAAGAGGAAACATCATTTCCTTTCCAATGGCAGAGGTCTCAACACCTTGTTCAACCTGAGTCAAAACTTATGCCCAGTACAAGACTGACAGGGGAAAAATGGTCACAAACAAAATTAGTAAAAATTATGGACATGTCTCACATCCCCATAAGCAACATATTAAAATATGAGAATGGTCCAACCCTCAGGGAACAAAATAAAAATATTTTACGATACCCCGATACGTAAAATATGGGCTGTTACATTCCTATTTTAGAAATTTAGGTGACTTTTGATTAGAAATCAATGAATATTGTGTGTTAATCGACGATAATATAGTATGCTAGTTGATTTGATGATATAACTAGTTATTTGAATTTTTCATTTTGTATTTAAAAATTAGGGCTAAATTTAAAGATTGAAAATTAAACTATAATTATTAATTATTACGTGGATTAATAAGTTTACACGTGTAACACCCCACACCCGCTACGGTCACTCACTATGGGAATGCCATAACATCGGTGGAGTATTTTAAGTGAATATAGAACAGAAAAATTACAACAAGACAGATATAAGTAATACTTGAGAATTTAAAACATCATTTCATTGCAGCGGAAAGTAAAACATGTTTGGTTACACCAAAACCATAAACAAGAGTCAAGTACATAATATCCATCCTGATAAAACAAAAGTACATAATCCCACTACATTACTTAATAGCCATAATAGAAAAGATAAACTGAGCTTTACATCCACGGTCCAAGCTCCAAAAGATAGATAAAGCAGTCTGATCAAAGCCCACTAGTGCTAGGCCCACTCTGAAAACCTGAGGGTTGGGAAAAAGATAAAAAAACAACGGGGTCAGACATAAGTCTGAGCGAGTCCTATAACCTTAACAATACAATCATTAAAGTAATTAGGGTATGATATAAACAAGGTACGGTACCTCTAGGGATAATGACTACACTAAGTAGCCAACTAAACACAGGATGTACTAAGATAACCGAAAAGACGCATTTACCCACCCAAGGATAATTACTACACTGCACCACCCCAGATCTACCCACCCAAGGGTAACTCCTACACTGCACCACCCCAGATCTACCCACCCAAGGGTAATTCCTACACTGCACCACCCCAGATCTACCCACCCAAGGGTAATTCCTACACTGCACCACACCAGTTCTACCCACCCAAGGGTAATTCCTACTTAAGGTTGATCCCACTAAGTGTACTTAGTAATTTTTAATAGTAGTTTCGTGTACCCCTAGCTGACTACATAGGTGTCGTCTGCCCCTATCTCCACTAGGTGTACCCACTACTCCCCAAGCGATCGGCTCCCTAACGTAGATACCCGTGCTGGCCCCACAGTGGGGTGTATCATTCCCCAAAGTGGCAACCTGATAATATCAACGGTGCACGGCTTATACCTACACGATGCAACAACGTCTTACTTACCAGCCCGGGTCCACACACGCATATGAAACCCGTTGGACTTGCGTTGCCACCGCTAACCCGTTTTGGCCTCTTACAGTCAAGCCCAATATGCGTGTCCTGTCCTCGACTTGGGTCGAGCCCACAAAGATACGTTTGGGATATTGGTTGAAATGGGCCCCCACAAGCTACCCACCTAAGCTTGTCATTTCTAGTGAATCACACTTAACCCTTTAACCATGTCCACTTACATGTTATAAATTTTGGTTAAGTCTTTTAATCATATTTTAATTGACACTCAAGGCACCCACTAGAATTCCACATGCCACCCAAGGCACTTACTTAACCCTTTAATCATGTTTAATTACATGTTCCACTTTGGTTAAGTATTCTAATCGTATTTTCTATTGCCACCCAAGGCAACCCACTAGTTTCCTCATGCCACCCAAGGCACCCCCACTAGTTACTACATGCCACCCAAGGCACCCACTTAACCCCTCATGCCCCACTACATGCTAATTTGGTTAAGTGTTTCTTAATTAATTAAGATCGTAACCTTTGTAAAGACCTCTCACATTAGACTGTCTTTTATGGCAGCTGGATATGCCGGTTGGTTCCGGGCAGCCTTACACCATAACAGAGTCTAACCTCGTGTCTTTACACTCGTCACATATTTAGTTTATGACTAAGACCTCTCACATTGGGCCAATCATTTGTAGCAGCTGGATTTGCCGGTTGGTTCCGGGCAGTCTTATGCTACAAAAGGGTCCAACCTCGCGTCTTAGTCGATTAATTACACCTAATTAATCACCCCCATAATTTGTATTAATTATCCCTAATTAATTACCAATTTCAAGAATATGGGTAGACCTAACTCAATAGGTAAATTCCCAATTCCATAATATGGGTAGACCTAACTTAATAGGTAAATTCCCAATTTTATAATATGGGTAGACCTAACTTAATAGGTAAATTCCCAATTATGTCCATTCACTTTATGTTATGCTTAAGCATACCCATTTCATGCATATTAACCCCATCATTCCCCACATAATTCGTTCTCATAACATGACATAATAAAGGGAAGATTCATCACAAATGCCATGGGTTTAACCAATCATAGCATATAACTTTATCATGGGTTTAAAAGGTGTCAACTTGCATATATGAGCATACATTAAACCCAACTAGCATTTAACCCAAACTTGCATGAAGCACATATGTCACAAAGGGGGTAACTTGCATATGATTCTTATGTCATACAAAGGTGTGAACTTGCATAGCATGTCACATGTTAACTTGCATATAACCAAACACATAACTTGCATAACATGTTACATATGAACTTGCATATAATCATACACATAACTTGCATATAACCAAACACATAATTTGCATAACATGTTACATATGAACTTGCATATAATCATGCACATAACTTGCATATAACCAAACACATAACTTGCATAACATGTTACATATGAACTTGCATATAATCATGCACATAACTTGCATATAACCAAACACATAACTTGCATAACATGTTACATATGAACTTGCATATAATCATGCACATAACTTGCATTACATGTTACATATGAACTTGCATATAATCTCACATATAGCTTGCATAACATGTTACATATGAACTTGCATATAATCTCACATATAGCTTGCATAACATGTTACATATGAACTTGCATATAATCTCACATATAGCTTGCATAACATGTTACATATGAACTTGCATATTTCACATATAGCTTGCATAACATGTTACATATGAATCAATGTTCAACATAGTGTTTTGCATAATGAGCATCATAAAGCATAGCATTAAACTTGCATAACATATAGCATAAAACTCGCAAAACACGCAACATACACTATACTAAACTTGCATAAACACACTGATCCACAAACATAGCCATATCTTATCATATCCTATTATAATCAATTTAACAATTGATTATTAAGGCTATAGAAACTCACCACTAAACTCCAATAAGCAAACCCTTGCCGAAAATCACCCAAAAACTCTAGCCTTGAAAATAAAGCTTGCAACTTGATGATGAATGCAAGCTAATGATCACTCATACAACTTAAAAATGCTTGTATGAACATGAAAGCCTTCATAGAAATAGTTTAGAAAGAGGATGGAGGCTAGGGTTTTGAATGGAGGCCATGATCATAGAAAATTTTGGCATAGTTTAGTTAGAGGATAGGATTATGATCATTTAGGGCTAGCTTAAGGTCTTATTTATAGGATTAGGATGTGTTTCAGACCTTTAGATTAACCCTAGGTTAGTTTAGGTCCGTTAGATTTCGTCCCAAGCCCTCCAACCCAGCCCAAAACTCAACCAGGTGCACCCAGGCCAGAATCAGCCGACAGGGCAAGTCGACAGCCCTGTCGACTGCCAAGTCGACAGGCAAGTCGACAGCCCTGTTGACAGCCAAGTCGACTTGGCTGGGCGGGAGATTTCCCACCTGGCCCCCATTTCTGCATGTTTCGAAATTCAAATTTCCCGAAAACTTCTTTGGGCCTTAACCGGGTCATACGGACTACGATTTACAAAATTTCGGACTCTATTTCGCGTATTTTTCCGAGACGAACACAATGACGTAACCCGTTTCCCCTGATTCTCACATCTGAGATTATTAATTCTGTAACTAGTGAATATCAGCGTTAACTGAAATTCAGGGTGTTACATTCTCCCCTCCTTAAAGGATTTCGTCCCCGAAATCTCCAAGTTAAGGAGAATGCATATCCTACCATCCAAACAACCATCTACTCAATCCATCAAACACGGGCATCCATTGTCCTTAAAACAATTTCTACTGATGTATGAGCATATGCAAAAAGTGTGTGTATATGTTCCCTATCTAATGTATGAACATATGCAAACCGTGATAGTGCCATGCATCCAATATGTATGCGAAATAACCCTATCGACACATACTATATCTACATGAGTGCACAATCATTCACCAAAATGCATCATCCATATGATAACACAACCATTATACATCCATAAATATAGCTACCTACACACAATTATATGCAATATGCAATATGAAGTGATTGAGCCGATCTAGTGTCTAGAGTGTGTGTATATGCATCCACGAGCAACCACTAGCAAACACTTGCATCCACATGCATCAATCAATCATAACATGTCTCAAACACATGTTTCAACCATAGGTTTACCCTATCTAAAGGTCAAAGGCACTAACAAGAGGACATACTAAAGATAAGATAAGTACTAGACAAACGATAAAGGAGAAGTTAAAAGACATACCCTCAAAAAGGAATGGGTATAATGAACGCATTTTCGCTTCTGTCTCCCAAGTAGCGTTGCTCTCATCTTCTCCCCATTGCACTTTGACTAGTTGAACCTCCCTGTTTCTCAACCTCTTAATCTCTGATCCAAGGATGCGTGTAGGAGCTCGTCGAATAGTCGCATCACGCTCTATCTCTACTTCTCTAAGCAAGCTCGGCTCTACCACCTCTACGGTCTCATGTAGGCACTTCCTCAAATGTGACACATGGAATACATCATGTACACCACTAAGTCTGTCGGGCAACTCCACTCTATAGGCCATCTGTCCAACCCTTTCCTTAATAGGAAACGGTCCAACAAACCTTTGTGCTAACTTCCCAACATATCCAAAGCGAACCACATTCCGTAACGGAGATACTTTGACAAAGACCATGTCCCCAACATCAAACTCAAGCTCTGTTCTCCTCTTGTCCGCATAAGATTTCTGTCTTTCTTGTGCCGCTTTCATCCTTCTTCGAATCAAATCAATCTTTTCCGAAGTCTTCCTAACCATATCGGGCCCAAGCAAGATCTTATCCGTAGATTCCCACCAACATGTAGGTGATCGACAAGGCCTTCCATAAAAAGCTTCGAAAGGAGCCATGCCAATACTAGACTGAAAGCTATTATTATATGCGAACTCCACCAATGGAAGATGCTCTTCTCATGTACCTCCAAAATCTAAGATACATAGCCTCAAAAGGTCTTCTAAAATGCGATTTACCCTCCCGGTCTGGCCGTCCGTCTGAGGATGATTTACGGTGCTCAAACACAGCTGAGTCCCTACCGCCTCTTTCAAACTCTTCCAAAACTCGCTAGTGAAGATAGGATCTCGATCACTCACTATGCTGGAAGGTACACCATGTAATCTAACAATCTCTCGAATGTAGATTGAAGCTAGCCATTGAGAAGTCCTCTTACTCTTCACGGGTATAAAATGGGCACTCTTAGTAAGTTTGTCTACCCCAACCCAAATTCCCGTATTACCCTTCCTCGATCTTGGTAATCCATTGACGAAATCCATCAAGACACTATCCCACTTCCATAGCGGAACCTCCAATGGGTGAAGCAACCCACCGGGTTTCTTTTGCTCCGCTTTTACTTATTGGCACACCAAGCATCTAGCGACATACTCGGCCGCGTCTTTCTTCATACCGGCCCAAATGAAAACTCGCTTCATGTCTTGGTACATCTTGTCCCTACCGGGATGAATGGTCATCTTCGAACGATGTGCATCATCAAGTATAGCCTTCCTCAAACCCTCGTCTTGCGGTACACAAAGTCTACCGTCTCTACGCAACCACCCCTTACCATCCAGGGTGTACCTACTCAAATGGCTGGACGACTCCCCCTCCTCATGAGCTTCTCTACTAACTCAACCAACTGTGGGTCGTCTCGCTGCGTTCCGCCAATCCGCCCCAAAAGAGTAGGCCTAACCTCCAAGGAGGCTAGCAAACCGGGTACAAAGTCAATGGAAGGTCTAAAGTCAAACATAGAAATAAACTCTAAGCTCCGTCGTTCAACGAACAATGAACTCAAGGACAACCTTTTTCTACTTAAGGCGTCCGCTACCACGTTACCCTTGCCATGGGTATACGCTATCTCAAACTCATAGGATGCTAAGAATCCCATCCACTTTTGCTGTCCTAAGACTATGCGCTCGAAGAGTCTCCAACACTTCCCTAAGATGTAGGGCATGCTCTTCTCCACTTTTAGAGAAAACCGGGATATTACCCCATCCAAAATCATCACAACTGTCCATCTCTCACGCAGACCACCCTAGTCGAACTCGACATCCCCCAAATGCAAGCCCCAAAGGCCTAAACCAATATCAGACAAACACCCAAGGGATACCTCCTTCGAATTCAGACGACCTACGTGAGATGATACTAGTAAAAACGGCTAAATAATTAAGCCCTTGTCCAACTCTGGATGTCCTCGCCAGTCTCGCTCCAAAACCACCGTTTATCCCATAACTGGCTTTGCTCAACCTATTGAGCACATACGAAAACTTATTTTGCTCCTAGAAAAGACCAAGATGTCATTTACAAAGACCATCACGAACTTATTTAGGTACTCCCTGAACACCCTTCTCATCAAATCAACAAAGTATGCGGGGGCGTTCGTCAAACCAAATGGCATCACCAGCCACTCATAAAAACCATCCGGAGTCCTAAAGGTAGTCTTCTCTATACTATCCTCAGCCACTCTCAACTGATGAAACCCCGTGGCTAAGTCCTACTACGAAAACACTGAGGCGCCAACCAACTGATCAAAGAGATCATCAATCCTCGGCAATGGGTGTCTATTCTTCTTTGTTATCTTGTTAAACTCCCTATAATCTACACAAAGTCTGAGGGACCCATCCGCCTTCATAGCAAAAACTACTGGAGCACCCCACTCCGATATACTTCGTCTTCTAAACCCCTTCTCAAGCAAATCGCCTACTTGCTTAAGGAGTTCCCTCCTCTCACGAGGAGCCATGTGGCACACTGGCCAAGATACTGGTTTGGCATTGTCTACCGGATATATTCGGAAGTCAATCTCCCGCTCCGGAGGTAAGCCCTTCACCTCCTCAAACACATCCGAGTATTCCCGGACCACTCTAACAGATCGCAAACTCAAGACCGACGTGTCAAGCGATTCTAGATAACTTAGCATAACAGATTCCATGGGATTACAAGAGATCTCTAGGGTGTTACCCAAGCGGGTCGTAAGCCTAACAACTCTCCTTCCACAAACAAGAACGGCACCATTACTGGATAACCAGTCCATGCCCAAAACTAACCCATAGCCCGTGAAGCCCAAGAAGCATCACATCTAAACTCAACGCTAAGTATAGAAACTTTCAAACCCAAACACATCATGGAGCCCCCAATTGGGTTTGAAACAACTAAGGGATCATCTACTAAACTGGTGTCTAAGTGCAGTGACTCAACTAACAACGATGAGATAAACGAACTCGATGCGTCAGAATCAAATAAAGTTCGAACCGGATAATAAAGAAATCCAAATTCCAACCTAGACGGTCTTATCCCCATCTGGTACACTAGCCGTGAGGGAATACAACTACCCTCCAGAAGATTCCATACCTTGCCCTTGCCCCTTTGGACAACCCTAATAAGGTGTCCTATTCCTCCCAAAAGGATAACTACTCGCCTTCTTCTTCCGATTCTCCACTCGTAACCTCCCACCAACGAGGTTTCATCCTTCATTAACCAAACAACTATTTGAGCCTTCCTCCCATCGTCTATCCAATAGGTACCTACCAGTCCTCCTCCTTCTTGAACCAACTTCTAATCCGACTAACGTCTAAGTCCCTTGAAGTGGTTTTCCATTCTTATCTATCTTAGAAAGATCATCTATACACGGAGGGGAAACTCAAAACGAGAGAGGAAGAGATTCAAAACGGAGAATTCGAAAGATAAAGATATGGCTATCGGGGATTATGCTTTTCTTTCAAAAACTTTTCTCTTAAAAGACATGTTTTTGAAAATACTCCTTTCAAAAATATTCTTAGAAAATAGTTTTTCTAAAAATTTTATCTGTTCTGGTAACCTTAGGCTCTGATACCATGTGTAACACCCCACACCCGCTACGGTCACTCACTATGGGAATGCGATAACATCGGTGGAGTATTTTAAGTGAATATAGAACAGAAAAATTACAACAAGACAGATATAAGTAATACTTGAGAATTTAAAACATCATTTCATTGCAGCGGAAAGTAAAACATGTTTAGTTACACCAAAACCATAAACAAGAGTCAAGTACATAATATCCATCCTGATAAAACAAAAGTACATAATCCCACTACATAACTTAATAGCCATAATAGAAAAGATAAACTGAGCTTTACATCCACGGTCCAAGCTCCAAAAGATAGATAAAGCAGTCTGATCAAAGCCCACTAGTGCTAGGCCCACTCTGAAAACCTGAGGGTTGGGAAAAAGATAAAAAAACAACGGGGTCAGACATAAGTCTGAGCGAGTCCTATAACCTTAACAATACAATCATTAAAGTAATTAGGGTATGATATAAACAAGGTACGGTACCTCTGGGGATAATGACTACACTAAGTAGCCAACTAAACACAGGATGTACTAAGATAACCGAAAAGACGCATTTACCCACCCAAGGGTAATTACTACACTGCACCACCCCAGATCTACCCACCCAAGGGTAATTCCTACACTGCACCACCCCAGATCTACCCACCCAAGGGTAATTCCTACACTGCACCACCCCAGATCTACCCACCCAAGGGTAATTCCTACACTGCACCACACCAGTTCTACCCACCCAAGGGTAATTCCTACTTAAGGTTGATCCCACTAAGTGTACTTAGTAATTTTTAATAGTAGTTTCGTGTACCCCTAGCTGACTACATAGGTGCCGTCTGCCCCTATCTCCACTAGGTGTACCCACTACTCCCCAAGCGATCGGCTCCCTAACGTAGATACTCGTGCTGGCCCCACAGTGGGGTGTATCATTCCCCAAAGTGGCAACCTGATAATATCAACGGTGCACGGCTTATACCTACACGATGCAACAACGTCTTACTTACCAGCCCGGGTCCACACACGCATATGAAACCCGTTGGACTTGCGTTGCCACCGCTAACCCATTTTGGCCTCTTACAGTCAAGCCCAATATGCGTGTCCCGTCCTCGACTTGGGTCGAGCCCACAAAGATACGTTTGGGATATTGGTTGAAATGGGCCCCCACAAGCTACCCACCTAAGCTTGTCATTTCTAGTGAATCGCACTTAACCCTTTAACCATGTCCACTTACATGTTATAAATTTTGGTTAAGTCTTTTAATCATATTTTAATTGCCACTCAAGGCACCCACTAGATTTCCACATGCCACCCAAGGCACTTACTTAACCGTTTAATCATGTTTAATTACATGTTCCACTTTGGTTAAGTATTCTAATCGTATTTTCTATTGCCACCCAAGGCAACCCACTAGTTTCCTCATGCCACCCAAGGCACCCCCACTAGTTACTACATGCCACCCAAGGCACCCACTTAACCCCTCATGCCCCACTACATGCTAATTTGGTTAAGTGTTTCTTAATTAATTAAGATCGTAACCTTTGTAAAGACCTCTCACATTAGACTGTCTTCTATGGCAGCTGGATATGCCGGTTGGTTCTGGGCAGCCTTACACCATAACAGAGTCTAACCTCGTGTCTTTACACTCGTCACGTATTTAGTTTATGACTAAGACCTCTCACATTGGGCCAATCATTTGTAGCCGCTGGATTTGCCGGTTGGTTCCGGGCAGTCTTATGCTACAAAAGGGTCCAACCTCGCGTCTTAGTCGATTAATTACACCTAATTAATCACCCCCATAATTTTTATTAATTATCCCTAATTAATTACCAATTTCAAGAATATGGGTAGACCTAACTCAATAGGTAAATTCCCAATTCCATAATATGGGTAGACCTAACTTAATAGGTAAATTCCCAATTCCATAATATGGGTAGACCTAACTTAATAGGTAAATTCCCAATTATGTCCATTCACTTTATGTTATGCTTAAGCATACCCATTTCATGCATATTAACCCCATCGTTCCCCACGTAATTCGTTCTCATAACATGACATAATAAAGGGAAGATTCATCACAAATGCCATGGGTTTAACCAATCATAGCATATAACTTTATCATGGGTTTAAAAGGTGTCAACTTGCATATATGAGCATACATTAAACCCAACTAGCATTTAACCCAAACTTGCATGAAGCACATATGTCACAAAGGGGGTAACTTGCATATGATTCTTATGTCATACAAAGGTGTGAACTTGCATAGCATGTCACATGTTAACTTGCATATAACCAAACACATAACTTGCATAACATGTTACATATGAACTTGCATATAATCATGCACATAACTTGCATATAACCAAACACATAATTTGCATAACATGTTACATATGAACTTGCATATAATCATGCACATAACTTGCATATAACCAAACACATAACTTGCATAACATGTTACATATGAACTTGCATATAATCATGCACATAACTTGCATATAACCAAACACATAACTTGCATAACATGTTACATATGAACTTGCATATAATCATGCACATAACTTGCATTACATGTTACATATGAACTTGCATATAATCTCACATATAGCTTGCATAACATGTTACATATGAACTTGCATATAATCTCACATATAGCTTGCATAACATGTTACATATGAACTTGCATATAATCTCACATATAGCTTGCATGACATGTTACATATGAACTTGCATATTTCACATATAGCTTGCATAACATGTTACATATGAATCAATGTTCAACATAGTGTTTTGCATAATGAGCATCATAAAGCATAGCATTAAACTTGCATAACATATAGCATAAAACTCGCAAAACACACAACATACACTATACTAAACTTGCATAAACACATTGATCCACAAACATAGCCATATCTTATCATATCCTATCATAATCAATTTAACAATTGATTATTAAGGCTATAGAAACTCACCACTAAACTCCAATAAGCAAACCCTTGCAAAAAATCACCCAAAAACTCTAGCCTTGAAAATAAAGCTTGCAACTTGATGATGAATGCAAGCTAATGATCACTCATACAACTTAAAAATGCTTGTATGAACATGAAAGCCTTCATAGAAATAGTTTAGAAAGAGGATGGAGGCTAGGGTTTTGAGTGGAGGCCATGATCATAGAAATTTTTGGCATAGTTTAGTTAGAGGATAGGATTATGATCATTTAGGGCTAGCTTAGGGTCTTATAGGATTAGGATATGTTTTAGACCCTTAGATTAACCCTAGGTTAGTTTAGGTCCGTTAGATTTCGTCCCAAGCCCTCCAACCCAGCCCAAAACTCAACCAGGTGCACCCAGGCCAGAATCAGCCGACAGGGCAAGTCGACAGCCCTGTCGACTGCCAAGTCGACAGGCATGTCGACAGGCAAGTCGACAGCCCTGTTGACAGCTAAGTCGACTTGGCTGGGCGGGAGTTTTCCCGCCTGGCCCCCATTTCTGCATGTTTCGAAATTCAAATTTCCCGAAAACTTCTTTGGGCCTTAACCGGGTCATACGGACTACGATTTACAAAATTTCGGACTCTATTTCGCGTATTTTTCCGAGACGAACACAATGATGTAACCCATTTCCCCTGATTCTCACATCTGAGATTATTAATTCTGTAATTAGTGAATATCTGTGTTAACTGAAATTCAGGGTGTTACAACACGAATCTTAAACGCAAAATAACCTTTATTATAGTTTACGCAAAAATGTTAATAAATATATCAATTTAATATATGTTTTTAGTTTATAGTTTAGTTTATTTTTTTTAAGGAATATCATACTTTAATCGATATTCTTAAAAAGTTAGAGATGAATTTAACAATGATAAATACTATACTGAAATCCATTATTTTTAATATTTAGAAATGAATTTAATAAGTGTGCATATTCTATGTAACAATCCACATTTTATGTATCGGAGGATTTTAAAATATTTTTATTTTATTCCCTCAGGGTTGGACCATTCCCATATTTTGATATGTTCTTTATGGGGATGTGGGGCATATCCATAATTTTTACCAATTTTCTTTGTAACCATTTTACCCCTATCAGTCTAGTACAAGGCTCAACTTTTATTTAGGATCAAATTAAGTGCTAAGATCTGTCTCATTGGAAAGGAAATGTTGTTGCCAATTCCGTAAAGTGGTCACATTAAAGATTTGGCTCAGCAATTTGGGAGGAATCATTGTTTTTATGTTTTAAAGTTTGTTGTTCAGGTTTTTAGAACCATAATGAACTGATTTGGAGGGGCCCATTAGTGGGATGGTGGGAGGCTATAACTAGGAGGTTAAAAGCATGGAGAATGGTTTACTTTCTTCATTCTCTCATTTGGTTGATCTCATGATCCTCCTTGCTCAATCAAATACACCTTTCCTCCATTAAAATCTAGATATAAGGAAGAGAATCGAAGTTCTACATCATCTGAAGCTAGATCTACATCATTCGAAGAGAGATTTCATCAAATCGAAGAGTTAAAGAGTGTTCCTCGCTGTTCGGATTGAGTAATCAGTGATTTTGTGTAGTTTTAGAGAATTGGTGAGTGATATGCATCTCTCATGTGGATTCAATCAAGTATATGAGTTGGTTGATCATTATTTCATCATTTTCAAGTCATTTTCACCTTGATCTATCTCATCGTAAGTATATTTTCATATGAAACACCATAGGACCTGATTAAGCAACTTAAAACTGGCAATTCTTATGTTAATTCATATGTTTATGTAAGTTAGATCAATTGTTTTACTTTATGCATTGAATTATCATGATTTTGGTGAATTCTATACGAACGTGGATGATATTTTTCATTTTGATATTGTTAATATTTTTCACAATATGTTTGTGGCTGAATTTATTGAATTGGATTAGTTGATTTTGTCTATATTGTCGTTTGGCGAAGATTTGGTCAAGTTTGGAGCTGTTTTGGTCAGATCTGAGAGTCGGATCGTTTTTTGGAGTTGGGTCATTTTTTGGAGTTGGGTTGTTTTCTTGCTCTCCAAGAAATGGAGTCAGATCGTGCACAAGTCAGACTGTTCAAAAACATTTTAGGTCGTGGGAAGTCTTTAGGTTGTCGCATTTAGTATCAAAGCTCTGGTCAACAATTTTTAACCAAAGTTCGATATGTGATTACGTATTAGTGATGTATTTGTAGATATCTATTGGATGTATACTATATATTGTAGTATATGGTATATTAGCGTTTAGAATTCATTGCCAATTTTTCTTGTAAGTGGCTGATCATTCTATATTGCAGATTTAGAATGAGTCGACATGCTTCAAGACATATTACTAACGAGGGGACTGTGCCTGGAGGGGAAAATAGCGGTATACTAGATTACCCAGCCATGTTTGAAGCCATGATTGAGGCATTCATGAGGAGAGTACCCACTCCAGTGGCAGCCACGGTAGATGTAGGTGTGCATGTACCTAGGGATGTGGATTTCGCGAAGATGTGTAAAGACTTCACATCTCTAGGAGGAAAGCAGTTTAAAGTGACTGAGCCAACTGAAGAGGTTCAGAGGTGGTTAGATATTTATATTCATATTTTTGGAGACTTAGGTATAGATGATGCAACTAAGAGAAAACTTGTTTCAAGGCAGCTGTATGGGAGAGCCATGAAATGGTGGAATTCTATTACGCTTGAGACTCCAGAAGAAGAGATAACATGGGAGCAATTCCAAGTCAAATTCAAGACGAAGTTTCCTCTAGTGCTCAAAAGTCTGTTCTTTTTAAGAAGTTCGTGGAGTTAAAACAGGTAGACTAGTACTGGATTATGTTTCTGATTTTGAGGCATTGTCTAGGTATGCTCGTTCATATATTGACACACCCTATCTGAAGAATGAGAAGTGTGTCAAGGGTTTGGACGAATATCTAAGGAATCAGCTTGTGGATCATCTAGGTGACACTTATGAGAAGATTGTTGAGAAGGCTTTTAGACATGAAAGTTTGTTTCCTAAGAAAGAGACTGTTGTTGCAGCCAAAAAAGAACTGAAACCACATCATGGTGGTAATAATAAGAAGAGTAAGCAACAATAGCAGAAAGGAAAGAATGGTCAGAAAAAGCCTAAGAGTGAGGTGGTTTCCTTTAACTACCAACAGCAGGGTCATTTTGCTAATGAGTGTAAGAAACTGAAGGTTGAAAGGAAGTGTCACAACTATGGCAAGTCTGGGCATATCAAGAAGGACTGTCCAAAACTGGATAAGGGAAATAAGATTGTGAAGGCTTATGCTTTGGAAGCAGTGCCATCATCTTCAAGAGCTCCTATTGCAGAGGAGAAACGAAAGGGTGTCGTTGTTCAAGGTACTCTTTTAGTTAATGATGTTTTATTTCATGTGTTGTTTGATACTGGAGCATCGCATTCATTCATTTGTAATGAACTTGTTTGTCGCTTGGGTTTGGAATTCGAGATTTGTGATAGATGATTGATAGTGACTAATCCAGTTGGGGGTTCGTCCAGTCTGTGTATGATTTGTTGTGGTCTTGTGTTGTCGAGTCATGGTTGCTCTTTTGTATGTGATTGCTTTGCTTTGAACTTCGCTAGGTTTGGGATTATCTTGGGTATAGATTGGCTCAAGAGGTATGCGGCAAGAGTGAATTGTGAAAAACTAGAGGTGAGAGTCGGGGATGTGGAAGGGAGAAGGGTGTTGATTCGATGTATGCCCAAAGACGGGGTCTTCATGAGCTATTTATATTCGCTTGTGATTCCAGCAGAAAACTTGTCACCGGTGTTGACCGCAAATGAGTTTGTGGACGTCTTTGACGAGGTCAAAGGATTGTCGCTCCCTCGTGAGATTGAGTTCAGAATTGATTTGGTTGAGGGAGTTAGACCAATCGTTATGTCTCTTAGGCGGATGGCGCCTAAGGAACAACGAGAGCTAGAGGTGCAAGTTCGTGGAATTTTAGGAAAAGGATTCATTTAGAGAAGTGTATCCGAATGGGGTGCACCAGTTGTGTTTGCAACCAAAGCAGTTGGCTCGTTGAGATTGTGTTTGGATTACCATGAGCTGAACAAGGTAACTAGGAAGAACAAGCATCCGTTGCCGAAGATTGATGACTTGTTCGACCAAATTCACGATGCCAAAGTGTTTTCTCAAATTGATTTGGCAACGAGATTTCACCAGTTGAGAGTGGTAAAGGATAGTGTACTGAAGACTACTTTTAGGACACCATTTGGTTTCTTCAAATGGTTGGTAATGCCATTCGGGTTGACTAATGCACCAGCATATTTCATGGATCTTATGAGTAGGGTTTTTAAAGATCAGTTGAACAAGTTCGTTTTGTGTTCGTGATGATATCCAGGTGTACTCTCGGAAAGAGGAAGAACATAAGATGTACTTGAGAGTTATTTTGGAAATCTTGCGAAAGCATCAGCTGAGAGCTAAGTTTTTGAAGTGTTACTTCTAGAAGAGTGAAGTGAGGTTCTTAGGCCATGTTGTTTCTGGAAATGGGATAGCGGTTGACCCCGCTAAAGTGGCAGCAATCCAAGATTGGGATAAACCTCAGAATGCGACATATGTTAGAAGTTTCCTTGGTTGGAAGGTTATTACCGATGATTTATTAAGGATTTCTCCAAGATAGTTGCACCATTAACAGGATTGATGAAGAAGAACCAAGTGCTCACATGGGATGCAAAGTGTGAGCCATCTTTAAGAATTCTAAAAGAGAGATTGACGAGTGCTCCTGTTTTGACCATTCCAAGTGGGAATGAAGAGATGGTGGTATACACCGATGCATGTGGTATTGGAGTTGGAGCTATACTAATGCAGAAGGTTAAAGGTCTTGGCCTATGCGAGTCGATAGTTAAAGCCGCACGAGAGGAATTACCCAACTCATGATTTGGAGTTGGCGGCGATTGTGTTTGCTTTGAAGATGTGGAGACACTACTTGTTGAGAGTTCGATTCGAGTTATTTACAGATCACAAGTCGTTAAAGAATCTTTTCTCCCAAAAGGATTTGAATCTTCGGCAGCAAATGTGGTTAGGGTTTCTAGCATCGTATTATTTTGGTATAGTCTATGCTACTGGTAAAGGTAATGTAGTTGTAAATGCGTTGAGTCGAAGACATGCAAGTTTGGGAGCGATGTTTCGGAATGGAAGAGCCTTGAGTATTTGGCAAGGTTTGATTTCAAGCCACGGAGTGAGTTGGAACCTGAATGTTGGCAAGCTTATCGATAAGACATACTCTCATCGGAAGGATTGGCGAGAGCTAAAAGCGAGATGCAAAGCTTGTCGTGTTTATCTAGAAATTGGAACAAAGGATAAAGAATTCGAGGTCGATCAAGAAGGTTAGCTTCAAAAGTAAGGAGGATTGGTTGTTCCTGATATCGATGGATTGGGAGATGAGGTTCTGGGAGAATGTCATCACTCGAAGTTGATGATTCACCCTGGTGGTAATAAGATGTATCAGGACTTGAAGCAAGTTTACTACTGGGAAGGGATAAAGCGAGATATTTGAAAATTCATTTCCAAGTTCATGAACTGTCAGTTGGTGAAAGCTGAACAGAAGAAGCGAAGTAGTTTGCTTCAGCCATTGGAAGTTCCTATGTGGAAATGGGAGCAGATACCGATGGATTTTATTGATGGAATACCAAAAACCAGGGCAACAAACAAAGGAATTTGGGTCATTGTGGATTGTTTGACTAAAAGTGCAAGGTTCATTCCTGTTAGATCGACTAGGATGGTATCGAAGTTGGATGAGCTTTATATAAAATGGATAGTTCGATTCCATGGTATCCCAAAGAGTATAGTCAGTGATCGAGATCCATTGTCCACGAGTGGATTTTGGAAGAGTTTTCAAGAAGCTTTCAGAACCGAGTTGTGTTTAAATACGGCTTATCATCCCCAAACCGATGGTCAAACTGAGAGGGTTAACCGAGTTTTGGAAAATCTCCTAAGAGCTTATGTATTAGACTTTGGGGATCGTGGGAAGACCATCTACATCTAATTGCGTTCACATATAATAATAACAACCATTCGAGCATTAGGATAGCACCATGCGAGGCGTTGTATGGTAGACTGTGTAATTCTCTAACATGTTGGTTAGAAACTGGAGATAAGTTGATACTTGGGACAGAGATGTTCCGAAAGACATCAGATTATATCGAGATCGTTCGATAACGAATGAAAGCAGCCCAAGATTGTCAGAAGAGTTATATCGGTAAGAGTTGAAAAGATTTGGAATTCAACGTTAGAGATATGGTTTTCATGAAGATTTCGCCGTTGTAACATGTTGTTCAGTTCATAACCAAAGGAAAGTTAGCTCCAAGATTTGTTGGACTATTACCAATAGTCAAGCGAATTGGAAAGCTCGCATATAGATTGGAGTTATCCGAGAAGATGTCAAGTGTGCATAATGTTTTCCATGCGTCGTTTCTATGGAAGTGCATTCATGATTCAAATGTGATGGTATTTCCAGAGCAGTACGAAGACCTAGAAGTCGAGACCTTAGTTACGAGACCTCGTAAGTCGCTTCGTGTAGTGGGGAACGGCACGAAACTGCTTAGGAGAAAGACAATTAAGTTAGTCAAGGTACAGTGGAAAAAGGATGACGACTATTGTATATAGGAGACATAAGAGAGTATGAAGATGATCCATCCAGAATTATTCATCTGTATGACCCATTGATATTGTGTCACCTTGCATTGTTGCAACTTGTACTATTAACATTGTTATTAGAATTCCGCATGCTAGGATAAGTCTATGGATGCATGGTTTGATGGCTGCTAGTTTGGGTGATAGAATTGGCTTATCATGGATGATAGGCATGCAGAATTGTTTTGTTTGCTTGTGTTTGCTGATGGTTATTGGGATTTCGGGGTGAAATTCCTAAAGGGGGAGAATGTAATAGTGCGCATTTTACGTATCGGAGGATCGTAAAATATTTTTATTTCATTTCCTGAGGGTTGGACCATTCTCATATTTTGATATGTTGTTTATGAGGATATGAGACATGTCCATAATTTTTACCAATTTTGTTTATGATAATTTTGCATCTGTCGGTCTTGTACAGTGTATAACTTTTGACTGGATCGAATCAGGTGCTGAGATTGGTCTCACTGGAAAGGAAATGATGTTGCCAATTCTGTAGAGTGGTCACATTAAAGATTTAGTTCAACGGTTTCGGGAGGAATCGTTGTTTCTGTGTTTTACAGTTTGTTGTTCAGGTTTTTAGAGCCATAACGGGCTGATTCGGAGAGGCCCATTAGTGGAAAGCTATAAATAGGGGTTAGAGGCATGGAAAATAGTTTACTTCCTTCATTCTCTCATTTGGTTTAGCTCGTGATCCTCCTTGTTCAATCAAATACACCTTTCCACCATTAAAATCTAGATCTAAGGACGAGAATTGAAGATCTAAATTTTTTGAAGCTAGATCTACATTATTCGAAAGACATTTCATCAAATCGAAGAGTTTGAAGAGTGTTCTACGCTATTCGGATTGAGTAATCAATGACTTTGTGTTGTTTTAGAGAACTGGTGGGTGATATTCATCTCTCATGTGGATTCAATCAAGTATATGAGTTGTTTGATCATTGTTTCATCATTTTCAAGTCATTTTCACCTTGATCTATCTCACGGTAAGTATATTTTCATATGGAGCACCATAAGATTTGATTTTGCAACTTAAAACCGGTAATTCTTATGTTAGTTCATATGTTTATGTATGTTAGATCCATTTTTTAACTTTATGCATGGAATTATCATGATTTTGGTGAATTCTATATGATTATTGATGATATTTGTCATTTTGATGTTGTTAAGAGATTTCACAATATGTTTGTGGTTGAATTGAATGAATTGGATGGGTTGATTTTGTCGATATTGTCGTTTAGCGAATATTTGGTCAAGTTTGGAGTTGTTTTGGTCAGACCTAGGAGTCAGGTCGTTTTTCACCAAGACGGGTCGTTTTTGGGAGTTGGGTCATTTTCTTGCTTTCCAAGAAAGGAGTCGGATCGTGTCAGACCATTCAAAAATAGTTTAGGTCATGGGAAGTATTTAGGTCATCACATTCTACTAAATTTCTTTTTCGTTAAAATAGTTGAAAATATTTCAACAATATAAAATACTATATTGATTAGATAGAAGGTGGTGTGTAGAAGAGAAGCGAAGTGGAGTGTTGTCAGATACGACAGTGCGGTTTGTAAAACATTTAGTCCCTTACTTTATTTTCATTTTAGAATACAAAATAATATACCCTTAGATGGAATTAATGTGTTAGAAGAGAAGCTAGCGAAGCGCTATCGAATTTCGATAAATGTGTGTTGTGTGAAGCCTTTAGTCCCGAAAGGCTTTACAATAATATGTGTTATTGAAATCACGAACATATATTTTTGAACAAGGAAAAATGTTCGATTATTATGTCGACTATAGTTAGATGTATTAAGTCAAATCTGGAATGAAAAGTTTAGTGAAAGAACATTTCTACAATGGTGCAAACAAATTTATTAGATTTGCAATATTTAATAATCTAAATTACGAGGAACTTCGTTGTCCGTGGGGTTAGTGCAAACTGATGAGGTTTTTGAAACTAGAGATAGTTAAAGTACATTTTTATGAATCTGTTTTTGTGCCAAATTATTATTTCTTGGATCGTCATAGAGAACTTGTTGCACCTATAGTAAAACTTGTAATGTCAGAGGTCAAATTAATTACGAAGAATCCAATAGAATATATGGTGGAAGTTGCAGCATGCTCAATGTTCCCTACTAGTCAAGCTAATGGTGATGGTGTCAATATCCAAGAAGAACTGAACGCAGAAGTGAAAAATTTTATATGATTTATTAGCTTCAGCTAAGAGGTCATTGTGGAATGGTTGTAAAAGTGGAACTGAATTATCAGCACTGTTGAATACATCACTATAAAATAAAAATTCATCCTTACATAAGAAAATTTTACAACGGTTTGTACAAGTTACAAAAAGACATATGCCACCCGATAATCTGATGTGCGACAGTCATTACAAAGTGAACACTAATGTTGGCTTTCGGTTTTTCATACCAGAAAATAGGTACTTGTATAAGAGGTTGCATATTGTATTGGAAAGGCGATATTAATCTTAGGAACTGCAAAATATGTGGTGAGAAAAGGTACAAACCTAGAAAAAAGACAGGAAAGGAAGTTTCGAACAAGATAACGCATTATTTATCCATTATCCCTAGACTATAAAGGTTATATGCATCCTCAGTCATTGTATGTCATATGTGATGACATAATGTGAGAACACCAGAAAATGGAACTTTGACACATCCATCAACATTTTGATAGAATGTATCCTACATTTTCTGTAGAGAGTCGTAAAGTCAGACTTACTTTATGTATGGATGGATTTTCACCATTTCCTCGATTTGGTAGTAAATATTCATCTTGGCCTATTGTCGTTACTCCTTACAATTTACCTCTGTGGATGTGTGTGAAAACTACATATACGTTTCTCACTATTGTCGTTTCAAACCCTGATGATCCGAAACAAGACATCAATGTTTTTCTACAACCATTAATAGAAAAGTTGAGAACACTATGGGTTGAAGGAGTTGAAACATATGAAATTTCAAAAAAAGAATCATATTTTTTCTTCTCTGTTATGGACTATTAGTGATTTTCCTACATATAGGATGCTTTTAGGTTGGAGTACGACCGATCATTTAGCTCGCCCTCATTGCATGGAAGAAACACGAGCATTTTCCTTATGGTGTGGAAGGAATTTTTTTTGATTTGATTGTCATCATTGTTTTCTACATATCAATCATAGTTTTCGGAGAGATAAAAAACTTCAAAGCTAACAGTGAAGTGAATATGCAAGCACCAAAGATTTGTTCTAGTGAAGAAAAATAAATAAAACTATAAAGGAGTATTCTATGATACATGAAACTAGAATACAGACTGAAATTCTCCATAAATCCAACATTCATAATTGGTGCAAAAAAAGTGTATCCTATGAGCTACCTTATTAGAATGATCTCTTACTTCAACATAATATTGATGAGATGCACAATGAAAACAATGTGTTTGATAACATGCTTAATACAACTTTGAATGTTAAGGGAAAAATAAAGGAAAATCAAAACTCAAGGCATAACATAAAACACGTCTGTAAATGTCCTGAACTTCATATGAAGCCCAATGATTATAAAAAACCCAAAGCGTGCTATAAACTAGACAACAAGCAAATAAAACACGTACTAAGATGGGTTGTGGGACTAAAATGTTCTAATGGAATTTCTTCTAATATCTGTAGATATATTGACTTTAAAAACAATAAATTGAGTGGGATGAAAAGTCATGATTGTCACATCATGGTGGAATATATATTACAGTGGTGTCTAGATAACTGTTGTCTATAAAAGCATGGAGTTTTATGATTCTATTTTATAAACAAATTTGTTAAAATCCATCTCCATCACCTACGTAAATTTGAAGTAGAAATTCCAACATTGCTTTGCAAACAAAGAAAATATTTCCTTCAGGTTTCTTTAAGGTAATGGAGCATTAACCTTTTCATCTTCCATCCAGAGCAATTTTTCGAGGTCCAGTGCAATGTGTATGAATGTATCCATTTGAGAGGTAAAATATAATGTAACAGCCTAAAATTTTAAATACACAATGATAAATTGAATAATTAAATAATAGTTTGTAAAATTATAAGAATTTTAGAATAGGGATTGCGTCATTGAGTCCGTTACGATTTTCTCATTCAGATTCATATTTGATTTGCATAAAATAGACCTAAAACAAAAGAGATATTAGCAGATCAAAATTTGAAATTCAAATCATAAATTATATAGGAAAAAGCGAAACTTTTAGCCGTTGCATGGGACGACCCATCAACAACCGAGTCGACCCATGGGTCGACCCAGGTTGCGATTGGGTGGATCCGTCTGTTGACCCGGCTGAGGTTTGGGTCGTCCCAATACGTGCTTGACACTTGTATTCGCCAGGCACGAAATTGATTAAACAGACAAGATTTTGTTAGGCTGACGTGTTTTTGTATGATTATCTGATCTGCCTAATCGGGAATGATCCAAGGACAAGGTCGGTTCATATTTAAAACCTAAATCTAGTGGTTGAGGATCTTTTTCTCCATCTAAAAATAAACCTCCAACCCCTTCTCCATTTCTTCAAAACACATCTCTTCCCCGCCTATGCTAGTCTTCTTCTAGAGAGCAGCCAACCTAATTCTTAATTTTAGGCTAGTCTTCTTTTTGGAGACTAATCACTTTAATTCTAAATTTTAGGGGATTAAGACTAAACAAAAATATTTTCTATTTTATTTTCTTATGGGGATTCTGCCGAGGCCACAGGGAAAGATTTTTTTCTGGTGTTTTATGATCATTTAAAATTTTGATTTAGGTTGGGTAATTAGACATAATAGTTGTTGTGTTTGTGATTTTGTATACAGTTCTTTTACTTACAGTTTATTTACAGTTTCTCTCAATTCCTATTTTTCTATAATTTTTCTGTCTTTTCTTACAGTCTTCGTTTAATTAATATCCAAATTACTGTAAATGATATTCTCTGTTCCCTTTTCCCCATTTTCATCGGATTTTTGTAGTTTATTGTGACGGCCCGCCCCGCACCAACCGGCATTTCCTCCGTAAATGCGCTGTACACATGTCCAGCTAGCACGGGACGGTCGTCAGAAGAAAAGAAAGAAGAGAATGGACTAATCAAGGAACCTGTAGAATGTCTCTCAGCGCATGGAATCAAAATATAATAATAACACAATCATTGACATAAAACAGGCGAGACAGTGTATAAGCTGAAAACTAAACCAACATAGCAGTGGAAATCCAAATACAGCTTATTACAACTTTCCAAATTTACTGTCTCTAAACAAAAGAAAGCAAAAGTAGAAGATGCACGCCTAATACCCAAGCAGTGATCTTCAACAACACAGGGAGAATACTATATATATCATACGTGGAAGCCTCCTGCTCGTCTCCGGATCATCTACCCGTGCATCACCAGCTAACCTGTCTCTAGTCTGCTCGTGTGAGCACCCAGAGTAATAAGAGGAGACATAAAACTCTGGGTCAGACATAAAGCCTGGTATGAGCGATAAGCAACAAAACATAACAATAACAGGTATAATCCAATCATACTTGAACCTAGACCTGCAACCAAAGAGTTAGCACTACATACTGTACAACACTCTACGGTGCCATTTCAAATGGTGTAAAGATAACGGGGGTGGGATGTGCATGTCATAGTGATGTCAAACAATCAAGCATAGCAAACATCCTCACATCTCTCACTCAGTGCGTAAAGCATACGATACCCACTACCTTGGTCACCTAGTCCTTTGAGCCATGACGGAATCCAATCCAGTACAAGTATCGCTACAAGCCCACTATCCATCTCTCAGTGGTGAACCAAAGTTATGAATACCGACAACCCCTTTACACACGTCCCGCAGCAAAGCCCAATCATGAAGTGAACTCATTGGTTCCCAACTGGATCCTGAGCTCTAACTTCCCATATTGGACTACCTTTGCATCTCGGGTTATTGGTCAATACTGGGTCGGATCGGGTTTCCCTCCTAGCCATCGGTACGGGTCGGGTGTCCATTCTGAGTCGGGTCGGTGTGTTGTCCTCCCCTATAGCGGTTCGGTTCGGGTTTCCAGCATTGTATCGGTTCGGGTCGGGTGTCCTCCTCCGGGTCGGGTCGGGTGCCATCTCCCTTCCAGTTCGTGCTTCCGCTCCGATCCGCTCCCTCGTTCTTCACGTGCTCCAATCCGATCCCTCCTTCTTTATCCGATCCGATCCCAGTTCAATTAGCGTGGCCTTCCTTCTTGCCAGTTCTCCCAAATGTCAAGTTCCGATCCGAGCCCTTCGTCCCTAAGTCGATCCGATCCCCAACTTAACCAACATGGCCTTCCTTTTTGCCAAGCCTCTTTTGTGCCAGACTCCAGTTCCGGTCGGGTTCCTTGCCCATGTCTCCAATCCGATCCGAGCCCATATCCGATCCGATCCGAAACCCTGCATAACTTTCTGCAACTTTTTCCAGCAACTTGTTTACGCCATTCGATGACGTTTTCGACAAATCTAACTATACTAATCAATCACAAATCATGTCAAACAGTCATAGCAACATAGCAAACTAACCACAAACACCAAAACAATGAATTTACATGCCAAAATGGATCAAATATACCCAAAACCCCTTATTTTCCCTTAAGCATGTTTAAATAAAACTAATCATAGGGTTAACAGAACTTAACCAAATTAAACCAAATTTCTACCAAAGGCATAAAATATTATTTTCGAATTTATAGATATTTTTCTAGAATTTATCAGTGTATAAATTCACTAATCTTCACTAATTACCCTTAATTAACTGTAATTAGTGTCAAAACGATGCTAATCACTCACCTTGGCCACAAATAAAATTCTCAGAACTGAAACCGATCTGATTTGGGTGAATACTGATGTCTAACAGCAGCTCTAACCTTGCTTTCGTGTTTTCTCTTCTTAATTTGATGTAGATTAAGCCAAAACTTGATTAGAAAGCGATTAGAAGATGATTTGGGTGTTGGAGGCCATTGCTAGGGTTCCAAGGATGAAAGTGGCGGCTGAAAGAAATGTTTTCTAACCCTAATCAGCCCCTATACATCTCCAATCCCGAAATCCCCTTTGGGCCTAGTTGCTAATTACCCGGTTAAGCCCAATTAAGTTGTTTTTCACTATCTGAAACTTGTTTCAGCCATATCTCCTAAACGGTAAGTCCGTTTGGCTAATGTGACCACTCTACGGAATTGTAAACCATCATCTAGAGCCAATAGAAGTGGTTTCAGGTCAAAATTCCTTTCCAGTCAAAAGTTATGGCCAAAACAGTACCAACTGGGGGGTAAAATGGTCATTTAAAAATCGACAAAAATCATGAACATGGGAAATGACCCCAATAGTCGTTTCCCAAAGTTACATGACCATACGACTTCATATTTGAAAGAAATAAATATTCTACGATCCTAGATACGTAGAATGCGGGTCGTTACACTCTCCCCCCCTAAGAAATTTCATCCCCAAAATTCTTTAACCCAAAACATACAAAGGATCCCGCATGCCTACCAACCATATACAACAATCAAACATGCAAAACAAACAGAACCATTCTGCCCTAACATGCGGTTTACTAACGAGGGAAGAATCATCGCCGCTATAATCTTACCAGGCAAAGAGCGTTGGATACGACTTTCTTATGTCTTTCTCTACTTCCCAAGTACAGTCGTTCTCTCGCCATCGATTCCCATCTCTACCCTAGAGATAGCTTCTATTAGGTTGGGATCGTCCCTCTAACTGGAACCGATCCACTTAATCAAGATGGATCTAATCGTCAAACTTACTAGCGTTTCTGAATCCAATTCACACTTAGGTCTGAAGTCATATCCCGTGATATACTCTAGTTGCTTCCATTCCAGAAAAATAGCCTCTAAACTGGCACGTCTCTTACTCAATGCATCAGCTATCGCACCCAGTCCGATACTATGGCATTCGTCTATACTATCATTTTCTTAGGTAATCCAAACATATATGCCAAATTTTCAACTACATTCCAAATGTACTTTCAAGTCCAACTTGAGTCCTTCTTACATTCGTATTGCATGTCCAACGTACATTCACTTCCTAGAGGAAGACTAGACCCATCCAATGACCCTAGGCACTACATCAACATCTGCACTGTACGTCTAACGTACATTCACCTTCTAAAGGTGAACTAGATTCATCCAATGAACCCAGGTACCCTACCCATATCCGTACTGCACGTCCAACGTACATCCACCATCCAAAGGTGAACTAGACTCATCCAATGAATCTAGGTACACTACCTATATCTGTACTGTACGTCCAACGTACATCCACCTTCCAAAGGTGAACTAGACTCATCCAATGAATCTAGGTACACTACCTATATCTGTACTGTACGTCCAACGTACATCCACCTTCCAAAGGTGAACTAGACTCATCCAATGAATCTAGGTACACTACCCATGAGTCCAAGTCCAACTGAAACTCCTATATCCGTTGAATCTCCATGACAACGGACGCTCCTCAATGCCCAACATACTTCAAGTCTAACGTAAAGTGTCTTACACTCGTCATAACACCATGATCAACGAACTTACCCTATTTCCATTCAACAGGATCCTACAGGTGATACTCAAGAGAAGTAAGGTAAGAACAAACACAACGACCATAACATCCATCAAACAAATCCTATCTATCACCTGCTAAAGCCATGATTACGTCAACACCTACATGACTGGTCTAACCAATCCCAATATGTCGATTCTTGTATGTCTTGTCCAACCAACATCAAGAACCAATGGAAGCCCAGCCTCCAGACAGACTACCGTACGTCCAACGTACGTTTATCCTCCAAGGATAACTAGATCACGGCCGACGGATCCAAGGTAACGGGCGTCCCCAGATACCCCTGCTTTTAGTCTGCCTGAAACACTCGAGTCCCACCCAAGTCTATCTATTATCTTGCTGCCCTCTCGAGTCCAACTCGAGCCAATCCAATTCCTTGCAGCCTTCTCGAGTCCAACTCGAGTCAATCTATTACCTATAAACTCAGACCCAGTCTTGAGTATCCAGTACCTACCAACCCTAGTCCAACATGAGTCATCCCCCCTATTCGTTGCATCTCCAAGATCAACGAACTCATCCTATTCCTTCAAAGTTCTACTATCCAAAGAGAACATAAGCATAGGATCCTAGAAATCCATTACTTTGCATCTTTCTCGAGTCCCAGTCGAGTCGTCTTATAACCTTATCGAGTCCAACTCGGGGCAGTCCATACCATCAAATAGTCTTATCCTGTCACAACTGCCCATTACTCCTCGAGTAAACCAAGATATCATCCAATGAAAAACACCACAACTACTTATCCCTCACGCAAACCATCCTAGTCGAACTCGACATTCCACAAGTACAAGCCCCAAAGGCCTAAACCAATATCAGACAAGCACCTAAGGAACATCTCCTCCGAATTCGGACAATCCACGTGAGGTGATACTAGCAAAACAACTAAACACTGGAGCACTCATTTGCCTCCCAGAGACAACGATAACCTCTCAGCCTCCCTAACTCCAATTGTTACCACCACCACTAGGTAGGTACCTAATACCACCCTATTCCCTTGGAGTAGATCGACTCCCCAAAATAATGCTAAACCCAGTAAAGCCTAAACAAAGCAAACACAAACAAACATATATCCATGACTCGATAAGACCCCGTTACGGTAAATCATGCTAAGGCTAGTCGAACCACCAATCAGGTTCGTCACTACTAAAGGTCTATCGACTATCTCAGGTTTGTCAAACAAAACCCGATCAAAACATCTTAAATAGAAAGCATACCTCGAATAACGACACCTTTTTCCTTCTGCGCCGCAGTTGGGGCATTCGACGAAGAAGGAACAGCATTGATAGCATATGCCTTCACGATCTGCTTCTCCCTAGGAGGTTGTGGACATTCATTCTTGTGATGTCCCGCTTGGCCGCAATTAAAGCACTTCCTTTCCCCAGGCTTTTCTCGACAGTCTCTGGCATAGTGGCTCTTCTTGCCACAGCTAAAGCACTCGCCATTTTTCTTACTTCTCTTATTCTGACCATCCATAACTTGGTCTTGCTTCCTCTTATTTTGGGAACTATCCTTGCCTCCATCGCCTGCTTGCGACTTTGGCTCATCCGCAGATGTAATAGCAACCTCGGTCTTTGGCTTAGGGTAAAGGCTTTCCGATCTCAAAGATTTCCCCACAATCGACTCAAACGTCTCATCGATGTGGTTAATAAGCCTCTCCCCGAAGTACTGATCCAATCCAGTTATGAACTTCTCGTTCTTCTTCTCGGGAGTATCGATAAGGGATAATCCATACTTGGACAAAGTGTCGAACTCAGCAATATACTCCGAGATAGCTCTTCCATTCTGTTTGAGTTCCAAGAATCTCTTAAACAACATTGACTTCTGAGCAGCTGTGATAAACTTGTCGCTAAAGCGAGCCTTGAACTGATCCCAAGTAACCTCATCTTCTGGAGTAGCTGTTCTAATGGCATTCCACCAATTCATCGCTCACCCTTGCAGCTGACGAGACGCTAACCTTCTCTTCATCGCATCCTCGATACCCAAGTCGTCGAAGATACGATCACAGCTATCCAACCAATCCTAAACATCCGTGGCCGACTCCGTTCCGTGGAATGGCATCCCACCAAGGTTAGTGTAATCCTTGCACAACTTGGCGAAATCGGCCCTAGGCGCCTGCACTACTGGACCACCACCATTACCGGCATTGGGAGCTGCCCTCTGTACATCCCTAAGCATTTCTCTCATAAGGTCAGTAAACATCATCCTCATGTTAGCAGCATTCCCATTATTGACTCCTCTACCGGCACCTCTTGCGTATCTGCTCATCATTCAATCTGCACAGAGAAAACGATTAACCATCCTCTTTGTGGTGTCGGTGCAGTGCGACTTCATCCTTAGCTATACTAATAATATATATAGCTTTCTGAAAACCAAAATAATCACAAATACGTGCTCTCATATACGTATACTATCTCTCCCTGATAACTTCCCTAGGTTAACTATGCAACCTAGAGCTCTGATACAAATGTGACGGCCCGCCCCGCACCAACTGGCATTTCCTCCGTAAGTGCGCTGTACACATGTCCAGCTAGCACGGGACGGTCGTCAGAAGAAAAGAAAGAAGAGAATGGACTAATCAAGGAACCTGTAGAATGTCTCACAGCGCATGGAATCAAAATATAATAATAACATAATCTTTGACATAAAACAGGCGAGACAGTGTATAAGAAACTAAACCAACATAGCAGCGGAAATCCAAATACAGCTTATTACAACTTTCCAAATTTACTGTCTCTAAACAAAAGAAAGCTAAAGTAGAAGATGCACGCCTAATACCCAAGCAGTGATCTTCAACAACACAGGGAAAATACTATATGTATCAGACGTGGAAGCCTCCTGCTCGTCTCCGGATCATCTACCCGTGCATCACCAGCTAACCTGTCTCTAGTCTGCTCGTGTGAGCACCCAGAGTAATAAGAGGAGACATAAAACTATGGGTCAGACGTAAAGCCTGGTATGAGCGATAAGCAACAAAACATAACAATAACAGGTATAATCCAATCATACCTGAACCTGGACCTGCAACCAAAGAGTTAGCACTACATACTGTACAACACTCTACGGTGCCATTTCAAATGGTGTAAAGATAACGGGGGTGGGGTGTGCATGTCATAGTGATGTCAAACAATCAAGCATAGCAAACATCCTCACATCTCTCACTCAGTGCGTAAAGCTACGATACCCACTACCTTGTTCACCTAGTCCTTTGGGCCATGACGGAATCCAATCCCGTACAACTATCGCTACAAGCCCACTATCTATCTCTCAGTGGTGAACCAAAGTTATGAATACCGACAACCCCTTTACACACGTCCCGCAGCAAAGCCCAATCATGAAGTGAACTCATTGGTTCCCAACTGGATCCTGAGCTCTAACCTCCCATATTGGACTACCTTTGCATCTCGGGTTATTGGTCAATACTGGGTCGGATCGGGTTTCCCTCCTAGCCATCGGTACGGGTAAGGTGTCCATTCTGAGTCGGGTCGGTGTGTTGTCCTCCCCTATAGCGGTTCGATTCGGGTTTCCAGCATTGTATCGGTTCGGGTCGGGTGTCCTCCTCCGGGTCGGGTCGGGTGCCATCTCCCTTCCAGTTCGTGCTTCCGCTCCGATCCGCTCCCTCGTTCTTCACGTGCTCCGATCCGATCCCTCCTTCTTCATCCGATCCGATCCCAGTTCAATTAGCGTGGCCTTCCTTCTTGCCAGTTCTCCCAAATGTCAAGTTCCGATCCGAGCCCTTCGTCCCTAAGTTGATCCGATCCCCAGCTTAACCAACATGGCCTTCCTTTTTGCCAAGCCTCTTTTGTGCCAGACTCCAGTTCCGGTCGGGTTCCTTGCCCAGGTCTCCAATCCGATCCGAGCCCATATCCGATCCGATCCGAAACCCTGCATAACTTTCTGCAACTTTTTCCAGCAACTTGTTTACGCCATTCGATGACGTTTTCAACAAATCTAACTATACTAATCAATCACAAATCATGTCAAACAATCATAGCAACGTAGCAAACTAACCACAAACACCAAAACAATGAATTTACATGCCAAAATGGATCAAATATACCCAAAACCCCTTATTTTCCCTTAAGCATGTTTAAATAAAACTAATCATAGGGTTAACAGAACTTAACCAAATTAAACCAAATTTCTACCAAAGGCATAAAATATTATTTTCGAATTTATAGATATTTTTCTAGAATTTATCAGTGTATAAATTCGCTAATCTTCACTAATTACCCTTAATTAACTGTAATTAGTGTCAAAACGATGCTAATCACTCACCTTGGCCACAAATAAAATTCTCAGAACTGAAACCTCACTGATTTGGGTGAGTACTGATGTCTAACAGCAGCTCTAACCTTCCTTTCGTGTTTTCGCTTCTTAATTTGATGTAGATTAAGCCAAAACTTGATTAGAAAGCGATTAGAAGATGATTTGGGTATTGGAGGCCATTGCTAGGGTTCCAAGGATGAAAGTGGCAGCTGAAAGAAATGTTTTCTAACTCTAATCAGCCCCTATACATCTCCAATCCCGAAATTCCCTTTGGGCCTAGCTGCTAATTACCCGGTTAAGCCCAATTAAGCTGTTTTTCACTATCCGAAACTTGTTTCAGCCATATCTCTTGAACGGTAAGTCCGTTTGGCTAATGTGACCACTCTACGGAATTGTAAACCATCATCTGGAGCCAATAGAAGTGGTTTCAGGTCAAAATTCCTTTCCAGTCAAAAGTTATGGCCAAAACAGTACCAACTAGGAGTAAAATGATCATTTAAAAATCGACAAAAATCATGAACATGGGAAATGACCCCAATAGTCGTTTCCCAAAGTTACATGACCATACGACTTCATATGTGAAAGAAATAAATATTCTACGATCCTAGATACGTAGAATGCGGGTCGTTACATTTATTGCGGTTACGCCCAAATATGCCTAAAAGGCATATTTATATGACTGATTCAGGCATATATATATATATATATATATGTATGCCTAATTAATTAAGACTGATTATTATCCTTTTATTCTGCGCATGTTTGGGGAATCTGATTGAATTGGAATAATGGAATCAAAAATTGGATAACTTTTTATGAATATGATAAATTAGGGAATCATAATGAACAAATATGTTTTTTTTTTGCGAATATGAATATGAATTGAACTGTAAATGAGACAATTGGGCTAATATGAAAATTAACTTAAACTGGTTTTAATTTATAAGCCTAAAACTATATTATTCTATGGTTATTCTATTATGTGCCCTTCTGATCAGGCATTAGTTGATAGTTCTATGGGGGCGTATACAAGTAGGCGTTCATCAATAATAATAAATAATATTCTATGATGGCCTTGTGATTAGGCAATATTCTATGGTGGACTTATGATTAGGCGCAATTCTATGGTAAATGAATTAATTGTTAGGCGTAATAAGTATTGAACTTAAAACGACATCTAATTTTAAAAGCCGAATTCTATGGTTAATCTATGGTTCCTATGCGGGACCAAATCAATGGGGATTTGGGTCGAGCATTTTTTGTGTGTTGGGGTTCTATACTAGACAACATACCTTTTATCAGTATGGTTTCATTAGGAGGCAATGCCATACACCATGCTGTGCTAGGTAGTAATATGTTCCAAATTAGAGGTGGGTACGGGTGTGTTACGACGGGTCAATGTGTGTACATTAAGCCAACGAGGGAAAGTAAGACATTGCATCATCTTTGATTAATGTTATGTCTTTTACAGATGGATCAGGCCTGATAAGCCCAAGGCCCGTAGTAGGCATATGTTATCGCTCTATGGTACTGATGGTCTATCAACGGGTAGTATTTGAAAAATCTTCCTTATTATTATGTCCTAAAACTGGAAGCATTGCAAATAGTCAAAAGTGAATGTGGACAGTTAACGCTATTTGTAACTTTGTCATTCTATAATTATCTTTGGGTATACATAGACACTTACTGTATTTGACACTAGAACCACTATTTTTCTATTTCCCTTGCTTACCAATCGTGCTAATCATCATAACAGTTCACCAGACTTTATGTTTGGCCCATTTTTCCTTACTTTTTTCCTTTTTCTTTCCCCTCAAGCTCGTAGGACGGAAGTGCATAGTTCGGATTTTTTAGTAGATTCTGTCCCGAAGAAATTTATTTGTAGCAAATGTATTGCTCTTTGTTATTTCTTTTCACAGTTTCGTTGTATCTATGACTATTTGAGGGATATTATTATGTACTCTAATATTATTTATGATTGATGTTAACAACATTTTCCATCAATATCCAGATTACAATATATAGGACATATGTTCATGGGATTTGACACCGTCATGACTCAGAGTTATCAAAGTACATTCTGAGGAATGTAAATCTAAGCTAGTCTGCCTTCCCCTGGGCATCAAAATTTCAACTCTAATGATTATTTATCTTATTCCCGAAGGATGGATATCGCACATATTGCACGATGGTATTTCGAATTGACCTTAGGAAGGTTTTTTAGCTTGATATTGCTACACTTTATGAAATTAATGGGTTCTTAAATCATGAAGGTGTCACTATTTATGGTGATAAGAAGAAATCGGGCTAACGTTTCCCCCGATTTCGGGGAAGAAGTCATCATGATGTTCATTAACTCTGATGATCATTCCGTGTTGGACGAGCACAAGAGAGGGGTCTGAATCACGTAGGAGATCAAGTTGTAAACCCATAGATGACCTCCTTTCTCAAGGATCAGGAAATTTTAGGCTCATCATGAGAGTTTCGATCAATCATGGAGAACCCTCAAGGTGAGGGGAAGGAGACTCTGTAATTTCTGCAAAGTCCCTTTTCCATTGCTGGAGTGCCCTGATTGATCCTCTCATCAGAAAGGTTAGTGTTAACTCCCTATTTCATCATTATGGCACACCAAGATTTTCAAATTAAGACCCAGAATTCCCCATTCATAATTTGTAGATGTATTACAAGAATCAATGATTTGCTCCTCTTTAGGAGAAAAGAACTGAATGGAGAAATATAAAGTTCGTCCCACTTTATGAGGCTCTTGGTGTCCTATTTATTGAGAATCCGGGGTCCCTTTGCCGCTAGGCTATTGGGCCTGCATGGGATTATGTCAACCGCTTTTTTCCTTGGTCTCAGGCGTTTGGCTCTCGGTTGTCCTTGTGGTGGCGATTACAGTCTTCGAAGTAAGGGTCCCGGATGACTTGGGCTTTCCCGAGACTGAAACCGGTTTGTTGCCGTCGCAGTTTGCGGACGGTGGTTGGACTCCCAGTAGTAGCTTCTGGGCGTTGGCCCTCAGACTTAAGCTTTCGGATGTTGGCTTTCGGCTTTATCGTGAGTACTTAGAGGAGCCTGCCCTCATGACATACATATATATCTGCCGGTTCAAATCCGTTGCTGGTTTAGGTATTAGGTAGATTAGTACAGGTAGCCTGTATCTCCGGTTGGGTCTCGGTTTAGCCTTTCAGTGGAACTTTTGAGAGGGTTTGGTTTTCCAGAAGGTGGCTTCCGGTGATATCTGTGTTACTTATGAAGGTAGCCGTTCGTCATTAATGAAGTCGATTTTCAGAAGCTGGCCCTGGACAATCTTTATGTACTGGCCCAATACTCTTCTCCCTCTAGTGTGTCAGTGTCAAGTGGGTTAATTCCGATAGTCCTTTTGGGTTAGATAAGCGGAGCCAGTGCTCTCCTCTTTTCTGTTCCTTATCTTAGGTTACCTTTCGTCATGGAATTCTCCTTTGGGTAGTCCCCGTCAGATGGACATGCTGGATGAACTTATCTTGCGTTTTGTAGGTCTTGAGCCCCTTTCTTCTTGAGGGGTTCCGGTCTATGTTGCTCTCGAATCCTTCTTTCCGTGCTTATATTCATTCAACATCCCTTCACCGTCAGCTTATGTTAAGATAATTTTGGTAGTAACAACTAAGATTTTATTTTCATGAGACTTGGTATTTTGTGGCCTTTGATTTTCCTGAAATAAATGATTATGTCAATATTTTAAATTGTCTTCTTCTTCCATTGTGTTTTATTTTATTTATGTCTTGTGAATCTTAGTCTTTATAATGTATTTTTGTCTTTATACCTATAACGCTTCATATTCCTTAAGGAGGCTCTATTTTATGCAATGTTAAGGGGTGTGGGCGTGTTTCAATTGGTATCAGAGCCTAAGATTACAGGATCACTAAAATTTTGTTCCAAAAGAAAACCCTTTTTGTAACGCCCCAGATTTTAACCATTAGTTAAACATTTAGAATATGTTTCAAATGTTGCATTGAAATTTTAAATAGCTTGAATTCAATGGTTTGAATAATTTATTAATATAAATAATAATTTAATTTCGAAATAGTCGGAATCAGTTGGATTTGCAGTATAATATGAATTAGATAATATAAAAATATTTATTTAAATTAGACTGGATTTATTTTAACGAATTCATTTATTAAACGAAGTCTGAATGTATAGTTTATAATTTAATTATAAAACGAACTGCATCATCGCGGTAGTTCATAATATTACGCTTTGAACTTTAAATGACTGTACATAATTCAATATAAGTCGGAATACTTTGAAATAAGAATCGTCTGAATCTATTAGATAATAATTGTTTGCGAACAAATTAAGCAATTGTAAACAACTGTAAAATCCATTCCGCTTTCCTAAAAAATAAGGATTGTTGTAGAGGATGTCGAACTCTAGGACCAAAATTATTTAAACTAGTAAATCCTATCAAGTAATTCTGAAATTTTGATTGGTTGAAAACACAGAAAATATATAAAAAAGCGAGTTTTTAATAATAAGATAAAGCAATTAGGGAGCAATGACATAGATTAAATTAACATGAATTAACAACCAAACAGATTAATCGGATTTAATTCATGTTTCTATCACAAACATGAATCAACGCCTATTAGGTTTCTAGAAACAAATATGTGAATAACAACAAGTATAGCCTATGCAGGAGCTAAGCTCTTAAACAATCATAGGCTATCAGGACAGATTCACTATTATTTCTAAAACCCTAAATGTTAGATTTAAATCTGATAAACATTAGATCGAACTCGCATATACCCTGTGAAGGAGAATAGCTATTAAACGACACAGAGTATGAAGGTTCAGATCCAACCCTTGGTTCAGATCTAGATCTACATACATGAAGTTCTAATCTCTTTGGCTATGTGATTCATATTGAATCTAATCCAGCATCATCACCCCCTAATTAAAGGTGATTAACTAGATATAGCTAAATGAAAAGGAGATAAAGAAAATAAAATAAACAACATAAATAAATTACAATAAAAATTAAAGAGAAAGGGAGAAGAATTATTTTATTCCCAGAGATGGTTTACAAATTAAAACCTAGTGTCCTTCTAAACGAACAAGATACAAGTGTATTTATAGCTGATATGACAAAGACTAATTGGCTAATTACACAATGTGGGACCAGAGATTTAGCCCAAATAAGATATAAGCTACTGTGAACGCAGCTATAGAGTGAGTGGCCTTGCAATTGAGCCAATGTGAACGCAGTGTAAATGGATTTGCAATTGGCATAGCTTGCGGGCATCAAATGACATTAATTTCAATTGTTTTGATCATGAATAGGAACTCCATAACATCTGCGACAAGCTATCTTTATGAAAAGGAATTGAAGCATTAAAATATGTGGTAGAAGGTGGTTGAACAACAACATTTCTTCAAGCTTTAATCTGGCTCTCAAAATCAACGCTCTTCATACACCAATTCTTCAATCTTTTCAACAATTAATTGCATTAATCCATTCATCATAAATAATCTGGAAACACAACTATAAATACACAGTATCAATTATTTTAAATATAAAATAAGATAAATAAGCGAATAAAATATACACAATTACGTGTATACCAAATACCCCCACACTTATCTTTTTATTCGTCCTCGAATAAACTAAACTAAGATATGTCACACTTTCGTAGAAAACACGATTGCATTTAGCATATGCAACAAGCTGTTAAACCCCTAGGCGTCCTAGTAGGACGAGTGTTGTCTTGTGAGGGTTTTCAGTGGATACTGCCCATAAAATCCAAAGCGTCTTATGTATGAGGATTAATCATACAATATATTTAAGGTCTTTCACATTCCAAGGATTTCACCTAACTTCAATAATAACGGTTTAGTCCCAAATTGTCCATCCCATTATTGGTGCAAAATGAATAAAATTTTTCAAGCTGGATCGTAATTCCTTGATAACACTGTAATTTCCTTGAAGGTTAAGAGTGTGGTGTCAACAAAAGTTCTACACATCGACAATGTACATGCAATCATTTATTCATTCCTTTTTTTTGAATAATTTTGCACCAGTGTAACTGTAATGTATTGGATGTGAGTTATGCGTAGATGAAAGAAAAAAAATTAAGTTCTAAAAATGTTATAGATAGGAGGGCAAATGTATTAGTTGAACTACAAGCTACAAAAGATAAAGTAATACTAAGGCAAATATGGACGTTTTGTTTCCTTTAATCTCCTCTGTTACAATCCTCGCTTCCAAGTATAGTATGATGGATGTGGATGGAATGGAAATGAATGCTTTATAGTCAAGAATGACGAATGACTATCTTATTCTCAAAGATTGGTGTTATTTCATTTGATTCCTCCTCTACTAAGTGAATCTTAACCAACACTTCATGAAAGGAAAGTATTGTGCCCTAGTTACTTTACTTCTGAAAAACTAATTCAACACAAAAGTCTGGATTGGTGTTATAAAAATCTGAAAGGAATGATAAGCAAAGTTTTGTAAGATAGGTAACCCATATAAAATAAGATGTGGTATATGGTTATCATACCTTAAAACAAGTACGGAGTGGGTGGTGTAATATTGGTATAAAAAGTGATGTTTTTGAACATTTGAAAATAAATCAGTACAAGGTTCTTAAGTATACCAATATGAGAAAAACTTGTCGAAACATGGATGTAATTCGACTAAAACTTGGGTTTGAATAATGTGGGGTATCGAAGAAGAAAGCTACACTGAGTCATTTCTCCTTAAGTGGGCCAAGTGGAATTTAGAACATTTGAAAATTTGAGTGGAAAAAATATTATGCATGGAAACGAACTCATAAAATCCAACAAATGTAGATGCAAAATCATATCTATTTGACTTTTTTTTTGATTTTTTTACTTGCACATTCTAACATGTATAACAAGGGTTGACACGCTTACTCTAGAACACGACTAACGTCTGCACCGTCTTAAGTTAGCATCTTAAGAAGACAGATTACGACTCAATGAATAAATAATGTTCATTCCCATCACCCAACAATTCATCTTATCAAACAAGAACCAAGGTATTATTTATGAATTAAAGTTAATCCTTGTTCAATGAATGGCCTAGTTCATAAAATTTGATTGCTAATGTGATATAAATTCCCTCCTCCCCTCCATACTTGAGTGTGACTATGTCCCCACAGTCGTTAATCAGACATATCTTAGTGAAAGGGAAATAAAATAAGAGGGTCATCACGGCTTACCAGTACACGTGCAGAAAATACGCAGTCATCGAGCCGGTCCACAATGAACCAATGGATCGGCCTCATTAAGATTATGAGACACATTTGAAGTACTGAAAACCAAATCATAAAGGATTTTATATAACGTGTCATGTAACAACCCGTATTTTAAATAACATGTTATAACATAAGCCAAGGCAGAATTAAATGATAAATTCTGAATCAAGGGAAACAGGCTGTATTGCGTTCGTCTCGGAAAAATACGCGAAATAGAGTCCGAGTTTTCGAAAATCGGAGTCCGTATGACCCAGTTATGGCCCATAGAAGTTTTCAGAAAATTCAAATTTAAAAACAGATTTCAAATTCAGCTGGGCAGGGCAGGCGGGAAAAATTCCCGCCACCCCAAGTCGACTGGGGAGTCGACTTGGGAGTGGACACACCCCAGGCTGTGTCGACTGCCCAGTCGACACCCCTGTCGACTTGAGTGGTCGGCCAGTCTGGCCTGGGTGCACCTGACTTGTTTCTCAAGACATGTTTGGAGGCTAGTGACGTGAATTGATGGCCCAGATCTGAATTAGGGTTAATCCTATGGTCTAAACTAACCTAATCATCTTTAAAAAGACCCTAATACCTAGCCTAAGTCATCATAAATCAATCCTACAACTAAACTATGCTAAAATGTTTAATCATGGCCTCCACCCTCTTGTCATAGCCTCAATCCTCATTCATATGAGAGTTCCTAAGCTTGGTTGAGAGTTGCAAAGCTTGATTCAAGGCCAAAGTTCAATCTTTCTTCATTAAAACAAGGATCTTTCTTCATAGAATCAAAGGAGCTTCTTGGAGCTTGTATTCATTTGGGGTCTTTAGAGTTGCTAGTGGCTTCGTCTCAATCTTATTTATATTTTATAAGTCTTCATAGCATTGTAAGCCCTATACTACTCTTGGATTCTAACTATGAAGTTAAATATGACATGTTGCAAGTTTGAGTTTGGGTCTAAGTATGATTTGTGTTTTGATTCTATCATGTTATGCATAAGATTTATTCTATGCATGTTTATAAAGCTATCACCTTGACTTTGTGCATAGAAAGCTATGAGCTTTGATCCTATCATGTTATGCATAGGCTTATTCTATGCATGTTTATAAAGCTACCACCTTGACTTTGTGCATAGAAAGTTATGAGCTTTGATTTGAAAATGTTGCATAGAAGCAACATAGAAACTCTCATAAACCTTGTGTTATCTTGCATATGATGTTATATGCGAATCACTTGCTATCATCCTATGTCATTTATGACCATGTTTCGTCTATTTTACTAAAGTTGATATTATGCATGTTTTGAGGCCTACAATGTAATATGCAAGTTTATGAACACATTTGCCTCATATGCCACCATGTTTAACTTGTGGCCCAAACCTCATTAATTATGTCATGTTTCTAAGTTTCCCCCTTTGAGATCTATTTGTGTTTATGCGAACTTACATGCGATGGGGTTACGTTATAGGTAAACTAAAATAAAAACATGACTTGAAAAGATGACATGAAATATGACATGTGATTATGCTTGAAACATGAACATGAACTTGGACATGACTTCTAGAAAACATGAGAATGGCCAACTCGAGGTTGGGTTGAGTTTGTAACATAAATCTACCCGGAACCTACCGACTTAACTAGTGGCTACAAGCAATAGGACCCAATGTGAGTAGTTGGTCATGTTGCACTTGAAACCCGAGGTTAGACCAAGTTGTGGTGTAAAGCTACCCGGACCCGCCTGGCTTAACTAGTAACCCCAACAAAGTCTAATGTGAGAGGTTGGGTGCATTAAAGTAATTAATGCCACATGACAGGGTTAAGTCATGGACCACTTGAATACTTAACCAATTAAACACGATGGGTTGATAGGGTTAAGTCATGAACCTTCGGTACACTTAACCAACTTGATTGGGTAGGGTTAACCACATTTAACCCGTTAGAAACCCTAGTTACGTGGTCCTTTTCACCAGTAACCCTCTTGATTGTATCATGATACCCTAGGGACTAGGCTAGGGTGGGGCACTATTACTGGGCTGACATGTAAGCGACCAAAACGATGGCTGAGTAGGTGCATCGGTGTAGGTTCAGGCGGACTATGGTCGTGCACATAGTCCGGAGTTGAAAAAGCAGACACGGGCACCCATAGGTTTAGACTGTGCGTGCTTGATTTGTGTCCGTGGTTGGCACCCTAGGGCTTGATACACCCTAGTGTGGACCTAGCACAGTTTGACTACACTTCGTGATTGGGCCGTATGACACCGACACTTGACGAGTTAGGCTTTTAGGGAGCCGATCGACTAGACCGTGTTGTTGGACCTTGATCTAGGTCATCTCGGGATGTTGGGCCAAGATTGGGCCAAGGGATCTTTTCTTGTTGATACTTGACATAGATTACTAGTACACACTTGGTGCAATTTAACCTTATACATGCGATGCCACACTTGACCTATCTTTTCACCATGCCAGTTATCACCCTATGTTTCATCTCTCCTTTGCATGTCCAGTTAACTTTATTAGTTTTTATACTAATAGTAGATAGGACTTACCAGTCTTTTTGACTGACCCGTTTTCTTTCGCCTCTTTTCTTCCGTTTCCCCCCAGGTTTGCAGGGTGGGAACACAGGTACCTAGCTGGATCTTTAGCTGCTTTTCTGGATAGCTCATGTACGGTTTGGACTTGAGCATGCTATGGCTTTCTACTTTGGGGATAGTTACTTTATGTCTTTTTCAGTTTTCAGTTTATGTTCTAGACTTTGTTTTGTGGGAAAATAATGACCAAGTACTTTGATGTAACTTGACTATGGTTTTGAAATGTTAGTTTTATCTGCTTCTTTACTACTCTATTTTACTTATATGTTCTATCTTGTGATATCTGCATGCATGTTTACCTCGTTTAACGCCCCTCCAAAGCCAGTGCACTTGCAAGAGTGGCATTGGCGGAGGTGGGGTGTTACATTTGGTATCAGAGCATAAGGTTTACAAGATTTGAGCAAAAGTGTTTTTAAAACTTACCTTTTTGGATAACTATTTTCAAAACCAATTAAGTATTTTCCAAGAAAAGTCTAGTTTATTTTAAAAGGGCTGTTCCCCAAAAGCCATTAGCACTATCCTTTGTTCCCTCGTTCTTAATCTATCTTTTCCTTTTTCAGCATGGCCGATCTTAACCTTCCCGAGGGAGTAACCATTCCCGGATGGTTCCGGAGGTACTTGGAAGCTAGGGCCAACAATGCGGGCCCAGCAAATACCCCCACCGTTACTGAGGTTCCCCCTCCTCCTCCTCCTCCTCAGCATCCACAAGCAGATTTCGCAAAGGTTTGCAAAGACTTTAAGGCGATGGGTGGCAAGAATTTTATTGGGACGGAGACTTTTGTGGAGACACGAAATTGATTGAAAGAAACTGAGGATCTCTTCGCTATCTTTGATGTGGAAGGCCATAGAAAGGTTTTATTGGCAGCATGGCTATTAAAAGAAGAAGCTGCTTATTGGTGGGAGGTCACCAATGCTACTAGACCTATAGAGACTTGGGCCGACTTTAGGACGAGGTTTGGGCTTAAGTTTCTATCATCTGCTGAGGCAAATCTGCAATTGGAGAAGTTTATATCTTTGAAGCAAGGGGACATGACAGTGAGGGAGTATGTGAATAAGTTTAACCAGCTCGCTCGATTCGGTTTGGACATGGTTAATACTCCCCAGAAGAAGGCTTTACGCTTTGCACGAGGGTTGAATGAGCCATTACAAGGTTTAGCCCTATCTCATATACCCATGGGGGCCACTTTTGAAGGCCTAGTGGACATGGCATTGCTTCAAGGAGACGATAAGAATGGCAAGAAAGAAGTCAAGCCTAATGAGACTCAAACCAAGAAGACGGACTCCAAGTGGGGAGGAAATCAGAGCAATCAGAACAACAAGAACAACAAGGGCAATAAGGCCAACAACAACAAGGCAAAGGACCCAAGAAAATGCAACTTCTGTGGGATTGTTGGGCACATAGCCAAGGATTGCAGAAAGAAGAAGAGGAAGTTGGGCGAATGCTTTCACTGTGGAGAGCCTGGACACCTTAGCAAGGATTGCCCCAAGAAGAAAGGATAAGGGCAAGGGCAGACTCAGCGTGCAGGACCTTCTGGAGGGCAAGTGCATGCTCTCAACACTGCTCCAGTTCAGGACCGAGGTAGTATTTCTGTAGAAAGTCTTGTTTATATTTATGATTATCATGTTCGCACCTTATTTGATTCTGGCGCATCGCATACCTTTATTTCTGCTAACATTGTTGAAAGTTTGCACCTAAGTACTAGTCTAGTTGAGGATCCCGTTGGTGTCTCAAATCCAATTGGGGGTTCCGCCCATCTATCTATGATTTGTGTGGATTTGAATATTTCTATCTTGACCGTAGAATTCACGTGTAATGCTTATGTTCTCGGATTCACGAGATACGGGTTGATCTTGGGAATGGATTGGTTGTCCAGTTATGGAGCCATTCTCGATTGTGAGCATAGGGTGGTGAGGCTCATGACTCGCCTCGGTAATACCCTAGAAATTTCTTATAACCCTAGAGATCCAGTTATGTTATGTTATCTTGAATCTCTTGACTCGTCCATCAATGATCTACAATCTGTAAGGGTGGTCCGAGAATATCCTGATGTCTTTGAAGAGGTTAAGGGGTTACCCCCTAAACGAGAGATAGATTTCTGCATTTATCTTGTTGATAACGCCAAGCCAGTTTCATTGCCCGTTAGGCACATGGCCCCACGAGAAAGAAGGGAGCTCAGTAAGCAAATCAAGGAGTTGCTTGAGAAATTTTTTATTAGGCGAAGCATTTCTGAATGGGGTGCTCCTGTGGTATTCGCTACTAAGGAGGACGGTTCGCTTCATCTATGCGTTGATTATCGAGAGTTGAACAAGCTGACAAAGAAGAATAGACACCCATTACCAAGGATCGATGATCTCTTTGACCAGCTTGTTGGTGCTTCTGTTTTCTCTCAGCTCGATCTAGCCACCAGATTCCATCAGCTTAGAGTGGCGGAGGATAGTATTGATAAGACTGCGTTTAGGACTCCAGATGGATTCTTTGAATGGCTTGTCATGCCATTCGGTTTGACTAATGCACCCGCCTACTTCGTAGATTTGATGAGTAGGGTGTTCAGGGAGTTCCTTAACAAGTTTGTGGTTGTCTTCGTGGATGATATTCTGATCTTCTCAAAGGATGAGGAAGAACATGCCAGACATCTCAAGGAAGTGATGGACACGCTTAGAGCTCATCAGTTGAAAGCCAAGTTCTCCAAATGCCATTTCTGGAGAAGGGAAGTTCGGTTTCTTGGACATATAGTTTCTAAGCAAGGCATAGCGGTGGATCCCGCGAAAGTGGTTGCAGTTCAAGACTGGAAGACTCCTAGAAATGCAACCGAAGTAAGAAGCTTTCTCGGTCTGGCGGGCTACTATAGGAAGTTCATCAGGGACTTCGCTAAGATTTCAGCCCCTCTTACTAAGTTGACGAAGAAGAACTTAGTCTTTGCATGGGACTTAGAGTGTGAGCTTGCTTTTCAAAGGCTCAAGAGGGCCCTTACTACAGCTCCAGTTTTGGCATTACCCGATGGCAGTAAGAGGTTTACCGTGTACACGATGCATGTGGTACGGGGTTAGGTGCTGTTCTGATGCAAGAGGGAAGAGTGATATGTTATGGGGGTAGGCAACTTAAAGTTCATGAGAAGAACTATCCCACTCATGATTTGGAATTGGCGGCGATCGTCTTTGCACTCAAATCCTGGTGCCACTATCTTCTAGGCGAAAGGTTTGAGTTATATACTGATCATAAGTCGCTCTAGTACCTCTTCTCGCAGAAAGATCTGAATCTAAGGCAGCAAAGGTGGATGGAATTCTTGGCATCCTATGACTTCGAGATAGCTTATATCCCTGGCAAGGGTAATGTTGTGGCTGATGCATTAAGCAGAAGTAGGTTGACTTTGAGTCCCTTGTTTGTTGAGATGAGGAGTCTAGAGTTCTTGGCAACCTTTGATTTCACACCGGCTGTTGAGTCGATGACGGGTTCTTTAGCATCCCTTGAGCTTAGACCTATGCTTCTTGATCAAGTTGGGGCTTCGAAGAAGGAAGATCCACAGATAGTCGAAGTCATGGACAAGTTGATTCGTGGTGAGACGTCTAGTCACCTTGCAAGATATACTATTGATGATAAGGGTTGGCTAATGCGTGATGGAAGGCTATGCGTTCCACAAGTAGGAGACTTGGTGCATAAAGTTCTCGAAGAAGCGCATCACTCGAAGATGACCATACATCCTGGAGGAGATAAGATGTATAGGGACATGAAGCGCATTTTCTTTTGGGCTGGAATGAAGAAGGATGTGGCAGAGTATGTTTCAAAGTGCATGGTGTGCCAACAAGTGAAAGCCGAGTCGAAGAAACCCGGTGGGCTATTACATCCATTGGAGGTCCCGCAATGGAAGTGGGAAATTATCTCTATGGATTTTGTGGATGGATTGCCTAGGTCAAGGAAAGGGAATACGAGCATATGGGTCATAGTTGACAGACTTACAAAGAGTGCTCATTTCATTTCCAGTGAAGAGCAAGAGGACCGCATCATGGCTAGCATCTGTTTATCTTCGAGAGATAGTGCGATTGCATGGAGTTCCTTCTAGCATAGTCAGCGATCGTGACCCAATCTTTACTAGCCAGTTCTGGAATAGCTTGCAAGAAGCGATGGGTACACAATTGAATATGAGTACAGCCTATCACCCCCAGACGGATGGCCAAACCGAAAGGGTGAATAGAGTGCTAGAAGATCTTTTGAGGCTTTTTGTTCTTGACTTTGGTGGTACTTGGGAAGACCACCTTCCTCTTGTAGAGGTAGAACAAGACCACCTTTCTCTTGGGAAGACCACCTTTCAGTTTCGGTGTTTTCAGCCTCAAGAATTCCAGAGTTTTCAAATGTTTCATTTTCAGTTTCAGACCCAGCAACATTATCGTCAATCTGTTTAAGAAGTTTTCGCTCATCAAAGTCGTCCTCACTTAAATAGTTGTTACCAACTTCATTATTTCTTTCAGATTGACTTTCTAAAGTTGCTAAATTTTCAAAATCTGAGAGAGGAAGATCAAATTGAAGATTGACGTCTTCCTTTTCAAGAGAATTTGAATTCAAATCAATTACAGAGATTTCAACAACTTCATTAAGATTTTCATCAATTTTGAAAGTTGTTAGTTGAAATTTTTTGATTTCAGCAAGAGTTGAATTTTCAGCAGAAGCATCAGTTTGAGTTTGAATTTCAGTTTCATAGAAATCAGTGTTTTGCACAAGAGATTTTCCAAAATTTTCATCAATGATCATATCGTTAGAATCATTAATAATCATTATGTAATGTTGTGACAAAGTTAATGGCTGATTATTTGTTTCAAAAGAAGCGTTGGCAGGAACTTTTTTGTTACTAGATTGGGATTTATATTTGTTGAACAAGTTCGTAACTTCAGTTTGAAGAAGAGAAACTTGATAAACAATCCTATACGATACACTTAGTTTGCTATTGTCCATTCTTTGAGCCAGTTCTACGATGTAAGTCAAGCCAAGTTTCATGGAATCCTCAAAGTCATCAATATCATCAATTCCCTCAAGTAATAACTTTTCTAGATTTAGCCAAAATTCAATAGAGCATTGAGCCATTTGTTCAATGATACGCATGTTTTCAATATCTTTATTTTCAGAAGCTGGTTTTTCATCTAAATTTCGCGCCCATTCCTTTATTTCCTTGCGACAAATACAAATTGCATGCATTAATTGATCAGTTTCACTCAGACCCTCTTCAATAAAATCGGTAGACACGTTAGACTTCAAAATGTCGTTTTTTAGATTCGTCATTTCTATGTGTTCCTCACTGGTTGACCTTAAATATTCATCAACCTCATCTCTCAGAAGTCATTCATTATTTAATTTCCACCACCAACATCACCAAAAATTTACCTTGTTCGCAACACATTTTTCATATTCGATAACCATCGTATTATGAAAATCATTTTGGTGTTCAAAAAATTCATTGAAACCCATGTTAAATTTGTTTTGATTTTTAGCACTTTGCTTAGTCATCTGCGCTAAAAGTTGACGCGCCTTAGATAAATTCTCCTCAATCGTAGAATGGCAAATTTCATATTGGGGAGAAACCATTTGATGAGATTGGTGGAAATTATTTGAAAAGTTTTCAGCTTGAAATTCATTTAAATTTTGAAAAGAATTGCAATTTTTGTTGTCTATAGGGCAAGCGCGCATGTACAAGAAGAAGAGAGTTTTTCGTCGTAAAAAAAAAAAGATTCAAAACTTGTGGCTCTAAGGAAGCTCTTAAAAAATATGTTAAAATTAACAACTTCGGATTATATGAATACAAGTCTGGGCCAGGTTCGGACAGGGATTATCAGTGTGCCACGAATCACTGTAGAAACACAACTGAAGGTTTAACAACCTGTATGAGTTCTAAACTTTACCGTTCCTTAGACACCTCAGAGAGTAAAAATCCTAATTGTCAATTAATGAATATTTTGTCCTATGAGCTTTGGGGAAGCCTTGATTTGATTTCAAAAATAATTTATTCCACGTTTGTTTTAGAATTTCAACCGCACATCAACAGGAAAAATAATCAATCACAGAATAGTAACTTGCAGAAATAATAATTTTACAAGCAAGCCGCGATCTCTGTAGAAGATTTTTACAATCAATGTCTGTATTTTTTTTATTTGCATCAGCAGTCCCTGTAGTGTTTAGAAAATTCTCACCTAGATCGGTAATCCGTCCAGTGCAAGTGAGTAGCGCTAGTGTGTTCACACCCTACGTGGTGTGCAACTGCTCCAACAATTCAGATTCTGCAGAAATTTGTGTGCAAATTGACTGTTCTATGAATTCCTTATTTGCTGCTTTCCCTGTTCTTTTTTTGCTTCTTTTTATTTAAAGTTAAACTAAAACAAAAAAAAACTAATTAAAAATTGAAAGGAAAGAAAGAAAAAAATTGTGGCGATAGAAAACAAAAGCAAAACTAAACATTATAAACAAAACTGTCAAACCCTACCCAAACTCAAGAAACTCACCAACAAAAGCAGAGTGTCGTTTTTTTTAATTTTGGTTTTAAACTCAAAAGACCTAGTTAAGAAAATAGATTTAAAAAAATAAAAAAAATAAAAAAAATAAAAACAAAATCAATGCATTAAACACTCCAAGCCTATAAATGAAGCCAAAGTCTGTCCCAATAGCCACGTGGCAAGGATAAAAATTGGAAGATAACCACCTTCTCCAATAAAATATACGGTGCTTAATCACAGATAAAAATGCCCCCCATATATTTTAAAAAAAGCACAGACAAAGACCAGAAATTTCCTTTTCTAAATTGGACGGGAGAATGGAAATCGCACCACCTTTTTTTTTTTGAATTCGAATGAGGGTTTCTACGTTTTCGAAATCAAAGGCGATTTGGGTTTTCGAATTTGGATTTGGTGGGTTGGCTTTCTTCAATCAGGGTTCTGATTTTGTAACGACCCAACTTTCTAGTGCCTCGGAAGTTGTATCATTATTCAAGAAAAGAAATAGATAGAAGAATAAAACTAAGAAAAGACATCAGAATCTCACAGCGGAACTTAGGACAATATATTATAACCCAAAATATTACATAACATAAGTCAAGTACATTGAAATACTTCATACATAGGGATACATGTCATCACAATTACATACTTAACACTTGTGATACTAACTTGCAGATAATTCTACATAACATATGATAGATAAGCCAACACTTCAGATCATGCCATCCAGCTACTCCAAAGTTACTTTAGAACCTGGATCACTTGTCTACTCATAATATATATTATGAGCACCCAAGAGTTTAAGGAAAACACAGAAAATAAACTCCGGGTCAGTCATGGATTGGTATGAGTAAATGATTTAAAAACAAGTTTAATAAATCACAATGATTCATAAGACCACGCCGTGAATACGGAACGGGTTTTTTACCTTATGAGATCAAAAACAGTTTGCATATTTAAACAGATATTATGATAATGTCTAGTGTTCCACACATAATTCATAATCTAGTAGAATGCTTTCATCTCACATTCTACTTATAGTATACAAACAAAATCGTTAAGTTCTTATGGATATTGGGTTTCCAACTATGACAAGGTATGGAATCACCTTCCGGAGGTGTATCTCTAGATACGAATACACGGGTTCAACAAGAACATCTTGTAACCCGGCCACACATGACCGACCACTCATTTCTCTTGGGTGTATCGAATGTATATCACCAACGGTGGTAGAAAGCCAACTGTTTCCCGAAACGGGTCAGAATCAACAATAGATTTTTAGAAGTAAACGAAACTCTAGATCAGGTGATGATACATCCTAATGGGAGCTACCCACATAGCCATGCTGCCTGCCCGATTTTTGTCATTTCCTGTTGTGAAGCTCGAAGCTAAACGTTCCCTGACACATGCTTTTTATTTGCTTTGAACGTCACATCGTCAAACCCGCTAAACCACTAATTGACTTCTCCAAAAATAAATTACAAGTCTAAAGCAAGAGAAACGAATTCCTCTGCCACCTATAATTACGTTTGAAAAGATCAACGTACGTGATCAGTTAGGAGTACTCCGTCAGACGTTCGTCCATACAAGTTGTCCTGGGACTGGACAAACCGAAGGTACTATTCAATACATCCATCCTAGGCAAATATTTACCTAGGACTTATACAATATCCCTTGTACTTTACTCCGTCTTTAATTATCTTCAGCGTATTTGATTCCCTACGCTTACGCCAATACGGAGTGGTTCTTCGGATAATAATAATCCAATCGGTCTCTCCATATTAACAACGTTAAAATGGTCAAACTTTGATAGTCAATGACTTAACTATCAAATGAAAATACGTGTGCACACAACAAATCTTATTTCCAATTGAAATGTCTATTTGATCAATCATCATTATATATATATATATATATATATATATATTCACATTCCTATGTTTACGTATCACTATCCTCTCACATCAATCAGTCGCTGACTATAATTATTAAGAGAACAACATCCTAAGTATAAACCCCGAAGGCCGAAACCAACATCAGATAAATACTCAGAAAATCATTCGATTTATTAATCCAAGTCAGTTTCTAATTTCAGTAACTCCATTTGAATTCTTATTTCAAAAATTCACATTCCTTTAATATTTCTATTTCGACAAATATTAATTTAACCTTTTTATTTAATATTAGGTTATACCATGTGCGAAGCACGGGTTTAAAACTTTCCTTATGTAAAATCTTCTTTCTTTACTATTCAATTTGATTGACTCTATTTCGAACAACTAATTTGAATAACTTCTAAGTGTTTAACTTTGTTCGAATAACTAATTCGAATAACGCCTATGTGTTTAACTCTATTCGAATAACAAATTCGAATACTCTAATTTGATTTAACTATCATTCGACTAACTAATAGTCGATTAACATTATTTAATACTTAAATGGATCTTATTTAATTACCCAATTAACTTACTTCTAATTACTAATGATTTGATTCGTTCAATCATTCTAATCGTTTTCTGACTTTGGTTGACAAAATTGTATTTCATCGATTATTCAAGACACTTGAATGTTCACACTGACTATAGTCTTTTTCTCTTGTTCTACCTTTATTTTATTTATCGTTCGACTCGATCAAATAAACTAATATTACCTGGTTTTCAGATTTATAATCCACCACTCGATTTCTATTTACAAAGGTCCGATAATAAGTTATACAAATTATCCTTAATTTATATAATTAATTAAAGTATATATTTATTTAATTATTTAATTAATTATTAAATTAGATAATTTCTTCGAAATATTTTTCCGAACTTTTTATTTTCAAAATTTTGACTTCTCGGATCAGCTCAGAATTACGTGATTTGTCTATGCAGATCACTCGTTTTTGAGTGGTCTGGCATCATTTTGAAATGATTTGATAAACATTCCCTTCCCATTTGATTTAAATTATTAATATGAATAATTTTAGGTTAACTAATACAACATTGATTCCATATAAACATATATTTATATGTGTGTATAACATCTACATTACCTTCGTTATATAATTCCTTCATCTCGTTTAATTTATTTATTTTATAGATTTAGCAAGGCTATAAACCATAAATTATTTAAACAAAGGGTAGTTTAGTTTATTTAATCAAATAGTTTAAAATATAATTTATACTTTAAACTTCCCTTATCATTTACATTTCCTATTTTAATTTCTACAAGCCCATTAAATCGTTCCAGCCCATTACCCTTTTTACTTTCTTTTCTATTCTTCCTATACAAACATTTAATCCTATTTCCCTTGCAGGCCCAAATACGATGGCCCAACTACATTCTAATATTTCTATTTTTCACTTTCCTTATTACCCCGTGTGGCCTAAATCCAGCCCTTCCCAAAAGCTTGCGTCCCCTTCTCCTTACGTGGCCTGCTAACCATTTATTTCTTCTATGCTAAACCCACCCCCCTTTTCTTCCCTTTCTACTTCTTGCGTACCCATTCTCCTTCCAAACTACATGCTAAAAACCCACGCCCCCTTACTTTAGTTTATTATTTTAAGAGACCTGCACCTATTTCTTTATTTTTCAATTATGTTAAAACCACACCCCTTTTCTTCCCTTATCACATTTTCCCCTTTGCTTTCATCCCTGCTGCTGTCGTGAATCACCTTCCTCCTCCATCTGCCGATCACACCACTTGCGCATCCTCTCTTCTTCTAAACATTCACCTACCTGTTATATAACACGTCCCCCTTCCATGTTCCACCTTGATGCTTCCGCCCTTGCTGCCGGGAACTACTGCTGTTAAAAGAAAACTCACCATATTGGTTTCAGCCAACCGTACTGTGCATGTTACGGTGTGCACATGCACACACGAGTTAGTCCACAATCACGGCTCGTTGTTTACCCACACATGCGTGAACTGGACTGAGGCCATTTCAACAGCTCGGACCCCCTTCGACGGTCTGTATCGGAAACGGATACTTCGACGATCTATTTACCAAGCTTCATGTTTCAAATTTTTTCGTTTATTTATCTCACCAGCGTGATCTGTCCTACCTCAACTGTTTTACATCTCCTGTTGCCAAATGAACCATATTATAAATGTGCTCAACAGATCAACCATGGGATTAATTGGAAATTATGAACAAATGTTGCTTATGAATTTATTTGAACCAAAGCTATTGTTTCGGCTATTACTACAACTGCTTTTCAATCTCATATACACGCTTTTATGATTTGAAAAGTAGGATTGAGAAATATGTTTTTCGATGGATGGATTCGGTTCTTTTATGATTTGCGTATGCAAACATATATTCCGACGTCTACTTCTGTCCAGATTTAAGAAAGTGAAACTGTCATGGTTATTCAAATCTATGAGGCTATGAATGATCTTCAACATTCAAAATCTATATTTACACATCTACTAAGTTTGTACGGATCGAATTCATGGATTATGAGGAGAGTCCGTCGCCAGTTTCATTGCCAATATGCCTTTGCAGTTTCTGAACTCTCGCCACGCGTTGCCGGTACTATGGTCATACTTTGCTCGTGTTTTCTCTCCACTTGGTCAGCATGTGTCACCGTAGTTCATCATCGAATACACAGTAGGAAGCACAACCCCAAAATCCGACGACGAGTCTAAACTCCAGTTCTTATATTTGAAAATGTATTTAATATTTATCATTTGTCGACACATCTTATTGTAGGACTTATCTTTGTAGTTTACTTTTACAATATATATAAATCCATAATGACCTGAAATGTTTGTTTCTATATAGGAATAGAAGTCTACTTATATTAACAACAGATATATACAAGAACTTGTCACTAAAACAGAGTAATGTTTTCAGTCAAAGCACCAACGGTTTGCATTACAGGGGTTTCTTAGAAATGATCAAACAAACATTTACTGTAATGAAGTTCCAACATAATCATAACCAGCCATACAAAAAAAACAAGTAAACTTGAATGGTTTTAGAGAAATAACATAATGAGTGTTTACTCACAGCTTTGAGCAGGTACGATGGTGTATTATATTTTCAGATCTCCTTTCTTTGCTCAAATTTTTGATGCAGCAAAATGGAAGAATGATCACATATATATAGGCTTATATATTTTGTATTATATTAGTTTTCTATTTACATTAAATAACTAAATCTATAATCTTCCTTTCATCAAATATTTGCGCAGAGATGGCAGCAAGAAATATATGTTGAAAGCAATATATGGATTTGTTTTACACGCATAAGCATTGCTGGAAAAAGGTTGTCCACACAATGTATTATTTAAACTATAACAAAACATCCACTTGCTGTCCTTATTCTAGAAGGATGTATTAAATATACCTAAGTTTCTATGGTTGCCTGCGCCTATTTGTGTACTTAGTGTGCACAAAGTCTTGCCATCTCCTCTTGTTTATTCTCTTTGACAAGAACATTAAATGCTAGTGTCCCCTTTTGACAAAAATATGCACATGTTCCCTTACACAAAGTGACGTACAATGGGTTGATTTCCTATCAAGAGCAAGCTGCTCTTCTTTTCGGCAGAGGATATTTTCCATGTATTATTATGTTTTAGCTTTACATAAACACTTAGTGGTGAAGCAATTTTGGTATTGAATGCTTGATGGAAATTTAGTGTGGTCCTCATGATGGAAAAACTCTCCCCATCAGTTCATGCTTTACTCCATAAGTGTCACGCCTGGTCATTCTTTCTCACGCATGAAGGATTTGTTTAGAACTTGCCTAAATGTTTTGCTTCTAAGTAAAAACTAAATGTGTGTTGTTTCCATCCATTTATCTCACTCGTTTTAGTAGCAGAGTCCTTTCGTAAACATGCTTGTGTTTAAGCATTAAATGGTTAACTAATTCGGTGAACATGTGATGATATCATCCACTCACAAATTGGATTTGTTTTGCATCATTGTCTTTGAACAAACATGAGTTGGTTGATGCCTTAAGGAGTTAAATGATTTACTAAATTCATTTGGCCTTTGCTACACTGCTTGTAGTGATGTTGCTATTTAGTTTTAGTTGCGCACTTGATCTTAGTAAAGAAATCTTCACTTATATTTCAAGCTTCGTAAATGGTTTATCAACATAAATAAGTTAATTTATTAATGTATTGTTAAATTTTAAGTTTATTCACAAATTTGTTTTTCGTTCAGAATTCCAGGTCATTACAGATTTTGAGGTACTGCGGATAGGTATTGGGTTTTGAGGGGTTTGGAATCAGTTTGGTGCCTGCGATTTAGTGATTTGGGTGATGAAAGTGGAATGATCAATGGATGGGGGTGTGGATGTTCTGGGTATTGCGTTGTGAACTATGGGTTGGCAGAATGGGGAGTGCGAATATGCTTTTAGCAGAGTGAGCGCGAGTTGTGATGATGAACGGTGGGGTGCCGTGAAGATCTGGATGTGGCGGTTTTGACGAACTTTTGGTTGCGCAGTAAATTTTGAAGAAGGCTTGTGGTTTGGTGTGCAAGTTATAGTGGTTATTAATCTGGTTTTCAAAGGGATTGGGGAAGCGTGATTGTTGAAGGGTTGTTTTGCGTGAACAATGTTGAACTGGTTATGGTGGATAGTGCTTGGAGGTGGAGTTTTGTTGTTTGGTCAATTGGTGGTATGTGATGAATGGAAGAGGGAATTTTTAGGACTATGAAAGTTTGTATATGGTAGGTTGGTGGACGTTAGCTAGGCATGGTAGCAAGTATGGCGTTTTGAACGAGGGTGAGGTGAGATTACCAGTTCTTGACAGTTTTGTGGTGAATGTGGCTTGGTTGGTGAGTACTAGTTTTGGGGAGTGAAAAATGTTTAGCTTGTGGTTTGGGATTGGAAAAATGTTGTAGTATGTGAAGTTTTGGGTTTGTGGTGTTTTATGGATAGGTGAGAGACAGAAGATGATGTTGCTTGGCTTTAGGGAAGTGGGTCTTTTTGAACGTGGTGTTTTGTGTTTTTCAGACAGTGATGAAGAGGGGATGCAGGTTTATGGATTGACGTTGGCAGGGGTGTGAAGTGTGAAAGAGATCGGCAGAAGAAAGGTAGTTGTTTGAGGCCGTGCAGATGAATTTTCAAATTGTGGCGATGGTCTGAGTTTATGTAAGAAGAAAGTTGTGTGAAATTTTCCAATGAGAATTTGGTTTTCAGCAACCAAGGAAGAAAGAAAAGAAAAATTGGAAAGGGAATTTTTTTTATATAAGAATTGAAAAAGGGAAAGAAATTTGTAGAAAAATCGGAAAAAAAGGCAAGGAACTTATATTGAAATGGAAAAGAAGATTGAAAGGAAGGGAATAAATAAAATTACAAGTACTGATTTTTTTTTTAATATTTTTTTAGAATTGTTGAAAAATGGAAGGAAATCTAATGGGAAAGAAAGTAAAAAGGCAATGAAAGGGGACAGAAATCAAACAGAAAATTGCAATTTTCTTTTTTATCTCTCTTAATTAAAAGATCATAGTTTCAATCAACAATACCAAATCAAAATAATCAAGAGAACTTTATATATATATATATAACAAAAGGAATATAAAAAATGAAAAAGATAAGAAAATAAAAATATAACTCGAAGAATTTACTAATAAAAATTATTTTGGTCCTCGGCAACGGCGCCAAAATTTGTTTGCGAACAAATTAAACAATTGTAAACAACTGTAAAATCCGTTCCGCTTTCCCAAACAACAAGGATTGTTGTAGACGGTGTCGAACTCTAGGACCAAAAATATTTAAACTAGTAAATCCTATCAAATTATACCTAAATTTTGATTGGTTGAAACATACAGAAAATATATGAAAAAACGAGTTTTTAATAATAAGAGAAAGCAATTAGGGAGCATTGACATAGATTAAATTAACATGAATTAATAACCGAACATATTAATCAGATCTAATTCATGTTTCTGTCACAAACACGAATCAATGCTTATTCGGTTTCCAGAAACAAATATGTGAATAACGACAAATATAGGCTATGCAGGAGATAAGCTCTTAAAAAACCATAAGCTAACAGGACAGATTCACTATTATTTCTAAAACCCTAAATGTTAGATCTAAATCTGATAAACATTAGATCGAACTCGAATGTACCCTGTGAAGGGGCATAACTCTTAATCGATACAGATTATGAAGGTTCAGATCCAACCCTTGGTTCAGATCTAGATCTACATGCATGAAGTTCTAATCTCTTTGGCTATGTGATTCATATTGAATCTAATCCAGCGTTATCACCCCCTAATTAAAGGGGATTAGCCAGACATAGCTAAAAGCAAAGAAGATAAAGAAAATAAATTACAATAAAAAGTAAAGAGAAAGGGAGAAGAATGATTTTATTCCAAAAGATGGTTTGCATAATAAAACCCAATGTCCTTCTAAATGAACAAGATACAAGTGTATTTATAGCTGATATGACAAAGACTAATTGCCTAATTACACAATGTGGGACTAGAGATTTAGTCCAAATAAAGCATAAGCCAGTGTGAACGCAGTTATAGAGTGAGTGGCCTTGCAAATGAGCCAATGTGAATGCAGTGTGAATGGACTTGCAATTGGCATAGCTTGCGGGCATCAAATGACATTAATTTCAATTGTTTTGAGAATGAATAGGAACTTCATAACATCTGCGACAAGCTATCTTTATGAAAAGGCATTGAATCATTAAAATATGCGGCATAAGGTGGTTGAACAACAACATTTCTTCAAGCTTTAATCTAGCTCTCAAAATCAACACTCTTCATACACAAATTCTTTAAGCTTTTCAACAATTAAGTGCATTAATCCATTCATCATGAATAATCTGAAAAAACAACTATAAATACACAATATCAATTATTTTAATATAAAATAAGATAAATAAGCGGATAAAATATACACAATTATGTGTATATCAATAATTTTCTAATGGAAGAGAAAATTCGAGTTTTCATATTGTAGATTGTGAGTTATGTCCAAATCAAATTTTCAAAATATCGTTATGGAATCATTAATAAACCATAATGATTTATTTTATAAAATAAACGGATTTTTGATATATTGAATATCGATTTGACTTGGAATTCAACCTGAAGTAATTTATTTTGTAACTCAATGAAATTCTGCTCGAGTATGTTTGATAATAATATTTTATTATTATTATATTGGTGTACTTTAAATTTGGTTTATTTTAATTTAATTTAGACCCTTAAAAAGGACCAATATTCATATAACCTCCGATTTCAACAAAACTAGCTTTATTAAACTCGTAATGGCTAATTACGACAAGATTTCAAGTTTCATGACAATCAGAGTTATTTTGTAAGCATGCGAAAATTAAATGTAAATAAATCAACCACTTGGACTCGAACTAAAGTCGTTTTTGCAAACTGACTCGAATTTCAACGAAATAAGTTTCATTAGGTCCGAAATATCAAACTATACCATGAGGTCCATTTTCACCACGAACGAAGTTTGTATATAATACAAGCGAATAAACATCGAACTAAAGTGGCAATAGGCATTAAGCTAATAAAATAATCGAGTAAAAAATTATAAAACCTAAATTTTCACCCTATAAATACACCCCAATTCCAAACTGTTAATCCCCTAATCGTTTTCAACCTACAAAATTTGCAAATAAGTCATATTTCTTAAATCGATTTATATCTTGAATTTTGGTGAGAATTGGAGGAAACTTCCAACTGGAAAGTTGGAGAGTGTGTTGAAGGGGATATGCGGTTAAAATTTGGCGGTGGTTTGTTGCCTGTGGTGGACGGAATGGAACAAATCCGAAAACAGGCCATTTTCACGTTTTAGTTAATTGGAGGAGATAGGGTCCGTTTCAGGTGAGGTGATCTGAAGGGAAGATGGAGAGGAGAGGCAGGCCTTTCTAACAACAGTGGTGCAGAGACTTATGGTGGTCGGGGTTGTTGGGTTTCGAGAGATGACCAGGGTTGTTGTATTTGGGTTATTTGGTTCGCATTTGCTTAATTTAAAGGTGATGGGTAGCGCTAGGGGTCTGATGGTTTGAAGGTGATCAGTTGGAGGAGGCTGACGGTTTCAATGATTGTCGAGGCGTGGCCTCCGTGGAGTGATGACGCCGTATTTGGAGTATTACCGACCTTCGATTGCAACGATGTACTGGTGAATTGGTGACAGAGCGGAGGTGGGATGATGGTCGTTAGCAGAGGAGGATGGCGTGGTTTAGGCGAGGTGGTGGGGGTCAGTCGTAGTTGGTCAGAGGCAGCGTGGCTGAGCTATGAAGGTAATGTGGTTTGTGTGAGGGTGGTATCGAAGTAATGAAGTAATCATCTTGGAGAACAATGTTTTGGGGAAAGCGCGTTCATCAGATTAACGTAATGACACGGATTATAATTATAAAGGTAATTAGTTACTATATTATTTAATTCATATTGTTTGAAAACTAGTTAAACCTGTAACGATCATAACATATTAATACTATATCAGATTTATGCGAAACAAGAAGCGATGGGATTATGTCGATGAAGGCTACGCTGCTGAGCTGATTTGGAAGGTAACGAAAGCAACTGGATTTTCGTTTAATTTTAAATGGCTATTTAAAATTAAATGAAATTATGCGTGAATCAACAATCAAAATTAAATGTGAGTTAACTCTCATGCTCTTTGGAATTCTATGAAGTGGTTAAATTCATAATAATTATAATTTATCATCGAGAATATAAATTGGATGATTGGATGTTATGGATGCTTATTAGTTGTTAGTTATTTACTGATTGTCGTTATTATCATCTAAATGTATTATTTTAAAATAATTATCTCATATGCAATTATTATACGTTATTACGAGCGATTGCAGGAAAGAACAGGTTGGAGGGTCCAACTGGATTCCTCGGATATTATGTATACTATTTGTTTACATGTTATTTATGCATGAACAGTTTAACCCCATTGATGTTAAAACCTGTTTGGATGTTAAACGTTGAAAGTAAATTCAACATTGTTGTGATTTTAATCAACATACAGTATTGATTAAGGGATTGGCAACATATGGCCTAAAATCCACCTTTTTGTTAAAATGTTGATTTGTCGTCTAGTAAATTGACGAAGTTAAGTTATAAAAATATTTTTACAAAAGAAGCAAGATCTTTGATTATATTTATATACAATGGAGTTATAAAAATAAGTCAATGTTTATAAAATGGTTTTACAAAAGTATTTTAAAATGATTATGTGATAAGAATTTTTTGTTTAATAATTTTTGTAACCGATTAAAGCCGTAATTAACCTATGGGTTAATAATTTATGATAATTGTTTTAGAAAAACAATCAAGTGGCGTTATTAGATTAATTATATTAATTTAAGAGGAAGAAGTAATCGGTTATAACTGTTGATTTAAAGTTGACTAAGTCAATGGTTTTGATTTAAAATGCTTTATTAGATTTATTCGTCTTTGATTGATCTAATGAAATCAGTTTAGTGAATGTTTGTTTGAATTTTTTCTTAAAATGTAATTTTCCTTTTTAAAGATTATTGATAACCTTTAACATAGTTAGTTATTGTTTAATAATGTTAATTTGAAAAGTAACTTTTTTTAAATTAATAAGGAAGTAACCAGTTTTGCTTCAGTAACAGATGAAGTAAATTATAATTAGAATAATTACTTCTTAAACGAAGTTTATCTAAAAAGTGATCGAGTATGTAAGGAGATTTTGTGAATTTTTAAAGGAATTTTTAAAGGATCTTATAAAGGATTTTATCCGAGTTTCATAAAGGGATTTGAGAAAATGTGATGGTTTAAATAAATATTTTATTTAATATTTGAATTTAATAAAAAAATTGGGATAAAAAAGAAGGGTTCCAGAATACAAAGAAAATGCATATCGGATGTAGTAAAGCGATGGGTTAATGGATTGTGTTATATATATATATATGTATCCAAATTTAGTATAATGAGATGTTAAGGATTTTTGGTAAAATAAGTGATAAGGGATTTTAGTTATAAAAATCCAAATTAGTATTATAATATGAAAAATGTTGAATGGTTTTGGGTAAAGAAGTTGATAAATGGATTTTGGTTTTATAATATGATGGTTTTGGGTAAATTATTGGTAAATGGATTAACATATTCCAAATTATAACTAGAATCATATAAAAAGGTTTTAAGCAAAAGGTTATATTTAAGTAATCATTTAACTTAATCAATGAATTAAGCAAAGTATAGTTAGAATCGATAGAGATCTTTAAAGTAAGGATATAGTTTATAAAACCATAGTTTAAATAAAATAGAAAATAAGATTTGATTGATATTATAAATAATATGAATTTTGAGTGACGAACTTCTATCAATTCCAAGATAAAAACGATGTCGATCAAGGTCTGAGAGATAAATAAAGTACTCTAACTTGAACGACTTCATTATTATCAAGGGGTGGTGTTAGTTTGTAACAACTAAGGATGATTGAGATTAATTTATTATTCCGTAAGAGGAATATTGCAACGTTATTTATAAGATATTGAATTAGAAATAAAACTATTTGGTTTTAAAAGTAAACAATGTATAATTCAACATTGCTTGGCCCAAGCTGAAGCGTGATTTATATTTATGTCATTTGGTCGAATATATACATAGTACTATTTCTAGATAAATGGAAATAATATAGTTGAAGCACACTTATTTTAAACAATAAGTGAAACGACGATGGTTTTCCGAAGAAATGGGAATAATTAAGTCAGGTTGGGATTGGAGGTAAATATTTGAATATTTTCATAAGTGTCGATACTAAGTTGTAATCTTCGAAAGTTTGAAGTTTAATTAAGTCATTTGGGTTTATATAATAATAGAGATGTCACTTGACATCAATTTGACCTATATAAGAATTGGTAACTGGATTTATACCATTAAGTAAATAATATATATATATATTTATATATATCGATATATTTAGAAATGAAGGAAGGACAAGGAGATTCTAAGAATATAAAGTAATATCTCCAAGATAAAGGAAATGTAAAGAGTTTTATGGAGATGTAGTGATAATTTTTGAAGTAATCGAAATAAATCAGAGTTTGGGAAATATGTTTATTCTAAAGAGTTAAGTAGAGTTTTCAAATCATGGAAATAAAGGTGTTTGTCGAAATTAGGATATAGAATTGATCTTAAGAATCAATGAATAGTTTTAATAAATGGGATTTAATGAAAGAGCCTAAGCTGCCAATATACTTGACAATATTATTGAGATTGATAGTTAAAAACCCGACAATCAATGAAATATCTTATTGGACCCACTACAAGGAAATTGATTTTTTATTTCAAAAATCAGTGCCATTTCTTTGCAAATGCAATCAAAGGCGTTTTCACTCACATCATAAACGCGGTAAAAGTAAAAAATATTTCACTTTCCCGCTTAAGAAAAAATAGTCCACGTGATCCAAAATAAAATTAAGTTTTCTATTTTCTCCCCTTGTACTCAGAAAATTCTAACCCTATTTCACCTTCCCCAATTCGCTTTTTGCTGAAGATTTTTTTTCCCTTTTAATCGTGCTCAAATTTCAGCGGCAGCTAGCAAAAAACTTCTCCGGTCCTACCACTTTTTATCTGATTTCAGGTAATCTATGATTAGTCATTTCTCATGAAAATTCACTCATCCTATACCCAAATACATGAATCGACGATGAAATTCAAATAGCAGAAATCCAAATTCAGCGTCTGGGATGGAATTTGATTCCATTGATTGGAATCAACTCGATTCCTATTATGGGATCTACTTTTGTACCAGTTCTTGATCTACTTTTATCTTCGCTTTGAAATCCATTTACTTTGTTGAACCTACGACGTCGCTTTGCACTCTTATTTTTCTCGCTGAAGCTCTAATTCTTCAGCTTCGCTGAATGATTCAATCGATACAGAACTTCATCCACTTCTAGGTACACTTTTTAACCTTTTCTTTTCTTTATCAATCATTAGCAGCTCTTGTGTTGTTCAGACAAAATTATTTATTAAATCTCTATGCCTTTGTCACATTTTTTAAGCCTATGAATGTTTGAGTTTGTAAATCCAGCGACAACAATAAAAAGTTCTATATACCAGCATAATTGTTAGACTATAAAGCAGTGGAAATGTATTTCTGTTATAATAAGATTTTATTAGGATTAGATACGCAAAGTATGAACTTCTAAATTGGTGGGTGCATGGAGTTATTAGGGCCAGTAAAGTATGTTTTTTGGTACTGACTAATAAGTAACATGATTTGTATTTATTTGAGAATTGATGAACTAGCTTACAGTCATTTATGTGTCCTGGAAAGTTAAATGAGATTAAAAGAGAAATAAAAACTAGTTATTTTGACTTAGTCAATTCTATTTTTAGGTTTTCATTTATAAAGCAAAATATGTATATTTTTCTTAACTATTTTGGCCATTAGTGTTCTAAAATATATTAATGATTAAGTTTATGAAAAAAAAGTTCTGTATTTAAGGTCGAGATGCTACACGGATAAGGCAAACAATGATATTGCTACAAGTTTAGATAATAGTAGCTAACAATTTTGTTCTGTAAGCAACGTCCAATAACCGGATAGATATCAAAAATCAAAATTTTCGAATGGTTTAATGTGCAGTTTTAGTTACATATTATAAACATGGAATGTGTTCAAATGTTACCTGCATGAATCTATGTGGTAATCTTATGGGATTGGGCATAAGTAAACCAAGCAACATTATCAAACCTATTTATTCTGTTCGTAAGTAACATATTTTACTAGTAATTTAAATACTTTTGGTGTCCATATCTAGTTATACCAAACAAATATTGGCTTGCAAAAGCATAGCAAGAATTACTCGATAATTACCATAAACCTAGAAATACTGCCCGTTGCTTCATGAGACAATTTCCTTGGGATAATGGTTATGGCGATGGTGGTGTTAAGGATCCCTTATCATTGTGCCATTACTTGAACATAGTTAATATGATGTGAAAAAATGATGAGAAACTAAATAAATTTATAAAATGTTATCCTTTGGGCTACAAGGCATAGTTAGAAAAAAAAAATCTATTGCCTCAGCGCTGATCTTACTGCTACAGCAGATGCTTATTTTTCATGCTTCTTATATGTATAACCAATTGATTTGTCCGGTTATTCATTTCCTCTTTTCGAGTTTTCCATATTATCTTCTTCTTTTTATTGTAGGTTAGGAATTCAGAGAAGTTCAAGGATTTGCTGACTTTTTTTCTTGGGGAGTCATGGGTGGGATGGTGATAATTTTGATGTATTTGAAGTCGGAGGCGGGGGTAGAATGAAACTTATATTGTCGGTGCTATTGTTTATGATTCCGGAGGATATAATGCCATCAAAGCTTAGGTGTTTCTCTTTGGACTCTTGTCTGGGATTGTAGATACATGGGAGGCCATGCCTGATAACAAGATGGTTAGTAAGGCAATTAAAAAAAGTTGATGATTATCACTTCCAGCGCAAGAAGGTATTGAATATATATTATCTACAACTTACCTTTCCTTTTTTGTTGAAATGAATCTGCTAATGTAGCAGAGTGCAGAAATTATTATTTAACCAATCAATGTCACATATTGCCTTGTGTAGGTTAGACAATCAAGAACATGACTTTGGATTTTGCCTCCACATTGTAACACACTTTAGTTCTGTTTTTAGTCAAGTAGTTTTTTTTTTCAAGTATAATTGTTTTTAAAGCTACGAACCATAATTCATCAAACTTTACTTCTTCAATCTTCGTTGTATCAGTACACGTTAAATGTAATGTGTCAAGTGTTAATATTATGAAAAAGAGGTTATGCTAGGCTTGCTCACAATTAAAAGAGCAGTCTATTTGATTGGCATATTATTACTGGTTTAGATTTAGGGGATAACAAATAAAATTTTGCACATATGGGTTTGCTCATTTATTAAAAGTCAACTGGTCTTAGTATAAGCATTTGTGATTGTTTTCTTCCTATTATATGTTGAAGATGAGTGTGAAATTTGGGCTTTATACATGTTTTCCTCTATTGTATTCGGAGATAAAACCAAATCAATATATGCCCAGAAAGGCACAAAGAGTAGTTAAGACCGGTTTGGAGACAATGTTTAAACTAGTTTATGGGCATTTCCTTACTAATTCAGAGCAGGTTCAAACCGTTCAGAGAAGCTTTAGGTTGTGGAACATGGTTCCGATGCATGTTAGAGCAGTAAGGGGAATGTCGAGAGCAGTAATGGATATTCGGATGCATGTTCAGACTATCTGAGTTCTTCGTATTGAAATTGAAGTGATTCAAACTAGATTGTAAGTAACCCTATATTTTGATAATCTGTATATATTTTCAGTCCTCAAAACGCATTGCTTACATGAAATCATGTTTATTTACAACAACCTTATTTCAATTATCATTGATTATAAAATATATACTAACATTTTTTGTATAGAATATATATATATATATATGTATATATATATGTGCAGGAATTACATACAGTAAATATTGCTGAAGACTGTACACTTATAAAGATGATAAAAGATTCAAATATCAGAGAAATTTCAAGACTTGTGAGTAATCAAGATTTCAAGAATTCAAGAGTTCAAGATTAATATAGTTATAGAGTCTAGATTTTGTAAGATTCTAAATAGCACTCTAGGTTCAAATTATGATTTTCAATTCTATCCTCAATCCTCTCTATTTTATTTTTCTATTTTCTTCTTCGTTGTTTTTCAAACTTAAGTTTTTTTTACTCTACGTTTATATACTCTATATTTATACTTTATATAGTTTAAGACCTTATAATTTTATAAATATATTTATATAGTTTAAATTTAAGTTTTCATATGTTTTTCTATCATATAATATTAATTTACAACACTAGAATTTTACTCAAGAATTTCCAGAATTATTTTTATATCAAAACACTTGAAAAATGCTTTGAAAATCAAAAATACACGTGAGTATGTCGACGTAGCAAAAACTCAATGTCGACATATAATTGTCATTTTTTCCCCAAATTTGAAAGGAAGTGTCTTTTCACTATTTGAAACACCTCAGAATCGTTATAACCTTTCATACTCTATAAAAAGAGGTTAAAACCGAATTTTTTTATCATATCTTCTTCTCTAACTTCGTCCTCTTTCTCTCCACCATTATTCTTAATCATTTTTATGATTCTTACACTTATACTCTGCTGAATTCAATTCTGTTTTGATCAAATTTCTTCTCTCTACACTCTCTACTCTTTAAGTAGAGTGCTTTTGAAGAGTTATAGGGCTGTTTTGTAATTGCTTTGGTTGAATAAACCTTGTTTGTAAGTCAAAGAGGAATTGGTGTATCCTTGTAGCCGTGAAATCAAGGAATAGGAATCTGTGTGTCCTTGTTGAGCTGTGAAATCAAGGAATAGGAATCGGTGTCTCCTTGTTGAGCTGTGAAATCAAGGAGGGTGTATTTGACTATTGGAAATAGTAATAAAACTCAGCACAATCCAGCGTTGTGCGGGACTGGATGTAGCAGTAATCTGAACCAGTAAAAAATTCGGTATGTTCTTTCCTTTTCTGCATTTTTATTTCTGCTTATTTTGCATCTGTGTTTGAATCTGTGTCTGTGATTGTGTTTGTAATGTTTGGTTCATTCCATAATTCTCTTTAGTTTTAAGATTTGTTTAAATTTTTGCAAACACTATTCACCCTCCTCTAGTGTTTGCTTTGCCTTAACGATCCATTCTGCAATCCCTAACAATTGGTATTGGAACATGGTCTTTCAAAAAGTTCATAATTTTATTTTTGAAAATTTTAAATGGCAAGTTTATAAGTCTGCATTCAATTTTGTTGAAAAATCAAATTACTATTTGATTTTTGAATTTTGAAATTTGAATTTTTTGAAATCTTGGATATGTTACAAAACCATCATGATATAATTGTAGTTAGTTATTTCAGAAATTCCTTTGATTATTTGAAAAGTCATTTGAATATTTGAAAAGACATTTTAATTATTTGGAAAGTTATTTGATTATTTGAAATGTTGTGTTGTTTTACAGGAAAAAATGTGTTATATGACTGTAACACCCCGTAATTCCGTAACGCTAAGACTCACAAATCAAGGAGAATTAAAAGTTAAAATCAAAATCAAGGGAAACGGGCTGCGCCATTGCGTTCGTCTCGGAATTCTGCATGAAAACGATCCGAGTTTGCGTGAATCGGAGTCCGTATGGGGAAGATATAGCCTCCGGAAGTTTCAGCAAGGTTCAAATTTCAAAACAGACTCAGAAGCGGGCTGGGCGGGAAATTTCCTGCCCAGGACCCCAGGTCGACTGGGGAGTCGACCCCCACCCCCCCCAGGTCGACTGAGGAGTCGACCTGGGTGTCGAACCCCCCCCAGGTCGACTGGGGAGTCGACCTGGGTGTCGACCCCCCTGCTTTTTCCAGCTTTCTGAACCTGGTTCATTTCTCTATATCTAGACGCCATTCTGACCAGATTCGTTGACTTCTACACTATATAAACAACCCTAGTCTCCTCCTCTATTCACAATTCTTCTCTACCCTTATGCTGCAAAGATTCTGAGTGAACATGGCTTCTTCTCCTCCACTTAAAATAAAGAATAAATAATATATATAAAATAAAAGAAGACGAGGAGATGCTGCTCAAAGACTTTCAAGAAGAGATTCGAATCAAGATTAAAGCTTCAAGATAAGGATCAAAGGCTAACGTCGCACGAATCATAGCAACGCCATCTTTCTTTTCTAATCTAAATTTCTGTAAGTCAGTTATTTCTAGATTTGAACGTTTTTCTCTGTTCGTGACTTGAAATTAAAGGAATAAAAGAATATGCCAAATCTCTCACTCTATTCGAATCAGTGCCTATACTCTTGAACCTAATTAAGAACTATTATGATTCGAGGACAAATAAGACCATGACTGTGAAACTGTGGACCTTAAACCATATGCCTATGACTATGAACATTTGCCTATGACTATGAACATTGCCTATGACTATGGACATTGCCTATGACTATGAACATTGCCTATGACTGTGACTATGAGGATTATTTCTTGACTAAACCTATGCCTTTGATTAGGAAATATAAACTATTGCCTATGACATAACAAGGACATCTGTGATTAAACACCTGTAATTCATGACTAGGAAAGTGTTGCTTAAGTTTTGTGACTATGAAATTGGGTCTAAAACCAATCACCTATTCTGTCTATTCTTGGTTATCTTTGGTTTTAGACCTTGGGAATTTACCTATTAAATTAGGTCTACCCATGTTCTTGAACCTATGTCTCTATTCTGTCTATTCTTGGTTTTAGACCTTGGGAATTTACCTATTTAGTTAGGTCTAACCATGTTCTTGAACCGACATCATTATTCAACCCTTTTTTATGCCAGTTAGTATGTCTATCTTTTGCATAGCATCTTTGGTTCATCCCCTATTTTCTATGAACCTAGCTTTATTTATATTCTAGACTGAATCACGATTATACGAACGGTGGGAATGCGGTTTGGGCAAAATATGAAATTTACTAAAAACGTAGTTTAACTTGGAAATTGGCATAAATTGAGAACATTTATTATGGCATGTTCATAGAAATGCAAGTTGGATAAATTTGACATGAATTATAAGATTTGTAATTTGAATCTAATATTGACGTGTAAATCTAGCATTTACATGAATAGTGAACTAGAGTAATAAGTCTAGAATTAGAATGTTGAATCCGAATTCGATTAGCTAATTTGGCACGGTAAGTATATTGGCATAAATATGAAATTGGCCATAATTGGGAGTAATTGGCAGGTTTAGCAAAATCATGGTTAGTGACACTTAATTTGGTATAGTCCACATAACAAAAAGCATAAATATAGAAGGGGAAATGGGCCATAAGAATGAATGTAGACAATTTACATTAAAAGAGTAATTAGGAAATAAGTAAATTAGAAATAATTTACTTATAGAATTTGGCCTGAATGAGGAAATATAAATTTAGACAAATTAAAGATTTATTAACGACACCTCTTTTAATGAAACACCAGAAAGTTCTAGGGTGACAGAGAGGATAGTGTCTAGGCTTGGGTTTGGAAAATACAAGTTTCCTGCTCTCCCTGGCTATCCCTAACTGATCCCACGGACGGGATGGTTACTTTCAAAACCTGATTTGAAAATTAATCAAAACCCTTTGAACTTAGAAAACACGAATATGCCTAACCCGAGGTTAGACTGAGTTGCGATGTAAACCTGCCCGGAACCAACCAGCACATCCAGTATTCGCAACAATATCTATCTAATGTGAGTGGTCGCGGCTTTAATCTATTTAGTTAAAGCTAGAACAAGAATGGTAGGGTTAAGTTAACTAAGACACTTAACCAGTTCAACATGATAACTAAACTGATGGGTGGGGATAGGTTCAGACTGACACTTAATACAGTTGAGCTAAAATGAGAGGGTTAAGTCACACTTAACCAACTTAACACAGTTAAGCTAGAATGGGAGGGCTAAGTCCATAGAGACACTTAACCAAACTCAAGGTAGCCAGACAAGATTTGTAGGGGTTAAGTAACTAAGAAAACACTTAGCCAAATTAACATGTTAACTAGACTAAGAGGGTGGGGTTAAGTAAAGTTAATACACTTAGCCAATTTGATATGTTAGCTGGGCTAGACCGTAGGGTTAAGTAAACTTGAACACTTAACTATCAGGTTGTGATAAAGGAATAAGGCTAAGTCTAAAACATGAAGGGATAATACTTAACCATTAATAACATGTTAGTGAAAACAGACGGGCAAGGTTAAGTTGAAAAGGAGCACTTAACCAATACAGGATGAAGGGGTAGGGTTAAGTAATAAGAAATATTTAACCAATATAACTTGGTTTGTGGTAGGGTTAAGTCAACGTGAATTGCTAATGACACTTAACCAGCTTAACAGGATAAATGAAAAGGGTTAAGTTGGCTTGAATTGACTAATGACACTTAACCAATCCAAATTGACGAGAAAGAGAACTAAGTAGTAAACCTTAGTTAAGAAAACACGATTCTGGAAACTAAGTGGTAAACCTTATTTGATAAAACTAAGTAGTAATTCTTAGTATAACACGAGGAGGAGTGAACGTCCGTCTGATTAAAAAAGAAGGCCCCAACGAATTGGGTTACGAAGCCCGAGGCTTCGAGGGGACGTGAGGGTACTCTTGGTATCCCTCTGTGAGGCTGAGATGATCCGCCCAGGCCCACAGAGGTTAAGGTCTGCGTAGAAGAACCAGGGGTATGCCTTGGTTGCAATACATGGCAACCTAAAGACCAGGATGGACCGACGTGATGCAGTGAGCAAACGGTAGCCCTGTGATAGCGACTCGTCGTCTACCATCCATCTTGAGTCAATCGAGATACGTGAAGCGGAAAGGCGGAGAACTCCAAAAGACCATATACTTGCTATCTAGTTATGGTTGCGAATGGCCATAGGATAGTGGGGCACCGGGGGCCGGCGTATAGTTCTCATTTTACAAGGTGTGCCTTTCATTAGTTGAGGGAGGGGTCAAGTGGGACCATAACCACTGGAATAAAAACAGACCTTAGCACATACATCGGCAGATATCTGAAAGCTCCCGACCGAGTTCTGTATTCCTTGATTTGCCCTTTCACAGGACTCGGACCGCACATTACAGGACATGTGCATCTAGACAAGTGATAACGATTTGCGATACGTGCGTGGGGAAGTATAGGATAGTGTGTCCTAGACTTGGGGGCATCGTTCGACAGGTAGCGTAATCCCTAGTTAGACTAGGTGGCATAAACCCTGAACTCGAGAAGCGTTCAGCAGATAGCGTAAAACTCTAGTTAAATCTAGAAAGCCCTTGATAGAAAACCCTAGATTAGATCTAGGTAATAAATAATAAATGTATACCTGAAGGCAATGGAAACTACAGGGGTTGGGATCACGTCATCGTTACTAGTTGGAACACTGGTTAGGTGGTGCAGAGATATAGAAACCAGTATAACAAGGAAATAGTGAAGCGGCGAAAGTATTAGAGCATATCCAGTTTATCTTATCTTAGCATATCTTGTGATTATCTTGTCTAATCTTGCTGACCCTATGGTCATGGTGTAATCTTGGATTCAGTTAATTCATGTCGGTTGTTTTTCCATGTTCACATGCTAGAAGTTACTGAACTTACTCAGGCTTTATGTCTGACTCTGTTTTTCTTTCGTCTTCTTTTCTTCTGTCTCTTCCCCCCCTGGTACTAGTGGAGGGAGTAGTATAGCTCAGGTTAAGTTGGACTGTCACTCTTTCCCAGCTTGAAGATTTGTCGAAGTTTGCTTGGATTAACTTATCAGATGCTATGGCTGGCTCTTGCTAAAATTGGGGAATATAAATGTTGTTTTATGCTTCTTTATTTTGTAAGACAGATGATACTCTGATATTTTAAAGAAATCATTGTACAAACTATTTTATCAATTAAGCAAAGTTTTATTTTCCGCTGTTTAATTTCTGTCTGTCTTTTAATTTATCTGCATCTTTTACCCTAAATGCTCCACAGAACTTAGTGCATTCCCTTTGTGAGTGACACTAACGGATGTGGGGTGTTACACGTAGTATCAAAGCTGAAGGTTACCAGATCAGATAAAGGATTTGAAAAAAATTATTTTCAAAACGGTTTTAAAAGAAGCATTTTCAAAAGAAAAGATTTGTTTTAAAGGCATATTCCCCAAAGCCAAACGCACTATCTTCTCTTCCTCTGTTTGAATTCTTGTCTCCTTCTTTCTTGAGTCTCTGGGGCTCCTGGCTTTCTGGGAGGTAACCTCATCGAAGGGCAAAGTAGTGCCCGGCTTCCATCCATAGCCGTAGTTGTTTCATCTACGGGCAGTTTTCTTTCGAAACTTATAGGATTTTCCGGACGATGGAGGCAGTTCTCGAGAGATTTGTCAACATGACTACACACGGAAGGGGATGAGGAGTTTGGCTAAGGAGCATAACCCTAGGATGAGGAATTCATGGATGTAGACTTAGCACAAGAAGGAGGAAGAAATTATAAAACCTAAGATAAGAGGAAGTATCTTTACTAGGGTATGATAGGGCATATACTTAAGGACAAGGGCAAGAACGAGGACGAGATTTTCAGAAGGACAAGTACATGCTTTCGCCACCAAGCGTACCAGGGAGAAAGGTAGTCCAGTTGGAAGAGTCTAGTTTTCTATTCGTACTATTTCCTTAGGTTCTAGCGCTTCTCATTTGTTCATATCCACTTCCATAGTTGGGTCTCTGCACCATAGTACTTGTATAGTAGAAAGATCTCACTAGAGTCTCAAATCCAATTGGTGGTCCGACCAGTTTATTTTTGGTTAGTAGGGATTTGAGAATAGCTATCGAGTTTGCTTATATCATCTCACGTAGATCATCTAAATTCGGGGGAGATATTCCTTGGGTGCTTGTCTGATATTGATTTAGGCCTTTGGGGCTTGTACTTGAAGAATGTCGAGTTCGGTTTGGATGGTTTGCGTGAGAGGTGAATAGTTGTGGCAGGCACTCCAAAGAGCACGTAGTGACCTTTCGACTCTTATAGTTATGGCATGGAGGATAAGAGGGAAACCTCTAATCATCTTAGTATGTATACCTGGTACCGTGATTGACATCTGCTTATTTTGGAAATGGAGATCCGGAACTTCACAATCGTGAAGTTAAATTAGTTAAGACACAGTAGAGTAAAGCTCAAGAAGGCTAGATACTAGCATCATACCCTTTTCCTTGAGGGTGCATCCTTGGTTTCTTTGTTTTAGGAGCTTTACGCATAATTATTTCTCTCTTTCCAAAGTATATCACCTAGGTCGTATCTTCGATCCTTAGGTAGAAGCCAATGGATGTAAACATGTATTTGAAACATGTTATGGTTGATGGTTGCAGGTGGTTGCTAATGGTTGCTTGTGAATGCATATGCATACGTATTAGGCACTAGATCAGTTCAGACGCTTTCATATTGCATTTACAGATATGTATTTGTTTGTAAATTGAACTTGATATGTTATCATATGGGTGTTGCATATGGATGAATGGCCGTGCACGTATATAGTATTTACATAACTAGGGATGCTTGCATACATGGTTGGACGCATGGCACTGACATGACTCGCATTAAGGAGGTCGACTGAATCAGTAGACCGCCTGATTTTACAGTAGATAAAGACATATACACACACTATGCATATGAACATGAAAGCATTAGAAATCTTTTAAGGACAATGAATGTCTGTGATTGAATGGTTGAGTAGATGGGTGATTGGATGGTAGGACACATTCTTCCTAACTTGAATATTTTGGGGACGAAATCATTTTAAGTGGGGGAGAATGTAACACCCCATAATTCTGTAACGCTAAGATTCACAAATCAAGGCAGAATTAAAAGTTAAAATCAAAATAAAGGGAAACGGGCTGCGCCATTGCGTTCGCCTCAGAATTCTGCATGAAAACGAGTCCGAGTTTGCGTGAATCGGAGTCCGTTTGAGGAAGATATGGCCTCCGGAAGTTTCAACAAGATTCAAATTTCAAAACAAACTAAGAAGCGGGCTGGGAGGGAAATTTCCCGCCCAGAACCCCAGGTCGACTGGGGAGTCGACCCCCCCCCCCCAGGTCAACTGAGGAGTCGACCTGGGTGTCGAACCCCCCCAGGTCGACTGGGGAGTCGACCTGGGTGTCGACCCCCCCAGGTCGACTGGGGAGTCGACCCCCCTGCTTTTTCCAGCTTTCTGAACCTGGTTCGTTTCTCTGTATCTAGACACCATTCTGACCAGATTCGTTGACTTCTACAATATATAAACAGCCCTAGTCTCCTCCTCTATTCACAATTCTTCTCTACCCTTATGTTGCAAAGATTCTGAGTGAACATGGCTTCTTCTCCTCCGCTTAAAATAAATAATAAATAATATATATATAATAAATCAAGACGAGGAGATGCTGCTCAAAGACTTTCAAGAAGAGATTCGAATCAAGATTAATGCTTCAAGATAAGGATCAAAGGCTAACGTCGCACGAATCATAGCAACGCCATCTTTCTTTTCTAATCTAAATTTCTGTAAGTTAGTTATTTCTAGATTTGAACGTTTTTCTCTGTTCGTGACTTGAAATTAAAGGAATAAAAGAATATGCCAAATCTCTCTCTCTCTCTATTCGAATCAGTGCCTATACTCTTGAACCTAATTAAGAACTGTTTTGATTCGAGGACAAATAAGACCAAGACTATGAAACTGTGGACCTTAAAACCATATGCCTATGACTATGAACATTTGCCTATGACTATGAACATTGCCTATGACTATGGACATTGCCTATGACTATGAACATTGCCTATGACTGTGACTGTGACTATGAGGATTATTTCTTGACTAAGCCTATGCCTTTGATTAGGAAATATAAACTATTGCCTATGACATAACAAGGACATCTATGATTAAACACCTGTAATTCATGACTAGGAAAGTGTTGCTTAAGTTTTGTGACTATGAAATTGGGTCTAAACCCAATCATCTATTCTTGGTTATCTTTGGTTTTAGACCTTGGGAATGTACCTATTAAGTTAGGTCTACCCATGTTCTTGAACCTATGTCTCTATTCTGTCTATTCTTGGTTTTAGACCTTGGGAATTTACCTATTTAGTTAGGTCTACCCATGTTCTTGAACCGATGTCGTTATTCAACCCTTTTTATGCCAGTTAGTATGTCTATCTTTTGCATAGCATCTTTGATTCATTCCCTATTTTCTACGAATCTAGCTTTATTTATAATCTAGACTGAATCACGATTATACGAACGGTGGGAATGCGGTTTGGGCAAATTATGAAATTTACTAAAAACATAGTTTAACTTGGAAATTGGCATAAATTGGGAAAATTTATTATGGCATGTTCATAGAAATGCAAGTTGGATAAATTTGACATGAATTATAAGATGTGTAATTTGAATCTAATATTGACGTGTAAATATAGCATTTACATGAATAGTGAACTAGAGTAATAAGTCTAGAATTAGAATGTTGAATTGGAATTGGATTAGCTAATTTGGCACGGTAAGTATATTGGCATAAATATGAAATTGGCCATAATTGGGAGTAATTGGCAGGTTTAGCAAAATCTTGGTTAGTGACACTTAATTTGGTATAGTCCACATACCAAAAAGCATAAATATAGAAGGGGAAATGGGCCATAAGAATGAATGTAGACAATTTACATTAAAAGAGTAATTAGAAAATAAGTAAATTAGAAATAATTTACTTATAGAATTTGGCCTGAATGAGGAAATATAAATTTAGACAAATTAAAGATTTATTAACGACATCTCTTTTAATGAAACACCAGAAAGTTCTAGGGTGACTGAGAGGATAGTGTCTAGGCTTGGGTTTGGAAAATACAAGTTTCCTGCTCTCCCTGGCTATCCCTAACTGGTCCGACGGACGGGATGGTTACTTTCAAAATCTGATTTGAAAATTAATCAAAACCCTTTGAACTTAGAAAACACGAATATGCCTAACCCGAGGTTAGACTGAGTTGCGATGTAAACCTGCCCGGAACCAACCGGCACATCCAGTATTCACAACAATATCTATCTAATGTGAGTGGTCGCGGCTTTAATCTATTTAGTTAAAGCTAGAACAAGAATGGTAGGGTAAAGTTAACTAAGACACTTAACCAGTTCAACATGATAACTAAACTGATGGGTGGGGATAGGTTTAGACTGACACTTAATACAGTTGAGCTAGAATGAGAGGGTTAAGTCCATAGGAACACTTAACTAACTTAACACAGTTAAGCTAGAATGGGAGGGCTAAGTCCATAGAGACACTTAACCAAACTCAAGGTAGCCAGACAAGATTTGTAGGGGTTAAGTAACTAAGAAAACACTTAGCCAAATTAACATGTTAACTAGACTAAGAGGGTGGGGTTAAGTAAAGTTAATACACTTAGCCAATTTGATATGTTAGCTGGGCTAGACCGTAGGGTTAAGTAAACTTGAACACTTAACCATCAAGTTGTGATAAAGGAATAAGGCTAAGTCTAAAACATGAAGGGATAATACTTAACCATTAATAACATGTTAGTGAAAACAGACGGGCAAGGTTAAGTTGAAAAGGAGCACTTAACCAATACAGGATAAAGGGGTAGGGTTAAGTAATAAGAAATATTTAACCAATATAACTTGGTTTGTGGTAGGGTTAAGTCAACGTGAATTGCTAATGACACTTAACCAGCTTAACAGGATAAATGAAGAGGGTTAAGTTAGCTTGAATTGACTAATGACACTTAACCAATCCAAATTGACGGGAAAGAGAACTAAGTAGTAAACCTTAGTTAAGAAAACATCGATTCTGGAAACTAAGTGGTAAACCTTACTTGATAAAACTAAGTAGTAATTCTTAGTATAACACGAGGAGGAGTGAACGTCCGTCTGATTAAAAAAGAAGGCTCCAACGAATTGGGTTACGAAGCCCGAGGATTCGAGGGGACGTGAGGGTACTCTTGGTATCCCTTTGTGAGGCTGCAGATGATCCGCCTGGGCCCACAGAGGTTAAGGTCTGCGTAGAAGAACCAGGGGTATGCCTTGGTTGCAATACATGGCAACCTAAAGACCAGGATGGACCGACGTGATTCGGCGAGCAAACGGTAGCCCTGTGATAGCGACTCGTCGTCTACCATCCATCTTGAGTCAATCGAGATACGTGAATCGGAAAGGCGGAGAACTCTAAAAGACCATATACTTGCTATCTAGTTATGGTTGTGAATGGCCATAGGATAGTGGGGCACCGGGGGCCGGCGTATAGTTCTCATTTTACAAGGTATGCTTTTAATTAGTTGAGGGAGGGGTCAAGTGGGACCATAGCCACTGGAATAAAAACAGACCTTAGCACCTGCATCGGCAGATATCTGAAAGCTCCCGACCGAGTTCTGTATTCCTTGATTTGCCCTGTCACAGGACTCGGACCGCACATTACAGGACACGTGCATCTAGACAAGGGATAACGATTCACGATACATGCGTGGGGAAGTATAGGAGCATATACCACTCTAGGTAGTGTGTCCTAGACTTAGGGGCATCGTTCGACGGGTAGCGTAATCCCTAGTTGGACTAGGTGGCATAAACCCTGAACTCGAGAAGCATTCAGCAGATAGCGTAAAACTCTAGTTAAATCTAGAACGCCCTGGATAGAAAACCCTAGATTAGATCTAGGTAATAAATAATAAATGTATACCTGAAGGCAATGGAAACTACAGGGGTTGGGATCACGTCATCGTTACTAGTTGGAACACTGGTTAGGTGGTGCAGAGATATAGAAACCAGTATAACAAGGAAATAGTGAAGCGGAGAAAGTATTAGAGCATATCCAGTTTATCTTATCTTAGCATATCTTGTGATTATCTTGTCTAATCTTGTTGACCCTATGGTCATGGTGTAATCTTGGATTCAGTTAATTCATGTCGTTTGTTTTTCCATGTTCACATGTTAGAAGTTACTGAACTTACTCAGACTTTATGTCTGACTCTGTTTTTCTTTCGTCTTCTTTTCTTCCGTCTCTTCCCTCCCCCCCCAGGTAGTAGAGGAGGGAGTAGTATAGCTTAGGTTAAGTTGGACTGTCACTCTTTCCCAGCTTGAAGATTTGTCGAAGTTTGCTTGGATTCTCTAATCAGATGTTATGGCTCGCTCTTGCTAAAATTGGGGAATATAAATGTTGTTTTATGCTTCTTTATTTTGTAAGACAGAAGATACTCTGATATTGTAAAGAAATCATTGTACAAACTATTTTATCAATAAAGCAAAGTTTTATTTTCTGCTGTTTAATTTCTGTCTGTCTTGTAATTTATCTGCATCTTTTACCCTAAATGCTCCACAGAACTTAGTGCATTCCCTTTGTGAGTGACACTAACGGATGTGGGGTGTTACAATGACTATTGGATAATCAAACTCTGAAAAGATGGTTGACATGGCTGTTGGAAATTCAAATTCCAAAATGGTAGATATTGAAAATTCAACTTCTCAAAAGAAATTAAAAAGAGGAGAAGAGTAGCGACGGTTGGTGAAGAGACAATACGAGGAAACAAATATATATAATATGAATCAGCAAAGAAATGGATACCAGATCACTTTATAACTTTGGATTTTAATCTACAACTTATTTTCATATTGTACTACTCTTCATCTACTTCGCAATGTCGCTGGTTTCATGTAAATCCGTCAAGATTCGATCAAGTAATGATCAAATGAAGTTTTGGTGAATAAAGAGAGAAGGAAACCAAAACTGTCGAAGATTATCTTCAAATTGCATCCACAAGTTAGATTATTTTGTCTCAAATCCTTTTCCAGATTATAGTTCTCTTTCTCGCGGTTGATTTGATGGGTAGACCGTCAAATTACGATCAAAATTGAATGAGATAGGTAGTTTTAAGTTGGTGGTTCAAAATTGGAAACTGTTACCGGATATTGTGCATACCTCTCACTATTTCGACTTGCTGCACCCCAATACCATCCAAATTCATCCCCAAACTGCTACTAGATCTTAGTCCTCGAATTCCTATTCGATTTTCCGTTGATTTCGTCAAATTCCATTAAGAAACGAAGAAGCTATGCCTCTTGAAAGTTTTATTAAAAATGAAAAATGAGAAGAAGTAGAAGAAGAGAAGTGATCATCAAGAGACATGACTTTTGGGCATTTATGTAGTAGTAGAAGTGTCCATTCATTCAAATTCAAATTCAAATTTTGGCGCCAAGTTGGTTGAACTACTAAATCTTCAATATCTTTCTCATACGGTATTCAAATTCAGCAAATGAATACATTATCCTGATCAGAAAAACGAGCCCGTCGCAATAGAGCAGATCTTATCACCAAATTCCAGAAGGTCAATTCAGAATTTAGAGAATATTGAAGAAATGGATCTAAAAACCAGGTATGCCTTAATTAATTTTTAAATTTTTGGTTGAATGGATGTTTTGCTTGCCTTTGCTTTGTTTTAAATTTGAAATTTAAACTTTAAAATTCAATTTTGAAATTTAAAATTCAAATTTGAAATTTTAAAATTGAAATTCAAAATAATTATAATAAAATTAATATAATAATAAAATAAAATTTTGATGTTTGTTAGGATTAATATTGTTCCAGGAAATAGTTAAACCTAAAATATAAATCAATATTTTAAAATCAAAGTCACAAAACCATATTCCCTTTGAAATAATACATATATGTTAACATACATATATCTATATGTTAACATATCAGCCTATAGAATAAAATTCAAATTTTTTATCTCAAATATTTAAACTTTCAAACTTCCCTCCATCTTTTTTCAATTAGAAAATGCTAGTTAAAATTCTAGTTATTAAATTTATCTGTACACTTATTTTCTTATATCATGTTTTAATATATATATATATATATATTAAAATATATAATTTAATAAAATTATATAAACATGTTAATATGATATAGAAAGTTAATATAACTTTTTGATATTATTATAAAATATAAATTTATTCATCTTTTATATAGTTTAAACATGCATAGTTTAACTAATATAATATTCTTATGAATTTATAACAATTTTGGGTTACATTATCACAAATAATATTTGTAACTTAATACTTATTTTTGACTTCCTATTAAGATTTATAAAACTTGTATATTTTACTTAATATAAAGAAATATATATACATGTTTCCTTCTAAAGTATAAATGGTTTTTTAGCAAATAAGTATGTTTTGATTTCTAAAGTTTAAATTTAAAAGTGATTTGTATCAAAATATTGATGTATATCTCATAAATCAAATTTTAAGTTCATTTTAATTTATTTTTATATATACTTATGAATATATGTTTATTTAGCTTACTTTATATTATACAAATTTTATATTCTCTTTGTAAGATCTTCAATTTTTATAATATTTAACCTACTAATATTATTTAACTTCATGATCTTTCTGAATATTTTACTGCTTATCATGAATATTTTTTTAATTAAACTCTTATCTTTATTATTCTTTTAATCAATTTCATTAAAATAATTAACCTAAGTCTAGAAATTAACATTATCTTTGTTTGATCCAAATAATTTATAATAGTTAGATAGTACTTTGAATATATTTTACCTAAATAGATATTATCACCAAATCATTCTGTATACTTCTTATTTCATATCATCATTATAAATTACAATTGCATTTCAAATCAAGATTATTCTATGACATCCCATATTATATGTATATTTAATTTTCAATTTAAAATGAATTAATTGGAATAATATTTGAAAATTCAAGTTTTGTTAATTTTCAAATGACGGTGATTGTTGGAATTGAGTATAAATAGATTTTTCAAATTTAGTTTTATTTAGAAAGGCAGTAATTTGATATTGAATATTTAAATAATTAAATTAATGTGAGTGAGTTAATTTAAAAGTGGGATTCAAATTTAAATTGGAAATGGTGGAAGTCTAGGTCGTTAAATTTTAATTGAAATTCAAATCAAAATTTCAAATTAATCAAACTAAGATGTAAAAATGTGTGAAATTTATTTATAGAATTTATTTATAGAATTTATTTAAGTTATAATTTGATTAAATTTGAATTGTATGAATATTTAATTTGAATTAAAACAGTTAATCGAATAATTGAATATTTAATTTATTTAATTAACTATGAAATTTAACTGTTTTGGCGACGGTCTCGGAATTCGATGAAACTGGCACCATCGGAACCGGAACGGTGAATTATGATAATATTTCAATCTGCATTACAATCCGACTTACCGTTTGATCGTACGAGAGAAAATGTGAACGAGATCAATGTAATTAGATAATTGGTTATTTCTACTTTTGGGCCTTCTAGACATGTATATATATATATATTTATCTCCACCACATCAGCTCATTTCTCACCTACGTATATCTCCTTTGCCAAATCCTTCTCTAATGGCTGAAAATGAAAATTTCAAAATCCTAGAAAAATAAAATACAACTCCAAAATCAAATCTCTTCAAACCCTAGTGTATTATATACCATTTCGAAGCCCTTGACGATACAAAGCTGTTGGTACAATTTATTTCAACATGCAGTGAGAGGATTTATCAGAAATCATGGTGAAAGTTCGCTATTTTTGTAACCCTAAGCATGATTTTGGGGGTTTTTGATTCTGGGCTTAATCGAAAAAATCGAGATATGGGTATTGTCGAGAATGGCCATACGAGTACAGGCGTGGCGACGACATCGTCTAGAAGTCAACATGATGGTCAGATTTGGGGTTTGAAGGTCCGAAATGACTTCCTCTTAGACTGCCGTCGCTGGCACCTGGGTCCACCGGGGGGCGTGTCTTTGAGCAGGGTGGTGCGGTTTTGGATGGGCTTCGAGATAAGGGTGGCCGGAGCTGCTAATTCCGTCGGAGGTGGTGGCAATCAAAGGTCAAAGATGGGCAGTTTTGGGTTTGATGGCCATGGGTTCACTGTAGCTAACGGGAGTTGGAGCGGGAAGGGAGAAAGCTCCTTGCTGACGTGTCCAAATTTTATAAGTCAGGGTTTTGTTTTATTTATTGTATATTTTTAAATTTAAAATAGAAAAACACTGATAACTTTTACATACGGACTCGGATTTGGACGTGGTTGGTTGCATTGGGATCGTGGCGGAATTGCGGTCGATCTGAGACTGGTTTGCTGCGTTGAGAGACTGTGAAATTTTGGGCTTCGTTTGGATGTCCGATCCAATTAAGACCCAAAGGTGAGTGATTTTCTCACTTACGAAATACTGAATTATTCCCATATTTATCGAATTAAATTGTGAAATAAGTTTGGTTGCATGGTTGTGTTGATTTTGTGAATGGTTGCTTAAACTTGACATCCAATGAAAATCGATAGTTAGTTATTTAAATTTGATTTAAATTTCTATTTAAGAAAATCTCAACACTTTAAAATTAGTGGAATGATTTAACATTTACCATGGAATAAAGTGTTGTGTGATGGATGCCTTGGTTGATGTGATTACTGAATGATTATTGTGAAATGTTACTTACTTCAGTATATGAATGTTCGTGTGTTCAACTTTTGACGATGAAATCCCAATTCTTTCACCGTGATGTTACGGGCATCCATTAAACCCAGGATTCATCGATGAAAATAAATTAAGAACGCAGAGTGAAATGATAAATCTCTATGACCCTGATTTGGATTGAAATGATAAATCCATCCCTGAAATATCGAGAAATTTAAATATAATATCACTTGGCCATTTGATAGATAATTATATACAGACATCGATTGGTTAAATGATTTCAAATATCTAAATTTTATTTGGTTGGAAATTTTATTTAAAGGAGATGTGCCGATACTTGATAAATCCATTTTCTTTAAAGACCTGAAACTGGGAAGGTTTATTATAAAGGATTAAGGAATTTATCCCAAACCAAAGTGAAAATTCTTAAATTGGGATCTGAATATGTTTGGAATTTTTCAATTTATGGTGTAGAGTTGAGGGTAATAAATTCTCATGGAATTTAATTTTTGAATAATGGAAATCGAGGGTATTCTGAGTTGTTTAAACTCAGTTTTTAAATATAGATTTGAATTCTTGAATTCGAATGATTGTTTTGAATGATGTTGAAAATGAGATATGAATTTAATGAACTCCATTGAGGCTGGAGTTAGATTCAAGTATTGAAGTTCAGAAGAAAGGAACGATTTTAGTTAAGAATTTTATTATATATATTTACACTGTTTGATTTAAAATAACTATTTCTTTTCTTAAAAATTTATTTATTTAAGACTTTCCTATAAAATTATTTTATTACAACTAAATTGTTCTTTATATTTTATTACTTAAACTAAGTAGTAAAACTTTTAAATTACGTATATACATAGTGTTTTAAATTATCTTATTTTATTCTAGCTATTATATTATATATATATATATATATATGTATATACATTTATATAAAGATTTTTATTTTATTTTTATTTGTTTTAGCATCTATTTTCAAATTATATTAAATGATCGTAATTTTCTTCCGGATAGAAAGTGTTTGGATCTAAAACTGTTGTTCAAATGGAGTTGAGATAAATTTTATTCTATTTGAATATCAATCGATTTCTAAACCGATTTTGATATGGAAATGTAAATTATATTCTACTCGAATATAAATGGACCTCCTAAGGGGTTGAAATGAGTTGAAGTGAAAGTATATATTCCAATTGAATATAAATGAATTTCGAACATGAATCGATTTGGAATAAATGAAATCTTTGATATGAAACATATTCTACTTGAATACATAAATCGATTGTTTGAAAATATTATATGATTATAATATAATGATATGGAAATATATTCTAGTGTAGAATACAATCGGTTTTGGAATTATGAGATTTTGACATGAAATTTTATTCTAATTGAATAAATTTGGTTCGAAGCAGAATATGATATTTTGATATGGAAACGAACCTTTGTGAAATATAAAAGAACCAACCGATGTGAAAGATGTAAGCGTTGGTTATAGAGGAGAGCGGAGTCGACATAAGGCATACTCTCTGTCAATGCCGATACCACTTTGACAACTGTGAACGTTATGACGTATCCAGAATGAGTATGATGACTTGGAGGCGATTTTTGAATCGAAGAAGATGAACGATGACGAAATAGCCCTGACCTTTGGGTCAGAATTGAAATGACTAAAACAGGAGCTATACTATGACTAATTGAGGTAGCACCTTTGATCGGACACACTTCTTCGATACTATTCATGACTATGATGATGATGATGATTTGGGTCCATTTACGACTTTGGGAGTGTGTTCCGAGGTGGGCGGTAGTGGCTGCTATGCATTACCACCGGTCCGGGAGTGCAATTGGTAGAATCCTGCCCTGGGCATTGTCTCAAGTGCCTTGTCATATTATCCTTATCGAGCCCCATGCAATTTTGATTTATATCGTACCTATGGAGTGCCCTCTGATGCCATCCGTGTTAGGTTGGGTTTACGGTACTGTGTAGACTACGGTATTATAAACGGTGTAAGGGTAAAAATGTAATCCCGCTTACGCTATTTTCGGTATTTATACTTTACTGAGTAGACACTATCATAATAGCGTATTATACTATCTATGTATTAGTTTAACGGATCCTTGAGAGATGGAAAAATCCGTAAGATCTCTTGAGTTACTGTACCCATGACACTAATGTTATCTCGTATTTTAATTTGACTAATATGAGAATGATTTAGTGCTGATCCGAGTATTTGTTGTGTTTTCTTTTATGCAATACGCTCGGGTCAGCAGATGTTGCATAGCGAAGATTTTAAATAGCTTGGAGGATGAAGACGAAGATTTGGTATACATCTACAATATATGAGTATTTCCGCTGCATTTTATTTCCGCTGTGCTCTGTAGAGATCTATAGATGTAACTTTGATAATCGTTGTATGGTATAGACAAATGTATATAGTTCAACTATTTTAAAACCGTTAGTTATTATTATATGTTGTCCTTCCGCTGTGAGAACTCTATTATTGTTTTCATTTCTTTCTTCTTTTTCTTCTTATCCCAATAACTGCCTACATTTGTGATTTGTTTGGGTCGACATGTGTGGTTTATTGTCAATTTGAATGGTCAAAATGTGGGTCGTTACAATTTGGTATTAGAGCGATGGTTAGCGATAACCTTGGCTCTATTTGGAAATAAACTCATTAGAGATAGGGTTAGAAACGCCCTAAACTGAGTTTGAGAGTATATATGAGAGAGCGTACTTGTATTTTTTATATGAAATGGTTTTATATTGTGTTGATCGTTTTGTTGAATATTTATAGGTTTTGGTCGATATCTGGGACGCCATTGAATCGATAGGAATTTATAAAAAATCGAACAGAATGATCGACATAATATGGTTTTCAATTATATTTTTAAATATATCAAATATATGTTATTGGTTTAAGTGTTTACGGATTTGTTATTAGTAGGTAATAATAATATTTAGATTATTGCCTATTATGATTATTTAAATAATAAATCTAATGGGGAAATTCAAATGGTTTGAGAAATTTTATAATGAAACCTTTTTAAGTTCAATTGGGTGTAAATATTGAAAAGTCCGAGTGTGTGTACGACTTGAGCAGGATCTATAATATGGCTATGCGGAATGTATGTGATAACTTAAGCTATTCAATAGTTATGCAGGTAAAAATTCGCAAACAAGATATATATCACAAATAACTATAAATGCAGTAAAGTAAAGTAGAGTAACGACACCAGGATTTTTATACTGGTTCGGACCTCCAGTCCTACGTCCAGTCCCGAAGCTCCTCTTCGGCTTTTCACTAAACAACACCCTCTCTTCACCCGGAGGAACAGGTTCACAACTACTTGATTTACGGGCTACAAGTTTACCCACTTGATTTCACGGGCTACAAGCTTACCCACTTGATTTCACGGGCTACAAGCTTACCCACTTGATTTCATGGGCTACAAGCTTACCCACTTGATTTCACGGGCTACAAGCTTACCCACAAGACGATTACAAGAGTTTGACCTTGAATGTGTTCTTTCTTCAACACTGATTAGTCAATGATTGAGTACAACCTTCCTATAATCTTATCCTCAAGTATATGAATTGAATGCGAAGATTTGAAGGAAGTTAGTTGCTTGTTGAATCAAAATATGAGAAATATTATCAAGGATTCAATAAGTAACTTGAATTTGGGAGCTTTTTAGAATGCAAGAGTATTTAGAAATTAAGATCAGAAATCAGAGCAAGAATCGGTGATTTGGATGAATGAAAGATGATGTATTTATAGCAAATGAGAAGTTGTAATTATTAGTGAAAAGTTGCAATCAAAAGGAGTGATTTTTAATGAAGAGAAATGGATGCAACTTTTCAAGAAAGAAGATGACTCTTCATGAAATTCAAAAATAGGTCGACAGGAAAAATTAATAGGTTGACAGGTTTTTGACCGTTATTTCAAAAAGCTGTTGACCTGCTAATTTTAACAGGTTGACCTGTTATATTTAAAAATAGGTTGACCTGTTATTTTTAACAGGTTGACCTGTTTTTGTCAATATACAGTAAAAACGAGTTTTCATGCATAATTTTGAAAGCAATGAGAAGTATGATTATTTGAGGATAGATGTAATGGCGCGTTTCGTTAGCTGTCGAATAATTAATTTATTTAATTATTTATATATCGATTTGGTGATATCGATAACTTAAAGTACAACGTTCGAACTTACAATTTATAATTATAATTAAAACGAACCTGAAACGTCGCGGCAGTTCGCAAATTGGCGATTTGAACTTCAACTGAATATACAGGATCCATTATAAGTCGGATTTCTGTGAAACAAGAAACGTGTGGAGATGGTGGAGTATATCTTTCTAGTGGAAGAGAAAAATCGGGATTTCGTTGTGTAGATTTTGATGTATGTCCAAATCAAACTTTAAAATAGTCGCTATAGATTCGTTTATCGACCGTAACGGTTTATTTGAAATAACTTGATATCAGGCGTGAATTTAGACAAGGTTCTTTTGGAACATAGTGATAATTTAATTTTTAGAATTTTACTGTAATTTTTAATTAATTTAATAAGCGACTTTTTATTTGAAGTATTTCGCACCCTGAAACCAACATTTTGAAGTTCCAAAATATGAGGCCACCTACCGATATTATTATATTTTTGGGACCCTGATACATTGCTAAATACAATGGTATATTTATTTCTGTTCCTAGCAGCTCATATATATAAGTGGAGTAGTGTATATTGAGGTGTCAGTATTTTATAACTTAAATACATATACGTATTTGCACTACTAAATTCCTAAGGCCCCCTATTCAACCATGTGGCATATTCCACCAACCACAAGACCACGTTAGGAGTTCACAGGAGCCACGTCCCTTCTTTTCCAACCGCACCTCCTTTCTAAGACGTGGAAACCCTTTTACCCTATAAGTGACAACATACCCTACTCCATAGAGTAACGCCCACTTCTAAGAACAGCTAGCAGACCTACTAGATTTAATCCCTACCACATACCGTCAACTGTACCTTAAGTCTTAAGCTCCTTCTATAAATAAACTCACGTTCTTGTTCGCCCTCCCATTTTTCTCCTTTGCCATTTCGGTTTACAGTGAGTGATCTTTTAAAACAGTAGTGGTGGAAATACAAATACTGAAGACTGTTGTTTGTAAGGGTACGGTTGCATGCGAGCTGGATCTCGTGAGTATGGCTAGGTGATTGCGAAAGGTTTGGCAAAGGTAAAGAAATGGTGCTCTTCGTACTGGAGCTCACTATTGGAAACAAAGGAGAGTATGAAATGGAGTTCTGAAAGAAGAAACAAATGGTAATAAGCTTGCATGGAAATACAGATACCAACGTGCGTTTGCATTTAATTTGCAAAACAAAGGTGGTGACTCACTTCTAAATGGTTCGAGCACCAATTTGGATCACTAAAACTACATGCGTGGCCGGATGACAGAAGTTGACAGGTGGTTGCGAGTGTCGGGGAGCGGGAAATGGAGTTCTGCTCGACGGGATGAGCACCAGCGGTGCAAGTTTCGAGGGACAGTACGAGGAGTTTAGGCGCAAGAAGTAGCAGTGGCGTGTGTGGGTAAATCTGAACATGTATTTGGAGAGTAAAAGAGTGATTGCATTTGTTGTGAGGAGTTGGTTGGGCTCGTATGCAGTCGGTGAAGAATAAAGAGCTGTGAGTTCAATGGAGATGTTCGTTGTGAATCGATGAAGGTGTGAGTCCTTTAGGGCTGCTGCGTACGGTGGGAGTCCAACGTAGAAGATGCTTCGAGAGTGGAAAGGTGGGGAAGGAGTAGAAGAGAATAGAGAGAGAAGGTGTATGGTATTTTCGGTTTGAAGTTTAAGCAAGTGAGGAGGGAGTTTGGGGTGCGGAAATTGGCGTTAATGGCCATCAAAAATAGGAGCAGGTCACGACATTATTCAGGGAAGAAAGGGATTAAGCGGGCTGGGTGTTGTGGAAATTGGGCCGGAGAAAAACAAGGGGTAAAGCCCATTTGTTATTTAACCCAAGTTATTTAATTAATTTATAAATGTATAAACTTCTAATCGTTATAACTTGATCATACTTGGACGAAAATCAGCGAAACAAGATCCGACAAGATCGTATGGACGGGAGCAACACAGTGGAGCTGACGGGAAGCGAATCAAAGCTCGTTTGAATATATGGCGAAATAAATTGTTTGATTTATATCAAATAACAGTTTGTCGTTCTTTAACGATGAACTGCAAAAGTGAGTAAAACTCACCAACTCTGAACAGTTCTATTTTTACAACGTATTCTTAGAACTGTTAATTATCTGTTGTTTGACTGTGTGTTGACTGTTGATTTGAACTGCTAGTCAGTTAGTAGAAATTATATATATATATATTTACGTATATATTTATATATATAAACCACCAAATAGTTATATGTTGATTCTGTTTATCAGAATATTATACTGGTGTTGTCTAACATCTGTGGATGCAGGGAAACAGGTTGGAGGAATCCGACTGGATTCCTCAACATTTATTTTACCGTTTTTCATATATTGTGACATATGATGTGTTATGAAATCTGTTATTGATTTCATATGTTTGAATGATACCGATCATTGTTATACGACACGTTAAACACCGTAGGTGATACTAGAATGTAAAAAGGGAATTTTCAATGTTTATATTGAAAATAAATCTTATTTATAAATCGATAGGATTTTATAAAATGAAAACATTTATTTATTTAGGAAATAAATAAAGGAACATTTATTTAGATTATAAATAAATGGAATAAAGGAATATTTATTTAGGGAATAAATAAAGGAACACTTGTTGGGAAAATAAATAGAATTATACAAGGATAGATTTAAACACGTGCTTCGCACACGGTATAACACGATATAGATTTAAATGAGATATTAAATAGGAAATCTGTTTTAAACAGATAAATTGAAGTAGATTAATTTATAAATAATGTTTTATAAATTAAATAAATTATTTATCGTTGATAAATGGAATATATATATAAGTTTGGACTTATATAGAGAAGTAGAAACGTTATTAAAAGGACATTTATAAAGTGAAGAACCGTTACTAAAAGTAAATCTTTATAAATGGATAAACGTTGTAAAAAGGAAATCTTTATCAATGGAAAAACGTTGTAAAAAGGAAATCTTTTGAAATGAATAAACACATTAGAGTGATTCGAATTACTTATTCGAATAGAGTTAAACAAAGTAATTTGTTAGGTTAACCAAAGCAAGTTAGTCGAGTTAATCAAAGTAATTGGTTAAGTTAACCAAAGTAAATTAGTTAAGATAAACTAAGCGGTTAATCAAAGTGAATTAGTTAAGTTAAACTAATTGGTAAATCAAGGTGAATTAGTTGCGTCAAACTAAGTGAATTAGTCAAGTTAAACTAATTGGTTAATCGAAGTAAATTAGTTGGGTTAATCAAAGTGAGTTAGCTGAGTTAAACTAAGTAAATCGGTTAGAGTTAATCAAAGTGAATTAACTAAGTTAAACTAAGTTGATTAGTTCAGTTAATCGAGACAAGTAAATCAAGTTAGGTTAAACCATTTGAGTTAACCAGTTAAAGTTTACCAGTTAAAGATAAACAGTTAAAGTTGACCAGTTAGAGTTGACCAGTTAGAGTTGACCTGTTAGAGTTATCCAAGTAGAGTTAATCGAGTAGAGTTGTCGAATATCACTTATCCGAAGTAGAGTTATCGAATATGGTGTATTCGAGAGAAGAGTTATCGAATATAGTTTATTCGAGTGGAGAAATCAAATGTGATTCATTTGAGAAGAGTTATCGAATATTATTTATTCGAAGAGTAGTTATCGAATATTGGTTATTCGAAGTTAGCTAATCCAAAGGAGTTATTCGAAGTTAGTTAATCCAATGGAGTTAGTCGAAGAGTTAATCGAATATAGTTATTCGAAAGGAAATGTTAATCGAATATAGTTATTCGAGTAAAGTTAAAAGAGTTAAGTTATTCGAATAGAGTTAAACACACATAAGTTATTCGAATAGAGTTAAACACACATAAGTTATTCGAATAGAGTTAAACATATATAAGTTATTCGAATTTGTTATTTGAATAGAGTTAAACACATTAGAGTGATTCGAATTACTTATTCAAATAGAGTTAAACACGTAAGAGTTAATTGAATATTAGTTATTCAATTTGAGTTAATCGAATGTAGTTATTCGAGAAGAGTTAAATCGAATTTAGTTATTCGAAAAGAGTTAATCAATTTGAGTTAAGTTAATCGATTTGAATTAAGTTGAATCGAAATGAAGTAAATCGATTAGAATTAAGTTAATCGAGTTAGAGTAAATTGAATATTGGTTATTCGAAGGTAAGTTATTCGAATTAGTTATTCAAAGGAGTTAATCAAATGAGTCGATCCAAAGGAGTTAGTCGAATATTAGTTATTCGAATAGAGTTAAAGGAGTTATCGATTTTAGTTTGATCGAAAGGAGTTATCGATTAGTAAATCGAAAGGAGATTTTCGAATATAGCATATTCGAAAGAAAGAGATCGAATATTGTTTATTCGAAAGAGAGAGATTTCGAATATGAGTTATTCGAAGAGAGATAATCGAATATAGGTTATTCGAAGAAGAGTTAATCAAATAGAGATTACTCGAAAGAGAGTTATACGTCGAATTCGATTATAGCGAATTCGGGAAAGTACTATTTACTTTCCAGGGTTTAAATCAAGATTTAGTTATTGATTTAGAAATTAGGTGTCTGTTAAATTATTCGAGTTAGGAGATAAAGTTATAATTTAGGTTAGATATTGCAGAAGTAGGAATTATAACGTTATAGTTATAATCAAACGTTTTCATATAAGAAGTAGATTCGTAACCTGAATCCGAGAATTTGCGTAAACAGATGATTGTAAAAAGTGAGTGATGAGCTTCATCTATTTCACAGTAAAGGACGTTGTTCAATTAAGGTCTGAGAGGTAATTATACCCCAACTTGATTGACTTCAGAATTGACAAAGGAATAGTTGTGGTTCGATCTAAAAGGTTGATTAGGAATAAAGTTAAGGAATAAGCGATAAATGGATTAAGCGAAACGATGTTTTATACAACGTTCATTGGAAATCCGTAAATGAGTTTTGGAAACATTTTCCAAATACAGTCAGATATGTTTTCTAAACATAGAAAATGAAATGTTTTCATGATAAGAATTTAAGGAATAGAGTTAAGCAAATTCAGAAACTGACTGGAGAGGGTAAGTTGAACGGTTTTCTAAGTGACGATCTGATGTTGGTTTCGACCTTCCGGATTGATACTTAGAGAATTGTTCTCATACTAGTTACAGTTAGGGACTGATAGTGCGAAATAATAGTGATGTGAAAATAAGCTATGGAAATGTTTTCCAATGATTAATAACATATATTTTCTAAATATATGAAATAAGGAAATATGAACATATGATGATTGATCGATCGAATTTCCATTTGGAAATAAGATCGTTGTTTGTACACCGACATGTTTTCATTTGATAGTTGAATCACAGACTATCAAAGTTTTTACCATTTTAACGTTGTTAATATGGAGAGACTGGTTGGATTATTATCCAAAGAACCACTCTGTATCGGCATAAGCGTTACGAACAATATATGCCAAAGATAAATTGAAGATGGAGTAAAGTGCAAGGGCTGTTGTATAAGTCTTAGATAACAGTGACTAAGATGGATATACTGAATAGTGCCTTCGGTTTGTCCAGTCCCAGGACAACGTATATGGAAGAAGGTCTGACAGAGTATATCCAATAGATCGCGTAAGTTGATCTGTTCAAACGTATTCACGTTTGGTGGCGGAGGAATTCGTTTCTCTTAGCTATATACCCGTGTTATTTTTGGATAAGTCAATTTGTGATTTGGCGGGTATGACGATGTGGCATTCAAAGTGAATGGTGATCAGATGTTCTGAAGATAGACGTAGCTTCTAGCCTCACACCGGGAAGTAACAAAAGTTGGGCTAGGCAGCATGGCTAGTTGGGTCATCCCCAAGCAGGTTGTATTGTCACCGATCTAGGGAATATCCATATTTATACTTCTTTTTGATTCTGTATCTTCGAATGACGGTTTGATGGCCTATAACCGTGGTGGCAATATATTCGCGACACTCAAGCTAAATGAGTGAGCGGTCATGTGTGGCCGGGTTGCAAGACGTTCTTGTTGAACCCTGAGTGTATCACCTCTAGAGTACACTATTTGGAAGGTGCTCCCATACCTTGTCTGTTGGAATCCATTTTCCGATAAGCGCCCTGCGGTTTATGATTTTATACTATGTATGTGGAACGTGAGATGCAAGCGTTTCCGCTAGATTGATACCTATTTGTACTTAGACATTATTATAATATCACAATGATATTACTTGTCAAAGTTGTTCAGATACTCATAAGGGAAAAACCCGTTCCGTATTCACGGCGTGGTCTTATGAGATATCCTATACCTGTTTTAAACTATTTTACTCATACCAGTCCCATGACTGACCCGGAGTTTACTTTGTTGTTTTCCCTAAACTCTTGGGTGCCTAAATTTGTACGGGTAGTCAAGTAGTCGGGATTTACAGATATACATGGAGAGCTTGGAGCAGGAGACTTCAAGATTCTATAGCTATAGTTATTTCCGCTGTGTTGTAAGTGTTGTACTCTGATAAGTGCTATTGTATATATATAACTGTTTACTTCAAAGTTATGTTATATATTATATGTTATTCGTTCCGCTGTGAGATTCGTGTTACTCTGATGATTCTGATGTTCTTCTTCTTCTTCTATTCTATTAGTTCTATCTTTTCTTTCTCACCTTCTAAATTCTTTCACTAACGTCTCGGAATTTCCGACTCTCGAGGAGTCGGAAATTTCCAGCCGTTACAGTTGGTATCAGAGCTTAAGTTAAGTGATTACCTTGGCTCTGTGGCATAACTCGATAGAGATGGGATTAGTAATATCCTAGATTGAGTTTGAGTGTATATATATGAGCGCGTAATTGTTACTCAATATAAAATGGTTTTATATTGTGGATACTCATTGGTTGAGTGGCTTATGAATTCTGGTCGATCAGTTTGATCCACTGTATCGATAAGGGTTGCTAAAACACTCGAATACGATGAACCGTCATGGGATGTTTTGAAAGAGGGTAAATGAAATAATTTTTCCCAAAATATATTTGTTTATAGAAGAAATATATATCTTGAAATTATTATAGTATATTGATTGTGTTGGTTGTTATTATAATCAAGTAAGATTATAACATGTGAAATGGTTATGTATAACTAATCAGAATTCATATAAGTAAAGTATATGAAATAAGATGAATTAAATATGAATTTAAATCAGATTTGGAATTAAAATAAGGAAATTTTAAATTCCTGGGAGATTTTGAAAATGTTTTTCAATTAGAAATAAATATAGTATCTAACTCACCTGGATGACTGGAAAATAATTCCGAGGATGGATCGATACATTGTCGGTGTGATTTTTGAGTTTCTAAGTGGTGGATTACTACCAAATGTTTTGTTTTCGAATTGTTTTGAGAAAACAAGTTGTTTAGAAATTCAAAGGTTTTGAATTGGCATTATGATTTCAAATTGATTTGAAAGAAAGCCAGGAACTTAAGTTTTGGAATTAAAATTTAACTAATGAAGTTAAATAAAATGAGATGGTAAAAATAATTTGAAATTTAACTTGAACAGAGTTAAATAAAATTGAATTGGATTAGAGATAATCTAGAATGGAACCAAATTGATAAGTCAATAATTTGGAATTTGATATTAGAGTTCGAATGAAATTCGATTTGGGTTTGAGGATATAAACAGAGTGGAATGACCATGATATATGCAGAAGTGATAACAGATCAAAAGGATACAATGATACGACCGACAAAAAGGTACAAGTTTATATTATGTATGAGTTTGGATTTTATGAGCCGAATTGGCAAGCCGCTTGGCTATGTTGATTTTCTTTTGGATTGGAGGAGGCCTAGAGAGGCGAGTTGTGGTTTGACGTATTGAGCCGTACAAAGGAGGTTATGGCGAAATTTTTTCGAAAATTTAAGGTGTTAGAAAATTTTTAGAATTTTTGAAAATTGTAGTTGGTCGGAAACGAATTAATAAATTAATTAAAATTAAATGGGTCCAGTCAAAACTGAAATTTAGAGGTAAACAAAAAGATTTTTAAATCTAGTTAGTAGAGTTAGTAGCATTTTTCTAACTTAGCAATTTCGAGGACGAAATTATTTTAAGGGGGGAAGTCTGTAATGGCGCGTTTCGTTAGCTGTCGAATAATTAATTTATTTAATTATTTATATATCGATTTGGTGATATCGATAACTTAAAGTACAACGTTCGAACTTACAATTTATAATTATAATTAAAACGAACCTGAAACATCGCGGCAGTTCGCAAATTGGCGATTTGAACTTCAACTGAATATACAGGATCCATTATAAGTCAGATTTCTGTGAAACAAGAAACGTGTGGAGCTGGTGGAGTATATCTTTCTAGTGGAAGAGAAAAATCGGGATTTCGTCGTGTAGATTTTGATGTATGTCCAAATCAAACTTTAAAATAGTCGTTATAGATTCGTTTATCGACCGTAACGGTTTATTTGAAATAACTTGATATCAGGCGTGAATTTAGACAAGGTTCTTTTGGGACATAGTGATAATTTAATTTTTAGAATTTTACTGTAATTTTTAATTAATTTAATAAGCGACTTTTTATTTGAAGTATTTCGCACCCTGAAACCAACATTTTGAAGTTCCAAAATATGAGGCCACCTACCGATATTATTATATTTTTGGGACCCTAACACATTGCTAAATACAATGGTATATTTATTTCTGTTCCTAGCAGCTTATATATATAAGTGGAGTAGTGTATATTGAGGTGTCAGTATTTTATAACTTAAATACATATACGTATTTGCACTACTAAATTCCTAAGGCCCCCTATTCAACCATGTGGCATATTCCATCGACCACAAGACCACGTTAGGAGTTCACAGGAGCCACGTCCCTTCTTTTCCAACCGCACCTCCTTTCTAAGACGTGGAAACCCTTTTACCCTATAAGTGACAACATACCCTACTCCATAGAGTAACGCCCACTTCTAAGAACAGCTAGCAGACCTACTAGATTTAATCCCTACCACATACCGTCAACTGTACCTTAAGTCTTAAGCTCCTTCTATAAATAAACTCACGTTCTTGTTCGCCCTCCCATTTTTCTCCTTTGCCATTTCGGTTTACAGTGAGTGATCTTTTAAAACAGTAGTGGTGGAAATACAAATACTGAAGACTGTTGTTTGTAAGGGTACGGTTGCATGCGAGCTGGATCTCGTGAGTATGGCTAGGTGATTGCGAAAGGGTTGGCAAAGGTAAAGAAATGGTGCTCTTCGTACTGGAGCTCACTATTGGAAACAAAGGAGAGTATGAAATGGAGTTCTGAAAGAAGAAACAAATGGTAATAAGCTTGCATGGAAATACAGATACCAACGTGCGTTTGCATTTAATTTGCAAAACAAAGGTGGTGACTCACTTCTAAAGGGTTCGAGCACCAATTTGGATCACTAAAACTACATGCGTGGCCGGATGACAGAAGTTGACAGGTGGTTGCGAGTGTCGGGGAGCGGGAAATGGAGTTCTGCTCGACGAGATGAGCACCAGTGGTGCAAGCTTCGAGGGACAGTACGAGGAGTTTAGGCGCAAGAAGTAGCAGTGGCGTGTGTGGGTAAATCTGAACGTGTATTTGGAGAGTAAAAGAGTGATTGTATTTGTTGTGAGGAGTTGGTTGGGCTCGTATGCAGTCGGTGAAGAATAAAGAGTTGTGAGTTCAATGGAGATGTTCGTTGTGAATCGATGAAGGTGTGAGTCCTTTAGGGCTGCTGCGTACGGTGGGAGTCCAACGTAGAAGATGCTTCGAGAGTGGAAAGGTGGGGAAGGATTAGAAGAGAATAGAGAGAGAAGGTGTATGGTATTTTCGGTTTGAAGTTTAAGCAAGTGAGGAGGGAGTTTGGGGTGCGGAAATTGGCGTTAATGGCCATCAAAAATAGGAGCAGGTCACGACATTTTTCGGGGAAGAAAGGGATTAAGCGGGCTGGGTGTTGTGGAAATTGGGCCGGAGAAAAACAAGGGGTAAAGCCCATTTGTTATTTAACCCAAGTTATTTAATTAATTTATAAATGTATAAACTTCTAATCGTTATAACTTGATCATACTTGGACGAAAATCAGTGAAACAAGATCCGACAAGACGTATGGACGGGAGCAACACAGTGGAGCTGACGGGAAGCGAATCAAAGCTCGTTTGAATTTATGGCGAAATAAATTGTTTGATTTAAATCAAATAACAGTTTGTCGTTCTTTAACGATGAACTGCAAAAGTGAGTAAAACTCACCAACTCTGAACAGTTCTATTTTTACAACGTATTCTTAGAACTGTTAATTATCTGTTGTTTGACTGTGTGTTGACTGTTGATTTGAACTGCTAGTCAGTTAGTAGAAATTATATATATATATATATTTATGTATATATTTATATATATAAACCACCAAATAGTTATATGTTGATTCTGTTTATCAGAATATTATACTGGTGTTGTCTAACATCTGTGGATGCAGGGAAACAGGTTGGAGGAATCCGACTGGATTCCTCAACATTTATTTTACCGTTTTTCATATATTGTGATATATGATGTGTTATGAAATCTGTTATTGATTTCATATGTTTGAATGATACCGATCATTGTTATACGACACGTTAAACACCGTAGGTGATACTAGAATGTAAAAAGGGAATTTTCAATGTTTATATTGAAAATAAATCTTATTTATAAATCGATAGGATTTTATAAAATGAAAACATTTATTTATTTAGGAAATAAATAAAGGAACATTTATTTAGATTATAAATAAATGGAATAAAGGAATATTTATTTAGGGAATAAATAAAGGAACACTTGTTGGGAAAATAAATAGAATTATACAAGGATAGATTTAAACACGTGCTTCGCACACGGTATAACACGATACAGATTTAAATGAGATATTAAATAGGAAATCTGTTTTAAACAGATAAATTGAAGTAGATTAATTTATAAATAATGTTTTATAAATTAAATAAATTATTTATCGTTGATAAATGGAATATATATATAAGTCTGGACTTATATAGAGAAGTAGAAACGTTATTAAAAGGACATTTATAAAGTGAAGAACCGTTACTAAAAGTAAATCTTTATAAATGGATAAACGTTGTAAAAAGGAAATCTTTATCAATGGACAAACGTTGTAAAAAGGAAATCTTTTGAAATGAATAAACACATTAGAGTGATTCGAATTACTTATTCGAATAGAGTTAAACAAAGTAATTTGTTAGGTTAACCAAAGCAAGTTAGTCGAGTTAATCAAAGTAATTGGTTAAGTTAACCAAAGTAAATTAGTTAAGATAAACTAAGCGGTTAATCAAAGTGAATTAGTTAAGTTAAACTAATTGGTAAATCAAGGTGAATTAGTTGCGTCAAACTAAGTGAATTAGTCAAGTTAAACTAATTGGTTAATCGAAGTAAATTAGTTGGGTTAATCAAAGTGAGTTAGTTGAGTTAAACTAAGTAAATCGGTTAGAGTTAATCAAAGTGAATTAACTAAGTTAAACTAAGTTGATTAGTTCAGTTAATCGAGACAAGTAAATCAAGTTAGGTTAAACCATTTGAGTTAACCAGTTAAAGTTTACCAGTTAAAGATAAACAGTTAAAGTTGACCAGTTAGAGTTGACCAGTTAGAGTTGACCTGTTAGAGTTATCCAAGTAGAGTTAATCGAGTAGAGTTGTCGAATATCACTTATCCGAAGTAGAGTTATCGAATATGGTGTATTCGAGAGAAGAGTTATCGAATATAGTTTATTCGAGTGGAGAAATCAAATGTGATTCATTTGAGAAGAGTTGTCGAATATTATTTATTCGAAGAGTAGTTATCGAATATTGGTTATTCGAAGTTAGCTAATCCAAAGGAGTTATTCGAAGTTAGTTAATCCAATGGAGTTAGTCGAAGAGTTAATCGAATATAGTTATTCGAAAGGAAATGTTAATCGAATATAGTTATTCGAGTAAAGTTAAAAGAGTTAAGTTATTCGAATAGAGTTAAACACACATAAGTTATTCGAATAGAGTTAAACACACATTAGTTATTCGAATAGAGTTAAACATATATAAGTTATTCGAATTTGTTATTTGAATAGAGTTAAACACATTAGAGTGATTCGAATTACTTATTCAAATAGAGTTAAACACGTAAGAGTTAATTGAATATTAGTTATTCAATTTGAGTTAATCGAATGTAGTTATTCGAGAAGAGTTAAATCGAATTTAGTTATTCGAAAAGAGTTAATCAATTTGAGTTAAGTTAATCGATTTGAATTAAGTTGAATCGAAATGAAGTAAATCGATTAGAATTAAGTTAATCGAGTTAGAGTAAATCGAATATTGGTTATTCGAAGGTAAGTTATTCGAATTAGTTATTCGAAGGAGTTAATCAAATGAGTCGATCCAAAGGAGTTAGTCGAATATTAGTTATTCGAATAGAGTTAAAGGAGTTATCGATTTTAGTTTGATCGAAAGGAGTTATCGATTAGTAAATCGAAAGGAGATTTTCGAATATAGCATATTCGAAAGAAAGAGATCGAATATTGTTTATTCGAAAGAGAGAGATTTCGAATATGAGTTATTCGAAGAGAGATAATCGAATATAGGTTATTCGAAGAAGAGTTAATCAAATAGAGATTACTCGAAAGAGAGTTATACGTCGAATTCGATTATAGCGAATTCGGGAAAGTACTATTTACTTTCCAGGGTTTAAATCAAGATTTAGTTATTGATTTAGAAATTAGGTGTCTGTTAAATTATTCGAGTTAGGAGATAAAGTTATAATTTAGGTTAGATATTGCAGAAGTAGGAATTATAATGTTATAGTTATAATCAAACGTTTTCATATAAGAAGTAGATTCGTAACCTGAATCCGAGAATTTGCGTAAACAGATGATTGTAAAAAGTGAGTGATGAGCTTCATCTATTTCACAGTAAAGGACGTTGTTCAATTAAGGTCTGAGAGGTAATTATACCCCAACTTGATTGACTTCAGAATTGACAAAGGAATAGTTGTGGTTCGATCTAAAAGGTTGATTAGGAATAAAGTTAAGGAATAAGCGATAAATGGATTAAGCGAAACGATGTTTTATACAACGTTCATTGGAAATCCGTAAATGAGTTTTGGAAACATTTTCCAAATACAGTCAGATATGTTTTCTAAACATAGAAAATGAAATGTTTTCATGATAAGAATTTAAGGAATAGAGTTAAGCAAATTCAGAAACTGACTGGAGAGGGTAAGTTGAACGGTTTTCTAAGTGACGATCTGATGTTGGTTTCGACCTTCCGGATTGATACTTAGAGAATTGTTCTCATACTAGTTACAGTTAGGGACTGATAGTGCGAAATAATAGTGATGTGAAAATAAGCTATGGAAATGTTTTCCAATGATTAATAACATATATTTTCTAAATATATGAAATAAGGAAATATGAACATATGATGATTGATCGATCGAATTTCCATTTGGAAATAAGATCGTTGTTTGTACACCGACATGTTTTCATTTGATAGTTGAATCACAGACTATCAAAGTTTTTACCATTTTAATGTTGTTAATATGGAGAGACCGGTTGGATTATTATCCAAAGAACCACTCTGTATCGGCATAAGCGTTGCGAACAATATATGCCAAAGATAAATTGAAGACGGAGTAAAGTGCAAGGGCTGTTGTATAAGTCTTAGATAACAGTGACTAAGATGGATATACTGAATAGTGCCTTCGGTTTGTCCAGTCCCAGGACAACGTATATGGAAGAAGGTCTGACAGAGTATATCCAATAGATCGCGTAAGTTGATCTGTTCAAACGTATTCACGTTTGGTGACGGAGGAATTCGTTTCTCTTAGCTATATACCCGTGTTATTTTTGGATAAGTCAATTTGTGATTTGGCGGGTATGACGATGTGGCATTCAAAGTGAATGGTGATCAGATGTTCTGAACATAGACGTAGCTTCTAGCCTCACACCGGGAAGTAACAAAAGTTGGGCTAGGCAGCATGGCTAGTTGGGTCATCCCCAAGCAGGGTGTATTGTCACCGATCTAGGGAATATCCATATTTATACTTCTTTTTGATTCTGTATCTTCGAATGACGGTTTGATGGCCTATAACCGTGGTGGCAATATATTCGCGACACTCAAGCTAAATGAGTGAGCGGTCATGCGTGGCCGGGTTGCAAGACGTTCTTGTTGAACCCTGAGTGTATCACCTCTAGAGTACACTATTTGGAAGGTGCTCCCATACCTTGTCTGTTGGAATCCATTTTCCAATAAGCGCCCTGCGGTTTATGATTTTATACTATGTATGTGGAACGTGAGATGCAAGCGTTTCCGCTAGATTGATACCTATTTGTACTTAGACATTATTATAATATCACAATGATATTGCTTGTCAAAGTTGTTCAGATACTCATAAGGGAAAAACCCGTTCCGTATTCACGGCGTGGTCTTATGAGATATCCTATACCTGTTTTAAACTATTTTACTCATACCAGTCCCATGACTGACCCGGAGTTTACTTTGTTGTTTTCCCTAAACTCTTGGGTGCCTAAATTTGTACGGGCAGTCAAGTAGTTGGGATTTACAGATATACATGGAGAGCTTGGAGCAGGAGACTTCAAGATTCTATAGCTATAGTTATTTCCGCTGTGTTGTAAGTGTTGTACTCTGATAAGTGCTATTGTATATATATAACTGTTTACTTCAAAGTTATGTTATATATTATATGTTATTCGTTCCGCTGTGAGATTCGTGTTACTCTGATGATTCTGATGTTCTTCTTCTTCTTCTATTCTATTAGTTCTATCTTTTCTTTCTCACCTTCTAAATTCTTTCACTAACGTCTCGGAATTTCCGACTCTCGAGGAGTCGGAAATTTCCAGCCGTTACAATAGATTTTAACATAAAATACTCTAAATAACCAACTTCTAACCTATGAAACCATTGAATCTTCTTTTTGTCGATCATGAAGCTTCTTCTCGTCATTAATCAAAATAAGCATTGAAACCGTTGACTCAACATTCTCCCCCTTTTTGATTGATGACAATATAGCCTGATATTTTAATCTTTATTGCTATCTCCCCCTGTATATAAGCTCTGTCTCCCTTTAAACATCTATATATCCATAATCTTAGCTCCATGTCATGATTTCCATTGATCTTTATTTTGTTGTTATCAATCAAAATTCTCGTGTCTCAACATTCCCCCCTTTTTGATTGATGACAACACCTTGGATTTTCTCCCTTTGAATATAAAGCTCCCCCTGAATTTCTGCAACATTTGTTAGTAAATAATCTTACCTTTTGATTCCTGCATTAACAAATATTAGCACACATATACTTTTACCATATTAAGCACATATATTTTAAATAGCATATGTAAAATATTTCTCCCCCTTTGTCATCGATTAAAAAGAATAAATATCATAATAACCTCAATAATCGAGAGTAGTATAGTTTTAAAATAGTATAAGAAATGGTGTTTGAGTTTGGAATTTTGAAACGACGTGTCTTTAAAAAAAAAATTATAATAGAGACCGGTCGACCTATAAAAATATTTCGGTCAACACCTTTTTTCATATTTTGCTGAAACAATTTCGGTCGACATAAAATATGGAACCGGTCGACCACAAGAATTCTCTGGGAATTTTTGGGACTTGAAACCGGTCGACACAAAATATGGGACCGGTCGACCGCAAGAACTCTCTGGAAATTTTTGGGACTTAAAAACGGTCGACCTATAATTATTTCCGGTCGACATGTTTGAGTGTTTAGTCACCGGTCGACATATGTTTTCCAACAGGTCGACCGCGATAATTCTCTGGAAATGAAAATGCACAAAACCGGTCAACCTAGAATGATGTATCGGTCGACCGTTTTTTGTTGAGAATGAATTTCCAGCCTTTTTGTAGATCGAATTCAAATCCAAACGAGGTATTATTAAAGATTTAAACCAAATACATGAAGGAAGAAATACAAACATTATTAAAAAGAATATAAAATATCTCCTTAGATCCGATATATTAAAATTATTTTCTTGGTTCCCAAGGAGAATATTTTCTGCTTCCGCCTTCATTTTTGTTGTAATTCCTATCCCATGAATTTTGTATCCTCGATGACGATGAAATATTGAAACATGTGCTTTTTTATAAGCTAAATTTTCAAAGATATTTAGAGATACCGAATAGTCTTCTCTTTGTTGTGGTGTACCTGCAAAAATTATATGACATGTATTCTTTTGGTACCCACTTGCTTTGTTTGGGTCCATGAGTTAGATGGAAGGTAACCATACCCAAGAGAGTTTAATGGAACCTTTAAAGATAAAATTTTCATTATTAACTACTGAATTAAAATAATCATCAATATATTTTTCTCTGTTTTTCCAACTTACAGGAACCCAAATACTTAAGTAATCTCTATTGATATTCCTTTTCATACTTCTAGATCTATTATACATATCTCTAGTCATAGAAGTATTCGAATTTCTATAATAATTGGATCTAGGATGAGCATTAGTACTAGCAGTAATATTTTTATTGTACATGAAAGCATATCTAGTACTATTTCTAAGATTAGTTTTATTATATCCTAAACCACTTTTGTCATGTAAAGGTCGAGATCTAGATAAAATCATATTTAAATCATTTTGACCTTTATTAAATTTTGCGAACTTATTTGCACTTTTATCAAATTTATTTCCAAAGTCGCTATTGACATTTTCAAAAGAAATTTTGTTATTCTTTAAATCATCAATTTCCTTATTTAATTCAGAATTTTTCCTTTTTAAAGTACCATTCTTTGAGATTCTAAATTATCTAAAGAAGATTGTAACTCTTTAAAATTTTCTTTTGAGTCAGAAATTTCATTTTGCAAAATATTATTATTCACCTTTAAAAACTCACATTCTTTAGATAGTTCTAAATTCTTTTCAGTTAAAGCTCTATTCTCTTTTTCAAGAGACGAAATTAAAGAACTAGAATTATTTAAAGAATCTTCTAATGATATATTTTTACTTTGCAAAAGATCGATTTCCTTTAAAAGAACATTGTTTTTATCTTTTAGTCGCTCATTTTCTTTTTAAAGAAATCTTTTTGAGAAACAAGCTCTTCTAAGGTATTTTCAAAACATTTGGCTTGTTTTACCAATAGATTGTTTTCTTCTTTTAATTTGGAATTTTCTTGCTTGTAATTTTTTGACATAGCTAAAACGACTGTATTGAGTTTCAATAATTTTTCATGGTCTAATAAAAGATCTTTAAATAATGAATCTACACATACCGATTGTGATCTGACTTTAGCCATGAGACATTTGCTTCTTTGCTCTCTTGATTCGGCTTTGTTGCTCTTCCACTTTCTAATCCCCTGACTAGATTTCTTTATTGCCATTTGTTCTAAGATGTTGTTACGATCTCTAGAACACCTCGCTCCGATACCAATTGAAAAGTCCGAGTGTGTGTACGACTTGTGCAGGATCTATAATATGGCTATGCGGAATGTATGTGATAACTTAAGCTATTCAATAGTTATGCAGGTAAAAATTCGCAAACAAGATATATATCACAAATAACTATAAATGCAGTAAAGTAAAGTAGAGTAGAGTAACGACACCAGGATTTTTATACTGGTTCGGACCTCCAGTCCTACGTCCAGTCCCGAAGCTCCTCTTCGGCTTTTCACTAAACAACACCCTCTCTTCACCCGAAGGAACAGGTTCACAACTACTTGATTTACGGGCTACAAGTTTACCCACTTGATTTCACGGGCTACAAGCTTACCCACTTGATTTCACGGGCTACAAGCTTACCCACTTGATTTCACAGGCTACAAGCTTACCCACTTGATTTCACGGGCTACAAGCTTACCCACAAGACGATTACAAGAGTTTGACCTTGAATGTGTTCTTTCTTCAACACTGATTAGTCAATGATTGAGTACAACCTTCCTATAATCTTATCCTCAAGTATATGAATTGAATGCGAAGATTTGAAGGAAGTTAGTTGCTTGTTGAATCAAAATATGAGAAATATTATCAAGGATTCAATAAGTAACTTGAATTTGGGAGCTTTTTAGAATGCAAGAGTATTTAGAAATTAAGATCAGAAATCAGAGCAAGAATCGGTGATTTGGATGAATGAAAGATGATGTATTTATAGCAAATGAGAAGTTGTAATTATTAGTGAAAAGTTGCAATCAAAAGGAGTGATTTTTAATGAAGAGAAATGGATGCAACTTTTCAAGAAAGAAGATGACTCTTCATGAAATTCAAAAATAGGTCGACAGGAAAAATTAATAGGTTGACAGGTTTTTGACCGTTATTTCAAAAAGCTGTTGACCTGTTAATTTTAACAGGTTGACCTGTTATATTTAAAAATAGGTTGACCTATTATTTTTAACAGGTTGACCTCTTTTTGTCAATATACAGTAAAAACGAGTTTTCATGCATAATTTTGAAAGCAATGAGAAGTATGATTATTTGAGGATAGATTTTAACATAAAATACTCTAAATAACCAACTTCTAACCTATGAAACCATTGATTCTTCTTTTTGTCGATCATGAAGCTTCTTCTCGTCATTAATCAAAATAAGCATTGAAACCGTTGACTCAACATTCTCCCCCTTTTTGATTGATGACAATATAGCCTGATATTTTAATCTTTATTGTTATATCCCCCTGTATATAAGCTCTGTCTCCCTTTAAACATCTATATATTCATAATCTTAGCTCCATGTCATGATTTCCATTGATCTTTATTTTGTTGTTATCAATCGAAATTCTCGTGTCTCAACAAATATATTTTGCAAATGAAATAGAAATGAACTTGAAACTTGATCCTGGGGTACTTTTGAAATAGTTTTGTCAAATTTTGAAATAATATCGTATTATAAGTATTTTCGAAAGGAATGGTTTAAAGGATTTTTAAAAGAAACAAGTGTGTAATCCCTTCTCGGACATCAGAAATGACTTCGGTAATGAGTGCACGCATTATCGACGTTATTCCGAAGAGTCTAAGTGGGGGAGAGACCACTCAATAATTATAGAAATTGGTTTTGACAGAGGATTTTTGAATTTAACTACATATGGTATAAAATTATATATATAAAAATATTGATATATGTTGTTAAGTTGGGCTTAAATTTAACCAGAATTGGAAATTTGTTCCTTGTAAATTTAAAGATTTAGATTTGGAAAAAAACTATAGTATGGTTTTCCCTAAATAGTATAAATACATATATTATTTAAACTTAGTTATAACCCGGAATCAAGGCATTCAGGTTCATCCTAACAAATAATGTTAGTTGAGAGCTAAGACAACTCGATTCAAGTAGAGAATTTTGATTTTGAAACTAAGAAATGGAATTAAGTATTTAGAGAAGAGGAGTAGTCGTTGAAAATGCTTAAGCACTAGCAATAATAGAGTTTAGGAAATTTCAAGTTTAATCGATATAAGCGTTCGATAAAGTTGAAATTAACTAAGAGGTGAAATCCAGCTAAAGTATAATAAAATGGAAAGTTTTGTTGTGCAAATAAAATTAGCGTAGCTTATGACTTGGCTAATTTATAAGGAAATTAAGTTAGTCGAGTTAAATAAAGTTTAAATTAGGAGATCGAATAGAAGTGGTTTGAGAACCAGGTGTAAAACTTGAATTATAAATGGTGCTTAATTAAATTCCTGTTTAGCGAGTCAAACAATTAAATTGAGTTGAAGGAATAAGACTTAGTTTAAAATGAAATGAATTTGAGAAAAAACAAACCTTGGGACAATATATCAAGGGTAAATCTGAGTATAAACTATAAACGAATGGAATATAAATCAATTGTCGAATGAAATATAACTTATTTGAATAGAGGAATTGAGTTAACTAAAGTTTAATTTAGAAAATTGAATTATAGTGGATTGAGAACTAAATAGAAATTGAGCCATATAACCATTCTTAACTCAATTCGTGATTTAAGAGTCGAATGAATAAATTGAGTTAATAGAATAAACTTTAAGTGAGTTGAAATTAGGAATAAGGTATAGGAAATAGAAACTGTAGTTGGATTTATAATATTTGAATATCAAAAGAGTTGGGATTAAATGCATTAAATTAAGTCGAAGGACTAAAATTAGTAGAAGTGAACTTGAAAGGTTAGATTGGTCGATTGGAACTAAATATAAAATAAGAATAAGGTAAATCAATTAAGTTAAAGGGAAAGAAACTTAAGAAATGAGTTGGAGCCGTGTCAAGTGAATCGAATCGATAAGAATAACTTAGAAGATCGTATAAAGATCGGTTAAGAAGTAGTACTTAGAATATAAAATAAAATAAATAAGTAATGGAATTGGAGAATCGATCCATTAAAATGAATTAATGATTAGTATGATCGAATTAGTTTGGGAAATAACATGACTTCAAGTTTAACTAAAGTTTATACTTGTAATGAAACAGGAAAATGAATGGAGGTATGTCGGGAAGGAGTAAGCGATTAAATAAGAATCCATCTCTTGAGAAATGAAGTGATAACATTTTGAAGTGTTTAAGGTTTACAAAATTTTGAATCCGGAAAGGTTGGAACTACCAATAAAAATGAATCGACGTTAATGCAAAAATCTGAAATGTACGTTGAGCTGAAGTAAAATGTGCATAACTTTTGAACGAATGATCGGAATTCGACGATTCCGGACTTTTCGGAAACCTTAGGAACCGAGCTCAAACTTTCATATATAGCGCCACGTCGAAATTCTCATATTTACTAGGCCGAAATTCAAGTTTAATCATAATTCCATGTGCAGGAAATTAAAAACAGAAGCGTATACCTATATTGTTTTCACCATAACTTCCTAATGGAGCGTCGGATTTCGATGTGCGAGTACAATTCGGAAAGCCCAGAATGTAAACTAAAACTTACTCTTAATTTGCTATGTCAAATTCTTATGTTTGGAGGGCTAAAAACTGGGTTGAACATTTCAGACCTGCATTCTCAGTGTTCGGGCTGAAATGTTCGCCTTCGCTAAAACGGACATAACTTTCAAACGGATTATCCAAATTCGACGAATCCGGACAATTCGGAAAGCCTAAAATGAATGCAACAAATTTTGCCTAGTATGTCTTAGTCAAATTCCATCATGTAAGGGTAGATAATACCCCATTAGTTCGCTGACCTGTTGTTAACATGTTGGTTTTTGTAGTTGAAATGATTGAAATATGTGATGTAAGTTATATTTTTGCTATGTATTCTATATATGTTGATTCTTATGTGTATGTGAGTATGTAGCAAGTGTTATGAAGTCGCGATATGCGTTGGAGCTCGCTTGCGCTAAATTCTAAAATGCTATGGCAAATAAATTTCTTGTAAACGCTAAAAGAGGTACTTGAGGATTATATTGGTTTTGGGGTTTTGTTTTGTGTTTTTTCCCTATTTCTGGGATGCCTCGTTTTGTGATGAGATGATATTTAAGTTATATGTATGTAGGGATTTTTCCCGGACCTCTCCATATAAAGGAGATGCTGCCGAATTATTTTGGTGATTTCGGAAGTTAGAAAAATTTATGAGTTTTTATAAATATAACTTATTTATAAAGGCTATTTTTAGGTATGAATTTAAAATAGATATGTGCTTAATATCGTTTCGTTCTCTTTTCCAGGACGAAAAGATTTTAAGTGGGGGAGAATGTAACATCCCATATTATATGTATATTTAATTTGCAATTTAAAATGAATTAATTGGAATAATATTTGAAAATTCAAGTTTTGTTAATTTTCAAATGATGGTGATTGTTGGAATTGAGTATAAATAGATTTTTCAAATTTAGTTTTATTTAGAAAGGCAGTAATTTGATATTGAATATTTAAATAATTAAATTAATCTGAGTGAGTTAATTTAAAAGTGGGATTCAAATTTAAATTGGAAATGGTGGAAGTCTAGGTCGTTAAATTTTAACTGAAATTCAAATCATAATTTCTAATTAATCAAAGTAAGATGTAAAAATGTGTGAAATTTATTTATAGAATTTATTTAAGTTATAATTTGATTAAATTTGAATTTTATGAATATTTAATTTGAATTAAAATAGTTAATCGAATAATTGAATATTTAATTTATTTAATTAACTATGAAATTTAACTGTTTTGGCGATGGTCTCGGAATTCGACGAAACTGGCACCATCAGAACCGGAACAGTGAATTATGATAAGATTTCAATTTGCGTTACAATCCGACTTACCGTTTGATCGTACGAGAGAAAATGTGAACGAGATCAATGTAATTAGATAATTGGTTATTTCTACTTTTGGGCCTTCTAGACATGTATGTATATATATATAATTATCTCCACCACATCAACTCATTTCTCACCTACGTATATCTCCTTCGCCAAATCCTTCTCTAATGGCTGAAAATGAAAATTTCAAAACCCTAGAAAAATAAAATACAACTCCAAAATCAAATCTCTTCAAACCCTAGTGTATTATATACCATTTCGAAGCCCTTGACGATACAAAGCTGTTGGTACAATTTATTTCAACATGCAGTGAGAGGATTTATCGGAAATCATGGTCAAAGTTCGCTGTTTTCGTAACCCTAAGCATGATTTTGGGGGGTTTTTGATTCTGGGCTTAGTCGGAAAAATCGAGATATGGGTACTGTCGAGAATGACCATACGAGTTCAGGGGTGGTGGCGGCATCGTCTAGAAGTCAGCATGATGGTCGAATTTGGGGTTTGAAGGTCCGGAATGACTTCCTCTTAGGCTGCCGCCGCTAGCACCTAGGTCCATCGGGGGGCGTGTCCTTGAGCAGGGTGGTGCGGTTTTGGATGGGCTTCGAGATAAGGGTGGACGGAGCTGCTAATTCTATCGGAGGTGGTGGCAATCAAAGGTCAAAGATGGGCGGTTTTGGGTTTGATGGCCACGGGTTCACTGTAGCTAACAGGAGTTGGAGCGGGAAGGGAGAAAGCTCCTTGCTGACGTATCCGAATTTCATAGGTGAGGGTTTTGTTTTATTTATTTTATATTTTTAAATTTCAAATAGAAAAACACTGATAACTTTTACATACGGATTCGGATTTGGACGCGGTTGGTTGCGTTGGGATCGTGGCGGAATTACGGTCGATCTGAGACTGGTTTGGATGCGTTTAGAGACTGTGAAATTTTGGGCTTCGTTTGGATGTCCGATCCAATTAAGACCCAAAGGTGAATGATTTTCTCACTTACGAAATACTGAATTATTCCCATATTTATCAAATTAAATTGTGAAATAAGTTTGGTTTCATGGTTGTGTTGATTTGGTGAATGGTTGCTTAAACTTACTTGACATGCGATGAAAATCGATAGTTAGTTATTTAAATTTGATTTAAATTTCTAGTTAAGAAAATCTCAACACTTTAAAATTAGTGGAATGATTTAACATTTACCATGGAATAAAGTGTTGTGTGATGGATGCTTTGGTTGATGTGATTACTGAATGATTATTGTGAAATGTTACTTACTTCAGTATATGAATGTTCGTGTGTTTAACTATTGACGATGAAATCCCAATTCTTTCACCGTGATGTTACGGGCATCCAATAAACCCGGGATTCATCGATGAAAATAAATTAAGAACGCAGAGTGAAATGATAAATCTTTATGACCCTGATTTGGATTGAAATGATAGATCCATCCCTGAAATATCGAGAAATTTAAATATAATATCACTTGGCCATTGGATAGATTATATACAGACATCGGTTGGTTAAATGATTTCAAATATCTAAATGTTATTTGGTCGGAAATTTTATTTAAAGGAGATGTGCCGATACTTGATAAATCCATTTTCTTTAAAGACCTGAAACTGGGAAGGTTTATTATAAAGGATTAAGGAATTTATCCCAAACCAAAGTGAAAATTCTTAAATTGGGATCTGAATATGTTTGGAATTATTCAATTTATGGTGTAGAGTTGAGGGTAATAAATTCTCATGGAATTTAATTTTTGAATAATGGAAATCGAGGGTATTCTGAGTTGTTTAAACTCGGTTTTTGAATATAGATTTGAATTCTTGAATTCGAACGATTGTTTTGAACGATGTTGAAAATGAGATATGAATTTAATGAACTCCATTGAGGCTGGAGTTAGATTCAAGTATTGAAGTTCAGAAGAAAGGAACGATTTTAGTTAAGAATTTTATTATATATATTTACACTGTTTGATTTTAAATAACTATTTCTTTTCTTAAAAATTTATTTATTTAAGACTTTCTTGTAAAACTGTTTTATTACAACTAAATTGTTCTTTATATTTTATTACTTAAACTATGTAGTAAAACTTTTAAATTACGTATATACATAGTGTTTTAAATTATCTTATTTTATTCTAGCTATTATATATATATATATATATATATATATATACATTTATATAAAGATTTTTACTTTATTTTTATTTGTTTTAGCATCTATTTTCAAATTATATTAAATGATCGTAATTTTCTTTCGAATAGAAAGTGTTTGGATCTAAAACTGTTGTTCAAATGGAGTTGAGATAAATTTTATTCTATTTGAATATGAATCGATTTCTAAACCGATTTTGATATGGAAATGTAATTTATATTCTACTCGAATATAAATGGACCTCCTAAGGGGTTGAAATGAGTTGAAGTGAAAGTATATATTCCAATTGAATATAAATGAATTTCGAACATGAATCGATTTGAAATAAATGAAATCTTTGATATGAAACATATTCTACTTGAATACATAAATCGAATGTTTGAAAATATTATATGATTATAATATAATGATATGGAAATATATTCTAGTGTAGAATACAATCGGTTTTGGAATTATGAGATTTTGAGATGAAATTTTATTCTAATTGAATAAATTTGGTTCAAAGCAGAATATGATATTTTGATATGGAAACGAACCTTTGTGAAATATAAAAGAACCAACCGATGTGAAAGATGTAAGCATTGGTTGTTGAGGAGACCGGAGTCAACATAAGGCATACTCTCTGTCAGTGTCGATACACTTTGACAACTGTGAACGTTATGACGTATCCAGAATGAGTATGATGACTTGGAGGCGATTTTTGAATCGAAGAAGATGAACGATGACGAAATAGCCCTGACCTTTGGGTCATAATTGAAATGACTAAAACAGGAGCTATACCGTGACTAATTGAGGTAGCACCTTTGATCAGACACACTTCTTCGATATTATTCTATGACTATGATGATGATGATGATTTGGGCCCATTTATGACTTTGGGATTGTGTTCCAAGGTGGGCGGTTGTGGCTGCTATGCGTTACCACCGGTCTGGGAGTGCAATTGGTAGAATCCTACCTTGGGCATTGCCTCGAGTGCCTTGTCATATTATCCTTATCGAGCCCCATACAATTTTGATTTATATACCTATGGAGTGCCCTCTGATGCCATCCGTGTTAGGTTGGGTTTACGGTACTGTGTAGACTACGGTATTATAAACGGTGTAAGGGTAAAAATGTAATCCCGCTTATGCTATTTTCGGTATTTATACTTTACTGAGTAGACACTATCATAATAGCGTATTATACTATCTATGTATTAGTTTAACGGATCCTTGAGAGATGGAAAAATCCTGTAACATCTCTTGAGTTACTGTACCCATGACACTGATGTTATCTCGTATTTTAATTTGACTAATATGAGAATGATTTAGTGCTGATCCGAGTATTTGTTGTGTTTTCTTTTATGCAATATGCTCGGGTCAGCAGATGTTGCATAGCGAAGATTTTAAATAGCTTGGAGGATGAAGACGAAGATTTGGTATACATCTACAATATATGAGTATTTCCGCTGCATTTTATTTCCGCTGTGCTCATCAGAGATCTATAGATGTAACTCTGGTAATCGTTATATGGTATAGACAAATATATATAGTTCAACTATTTTAAAACTGTTAGTTATTATTATATGTTGTCCTTCCGTTGTGAGAACTCTATTATTGTTTTCGTTTCTTTCTTATTTTTCTTCTTATACCAATAACTGCCTACATTTGTGATTTGTTTGGGTCGACATGTGTGGTTTATTGTCGATTTAAATGGTCAAAATGTGGGTCGTTACATATTCACACCATAAGTTGCATTTCATATTGTTTTGAATATGACGTACATTTCATACTACATTGTAATCAACATACTTCACATACTGCATTACATATTAACTTTAACTCCGCACATAACAAGTATATAGTATGAAAAGTTTTTATTAGAAATATAGGATTATTAATTAAATAATAACATATTTACTTTGTCTTGATTATTTTGATTGAATTGATTGACTTATTTGGTTTGTTTGTTTGACTTGAGTAACTTGATTTACTTACTTGACATGGTTAAATTTCATTAGTGGTTGATAGGTTTGTTGGAAATATACTTATGAATTTATAGTTAATAGGAGCTTTATAGGTTTTAGGATAAATAGAAGTTACAAGAAATGTTTAGTTTCATGTTTGAGTTGATGTTTTGTGATAACAAAAATTAAATTGATTCATTGATTGGACTGAATTACTTTACTTATATCATAATTTTAAGGATATCTTATCAAAATTATTTCGAAGTCTATATTAAGGTCTTATTATGGTTTTAAGGGAACTAGTGTATAGGCTAGGCCACTGGTTAGTGATGACCCCTAACAATTGGAGGTTTAGTCTTGTATTGGATTAAGGAGGAGTTTTATAGTTTCTAGGTTTAATTAAAGGTTCAAAAAGTGTTTATTAACACATATTATTTAATTTGATTGATTTGGTTGATTGCTTACATTGTTGCTTGAATTAATTGCTTGAATTGCTTGTTTGGATTGATTGTTAGAATTGATTATAAACATTGATTAGATTGCCTTTTTTATTCTACTATTAGACTAGTATAGTCATAATTTTAGGAGGATTTATAATGTTTTAGGCTTAGAATCATAGAGTTAAAGGGAGATATAAGGGTATCATAAAATTAGGGATAGTTATATAGAATATTATAATAGAATATGTATAGATAGATATAGGATTTAGGGGGGGGGTACGTTTAGAATTTCTTTTTGATAATGCAAAAGGGGGAGAAAAGGCATAGTTTATAGGATTCTTATAGACAGAGGTAGCATAGAAGAAACATCATCAAACAGATATATACATGTATAATATTTTATAAACTAAGGTTGTCATCATCAAGAAGGGGGAGATTATTGGAGAATGGATTTTTGATGACAACAACCTTATTTCAATTATAATTGATTATAAAATATATACTAACACTTTTTGTATAGAATATATATGTATACATATATATGTGTGTGCAGGAATTATATACAGGAAATATTACTGAAGACTGTACAGTTGTAAAGATGATATGAGATTCAAAGATCAGAGAAATTTCAAGACTCATAAGTAATCAAGATTTCAAGAGTTCAAGATTTCAAGATTAATATAGTTATAGAGTCTAGATTTTGTAAGACTCTAAATAGCACTCCAGGTTCAAATTCAAATTCAAATTTTCAATTCTATCCTCAATCCTGTCTATTTTATTTTTCTATTTTTTCTTCTTTGTTTTTCAAACTTAATTTTTTTACTCTATATTTATACTTTATATAGTAAACCTTATAATTTTATAAATATATTTATATAGTTTAAATTTATGTTTTCATATGTTTTTCTATCATATAATATTAATTTACAACACTAGAATTTGACTCAAGAATTTCCAGAACTATTTTTATATCAAAACACTTGAAAAATGCTTTGAAACTCAAAATTATAAATATCATGTCAACATAGCAAAAAATCAATGTCGGCATATAACTGCCATTTTTTCCAATTTTGAAAGGAAGTGTCTTTTCACTATTTTAAATGCTTCGTAACCATTGCAACCTTTCATACTCTATAAAAAGAGGTTAAAACCAAATTTTTTATCATATATTCTTCTCCAACTTCATCCTCTTTCTCTCCACCATTATTCTTAATCATTTTTATGATTCTTACAATTATACTCTGCCGAATTCAATTCTGTTTTATCAAACTTCTTCTCTCTACACTCTCTACTCTCTTAATCAAGTGCTATTGAAGAGTTATAGGGCTGTTTTGTAATTGCTTGGGTTGAATAAACCTTGTTTGTAAGTCAAAGAGGAATCGGTGTATTCTTGTAGCCGTGAAATCAAGGAATAGGAGTCTGTATGTCCATGTTGAGCCGTAAAATCACGGAATAGGAGTCAGTGTCTCCTTGTTGAGCCGTGAAATCAAGGAGGGAGTATTTGACTATTGGAAATAGTAATAAAACTCTGCACAATCCTGCGTTGTGCGGGATTGGACGTAGGAGTAATCCGAACCAGTATGAAAGCTGGTGTGTTCTTTCCTGTTCTGCATTTTTGTTTCTGTTTATTTTGCATTTGTGTTTGAATCTGTGTCTGTGATTGTGTTTGTAGTGTTCGATTCATTCCATAATTCTACTTAGTTTTAAGATTTGTTTAAATTCTTTCAAACACTATTCACCTCCCTCTAGTGTTTTCTTTGCCTTGACGATCCATTCCGCAGTCCCTAACATTATTTCCCCTTTTTTGTTTTTACATGAAATCTGCCATTTCATTAATACATTTCCATATTTTGTAACTTCTATGGCAGGAAAGATCGAATTGGGATTGGTGGCTTCATCATGTTATCCTTACTTCCTCTTTAACCCATTAGTTTATTTCACCTTATGTGGTTTTCATGTAAACCAAACCTAAAGGAGCTATAGTGAACAAGGTGATTTGATCACTTTTTTAGCCCTTTCTATCTCTGTAGCAAACTAGATAGTTTTATCACTCACTTAACCACCTTTGCCTCGCCATTTTCAATAGAATTCACGTGCCTAATTGTTCAACATATTTTAAGGTAATTTTGGAATGTAAGTTTATGTTGGTCACTCAGATTTGGCAATCTTTTCAACATAGTTTTTGTCATGAAACATATCTGGATCCTATCAGAAGTAGTATATATACCTGAGTTTAATAATAACAATGGTTGAAGCCAAAATAATGGAAAAGAAAATTCAGTTTTATTATTAAAATTAGGACAAGCAAGTCAAATTATACCTGATGCGTAGATGCCGGAATGAGGGAGCCTTTAGAATTGACTTCAAGGTGGAAGGTTGGAGGAGGAAGAAGAGGCAAAGAAGGAGGCACATGACAAAAAGTTGCCAAACAAAACAATGAACGTAGGTGAAAGGGGCTGAGCCTTAGATTTTTTTTTTTTTTTGATTTATTGAAAAGAAATGAGGTTAGAAAGTGAAAACTAGTGAACAAAGAACAGAAAAAAGAACTATTTTGTCTGTTATGATTTCAATTATCTACTAAATACCTAAACATAATAGTAGAAAAAAATGTGAAGTCGTCCATTACATTTCTGCAAGAGCAGTGGTGCGGTCGCTCGCAGCATTCTTCACCAGTTAGATGTCATGAACATGGTTGAGAAAGATGGAAAGGGGTGAGTAAATTATCTTTACGTGGATCGTTCTATCCCATTTTTCTACAAACCTAAGCACATTTGTTCCCATGAAATTATCATGTTTACTTTTTTGATTACGATTTATATGCAAGCATGTCTATGGGTTGGGTTTCCACCTCAACCAAACCAAAATTTGCTCCAAGCAATTGTGTATGGTTTAGCTTCAAATATTCAAACCCAATGTGGTTTCATTACTGTCCCAACCCAAGTCGAGTCTGAATCCACTTATTAATTATTCAAAAAAATCCCTTTGATGCATCCTTTTGTTAAATCATAGAGCTTATGTTGTGTATTTTTGTTTATGGACTCAAGTTTCATCTCTACCTGATTTATTCTACACTTCATCATCATACATTGGTTTTTCAGCATCAATATTTCAGATTTTCTTGTGATCTCGTTCAAATATCATGGGTAATCGGTGTATTCCATTTGGTAGGTAATGTGAACTGATGTTATGTATTCAAGAAAATAAATGTTTTCAAATTTATAATTCAATATGCCTTTACATAGGTAGTTAGATGTGTATCATTCTGTTTCATGTACCTGTTTATTGGATGATTTTGTCTTTAAAATTGCAGTTAGAAAACTCACTATGATGGAATCTGTGCGATGAATTTCAGGCAAACACCAGCTAGCAGAATACCTTAGTTTCCAAGTGAAAGGCGATGGTTGTAGAAGTTCATTGAGTTTTGGAAAAAGTTGGCCTGTTGAGACTTTAAGGAAGGAGTTGGCTTGCATTTAGAATGATATTTCATTTTGGTGATGATCCTAAAGGGGAGCAACTCAAAAGGATTGCGGTGTAGATAATTACTAAGCTTCACAAGAAGAAAATCTCTACTGTAGATGCATGTAAGGCTATAGTGAAGTTCTTGAACTCTGAGTTTCATTCTCATTAAAAATCCACTTTACTATTTTTAGTTTATGCTTTAAATAATATGTGATAAAATTGATGTCAAGATACTATCAGTGTAACACCCCACCTCTGCTAAGGTCACTAACAAGAGAATGCACTAGCTTTGGAGGGGTGTTGTCTAGGTAAACATGCACAGAGATATCACAAGACAGAACATAGATAAATGAATAGGTAAAGCAGCGGTAGAAATTTAAAAACCATAATTAACCATTTCAAAACCAAATAGTCAACTTACATCAAAGTACTTAGTCATTATTTTCCAACTACCACAAGTCTAGAAAACATAAACTGAAAATAACATAAAGTAAACTATCCCCAAGATAGATGTGGTGAAGCCATAGCAAGCTCAAGTCCAAACCGTACATGAGCTGTCAAGAAAGCAAGCCAAATGTCCAAGCTAAACACTAGTGTTCCCTCCCTGAGAACCTTGGGGGGGGGGGGGGGAGAGAACAGAAGAAAAGAGGCGAAAGAAAAAGGGTCAGTCTTAAAGACTGGTAAGTCCTGCCTACTATTAGTATAAAAACTAATGAAGTTAACTAAACATGAGAAACTGAGATGAAACATAAAGATGATAACTAACTGGCATGATAAATAGATAACAAGGTAGATCAAGTATGGCATCGCATATACAAGGTTTAGTTTTGCACCAATAGTACTAGTATTCCAACCCATGTCAAGTATAAACAAGAAATGATCCCTTGGCCCACTATCATGAGTTGACCCAAGTCAAGGTCCAACTATACAATCTAGTCGATCGACTCCCTATAAGCCTAACTCGTCGAGTGTCGGTGTCATACGGCCCAATCACGGAATGTAGTCGAACTGTGCTAGGTCCACCCTAGGGTGTATAAACCCCTAGGGTGCCAACCACTGACACGAATCAAGCACGCACAGTCTAAACCTACTGGTGCCCATGTCTGTTTTATTCAACTCCGGACTATGTGCACGACCATAGTCCGCTGAACCTACACTGGCGCACCTACTCTGCCGTCTTTCTGGTCGCTTATAATCAGCCCAGTAATCGTGCCCCACCCTAGCCCAGTCCCTAGGGTATCGTGATACATCCAAGAGGGTTACTGCTGAAAAGGACCACGTAACTAGGGTTTCCAACGGGTTAAGTGTGGTTAACCCTATCCAATCATGTATCAAGTTGGTTAAGTATATCCAAGTGGTTCATGACTTAACCCTAACATGTGGCATTAATTAATTTAATGCACCCAACCTCTCACATTAGACTTTGTTGTGGTTACTGGATATGCCGGGCGGGTCCGGGCGGCTTTACACCACAACCTAGTCTAACCTCGGGTTTAAAGCGCGATATAACCAACTTCTCACATTGGGTCCTATTGTTTGTAGTCACTGGATTTGTCGGGCGGTTCCGGGCAGATTTACGCTACAAACTCAACCCAACCTCCAGTTGGCCACTTTATGGTTTTCTACATGTCATGACCACATTCACGTTTTCAAGCATAATCAAGTTTCATGTCTCATTTCAAGTCATGTTTTTCATGTCATTTCAAGTTTGCCTAACTACCCATAACATATTACCATTCGCACGTAAATTCGCATCAACACAAGTGAATCAAGGAACATAAAAATATGACCAAGATGGGCATAAGGTGGTAAAGTTGGTCATAAGTTAAACATGATGATATTTGAGGCAAAGGTGTTCATCACAACTAGCATATAGGATTTTTGGCCTCAAAACATGTATGACATCAAACTTAGCAAATAAACTTGTGGGTAGCATGTAGTTCAACTTCATAGGCAAAGGTGATAACATGATAATAGTTGATATAGAGTGATAAACTTGTGGGTAGCATGTAGTTCAACATCATAGGCAAGTTAACATCAAGGTTATGAGGGGTTCTATGTTGCATTATAAATAATCCCCAAATAAAGCTCATAGCTTTCTATCCAAAAATCAAGATGAGCGGTACTAGGTTCATGATAGTTCCACAATCATAGATCAAAAGAGTCATAAATGGATCTATGCATACAAATATAGCCCCAAGACAAGTATTACACCAAAAATCCCATTTCCACTTGCTACATGTTCATATTAACTTCATAGTTTAAATCTAAGAGTAGAGTGGGGCTTACAAATCGTGGCTATAAGAACTAGAACAAAGTAGAACAAGATAGAGACGTTGTAGAAGCTCTAGGAATGATGTAGCAACACTAGAAGCCTTGAGAAATAAGTAGCTCCTTTGATTTGATGGAGAAAGATTGCTCATTTTGGCCGTAGAAGCTCTCAAGATTAAGATGGAGGCCATGATTAGGGAGCATTTTGGCAGAATTTAGTTGTTAGGATGATTTGTGATGGTTTAGGCTAGGTCTTAGAGTGTTTTTATAGGTGTAGAGACTAGTTTAGGCCATAGGATTAACCCTAGTTTAGATCTGAACCATCAAATCCCGTCACAGGCCAACTGACCAGACCAAAGGAGCAAACAGGTGCACCAGGGAAACATGGCCGACCAGGGAAGTCGACCCCCAGGTCGACTGGGCAGTCGACCTGGGCTGGGGCAGGTCGACTCCCCAGTCGACCTGGGGTTGGGCGGGAAATTTTCCCGCCCAATCTGTTTGGAGCTGATTTTGAATTTCGGGCTGAATTTTGAATTTTCTGAAATCTTCTATGGGCCATATCTTGGTCATACGGACTCCGATTTACGAAATTTCGGACTCCTTTTCAAGCAGAATTTTGAGACGAACGCAGTGGCGTAACCCGTTCCTTTTGATCCTTAACTTATGATTTAATTCTGCCCTGATTTCTTGTTTTAACATGTTATAAAAATTTGGATTGTTACATTCTCCCCACCTTTAAAGGATTTCGTCCCCGAAATCTCCAAATTAGGAAGAACGTATCCTACCATCCATCATCCATCTACTCAAAACATCATCCACGAGTAATCATTGTCCTTAAAAGATTTCTAATGCTATATGAACATATGCAAAAGTGTGTGTATATGCACCTATCTAATGCGAATATCAGGCGGTTACTGACTCAGTAAACCTCCTTAATGCAAAATATGTTAGTGAAATGAGTCCATATGTATGCAAATTCCTAACATAATTTATAATCTCTACATGAGTGCACATAACATTCAATCATATGCAATATCCACGTGATAGCATACAAGTTTCATCCATGAATAAGCATAAACACTCATGCATATGCAATATGAAAGTGTGTGAGCCGATCTTAGTGCCTAACGTGTATCATGCATCCACGAGTAACCACTTGCAAAAACTTGCAACCATTTACAAACATCAAGCATAACATGTTTCAAATACATGTTTCATCCAAAGGGTTTCTACCTAAGGTTCTCATGACAAGATTAATGAGAACAAGATAAACATGGATAGCAAAAGATATGCTAACTAGGAAAGGAGATTGAGAATGTACCCTCAAAAAGAAATGGATAAAGCCCACGCATCTTCTCCTCGGTTTCCCAAGTTGCATCTTCATCAGCTTCACTCCACTGAACCTTTACTAACTTGACTTCTCGATTCCTCAGCTTCTTGATCTCCGTTCCCAAGATACGAATCGGAGCTCGCCTCAGGGTTGCCTCTTTCTCTACCTCCACGTCTTCAAGAATGCTAGGCTCAACTACTTCGGCTGATTCATGTAGGCATTTTCGGAGATGCGAGACATGAAAGACATTGTGCACTCCAGCCAGCTTCTCGGGAAATTCCACCCTATAAGCCATTTGCCCAATCTTCTCGATGATAGGGAAGGGTCCTACGAACCTTGGTGCTAGCTTTCCAACTGCTCCAAAATGAACCACATTTCGCAAGGGAGAAACCTTCACAAAAACCATATCTCCAACTTCAAACTCTAAGTCTGTCCTTCGCTTGTCTGCATAGGATTTCTGTCTGTCCTGGGCCATTTTCATCCGCTTTCGAATCAACTCAACCTTCTCGGATGTGTCCCTTACCATGTCGGGTCCAAGTATAAGCTTATCCGTCGTCTCCCACCAACATGTTGGTGACTTGTACGGCCTCCCATACAAAGCTTCGAATGGTACCATCCCTATGCTTGCTTGGTAGCTGTTATTATAAGCAAACTCTACGAGAGGAAGGTGGTCTTTCCAAGTGCCACCAAAGTCAAGAATGCATAGTCTCAACAGATCTTCTAGTACCCTATTCACCCTTTCGGTCTGACCATCAGTCTATGGGTGATAGGCTGTACTTAGATTCAATCGCGTACCCATCGCTTCTTGCAAACAATTCCAAAATTGGCAAGTGAAGATTGGGTCACGATCGCTCACTATGCTAGAAGGAACTCCATGCAATCGCACTATCTCTCGAAGATAAACAGTTGCTAGCCATGATGCAGTCCTCTTGCTCTTCACTGGAATGAAATGAGCGCTCTTCGTGAGTCTATCCACTATGACCCATATGCTAGTATTCCCCTTCCTTGATCTCGGCAATCCATCCACAAAATCCATAGAGATACTTTCCCACTTCCATAGCGAGACCTCCAATGGATGCAGTAGCCCACCGGGCTTCTTCGACTCGGCCTTTACTTGTTGGCAAACAATGCATCTGGAAACAAACTCTGCAACATCCTTTTTCATCCCATCCCAAAAGAAAATGCGCTTCATGTCCCGGTACATCTTATCCCCTTCGGGATGTATGGTCATCCTCGAGTGATGCGCCTCCTCAAGAACTTTATTTACTAAGTCTCCCACTTGTGGGACACATAGTCTTCCATCACGCCTTAGCCATCCCTTGTCATCAATAGTATATCTAGCGAGGTGACTTGAAGTCTCACCACGAATCAACTTGTCCATTATCTCGACTATCTGCGGGTCTTCCCTCTGTGAAGCCCCAACTTGATCAAGAAGTGTAGGTCTAAGCTCAAGGAATGCTAACGAACCAGTCATCGACTCAACGGCAGGTGTAAAATCAAAGGTTGCCAAGAACTCTAGGCTCTTCATCTCAACAAACAAGGGACTCAAAGTCAACCTTCTTCTACTTAGCACATCCGCCACATCATTACCCTTGCCAGGGGTATAAGCTATATCGAAGTCATATGATGCCAAGAATTCCATCCACCTCTGCTGCCTTAGATTCAAATCTTTCTGCGAGAAGAGGTACTTGAGCGACTTGTGATCAGTATATAATTCAAACCTTTCGCCTAGAAGATAATGGCGCCAGGATTTGAGTGCAAAGACGATCGCCGCTAACTACAAATCATGAGTGGGATAGTTCTTCTCATGAGCTTTGAGTTGCCTACCCCCAAAGCATATCACTCTCCCTTCTTGCATCGGGACAGCGCCTAATCCCGTGCCACATGCATCGGTGTACACGGTAAACAACTTCCCTCCATCGGGTAATGCTAGAACTGGAGCTGTGGTGAGGGCTTTCTTGAGCCTTTGAAAAGCAAGCTCACACTCTTAGTCCCATGCAAAGACTAAGTTCTTCTTCGTTAACTTAGTAAGAGGGGCTGAAATCTTAGCGAAGTCCTTAATGAACTTCCTATAAAATCCTGCCAGACCGAGAAAGCTTCTCACTTCAGTTGCATTCTTCAGAACTTTCCAGTCTTGTACCGCCACTACTTTAGTGGGATCTACAGCTATGCCCTGCTTAGAAACTATATGCCCAAGGAACCGAACTTCCCTTCTCCAGAAATGGCATTTGGAGAACTTGGCGTTTAACTGATGAGCTCTAAGCGTATCCATAGCCTCCTTGAGATGTGTAGCATGCTCTTCCTCATCCTTAGAGAAGATCAAAATATCATCCATGAAGACAACCACAAACTTGTTAAGGAACTCCCTAAACACCCTACTCATCAAATCAACGAAGTATGCGGGTGCATTAGTCAAACCGAACGGCATGACGAGCCATTCAAAGAATCCATTCGGAGTCCTAAACGCAGTCTTGTCAATACTATCCTCAGCCACTCTAAGCTGATGGAATCCGGTGGCTAGATCGAGCTGAGAGAAAACAGAAGCACCTACAAGCTAGTCAAAGAGGTCATCAATCCTCGGTAACGGGTGCCTATTCTTCTTTGTCAGCTTGTTTAACTCACGATAATCAACACATAGACGAAGCGAACCATCCGCCTTAGTAGCGAATACCATAGGAGCACCCCATTCAGAAATGCTTCGCCTAATGAAATTTTTCTCAAGCAACTCCTTGACTTGCTTGCTAAGCTCTCTTCTTTCTCGCGGGGCCATGTGCCTAACAGGCAATGAAACTGGCTTGGCATTATCAACAAGATAAATACGGAAGTCTATCTCGCATTTAGGGGGTAACCCCTTCACCTCATCAAAAACATCAGGATATTCTCGGACCACCCTCACAGATTGAAGATTGTCAATAGACGAGTCGAGGGATTCAAGATAACATAACATGACGGGATCCAGAGGGTTACAAGAAATCTCTAGGGTATTGCCAAGGCGAGTCATAAGCCTCACTACCCTATACTCACAATCGAGAATGGCTCCATAACTGGACAACCAATCCATGCCCAAAATCAACCTGTATCCCATGAACCCGAGAACATAAGAATTTCATGTGAATTCTACGGACAAGATAGAAATCCTCAAATCCATACAAATCAGAGATAGATGGGCGGAACCCCCAATTGGATTTGAAACACTAATGGGATCCTCAACTAGACTAGTACTTAGGTGCAAACTTTCAACAATGTCAGAAGAAATAAAGGTTTGCGATGCGCCAGAATCAAATAAAGTTCGAACAGGAAAACAAGAAATGTAAACAAGGCTTTCTACAGAAATACTACCTCGGTCCGGAGCTGGAGTAGTGTTGAGAGCATGCATCTGCCCTCCAGAAGGTCCTGCTCGCTGAGTCTGTCCTTGCCCCTATCCTTGCTTCTTTGGGCAATCCTTACTGTAGTGTCCAGACTCTCCGCAATGAAAGCATTCTCCCAACTTCCTCTTCTTCTTCCTACAATCTTTGATTATGTGTCCAGTGATCCCGCAGAAGTTGCACTTCCTTGTCTCCCTTGCCTTGTTGTTGTTGGCCTTGTTACCCTTGTTGTTCTTGTTGTTCTGGTTGCCTCCCCACTTGGAGTCGGCCTTCTTGGTTTGAGTCTCATTAAGCTTAACTTCTTTCTTGCCATTCTTATCATCTCCTTGAAGCAAGGCCATATCCACTAAGCTCTCAAAAGTGGCCCCCATGGGTATATGAGACATGGCCAAACCTTGCAATGGCTCATTCAATCCTCGAGCAAAGCGTAGAGCCTTCTTCTGAGGTGTGTTAGCCATGTCTAAACCGAATCGAGCAAGCTGGTTAAACTTATTCACATACTTCCTCACGGTCATGTCCCCTTGCTTCAAAGATATAAACCTCTCCAATTGCAGATTCTCTTCAGCAGATGATAGAAACTTAAGCCCAAACCTCATCATAAAGTCGGCCCAAGTCTCTATAGGTCTAGCAGCGTTGGTGACTTCCCACCAATAAGCAGCTTCCTCTTTCAATAGCCATACTGCCAACAGAACTTTGCTACGATCTTCTACATCAAAGATAGCAAAAAGTTCTTCAGTTGCCCTTAACTAGTTTCTTGCCTCAACATAAGTCTCTATCCCAACAAAATTCTTGCCAACCATCGCCTTAAAGTCCTTGCAAATCTTCGCGAAATCCGCTTGTGGAAGCTGAGGAGGAGGAGGAGGAACCTCAGGTATGGGAGGAGGAGTGGGAGTGTTTGCTGGGCCCGCATCGTTGGCCCTAACTTCCAAGTACCTTCGGAACCATCCGGGTATGGGTACTCCCTCGGGAAGGTTAAGATCGGCCATGCTGAAAAAGGAAAAGATAGATTCAGAACGAGGAAACAAAGGATAGTGCTAATGGCTTTTTGGGGAGTAGCCTTTTAAAATAAACTAGACTTTTCTTAGAAAAGTACTTAATTGACCTTGAAAATAGTTTTTTTCAAAAAGGGCTTTTAAAACTTTTGTCCGGTCTAGTAAACCTCATGCTCTGATACCAAATGTAACACCCCACCTCCACCAGGGTCACTCACAAGAGAATGCACTAGCTTTGGAGGGGTGTTGTCTAGGTAAACATGCACAGAGATATCACAAGACAGAACATAGATAAATGAATAAGTAAAGCAGCGGTAGAAATTTAAAAACCATAATTAACCATTTCAAAACCAAATAGTCAACTTATATCAAAGTACTTATTCATTATTTTCCAACTACCACAAGTCTAGAAAACATAAACTGAAAATAACATAAAGTTAACTATCCCCAAGATAGATGTGGTGAAGCCATAGCAAGCTCAAGTCCAAACCGTACATGAGCTGTCAAGAAAGCAAGCCAAATGTCCAAGCTAAGCACTAGTGTTCCCTCCCTGAGAACCTGGGAGGGGGGAACAGAAGAAAAGAGGCGAAAGAAAAAGGGTCAGTCATAAAGACTGGTAAGTCCTACCTACTATTAGTATAAAAACTAATGAAGTTAACTAAACATGAGAAACAGAGATGAAACATAAAGATGGTAACTAACTGGCATGATAAAAAGATAACAAGGTAGATCAAGTGTGGCATCACATATACAAGGTTTAGTTTTGCACCAATAGTACTAGTATTCCAACCCATGTCAAGTATAAACAAGAAATGATCCCTTGGCCCACTATCATGAGTTGACCCAAGTCAAGGTCCAACTATACAATCTGGTCGATCGGCTCCCTATAAGCCTAACTCGTCGAGTGTCGGTGTCATACGGCCCAATCACGGAATGTAGTCGAACTATGCTAGGTCCACCCTAGGGTGTATCAAGCCCTAGGGTGCCAACCACTGACACGAATCAAGCACGCACAGTCTAAACCTACTGGTGCCCATGTCTGTTTTATTCAACTTCGGACTATGTGCACGACCATAGTCCGCCTGAACCTACACTAGCGCACCTACTCTGCCGTCTTTCTGGTCGCTTACAATCAGCCCAGTAATCGTGCCCCAACCTAGCCTAGTCCCTAGGGTATCGTGATACATCCAAGAGGGTTACTTCTGAAAAGGACCACTTAACTAGAGTTTCCAACGGGTTAAGTGTGGTTAACCCTATCCAATCATGTATCAAGTTGGTTAAGTGTATCCAAGTGGTTCATGACTTAACCCTAACATGTGGCATTAATTAATTTAATGCACCCAACCTCTCACATTAGACTTTGTTGTGGTTACTGGATATGCCGGGCTGGTCTGGGCAGCTTTACACCACAACCTAGTCTAACCTCGGGTTTCAAGCGCGATATGACCAACTTCTCACACTGGGTCCTATTGTTTGTAGCCACTGGATTTGCCGGGTGGTTCCGGGCAGATTTACGCTACAAACTCAACCCAACCTCGAGTTGGCCACTTTATGGTTTTCTACATGTCATGACCACATTCACGTTTTCAAGCATAATCAAGTTTCATGTCACATTTCAAGTCATGTTTTTCATGTCATTTCAAGTTTGCCTAACTACCCATATCATATTCCCATTCGCACGTAAATTCGCATCATCACAAGTGAATCAAGGAACATAAAAATATGACCAAGATGGGCATAAGGTGGTAAAGTTGGTCATAAGTTAAACATGATGATATTTGAGGCAAAGGTGTTCATCACAACTAGCATATAGGATTTTTGGCCTCAAAACATGTATGACATCAAACTTAGCAAATAAACTTGTGGGTAACATGTAGTTCAACATCATAGGCAAGGGTGATAACATGATAATAGTTGACATAGAGTGATAAACTTGTGGGTAGCATGTAGTTCAACATCATAGGCAAGTTAACATCAAGTTTATGAGGGGTTCTATGTTGTATTATGCATAATCCCCAAATAAAGCTCATAGCTTTCTATCCAAAAATCAAGATGAACGGTACTAGGTGTATGATAGTTCCACAATCATAGATCAAAAGATTCATAAATGGATCTATGCATACAAATATAGCCCCAAGACAAGTATTACACCAAAAATCCCATTTCCACTTGCTACATGTTCATATTAACTTCATAGTTTAAATATAAGAGTAGAGTGAGGCTTACAAATCGTGGCTATGAGAACTAGAACAAAGTAGAACAAGATAGAGATGTTGTAGAAGCTCTAGGAATGATGTAGCAACACTAGAAGCCTTGAGAAATAAGTAGCTCCTTTGATTTGATGGAGAAAGATTGCTCCTTTTTGCCTTAGAAGCTCTCAAGATGAAGATGAATGCCATGATTAGGGAGCATTTTGGCAGAATTTAGTTGTTAGGATGATTTGTGATGGTTTAGGCTAGGTCTTAGGGTGTTTTTATAGGTGTAGAGACTAGTTTAGGCCATAGGATTAACCCTAGTTTAGATCTGAACCATCAAATCCCGTCACAGGCCAACTGACCAGACCAAAGGAGCAACAGGTGCACCAGGGAAACATGGCCGACCAGGAAAGTCGACCCCCAGGTCGACACCCAAGTCGACTGGGAAGTCGACCTGGGCTGGGGCAGGTCGACTCCCCAGTCGACCTGGGGTTGGGCGGAAAATTTTCCCGCCCAATCTGTTTGGAGCTGATTTTGAATTTCGGGCTGAATTTTGAATTTTCTGAAATCTTCTATGGGCCATATTTTGGTCATACGGACTCCGATTTACGAAATTTCGGACTCGTTTTCAAGCAGAATTTCGAGACGAATGCAATGGCGTAAACCGTTTCCATTGATTCTTAACTTATGATTTAATTCTGCCCTGATTTCTTGTTTTAACATGTTATAAAAATTCGGGTTGTTACAATCAGTGTGAGTTTTAGTCTCCTAAAATTCATGTTTTGTTATTTATTTTAGTAATTACTTGGCATTATTTTCTCAATCTTTTGTTCGGTACTTCATTTACAGGTAAATAAACCTTTTTGAAGACATTGACAACAGAAACACTACTTAATGATGTTTGCTTGGTACATTGATTATTTCAGACGTTTATTTCAGTGTTTAACGACTTTAGCTGCATGCAGTTTGGTTATGACATTGTTAATGGTAGTTTGATTGTGTAATTGTACGACTAACTTTTTGTCTTGACACTTATGTATGTTGTGGATATTTGAATGTGTATGTATCTTGTGGATCATTAAATGTATATGTATTTGTAGTTTTTTAGTATGTTATGTTCAAAAATGTATTTGTTTGTATATTATGTTATCATATAATTGGAGGCAAAATTATGGGTAAGTCTGGAATATTATGACATAATTCGAGCATCGAAATCCGCCGGATCGTTATAGAGAGTAAGTGTCATGGTTATGGGATGATAAAGAACTACGTGAAGGAATGCAGAAAGTCGATGATGAAAGGAAAGTGCTTTAATTATGGGCAGCGTGGGAATTTTAGTAAGGCATGTTCACAAAAGGATGGTCAAGGGACCAGTACATCAGCAATACAGTGTCACATGTTGGATGCAACTCCAACTAGCAGTGGTCCGGATCGAGGTAGGAAAGTAACTTTAGATAGTTTGACCTCTATTTCCGACTTTTCTATATGTAACGTCTCGATTTTAACAATTTAATGATTAATTTATTTAATTATTTTAATAATGGTTTGAATTAAAATATTTTAAATATTTAACTAATATAAATAATGGGAAAATAAGATTTAATTCGGAAATAGTCAAAAAATAGTTGAATTGGCAATATTGTGTAAATTGGATGATTTAAAATATTTAGTTGAGTTGAAATTCGTGTTATAACAACGAATTTATTTATAAACGATGTTAAACTTATTAATTATAATTTAATTATAATTGAGTGTGTAACATCGCGGTAGTTCGTAATATTACGTTTTCAACTTTAAATGAATATATATGATTCCTTATAAGTCGGATTTCTACGAAACAAGAAACGTTCGAATCTATTAAGCTATATTTCTCTAATGGAAGTGAAAATTTGATATTTCGCCTTATAAAATATAATTTATGTCCAAACCAAATTTTTATAAAGTCGCTATGGAATCGTTTATAAACCGTAATGTTTTAGTAAATTATAATAAATTATTTGTTTCAATTTTGGGATTTTTTTTAAGATATACTGTTAATTTAATTTATAGAATTTTTCCATAATTCTTAATTTGGAAAATAAGCAACTTTTCATTCAACGTATTTTACACCCTAAATCGGCATTTTTAGGACTTCACAAAATAAGTTAACTTGTCTATTTTGTTATGTTTTTGGCGTCGTGGCACATTGCTCGTCACAAAAGTATTTTTATATTTGTCAATAGCAAGATGGATATTATCGACTATGGTTGGATAATAAATATAACCAAAATGATTCATTGAAACAAGAGAGGGAGGCATGGCTCGAATTCTAGAATCAGGTAATTTGAAAATATGTACCTGCACCTCTTTCAACTCAGCAAACACAGTAAACATTACCAAGCTACCCTATTCGTTCAAATCAGTACCAGCACATGGCTATACTGTGAAATTTATCAATGCATATGCCTGATTGTTCTTGCATGCCTAATAACTTTAATATTACTACCCATCTTCTTCTAAGTACTTCACTGAATACCCTATGTTATGCAGTATCAAATCGCACAACAAGCCTAAGTGCTGCACTAACGCACATGGTTATTGTGTGGATATTGATCCTATCTAACATTTCTACTTTATAAATAACTGAAGACAGTGACATTTTTCCTTCTTCAGGAAAAATAAAACTAAAGTCCTCCTCTACAAAATTTATTCTAAAACCGTATGTACCACTAAAATTCAAAAAACAAAATCTGTTGAACTCGTATTGAGTTTCTCTCTAATCTATTATTATTTATGTTGGGTTTGAACATGTTATTATTCGTTGGGTATTTACACAGCGTATCTAAGTTGGATGAGGAGGGAGATTGGTTCTTCAATTCATGTTTTAGTGGTCGCATTTGAGTTTGTGGGGGCTAAATGGAATGTGCTGCAAAGTTTGGGGCAAACTGGAGACATTTTGTGTCGATGCTTTACTGTTCATGGATGTGCAAAATGCTAGAGGTCGCGGCGAAGAGCATAACCGAGTTTGTTATTATAGGTATGGGTGTGCAGAGTTTCTGACGTGGAAGAGATTGGTGGTGGTACGATGAATTTTTATGCAGCGACATCGACGAAAGAAGTGGGCGAAGTTTCGAAATGGAGTCTTGCATAAAGGAATGGTCGCGATTTTTGTTAAGGAAGATGGAATACTGTTGCATTGGATGCGTGTTGGTTTAAGGGATGAGTGGGCCGACGTATTATGGTAAATCCCCGTCTTTAAATTTTGTTAAGTTTAAATTAAATATATAATAATGTTTAAAAATGCACGTGGGTTGAATTACTGGAATTGGCATTTCTGATGAAATAGAAGTTTGATCGGATCAGGGCTTTTACAAAGGGGTATGGGCCCGGCTTTAAAACGTAAGGCCCGATTATAAAAAATTTAAGTTTAATTTTAAATTAAATAACATATTACATTGTAAACTAAATATCTTACTCATATTTTATCCAAACTTAATGAAATATGATCTGCTAGGATCATGTGGTCACAGAATACGTACAGAAACTAGTCTGGAGCAATTTGGAGCACGATACAAATTTAGATAAATTAAAAAGTCTGTTTAAATCAACCGATGTTAACAGTTATTTAACAATTAATGATCAAGGTGAGTAAACTCACTAACTTTGTCTAGTATAAATTTTATAAACGTTATTTAATATTTATAAATGATGATTGAATGTTGTGCGCTGCTTGTTTGGATGGATTGCTCATTAGTTGGTTGAAATAATACATATAAAATAAATCGTTGATTGAATACTAATTCTATTCATTTTAATATCTCATATTGATATGGAATTAGCGTTATTTATGTTGATCAACATCTGTGGATGCAGGGAAACAAGTTGTAGGGATCCAACTGGATACCTCAATAATTATATTATTGTTTTTCATATATTGCATTATATGATATGAAAATAACCTATGTTGATAATTGTGTGTTTTTGGGATGTTGAATAACATTGACCATGAAATAACTAGTATATAAAATACCGTAAAAAATATAATTGGAAAATGGTTTGGGTTTTGAAAATAGGAAATCATTTAAAAAGAAAATGATGAAATTATTTCAATGTTCGAAATTTAAATAGGATTGAAATAAATCCATAAGGATTTATAATTAGAATTCGACTGTGTCGAATATTATAATTTTTTTATATAAATTATATAAAATTCAAAATTTGACGAGATAATTAATATTTGGGTAAAAACAATAATTTATAATCGTATATGTAATCGAGATTAAGTTATAAATTATAAACTAAGTTTATGAAATAAAATATGAAGTATGAATTTATAAAATAACTAGATAAATGGAAATTTTAACTATTATGGTATTCACTATTTAAATCAAGATTTGATTGAATAAAATGAGTCTAGATTTCTGTAAAGAAATAATATTCACATTTTGTAGTGAATAATGGTTTAAAAGTAAACGTTTTGTAGATTGAAATAGTGATTGAAGGAAATTGGTAAATGCTGGAAGTAATAAACTCCAAGGTGAATTCAGAAATTGGGTTGACCTAAAATAGTGAGTTTATTTCGAGGTACGGAACGTTAATCGAATAAAGATTATTCGAAAGAGAGTTATAAGTTAAAATTCGATTATATCTGATTTAGGAAGGTACTATTTACTTTTTGTTTTAATTAAGATTTAATTAATTATTTATTCTAAATGAAGAGTCAAAGTTATATTTTTAAATATTTTGGATGCAGGTATTATAACGCTATTGTTATAATCAATATTTTATACAACATTCGTTTAAATCTATATAAATCGATTTCAGAAATGTTTTTCCAAGTATAACCAGAGATGTTTTCTAAGTATAGAAAATGAAAGGATTTTGAAGTTAAGAATGGAGTTAAGGAAACTAGAAACTGACTGGAGATTATTTATGTTGAATGGATTTCTGGGTATCGATCTGATGTTGGTTTCGGCCTTCGGGGTAGGTACTTAGGAAGTTGTTCTCTTACTAGTTTACGGTTAGGGATTTATGGATGAGGGAGAATAGTGATGCGTGAATAAGACATGGAAATGTTTACCAATGTTAATAACGTGCTTTTTCAAAATACGAGAAATAAGTAGTTGTGAATATATGGAAATGTTTTTCGAAAATTGTGAGAGTCTAAATGAGTTGAAGAAATATTTGGGTAAAGATATTTTTGAAAGGATTGAATTAATGACCAATTAATTTAATGGACATAATGTTTATTGATGATTGATCGGTAAAATTTCCATTTGAAAATATGACCATTGTTTGCATGGATTTTTTTTCCTTTGATAATTAAACCATCAGCTATCAAAGTTTTTGACCATTTTTCCGTTTTCAATATGGAGAGATCGGGATCACATTTATTAACTGAAAACCACTCTATATGGGCATTAGCATTGCGAATCAAATACGACAAAGATAATTGAAGACGGAGTTTATGCAAGGGTTGTTCTAGCAATCCTAGGTAGAAATTTCCTAAGATGGATTTACATAATAGTGCCTTCGGTTTGTCCGGTCCCAGGACAACTTGTATGGACGAATGTCTGACGGAGTATATTTTTTAGATCACGTAAGTTAATCTCTTCAAACGTATTTACGTTGGTTGCGGAGGAATTCATTTCTCTTAGCTTTATACCCGCGGTATTTTCTGGGAAATCAATTTGTGATTTGGAGGGTATGACGATGTGGCATTCAAAGTAAATGAAGATGTGATCTGTCAAAAGATATGCTATGACCTCAAGCCTCATAACCGGTAAATGACAAAATTTGGGTAGGTAACATGACTAAGTAGGTCGCTCCCAATTAGGGTATATTGTCACTACCTAGAGAATATTCATTTTTGTTCTTCTTCTTTCGCTTCTGTATCTCTCTGGAATGGTTATGTTGTTATACCAACCATAAGGTGACAATATATTCGGAACATTCAAGCGAAATGAATGGCCGACCATGTGTGGTCGAGTTGCAAGATGTTCTTGTTGAACTCCAGGGTCTCCCCTTTAGAGTACATTGATCGGAAGGTGGTTCCATACAATGTCATAGTTGGAAATCTGTTCTCCAATAAGAGCTCGCATTTTTTGATTGTATATTAAGCATGTACAGCGTGAGATACAAGCTTTCTGCTAGATTATTATTTACTCGTATTAGACACTATTATAATATCAGAATAATATTGTTTTAAAAGATTGTTTCGGGTTTTCGTCAGGTAAAAACTATCCGTGTTTATGTATCAATCGGACTTACAATTATCTTTTCTTTAGAAACGGATTTTTAAAAGTTAAACCAAGTGATTGGAGTTTACTCACACCTGTCCAATGACTGATCTGGAGCTTATTTTTGTTTTTAATTTACCTTAAACTCTTGGGTGCCCAAATTTTCCCGGGCAGTCAAGTAGCCGGGATTTTTCAGATATACTTGGAGAAGCTTGGAGCAGGAGGCTTCAATGTTAGATATTTATAGAGTTTATTTCCGTTTGATGTTATATGTTGTTCTCAGATAATGGTATGTATATATACAGTTTCAGATTGTATTTCAAAAGACATGTTATATAGTATATTTTATTCGTTCCGCTGTGAGATTCGTGTTTACTCTGATTCTGTTCTGTTGTGTTCTTATTCTTCTATTCTAACTGCTTTCTTTCTATTTCTCACCCTTCAACTTCTTTGTATTAATGATCCAGCATTTTCGAAACTTGAATAGTCGACGATGTATTTTATGTTGATTTTCGGGGTCGAAAATCCTTGGGTCGTTACACTATACACACTCTTTTTTATTCTGGAGCTTCTCATTCATTTATTTCTAGTGCTTTGGTTGACTGTTTGCACTTAGACATCTCACTTGTTACCAATCCCATGGTAGTTTCAAACCTCATAGCTGGCTTGGCTCGCTTATCTATGGTTTGTAAAGGGTTGAAAATTTCTATTTTAGGCATTGTATTTGGTTGTGACGCTTACATGTTGGGATTTCTATGTACGCTGTGATCTTAGGGATGGATTGGTTAGCCATGTATAAGGCTATACTTAACTGCGAAAGGAGGGTCGTTTGTTTGATGACTTGTACAGGTAGAGCCCTTGATATTTTTTTCTATCTACGAGGGTCAGTCATGTTGAATTTTCTTTATTCCCTAGATTCTTTTATTGATGATATTCATTGTTTACCCATTTTTTGCGAGCATCCATATGTATTTGAGGAGGTGACAGGGTTACCACTTAAGCAAGAGATTGACTTCCTGATTTATCTTAGTGAGAATATGAAGCCAATAGCATTGCAAGTTCTTTACATGACCCCAAAGGAACGGAGGAAGCTTGGTATGCAAGTTAGTGAGCTTTTAGAAAATGGATTCATTAGGCGGAGTATCTCTAAGTGGGGAGTATCAGTCATCTTTGTTACCAAGGCGGACAGTTCCCTTCGGCTATATGTTGATTATAGGGAATTGAATAAGCTCATGAAGAAGAATCGTTACCCACTCCCTCAAGTACATGATATGTTTGACCAGTTAAGGGACACGTCTGTATTTTCCTTGTCAGACTTGACTAGCTACTAGTTTTCATCAGCTTTGGGTAGCAGATGATAGCATGGATATGACAACATTTTGGACTCTTAATGGTTCCTTTGAGTGGTTGGTTATGCCTTTTCGGTTGATTAATGCATCAGCTTATTTTGTGGATTTGATGAGCGGGGTTTTTAAGGATGTTCGGAATAAGTCTGTGGTTGTCTTTGTGGATGATATTCTTGTAATGTCGGGGAGCGAGGATGAGCATGCCTTACATTTGGGATAGGTTCTCTGTACTCTCTGAGCACATCAACTCAAGGCGAAATTCTCTAAGTGTCATTTTTGGTAAAGAAAGGTGTGTTTCTTAAGGAATATGGTTTTGAAGGATGGGTTAGCTATTGTATCACCAAGGTAGTGGCGGTGCAAGATTGGAAGACCCTGCAAAACGCAACATAGGTGAGGAACTTTCTTGGTTTAACAGGTTACTATAGGAAATTCATTAATGACTTTGCATGAATTTCAGCATCACTTACCCAACTCACTAAGAAGAATTTGGTTTTTCTTGGAACGGTGATCGTGAGGACTCTTTTCTAAGATTAAAGAAGGATCTAACTAGTGCATTAGTATTAGTTCTTCCTGATGGCTCTAAGAGATTTACTGTGTATACCGATGCATGTAAGACTGACTTAGGTGCAGTGCGGATGCAGAAGATTACGGTTCATAGTTGAGGATTCATGAGTGTAATTACCCTTCTCACAATTTGGAGTTGGCTGCTATAGTGTTTGCGCTTAAGTATTGGGGACACTATCTACTAGGCGAGACATTCCAACTCTTTACGGATCATAAGTCCCTGAAGTATTTGTTCTCATATAGGGACCTCAATATGAGGCAACAATGATGGATGGAATTCCTAGCATCATACAACTTTGAGATTGCTTATACCCCAGGCAAGAGGAATGCAGTAGCGGATTCTTTGAGTAGGCAGAGGGCGTCATTGAGTCCTTTGTCTATAGAATGGTAGACTTTGGAGTTTATATCTACATTGGACTTTAGACCATCTACGGACTATACTCCAGAATTATTGACATCGCTGTAGGTTAACATGCCTTGTTATATGAGGTTGGATCAAGGCAAAGAGAGGACCTTGAGCTAGTGGATATTTTGGACTTGCTTGATAGTGGAGCGACTTCTGAACATCCCTATTTTTTTGTAATTTCTTTATGTAGGCAGTTTCTGTTATTTTTCTATCTTTGCTTACAGTCATTGTTTAATTAATATTCAATTTACTGTAAGTAATATTCTTAGTCTCCTTTTCCTCTTTTTCTTCGGATTTTTACAGTTTATTGTGGTTGTGCCCAAATATGACTAAATGGCGCACATATAAGACTGATTTAGGTATACCATGCCTAATAGATTATGATTATTTATTATCCTTTTATTCTGTGCACGTTTGAAGAATCTGATTAAATTGGAATAATGGAATCAACAATTTAAAAACTTGGGAATAATTTGGCATATGTTGTAAAACCGTAATAAAAAGGGAATATTGGACTGAGAATTGGCAAACTTGATAAGATTTGCAAAATGGATGTGGCACAAGTTATGAAAGAAAAATGAATTACAATGTATATTTGCATGAATATGATAAATTGGGGAGTCATAATAAACAAATATCATTTATTTGCAGATATGAATATGATCTGGACTGTAAATGAGACAATTAGGCTTAACATGAAAATTAACTTAAAATGGTATTAAATTATAAGCCTAAAACTATATTACCATGTGGCCTTGTGATAATGCGTTCATTGATAATTCTATGGGGACCAATATATGTAAGCATTCAACTATAATAATAAATAATAATATATGGTGGCCATGTGATTAGGCGATATTCTACAGCAGCCTCGTGATTAGAAGGTATCCTGTTGTAGCTTGTGATAAGGAAAATATTCTATAAAGCCTTGTGATTAGCCGTTATTATATGGTAAATGAATGAACTGTTGGGATCAATAATTTAAAAGTCTAATTTTCTGGTTTTTTATGAGGGACAAAACTAATGGGGATTTGAGTCGAGTATTATTTGTTTATTGGGGATCCACAACAGATAACAAACCATTTTATCATATATGGTTTCATTAAGAGGAAAGGGCATGCATAATATTGTGCTAGGTAGTAATTTGGTCCAAACTAGAGGTGGGTACAGGTGTGTTCTAGCAGGTCAATGTGCATGCATTGAGCCGACGAGGGAAAATAAGACATTGCATCACCTATGATTAATGCTATGTATTTTGCTTATGGGTTGGGACTGATAAAGGCATATGTTATCACTTTATGGTATTGGTAACCGTTTGATAAGTAATATTAGGAAAATATACCTAATTATTATGTTCTCGAATTGGTAGAAGTGCAAACAATCAAAAGTGAATGAGGATAGTCAGCCCTAATTGTATGTCATCCTATATGTTCACTTTAGGTGTGCACAGACACTTACTCTTTCTGACACTAGAACTATTGTTTATCTATTTCCCTTACTTATCAATCATGCTAGTAATCATAACAACTCACCATACTTTATGTCTGACCTGTTTTTCCTTCCTTCTTTTCTTTTTCTTTCCCCTGGCTCGTAGGATGGAAGTGCATTATTCGGATTGTTCAGTAAATTCTGTCTCGGAGGATTTTCTTTGTAGTGGATGTATTGCTCTTTATTATTTGTTTTTCATGGTTTGGTTATATCTATAACTATTTGAGGGATATTATTATGTACTCTGATATTATTCATGACTGAGATCTTATCTTCATGAGACATTGTTTTTTGTGATAGTTGTTTTTTCTGAAATAAATGGTTATGTTACTATTTTAAATTGCCTTCTTCATTCGCTGTATTTTATTTTATTTTATTTATGTCTTATGAATTTTAGTCTCTGTGATATATTTTTGTCTTTATACCTATAATGCTTCGTATCCTTAACGGGACCCTATTTTGGGTAACATTAAGGGATGTGGGGGTGTTTCATAAAATATCAATAAAGTTTATATAACTTTAAAATTCGAACTTGCATAAGTAAATATAAACTGAATTAATTTTGTAATAGAAATTTGAATCATTTGAAGAATGAAATATGACAAAAAGAATAAGTTGAAGGTTCAATTTGCAAATCTTATCATAAAGAGGAACCTTCATTCTTTTTTTCTCATTACTTCAGTGATCATGTGAACTTATTAATTGTACATGGTCCTCGTAATAATGAAATTGTGGAACAAGATTTTTATTTGATAATGTTATCTACTTTTAGAAAACACGGGCGATCTGCTAGAAAATGTGTTGAAATATGGCTAGTAGAGATCACCATGTAGCACACACATATGTTCTTTTAAATTATGTTGAAGTTGCACCATTTGTTAGCTAGTAAAAATTTCGCATTTATTTCAGTTATATCTACATCAAGCGTTAGGTAATAATAAATTCTTGTATGTTAGCAATTTTGCGAATTACATAATCCATCTAGCGATCTCAGTAAAGATTTTGCTAAAGTTTTCACAATACGTCTACGATCCAATAAATTGCGTCAATGATGAAGGTTTGCAACATCTTACGCTTGAAAAAAAAGAAGTGTCAAGATTTATCCAATATTCTTCGTCAATGTATTTAAATTCAACACAAAGGACCATCGCACTAAAATATTAACATGTAACAGTGTTGTTTTTGTCAAAGGTACTGATAATCTACAAAAGCACATAAAAGACTTTCACGGCGTCTTAACATAGGTTTTAGAGTTGACTTATGAGTAACATAGAATGTGTTTATCTTATGCTCTTATATTTTATCTTTTGTATATAAATAAATTTTACTTGGGTATTATTTTGTCACTTTTACAGATATGCCGATAAAGCAACATGCAGTCAGAAAAATAGAGATCAAAATGATGTGTATTTACATATGAAGGCTCGCAGATGAAGATCTCACATCAATTTTCTTTTTTGGACAAGAAAATAATTGGTAGAAAGGCTATGCATATCACAAATCAATGAAGAATTGTCAAGGAAGCAAGAGGAAAGACCCAAATTTACTAGATTTAACTAAGGCTCATTTATGATTGTATTAGGGTTTAGGTTGTATATCTATCCTATAAATGCCTAGGTATACTCATTGTAATCTTTATCCAGGAATTGAGAGTTCATTCTTTTCTTTTCTTTACTCCTCTTAAGTCTAGTAAATTTTTGTTGTCTATTCAATTAGATTTGGTAGAGTACAATTTACTCTTGCAATTTACTTTTCTTATTAGTGATTGACTGTCTGATTAGATTCAACGGTAATCCCAATTTTTATTTTTTGTTCCTTAATTTTTCAGTATTTCTATTTTCAAGCAATTTGTGTTGTCTATACAATTAAATTTGGTAGAGCCCTATTGTATATAACGGTGTTGTATACACAATTACATGATTTTTATTTGATGATAACAACCAAATATATATTATTTTAAATGTGTTTGTTGATGTACTATTTCATATATTTATCACAGACTAGAATATAATATTTATATTCAAATAAAATACGACTGTACAAAATTCCAAATATTCACACAGTATTTTATTTGAATAGAATATTTTATTTCAAAATTTAAACAGTACAAATTTTATTCTCCACTATTTGTACATCACTGATATTCTTTTCAATACACTCAATTTAACATACAGTTTCTCTCTACATCACTCACGCTTGGTTATACAGACTCATATTCATATACAGACACTTGTACTGACATTCACAGACACTGTTCTTGTTCTAAATTTTCTATCTTCTATCTTCACAGTCTTCACTGTCAGTCCAGTTTTCACAGCTCTGTCAGTCCAGTCTTCATGTTTACCTGTCACACATGAAACACACACACAGTACACTGCAATAGAAATAAAAACCGAATACATGCAGATTTGAATTTTATTTTTAAAATTTTATTTGCCTCAGTTTTCTGGTGTGTTTCTCATGCTTTTTCATGACTTGATCTAATTCATCTGTGTCTAGATAGACAGTTTGTATATGTACAGGGACAGGAAATTTTCTGATCGAGTGCAAATACGCACGTGTATAATTATACACGTGTGCACTGCCTCGCCAATCAGCGAGCAACTGAGGAGTAGCCACGTGGACCATCTCGACTCAGTGCACAACAGTGAAATAAAAGAGTCACAAGAAAATGTATGCAAACCAACAAATGAATGGTCAAATAATAAAATTTTCAGATCAGGCCAAAACAGAAAATACAAAACTTCACGGTGATCAAACTACAACAAATACAAAAGCAAAGTGGTTGAGCCTGTTTGAAGTTCAAGTGAACACAAGTGCTGGATTACAAGCAGCTCAATGGTGCATAAACAATGGCTCAAACATGTCAAAAGAAGGTGTAGCATGGCAAATTTTTTTAACTTTAAATATATGGTGCAACAGCAACAATGACAAGTCAGCAAGGGTTCAAGTGGCTGAATATAGTCAAGTTCAAACAAGTCAGGTTCATGGTCAAATGGCAGATTCAATTTCATAGCATCATATAGGTGAACAAGTGCCAAATCAGTTCATGGTTCAGTCTCAAAGATTAACCCAGCAAAGAAAGTGATGTAAGTGTCTATGTAAACAATTCAGGTGCATGGGTGAAAACAACAGGATATTGGTGCATCAAAGCTAGCACTGCAGTGAACACATTCAGACCAGAATCAAGGGTTCAAGTGCATAGATACAAAAGTGCAAAAATTCATGGATGGCATACCAAAGATTCATAAATACATGGTCAAACTTCGTGCACATGCCAATGCAACAAAGAGGGTGTTCAGCAGAAACATATGGTCAAGCAGTTCTGCATGGCCGAACCGTGTACAAGACAATTCAACAAATACATAGTTACACCAATGGTTCAACATGCTACAAACCAGATCAAAGTGGGTCATGTACAAATAAGGGTCAAGCAGCAATGATGCAGTCGTGCACAGTTTATTTTTAAAAAACTGGAAACTATATGAATGACTCAAGTTCATGACAGAGAGACTTTTGAATATAATCATGGCAACACAGTTTTGTTGCACAATTTAATTTCCAGTGTGGACAAGTATTCATGGCAAGACATAAATATGGTGGTGGCAAAGTCAGATACAAGTTTTAAGATGGCAAGAATATTTAGGCAAGTGCATAAAAGAAAATTTCAAAAGAAATGAATGCATACATGGCATGGTTAAAATTCAAGTTTGGCAAGTGTTTAATATCTTTCCTGAATTCAACTAATTAAGTTTTGATTGACAAGCATTAATTTCCAGAATTTGTTCAAAACTTAGCAATGTACTCAACAGTTCAAAGAAATGGTGATGCAAGCCATACAAGTAATTGATGTACTCATATTCATGGAAAGTCAAGGTAGTGTGTAACAATCCGCATTCTACGCATCGGGGGATCGTAGAATATTTATTTCTTTCCCATATGAAGTCGTATGGTCATGTAACTTTGAGAAACGACCATTAGACTCATTTCCCATGTTCTTGATTTTTGTAGATTTTAAATGACCGTTTTGCCCCTAGTTGATCTTGTTTTGGCCATAACTTTTGATTGGAAAGGAATTTTGACCTGAAACCACTTCCATTAGATTCGTTTGATGGTTTACCTTCCCGTAGAGTGGTCACATGTGAAAAACGGACTCACCGTTTGGGAGATATGGCTGAAATAAGGTTTGGAAGGTGAAAAACTTCTTAACCGGGCCAAATAGGATGATTAGCTAATGGGCCCATAACCCATTTCGGGATTAGGGTTATGGGGAGGCTGAAAAGAATTAGAGATGCATTCCATTTCAGTTTTCTAGCCTCTACTTACCTCTTAGAAACCCTTAAAATGGCCTCCAACCTCTAAATCACTTCCTAATCAAGGATTAAGCTTAGCAACATCAAATCAAGGGAGAACTTCACCAAATCAACGTGAGAGCGGCTGTTTAGCATCGGGATTCGCACCAAACCAGAGATTTATTTCAGATCTAAGTTTTATTTATGGCTAAGGTGAGTGATTTGCATAGTTCCTCACTAGTTATGGCTAATTAAGAGTAATTAGTGTTAATTAGCGAATTTAAACATGATAAAATTCAGGAAAAATACTTATAAATTCTTAAATAATGTTTTAGACCTCTGATATGAATTTGAGTTAATTTGGTTAAGTTTTGCTAATCACATCATTAATTTCACCTAAACATGCTTAAGGGGGAAAATGGGGTTTTGGCTAGGTTTGACCTACTTTAACCTATCATATTATTGTTTTGATGGTTGTGGTTGATTACACATGTTGCTATGACTGTATGGTATGCTTTGTGATTGATTAGAATAGTTGGAATGGTCGAAAACACCGTCGAGTGGCGTAAATTGCTCAATGGAAAAAAGTGCAGGAAGACATCTGAACCGGATCGGATCGGTAGGAGGACCCGATCCGCTCTCACACTCCATACTTCGATCCACTCACACTTCTCGTGGTGTGCATCATCCGATCCGACCCGCCTGATGTTCTCTGACCCGATCCGCCATGGTATTCCGACCCGAACCGATATACTTCGACGAGGCTTGGGGATTAGAAGAAGCCGATCCAAACCGTGGCAAACTGGAGGACCCCGATCCGAATCGGTGATGGCGACTGGACGTGGAGATTCGATCTGGTCCGCTGAGGTGATGATGACCCGATCCGATCCAGCGAAGAAGGAGCACTCCGATCCGAACTGAACTGATGATTAGGGGGAGATCCAAACCGATCCGGTGATGACCAATAACCCGAGATGCAAAGTTAGTCCAAACGGAAGTTAGAGCTCAGGATCCAGTTGGGAACCAATGAGTTCACTTCATGGTTGGGCTTTGCTGCGGGACGTGTGCTAAGGAGTTGTCGACGTTCATATCTTCGATTCCCCACTGAAAATGGATAATGAGCTACTTATCAGTGCAGTAGAGTCACTATGACTTGAGGGGCAAGGTGACGGTAGCAAGACTACGTTATCTGTGCAGTAGAGTCATTATGACTCGAGGGGCAAAGTGATGCGTAGTAAGACTATGAGCCAGTGCAGTGGGGTCATTGTGACTCCATGGGGGCAGAGTGGACATAGTAAAGATTAGTAAGGCTATGAGCCAATGCAGTGGGGTCATTGTGACTCCATGGGGCAAAGTGGACATAGCAAAGGATTAGTGGCTATGTATCAGTGTAGTGAAGCCATTTATGACTTCATGGGGCAAAGTGATCATAGCAAGGTATGATGGGTGATCGAAGTGGTGAATATCGTATGCTTTACACACTGAGTGAGAGATGTGAGGATGGTTGCTATGTTTGATTGTTTTCCATCACTATGACATGCACACCCCCACCCCCATTATCTTTACACTATTTGAAATGGCACCTTAGAGTGTTGTACAGTATGTAGTGCTAACTCTTTGGTTGCAGGTCCAGGTTCAGGTATGTTTTAGTCTAGCTGTTATTGTTCTATTTAGATGCTTATCGCTCATACCAGGCTTTATGTCTAACCCAGAGTTTTATGTCTCTTCTTATTACTCTGGGTGCTCACACGAGCAGACTGGAGACAGGTTAGCTGGTGATGCGCGAGTAGCCGATTCGGAGGCGAGCAAGAGGCTTCCACGTATGATATATATATTCTCCCTATGTCGTTGGTGGTCGCTACTTGGGCATTAGTAGTGTACCTCCTTTATCTTGCTTTTGTTTTTGAGACAGTTTGAAAAGTTGTAATAATGTTAGCTTTGGATCTTAAGTTGTACTTGGATTTTCCGCTGCTATGCTCGTTTGTTTTCAGCTTATGCACTGTCTCACCTGTTTTATTTCAAGTATATTGTTATTATATTTTGTTCCATGCGCTGTGAGACATTTTACAGCTTCCTTGTTACTTCGTTTCCTACCTTTACTTGACGACCGTCCCGTGCTGACTGGACATGTGTACAGCGCACTTTTGGGGTAAATGTCGGTTGGTGCGGGGCGGGCCGTCACATTTGGTATCAGAGCTCTAGGTTGCGTAGTTAACCTAGGGATAGACACTAGGGAGAGATAGTACATATATGAGAGCGCGTATTTGTGATTACTTTGGTTTTCAAAAACTATATATATATATACTATTAATAGTATAAGAATGAAGTCGTACTGCACTAGCACACCATGGGGTCGTTAATCGTTTCCCTTTACAGATTGAACCATGAGCCAATATGCTAGAGGTGCTGGTAGGGGAGCCAATAATGGGAATGATGCTGACATGAGGGCAATGTTTACTGACCTCATGAGAGACATGCTTAGGGAGGTGCAAGGGGAAGTTCCCAATCCCCGAATTGGTGGTGGTCCAGTAGTGCAGGCGCCTAAGGTCGATTTCGCCAAGTTATGCAAGGATTACACTAACCTTGGTGGGAAGCCGTTCCACGGAACGGAATCGGCCACAGATGTTCAGGATTGGTTGGATAGCTGTGATCGTATCTTCGACGACTTGGGTATCGAGGATGCGATGAAGAGAAGGCTAGCGTCTCGTCAACTGCAAGGGCGAGCGATGAATTGGTGGAATGCCATTAGAACAGCTACTCCAGAAGATCAAGTTACTTGGGATCAGTTCAAGGCTCGCTTTAGCGAGAAGTTCATTCCAGCTGCCCAGAAGTCAGTATTGTTTAAGAGATTCTTGGAACTCAAGCAGAATGGTAGGGCAGTCTCGGACTATATTGCTGAATTCGACACTTTGTCGAAGTATGGACTATCTCTTATCGATACTCCTGAGAAGAAGAATGAGGAGTTCATTACTGGGTTGGATGGATACTTGGGGGAAAGGCTTATCAACCACATCGATGAGACTTTTAAATCGATTGAGGGGAAAGCTTTGTGATCAGAAAGTCTTTACCCTAAGCCAAAGACTGAGGCTGCATCTGCAGAAGGGCTGAAGCCGCAAGCAGGCGGTGGAGGCAAGAATAACTCTAAGAATAAGAGGAAGCAGAACCAATCTAAGGATGGCCAGAAAAAGAACAAGAAAGAAGTTGAGTGCTTCAGCTGTGGTAAGAAGGGCCATTATACTAAAGAATGTCGGGCCATGCCAGCGGATAGGAAGTGCTATAACTATGGTCAAGTGGGATATCATAAGGATAAGTGTCCGCAACCTCTTAAGGAGAAGCAGATTGTGAAAGCATATGCTATTAATGTTGTTCCTTCTTCGTTGAATGCCCCAACTGCGGCGGAGAAAGGAAAGAATGTTGTTATTCAAGGTATGCTTTCTATTTATGGTGTACCAGTTCGAGTTTTGTTTGATACTGGGGCTTCCCGTTCCTTCATATCTAGTGACCTGCTAGATAGGTTGGGACTGAAACCCGAGATAATCGATAGACCATTGGTTGTGACGAACCCGATTGGTGGTTCGACTAACCTTAGTATGATTTGCAGGAATTTGATCTTATCGAGTCATGGATGTATGTTTGTTTGTGATTGCTTTGTTTTGGGCTTTACTGGGTATGGCATTATATTGGGGGTCGATTAGCTCCAAAGATACGTGGTGGTAGTAGACTGTGAGGGCTTTTTGGTGACAATTAGGGCGGATGATGGGCGGAGGGTAGTGTTTGGTAGTCTACCTAGTGATGGGGTAATGGCTAGCTTTATAAATTCCCTCGACATCCCGTAGGATGAGTTGTCAGATGTGCCCATGGTTGGCCAGTATCTGGACGTCTTCGAGGAGGTGACCGGGCTTCCACCACACCAAGAGATTGAGTTCCGTATTGATTTAGTGAAAGATGCCAGACCTATAGTGATGCCACTTCGTCGTATGGCACCAAGGGAGCAGCGAGAGCTCGGGGTGCAAGTCAGCAATCTTTTGAAGAAGGGATTTATTAGAAGAAGTGTCTCCAAGTGGGGAGCACCAGTTGTGTTTGCCACTAAGGAAGATGGTTCCCTTCGTTTGTGTGTGGACTATCGCGAGTTGAATAAGGCGACGAGGAAGAATAAGTATCCTCTACCGCGGATAGATGATTTGTTTGATCAACTGGAAGGAGCAAGAGTGTTCTCCCAATTGGACCTCGCGACAGGATTCCATCAGCTACGAGTAGCGGATGAGAGTGTTCCGAAAATGGCATTTAGGACGCCGTCTGGATTCTATGAGTGGTTGGTCATGCCATTTGGGTTGACCAATGCACCAGCCTACTTTGTGGATCTTATGAATCGAGTATTCAGAGATCAGTTGAACAAGTTTGTTCTTGTGTTCGTAGACGATATCCTTGTTTACTCGAGGACAGAGGAGGAACACAAGGGACACTTGAGGATAGTGATGGAGGTGTTGAGAAAACACCAATCGAAAGCGAAATTCTCTAAGTGTCACTTTCGGAGAAGGGAAGTGAGATTCTTGGGCCATGTTGTTTCAAAGAATGGTATTGCCGTGGACCCTGCGAAGGTGGCTACGGTACAGGATTGGCCTACGCCCAAGAATGCAACAGATGTAAGAAGTTTCTTGGGGTTAGCTGGATATTATCGTAAGGTTATCCAGGACTTCTCCAAGATAGCAGCATCGTTGACTCAGTTGACTAAGAAGAATCAGGCCTTCGTCTGGGACGGAGTTTGTGAGAATGCATTCAAAAGTCTAAAGGAAAGGTTGACGCGTGCGCCAGTGCTAGTCATTCCTAAAGGGAATGAAGAAATGACGGTATACACGGATGCTTGTGGTACCGGACTAGGTGCTGTATTGATGCAAGGAGGTAGGGTTGTAGCTTATGCTAGTCGGCAGCTAAAGCCGCATGAGAAGAATTATCCTACCCATGATTTGGAACTAGCAGCGATCGTGTTCGCATTAAAGATGTGGAGACACTATCTCTTGGGAGAAAGATTTGAGTTGTTTACCGATCATAAATCGTTAAAGTATCTCTTCTCTCAGAAGGATCTGAATCTCCATCAGCAGAGATGGTTAGAGTTCTTGGCTTCGTATGATTTTGATATCGCATACACACCTGAGAAAGGTAATGCGGTAGCTGATGCCTTGAGTAGGAGACATGCCAGTTTAGGGGCTATGTTTCTTGAATGGAAGCAAGTGGAGTATATCGCGGGGTTTGATTTCAGACCAAAGTGCGGATTGGATCCAGAAGTGCTAGCTAGTTTGGCGATCAGACCCACTTTGATAAAGCGGATTGGTTCCAGCCAAAGGAACGATCCTAATCTATTGGAAATCATCTCCAAGTTATAGATGAACATCGACGGTGAGGAGATGAATTTGTATGGGCTTGATCGAGAGGGATGGCTTAGAAAGAATGGAAGACTAGTTGTACCCAACGTGAATGGTTTGAGAGATGAAGTACTTAGAGAATGTCATCACTCAAAACTGACTATACATCCCGGTGGTAATAAGATGCATCAAGACATGAAGCAGACTTACTTCTGGGAAGGGATGAAAAGAGACGTTGGGAAGTTTATATCCAAATGCATGAATTGCCAGCTAGTTAAAGCCGAGCAAAAGAAGCCTAATGGGTTGTTGCAACCATTAGAAATTCCCGAATGGAAATGGGAGCAAGTCTCGATGGATTTCATCGATGGTTTACAAAGGACTAGAATGGGACATGATAGCATTTGGGTAATTGTGGATCGATTAACTAAGAGTGCAAGATTTATACCAGTCAAATCGACTAGAACGGCAGCTAAGTTGGCAGAATTGTATATGAAATGGGTAATGAGATTTCATGGAGTACCCAAAAGCATTCTGAGTGACCGAGACCCGTTGTTTACTAGTGGGTTTTGGAAGAGCTTACAAGAGGCTCTAGGGTCAGAATTACGTCTCGGTACCGTATATCATCCTCAGACCGACGGTCAGACGGAGAGGATGAATCGTATATTGGAAGATCTCTTGAGAGCTTGTATATTGGATTTTGGTGGATCATGGGATGACCATTTGCATCTAGTAGAGTTTGCATATAATAATAGCTACCAATCCAGTATCGGTATGGCCCCGTATGAAGCTTTGTACGGAAGACCATGCAACTCACCATCATGTTGGATAGAGACTGGCGAGAAGTTTATGCTTGGACTAGATGTGGTGAGGGAAACTTCGGATAAGATTAAGACCATTCAACAACGAATGAAGGCTGCCCAAGATAGGCAGAAGAGTTATGCTGATAAGAGGAGAAGAGACTAAAAATTCTCTGTTGGCGACTTGGTGTTTGTCAAGATTTCTCCATTGAAGAGCGGGATACGATTTGGCAGGAGAGGCAAGTTGGCACCAAGATTTGTTGGACCATTCCCAGTTCTTGAACTAGTTGGGAATTTGGCGTATAAAGTTGACTTACCAGAAAAGATGGCGGGAGTTCACAACGTATTTCATGTTTCCCAGTTAAGGAAGTTTGTACACGACCCAGATATGACTATTTCACCTGATCAGTAAGAGGACTTCGAAGTGGAACCCGAGGCGGTTGGGAACCGCAAGCGGATTCGTATTGTCGAGCACGATACAAAGCAACTTCGAAGGAAGTCGGTGAAGCTAGTCAAGGTTCAGTGAGGCGAGAATGAGAATGACTGTACTTGGGAGACAGAGAAGAGCATTAGGAAGACGTATCCAGAACTCTTTGCCTGGTAAGATTTACTTTGAAATTTAGTTATTCCGCATGCTAGGATAGACTTGTTTTGCAGGTTTGATTGTTGTTTTATGGTTGATAGGCATGCGGGACCCTTTGTGTGTTTTGGTTAGGAAATTTTGGGGGCGAAATTTCTTAACGGGGGAAGAATGTAACAACCCGCATTCTACGCATCGGGGGATCGTAGAATATTTATTTCTTTCCCATATGAAGTCGTATGGTCATGTAACTTTGGGAAACAACCATTAGACTCATTTCCCATGTTCTTGATTTTTATCGATTTTTAAATGACCGTTTTGCCCCTTTTTGATCTTGTTTTGGCCATAACTTTTGACTGGAAATGAATTTTGACCTGAAACCACTTCTATTAGATTCGTTTGATGGTTTACCTTTCCGTAGAGTGGTCATATGTGAAAAATGGACTCACCGTTTGGGAGATATGGCTGAAATAAGGTTTGGAAGGTGAAAAACTGCTTAACCGGGCCAAATAGGGTGATTAGCGAATGGGCCCATAACCCATTTCGGGATTAGGGTTATGGGGAGGCTGAAAAGAGTTAGAGATTCATTCCATTTCAGTTTTCTTGCCTCCACTTACCTCTTAGAAACCCTAAAAATGGCCTCCAACCTCTAAATCACCTCCAAATCACTTTCTAATCAAGGATTAAGCTTAGCAACATCAAATCAAGGGAGAACTTCACCAAACCAACGTGAGAGCTGCTGTTTAGCATCGGGATTCGCACCAAACCAGAGATTTATTTCAGATCTAAGTTTTATTTGTGGCTAAGGTGAGTGATTTGCATAGTTCCTCACTAATTATGGCTAATTAAGAGTAATTAGTGTTAATTAGCGAATTTAAACATGATAAAATTTTGGAAAAATACTTATAAATTCCTAAATAATGTTTTAGACCTCTGATATGAATTTGGGTTAATTTGGTTAAGTTTTGCTAATCACATCATTAGTTTCACCTAAACATGCTTAAGTGGAAAAATGGGGTTTTGGCTAGGTTTGACCCACTTTAACCTATCATGTTGTTATTTTGATGGTTGTGGTTGATTACACATGTTGCTATGACTGTATGGTATGCTTTGTGATTGATTAGAATAGTTGGAATGGTCGAAAACACCATCGAGTGGCGTAAATTGCTCACTAGAAAAAAGTGCAGGAAGACATCCGAACCGGATCGGATCGCTAGGAGGACCCGATCCGCTCTCACACTCCATACTTCGATCCACTCGCACTTCTCGTGGTGTGCATCATCCGATCCGAACCGCCTGATGTTCTCCGACCGATCCGCCATGGTATTCCGACCCGAACCGATATACTTCGACGAGGCTTGGAGATTAGAAGAAGCCGATCCGAACCGTGGCAAACTGGAGGACCCCGATCCGAATCAGTGATGGCGACTGGACGTGGGATTCGATCCGATCCGCTGAGGTGATGATGACCTGATCTGATCCAGCGAAGAAGGAGCACTCTGATCCGAACCTAACTGATGATTAGGAGGAGATCCGAACCGATCCGTTGATGACCAATAAGCCGAGATGCAAAAGTAGTCCAAATGGAAGTTAGAGCTCAGGATCCCGTTGTGAACTAATGAGTTCACTTCATGGTTGGGCTTTGCTGCGGGACGTGTGCTAAGGAGTCGTCGATGTTCATATCTTCGATTCACCACTGAAAATGGATAATGGGCTACTTATCAGTCTAGTAGAGTCACTATGACTCGAGGGGCAAGGTGATGGTAGCAAGACTACGTTATCAGTGCAGTAGAGTCATTATGACTCGAGGGGCAAAGTGATGCGTAGTAAGACTATGAGCCAGTGCAGTGGGGTCATTGTGACTCCATGGGGCAGAGTGGACATAGTAAAGGATTAGTAAGGCTATGTGCCAGTGCATTGGGGTCATTGTGACTCCATGGGGAAAAGTGGACATAGCAAAGGATTAGTGGCAATGTATCAGTGCAGTGAAGCCATTTATGACTTCATGGGGCAAAGTGATCATAGCAAGGTATGATGGGTGATCGAAGTGGTGAATATCGTATGCTTTACGCACTGAGTGAGAGATGTGAGGATGGTTTCTATGTTTGATTGTTTTCCATCACTATGACATGCACACCCTCACGCCCGTTATCTTTACACTATTTGAAATGGCACCTTAGAGTGTTGTACAATATGTAGTGCTAACTCTTTGGTTGCAGGACCAGGTTCAGGTATGTTTTAGTCTACCTGTTATTGTTCTGTTTAGATGCTTATCGCTCATACCAGGATTTATGTCTGACCCAGAGTTCGATGTCTATTCTTATTACTCTGGGTGCTCACACGAGCAGACTAGAGACAGGTTAGCGGGTGATGCATGAGTAGCCGATTCGGAGGAGAGCAGGAGGCTTCCACGTATGATATATAGAAATTCTCCCTGTGTCGTTGGTGGTCGCTACTTGGGCATTAGTAGTGTACCTCCTTTATCTTGCTTTTGAGACAGTTTGAAAAGTTGTAATAATGTTAGCTTTGGATCATAAGCTGTACTTGGATTTTCCGCAGCTATGCTAGTTTGTTTTCAGCTTATGCACTGTCTCACCTGTTTTATGTCAAGTACATTGTTATTATATTTTGTTCCATGCGCTGTGAGCCATTTTACAGGTTCCTTGTTAGTTCATTTCCTTCTTTCCTTCCTTTACTTGACGACCGTCCCGTGCTGACTGGACATGTGTACAGCGCACTTTTGGGGTAAATGTCGGTTGGTGCGGGGCGGGCCGTCACATAGTGCTACTGCTAGCATATATATGTGCTAGCATACATATATAAGTGGTGCAACCAGAATGCAAGAAGAGGAAAAAAGCGCAACAATATTTGTGTTAAAAACAGCGTGGTCAAGGTTGTACCCAATTTTGAAATAAACACAATCATGCATGTGACAGCAAGGGTTTGGCAAGGAGGTTCAACAATTCTATATTTCAGGAAAGAATTCGAATGCATGAATTAAATGGAATAATGATAAAAAAAATGGCAATAATCTATGAATTTTCCGTTTTAACAAATCAGATAATTTTTTTCTTAAAGAGTCAAAATCAATTCTTTCCTGGTTTGATAAATATACTTTTAGAAATTCGTTCAGGGCATTATTAAATCAAGGCAGACGAGTTTGGTAAGTTCCTTTAATCCAGACTCATTATTCAAGGCAGAATTTTTCAAAATCAAAAAGGGAAATTTTGCAACAAATCAGAGTTTTCACACGTAAGCATTCAGATCGAATCATACATAGAAATCAGAGATGATTTAGGGAATTGAAACCCTATATATACAACCACTTCATCATTGGCAAGGAATAGAGAATATACAAAATAAAAAAAATCTCGAGAGCAAAAGTTTCAAATCAAGAGAATACTCACTATTTTCCCATCGTTTTCGATTGTCCAAATCCCAAATCGAAGTTCCAGAAGCAACAAAGAAGTCGAGCACCAGAGAACATCATTCAATCGAGCATCGAAATCGATTTGGGGGTTCATTTCAGAAAACCCTAATTCTCTTATCCGTCGCCATTTTTAATTTCCAGAACAAAAGGGGATCGGGCAAATAAAAGAGAAAGGACCGGTCAAGTATTCATGGGCTAAGCCATGTTCAAATCAGAAAAAGGATGACCCTTTATATTTAAACTCCTCTATTCATTTTAATAAGGGTTTCTTTTGATTTTATTTTTGTTGTAATTTTTAAATTTCTTTCGCAATCAAACGAACAGTTTCTAGTGTCTGTAAAATACTAGGAAATCAGTCAGGGTGTTGACTAACACTTGATAGAGTCTGTAAAATCTGGGTTACTGGTTACGGGGTCGTAATTAGGGGTAATCTGATCGAGGGGATATCTATCAGTCTAGGGTTTTGAGCGTAGGGTTAGAATAGGAGCAGAGTTTGCGAGTGTACATGGTCTTGTATGCGGGGTCTGTTCTATCACCTAGTAGAAACCTTAGGAATGCAGCAGTAGGCAGGTTTTTGCCGAAGCTGGGTATATCTTGTGTCATTTACTTTCTGCATTTCTGTTTCTTCTATATTCTGTGATTTGTGAATAGTTTTAATATCCCATAATATTTGAACTCTACGACAAATTTCAATAAACCTTATTCACCCCCCCTCTAGGGTTAATCTAGATCCAACAAGTGTATCAGAGCAGGTATTTTTATTAACTCTAGAGTAATGGTGATTCCTAGTTGTCAGCCGATAGAGAGTCAGTCCAGTTCATCTCCAACTATTTTCGATGGAACAAATTTTTTAAACTGGAAATCCAAAATGGAATTTTATTTAAAATCTGTTAATATTAAATATTGGGATGTTGTTATCAATGGATTTGATAGTGTTGATATTACTTTCAATACCCGTGCTATGAAAATTATATTTGATTATCTTAGTACTGAACAGTCTAATCTTATCTCTCATTGTTTAACTGCGCAGGATATTTGGAAAACTCTCAGCACGTTGTATGGAAAGTCTGACAACTGCTCAAAACCCCAAAATGACAACTCAACTTCAGATCTATGCTTGACAGGTTTTACAGAAGATAACTCAGATGGATCAGCTGATGGAGACTCAACAGAAAATGAAATAGAAAATTTCTCTGATGAAGATCTGGTTTATTTTTGTGCTGATTTAACTAAATCTCTTGATAAACTCCAACTGAAAAATAAATCTTTGAAATCTAAGAATCTTGAGTTGACTAGCAAAAATCAATGTTTGGAATTAAAATTTGAAAATGTCATGAAATTTGAAAATTCATATTGTAAAAATTGTTTGAAGTTAAAAACAGATCTCGCTCATCTCAATAATAACATTCAAAGGCTTGAAGAAGAAATTTTAATTTTAAAAGATAATGAGATTGAGCTGAAAGACGCAAACAATTGTTTACCAAAGGAATTTATAAATTTTAAGGATACCAAAAATTCCAAACATGATATTTCTGAAAAACAAAGTTTGTTGAAAACAGATTTGATTTTAAAAGAGCTTGAAAATGAAATTAAGGATTTCAAGATTTTTGAGATTGGAAAACTGAAATTGCTGAGTCTAAAATCAAAACTAAGAAGCTTCTAATTGAGAATGATTTTTTGAAATCAATAGTCTTGAGTTGAGTTTGAAACGTTTTTCTGTTGGAGAAAAATCTTTGAATATGCTGTCGAAAAATCAAGTTTCTTCTAGTAATGGGAATGGTCTCGGTTTTGGGAAAACAAATGATTTTGAAAAATTGAATTCTTGTGATTTACCTTTAAGGTGCTTCAAAAAGGATCTTTCTGAAAATTTGAATTTTGAAAATTCCAAATGGTTTTTAAATCACAAACGAGACAATAGTTGGTTTGATAACAACCCAGTTGAACAGTTGTGGATCCCAAAAAGAAATAAAATGATTTTTGGAAAAACTAAACGAATTTGGGTTCCAAAGGGTACTCTATTTGATTCTAATGGATTGTTATACAAACAGATTTGGGTACCAAAAGTTGTGAACAAAACTGTGAGTGGTTTTATTACTTTCGGTGGACCACTCAATCCTCTTAACAGTTAGGTACCGAAGGTGGTTGAGGAATTGCTTTGCTAAAGAGAATCTGAAATCAAACTGCCTCATCTCATTGAATCATTTGAAGTTCCTTGGCCAAGCCTATTGAGTTAGAGATTCTTATTTACATAGGATTCTAGTATGATCTCTAAACTCACCTTTGTAAATATTCTCTGTTTTTATTTTTTCTGTTTATTTCTCCTTCTACCTCTTCTTCTTTTTTTTCTTTTTTTTTTGATTTGTCACTGCCACATTTTTTTTAAACTTCTTGGGGTTCGTTAGCTTCCAATAGCAGAAGTCATGTTTTTTCTGGAAATCTGCTTCTTTTGAATAAAACTCTATTGTTTAATAATTTCCAAATCTTGAATTCAAATTTGTAAATATTTTTGCAATTGTTTTAAAGCTTATTTTCTGAATTTCTAACAGAGCTGAAGCATTCATATCATATCTTGAACACTGTTAGTTTAAATTCTAAATTTTTTAAAGATCTGAATATTTAATGAAATTTCACATATATTTGCTGTTTTGAGTTTTCACTAATTCTTTTTGAAAATCTTAAAATAATATACTCATTACATCACACTAATATTTATCTGTCGTGATAATTTCATTGATTTTCAGATTGGCTTGGATTTTTTTTAATCATTGCTTATATCTTGATGTTCACTGTTATTCATGATCATCTGGTTCAGATTTTTGTTTGTTTGAGAACATTTGAAATTTCTGATATGTTGAATCTCACACACCTCTCAGATCTGAAATTATTAATTATGTGTGATTGATTCATTGTATCTCATGATCTACATCCATTCAAGTGATTTCAAATAAATAATTTTTTTTGGATCAAGAATATGTCTGCAAACTTGATGTAAATGATCTGAGATGTCTCTTATGCTTATCAGAGGAAATTGGGAAAAATTCTTTTGAAATAATAGGTCTTGAAACTTACTGTCATTTCATGATTATTTGATTTAAATATTTGTTTGTTTAAAATCATTTGAAATTATTGATTTATTGAATGTTACACAAATCTTTGAAATGAAATTTATAATCTGGTATGGCTGATTCATTAAATCTCGAGCTTTTCATATCCCTTCAAATGATTTAAAATAAACCATATATTTAATCTTAGACCATGAACCATTCTTCAACTGCCTGAAATATCTTTGAAACATCTCCTCTGACAAGTCTGTTGTGATATTGTTTTCTGTGCTGCTCTGATACTGTTTTGAGAAATGTTTGTTTTGGAATCACCTGCTTGCTGCTCTGATACATGTGCATAATCCGTTATCTTGTTTGCTTGGGCTTTGACATAATAATTCTTTTGTCTATGATATTCTTGTTCAGTATCATGTCAAAATTCTCATGATTAGAGACACCAATTGGTATCATGGTAGAAGTACTGAATTTTTTTTGTGTATTTTTTTTAATCCATCTAGACTTGCATAGTTTTGCATATCCCTCTTGTAATTGATTTTCAATTTTAAAGTTATTTATTTATTATTCATTCAGAAATTGAAATCAATATCCAAATTGAACTGTATTTATAATTCATCAAAATTATTATTAGGTTTTGAAATTGTGATGAATTGTGACTGCAGTATATTTCACAACAAGAGGAGATTTTATTTAGATTTTCATGATGGTTGAACATTATTATAATATCTTTGAGTTGGTAATTATTTCACTACCATCTCTTTTATCTATCATCATTCTACCATCCACCGTGATTTTATATTAAGGTGGATAGTTTAATTTAAAAAAATCTTTTTGGATAAACTAAGAAAATATTTGTGATGGAATTGTGGTTATATTATCATTTATAATTAGTGATAATTGAAAATTTTCAATGATCCTGGTACAGTCGAGCATATTTCATAATATGATTAATTTAGAAATTTGTTTCACAAACCATTTCTGTACCTATCACATTTCTATCATCCATATTGGTTTTATATACTAAGGAGCTTTTCCTTTTAAAGGTGAAAATGAAAAAAAATATTCATAAGTGTTTCTCTAACCTCATTTAAAAATCCAAGCTCTAGTCATGCATGGTTATGAGACAACTTATAATTTAAGCTGCAACCGATCACATTTAAAAATCCAAGCTCTGGTTATGCGTGGTCAGTGTGCTCTTAAATATAAAAAAAGGAAATACTGTGCTATAAATTGAAATTAATCTGAAATTCTCCTTGGTGTTTACAAAAACCAGCCTATCAATCCATATTCTATTCTGTGAAATATGTTGAAAATTTATGATGTATTATGATTTGTTGATTGATAGATATTGGGATTTGAGATTATTCGATTTTGTCATTTAAATTGAATTTATAATTATAGTCTGAATCCGTCACTGTTTTATGCATCATTTAAAGAAAATTGAAAATAATTGAAGCTCAATTTTTATAACTCTCTCCATTTATATAAAATTTCATCATAAATATGTTATTATCCACAATGTGAAATATGCCACTAGTTCTTAGAATATTATGATTTTTGTTTGACTGGTTGTTATTTATGATGACCGTTCTTCCTATTAAGCTGAAATTATATTATTTAGTCATTTTTCATCTATATTTTAATTTCTAAATTCTTTTGATGATAACAAAATGGGGAGAATGGGTTGAGATTTTGATTTATGAGTGAATATTTTATAAATATTTTAATTTTTGAAAATTGCTATATTCTTTTTTAAACACTCTATTCATGCACAGTTATAGGGGGAGTCACTGTTGAAGGGGGAGCTTTCAAATAGGGGGAGTTATGTTCATCTTTGTCAAACACATTTATTGTATTCAAAATCTTAATATTTGTTTGTCATCATCAAAAGGGGGAGATTGTTGTATATAACGGTGTTGTATACACAATTATATGATTTTCGTTTGATGATAACAACCAAATATATATTATTTTAAATGTGTTTGTTGATGTACTATTTCATATATTTATCACAGACTGGAATATAATATTTATATTCAAATAAAATACGACTGTACAAAATTCCAAATATTCACACAATATTTTATTTGAATAGAATATTTTATTTCAAAATTTAAACAGTACAAAATTTATTCTCCACTATTTGTACATCACTGCTATTCTTTTCGATACACTCAATTTAACATACGGTTCTCTCTACATCACTCACGCTTGGTTATACAGACTCATATTCATATATAGACACTTGTACTGACATTCACTGACACTGTTCTTGTTCTAAATTTTCTATCTTCTATCTTCACAGTCTTCACTGTCAGTCCAGTTTTCACAGCTCGGTCAGTCCAGTCTTCATGTTTACCTGTCACACATGAAACACACACAGAGTACACTACAATGGAGATAAAAACTGAATATATGCAGATTTGAATTTTATTTTTAAAATTTTATTTGCCTCAGTTTTCTGGTGTGTTTCTCATCATTTTTCATGACTTAATCCGATTCATCTGTGTCTAGACAGACAGTTTGTATATGTACAGGGACAGGAAATTTTCTGATCGACTGCAAATACACACGTATATAATTATACACGTGTGCACTGCCTTGCCAATCAGCGAGCAACTGAGGAATAGCCATGTGGACCATCTCGACTCAGTGCACAACAGTGAAATAAAAGAGTCACAAGAAAATGTATGCAAACCAGCAAATGAATGGTCAAATAATAAAATTTTCAGATCAGGCCAAAACAGAAAATAAAAAACATCACGGTGATCAAACTACAACAAATACAAAAGCAAAGTGGTCGAGCCAGTATGATGTTCAAGTGAACACAAGTGCTGGATTACAAGCAGCTCAATGGTGCATAAACAATGGCTCAAACATGTCAAAAGAGGGTGTAGTGATCGACGCTAATCTATGAATTAGAAAAGCGCGAATTTTAAATTAAATTACTGCAAGCGTACAGGTGTGTAGCATACAGGTCGAACACAGGGAGGTAGATTAAAATCAAATTATTTATCTAATTTCTTGGGCGAGTTAGACGAAGCCTGGAGATTTTATTGAAATAAAACCAAATTGAAATTGCGAACGCAGGATTATCGTTGAATCTAATCAACGATTAATCACTAAGAAAGTAAATTGCAAAACAAGAACAACAATGTAGAAAATAAAAGTGCAGAATAAGAAGAACAACAGAGAAATAAAATTAGGATTGTCGTTGAAACTAATCAAACGACTAATCACTAATGAAACAAATGTAAAATACAACTAGTACTCTACCGAATCTAATCGGGTAGATGACACTAATTGCTAAAAAATACTAGAAAATAAAAGAAAAAGAAGAATTTTTTTTATTAGAGTAATGGAATACAGAAATGAGATGGTGGCTACAATGACATTACAAGGGTATTTACAGGGGATAACCAAACCCAAACCCTAACCCTAATACAATGATAGATGGGCCTTAGGGAATTCACAAAAGAGTTTACAATGAGAGTTTCAAATGGGCCTTAGTTAAATCTATTAAATTTTTGGCCTTTCTTCTTTCCTGTTGGTTCTTTGACAAGCCTTCCTAGAGTTGAGATTTGCATGGCCTTTCTATTGATTACTTTCTTATCCAACAGCAACTAGATGTGGCATCTTCATATGCAAATCTTCAAAATGTAAATAGATAGCAATTTGATCTCCATTTCTCTACTTTTCTGGTTGCAAGCGGGTTGGGTTGGAATATCTGTAAAAGCAACAAAACACTACCCAAGTATTAGTTATTTATACAAAAAAATAAGATATAAGAGTATAAAATGAACACATTTCTATGTTAATCAAATACCCCCACACTTATCTTTTACTCGTCCTCGAGTAAAACAAGAAATGAAAAACTAAACTAGATATGTCACACTTTCGTAGGAAACACGATTGCATTGAGCGTATGCAACAAGCCGTTGAACCTCTAGGTGTCCCTAGTAGGACGAGTGGTGTCTCGTGAGGGTTTTCAGCGGATACTACCCACAAAATCCAAATGCAGTATGTGTGGATCTAATGTAACTATATGAATGCAATGGACATACTCAAAATAAAAGCAAAAATGAAAACAAGACTTGTTTCTGAAGTGGTACAACAAATTAAATTAACAATTTCTAGTCAGTTGATTTTATTTTAGATACCTCAAATTGTCACAAATTTTCAATATAAATCAAGTTTTCAAATGTTAAATTTCAGCTTGGCCAGTTAGTTCGGTCGATAACATAGTGCAGCCATGAAATAGATTCTTAGTTTGCTTGGCACAGTTTGTAAAGTGGTATTCTAATGTCCTTATGTATGGCTATTCAAATCAATAAGGTCAAGAAATGTTTGAGCATCATCGCTTATTCTCTATCTCTATAAAATTTTAAAATTTATGATTAAGTACATACACCTAACTTAGAAGACCAAGGTTTACCACCCATGCACTGCCTCGCGGACTAACGGAGAGTGGGTAAAGAGCTTGGCGGATTGTGCAGGCCGACTTTGACTTTGTCAACAACGTGTCGGTAATCCTTAGGTGTCCAATCTCATAAAATGAGGCCAAGATATTCCAACGCTGACTTTGTCAACAACATGTCGGATAGAGCTTGGCGGGTTTGCACACCAACGCTAGATATACAAGCAATGTTGGATACCCTTGGATTACAATTATTATTATTGAATTTATAAGCACAAAAGAGGGTTACGCGAATTCAACTTAACACAACTTAGTTTTAATGATTCGAAACGCCAATATAAGTATTTTAAGTCCTCCACTTATTTAAACAAAGTCTACAATATAGAATAGATTACATGGCCATCACCTAAGAATCTCCCTATGTACCGGTTACACTATTATCCCTCAAAATTAAAATTTTCATTATATTTCATATTCGATCTAAATTGAGAGAAAAAAATACTATCAACTGACTAATAATCCTTAACTTATTTTGTTGTATCAATCTAAAATGAGTCATGTTTGAAAAAAAAGGGCATGTTAGTATAGTCTAAAATGCATGATGGTCCTATCTAAATGCATGAAAAATGAAAAGGAAAAGTAAAGAAAAAACGAAAATGGGTGAAATGCAGACTCCCCCCCACACTAGAACTAAACAGTGTCCACACTGTACATTTTTCTAAATTTGAAAGATAGTACCCAAAGATGGATCAACTGCAAAATGATTTATAAAATGAAATGCAATTTAACAACTATATATGAATGGAAGTCATATGCAGAATGATATCTACGATGATGATGAATGTTTTGTGAAAAATGGGATTTCCTTTTTCCCCCACACTTACCTCTATCGAAAATGGTATATGATGATTTCGTGTCTGACTTTTGAGGTACCATAGGAATATCAATGAATTCTGAAATCAGAATCCTTCCAATGAAAATTTTATCGTGCCAATTATTTAAATCATTCAACAGAAGATTATCATAATCCCATAAACTTAAGTTTTTAGCAACAATTTCATTTGATGGTATGTAACTAAAATTATCTTCAAAACATACTCCCAATTCATCATTTAAAAAATTAAGCTCTTCTTTGAACAGTTCTTCGAAAGAAATAGTGACTACGTCTGTTGAGGGAAGTGAAGTTTTCTGAGGAGATGAACAAGACGTATCATCTAAAACTGTTCCTATTATGTCGACTTCTCCTATTTCGATCTCTTTGGGTTGATGAAAAATATTTAATTCAATGGTTAAGTGCCCAAATGATAGTCGAACTAGGCCGCTCCTACAATTAATGGTAGCATTTGAGGTAGCTAAGAAGGGACGACCCAATATCAATGGAATCTGACTATTAGGATTCGAAACAGGCTCGGTTTCAAGAACTATGAAATCAACAGGGAAATAAAATTGTTCAATTTGAATCAAAACGTCTTCAACAATGCTTAAGGGTTTTCTAAAAGATCGATCAGCCAGTTGAAGTGTGATACTCGTGGGTTTTAATTCTCCGAGTCCAAGTTGGAGATAAACACCATAGGGAAGAAGGTTGACACTTGCACTAAGATCAAGTAAGGCGTAACTAATGTGTGTATTTCCTATTCTACAACCGATTGTAGGGCAACCAGGGTCCTTATACTTGATGGGTGATGGATTTGAGAAAACAGAGCTAGTGTTCGCAGTCAAGAAGGCAGTTTTATGAAAATTAGTGGCTCGTTTTTGGGTGCATAGCTCTTTCAGACACTTGGCATATTGAGGGATTTGTTCGATGGCATCTAAGAGTGGAATATTGACACGAACTTGTTTAAATATTTCAAGAATTTTTTCAAAATTCGCATTCTTCTTCTTATTGTTTAGTCTATGAGGATATGGAGCTACCGGTTTATAGACTCTATCGGAAATTTGATCGTTCGAAGAAGAATGTTTCGATATAGGAAGTGAAGGAGGTGCAGAAACAGAAGGTGAGATGCTGGGATTGCCAACATTATTGTCAATAGTTTTTCCAGACCTAAGGGTGGTGACAGCTTTAACCGAATTATTTCCGTCCTCACAAGGATTAACAGTTTGAGAGTTATATGTTGGATTCACCTCAGGTTGACTAGGTAATTTCCCTTTCTCATTATTTTTCATCATATTCATCATTTGTTCAAACTTTGCATTCATTTGTTCAAATTTAGAATTCATCATTTGTTCTAACCGTACGATATCTTGTGATGGTTACGAAGATTGAGAGGATTGGTTTGATGATTGAGATTTGGGGTGCCTATAAGGTTCACTCGAAGGCTTAGGCTGAGGAGAAACATGAGAAGTTTGAGAACTAGAAGAAAATGGAGCTTGGTATAATGAATTCGGTATCATGTGAGATGGATTCACGACATTATTCGGATTAGACCATGAGAAATTTGAATGATTTCTCCAACTAAGGTCAGATGTGGATGAGTAAAGATCATTTTGAGCTATGACATTGACTTGGTCTTGAAGGTAATACTGGGGTCGTTCATTGAATTGAGGAGTTTGAATCTCTATGGGAATATGAGTTGTATCTACGACATGCACTCCTCTAGTGGAAGCACGGGTGGGAACATGAATGGACTCCCATTGCATGTCCTTTTCGGAACAATCCTCTAAGAATTTCCAAGCTTCATCGACCGTTTTAGACATAAAATCTCCTCCACACATTGATTCTAGTTGAGTTCTAGCCTGATAGTTCAGACCCTCATATACAATTTGACATAAGTGATCTTTTATGATTCCATGATGAGGACAACTATACAGTAATGGGTTGAACCTATAAAAGTATTTTGAAAAAGTTTCCCCCTCATTTTGGGAAAATTGATGTATTTCAGTTCGAATTTTCAGAGTTTTGTAAAAGGGGAAAAACTTTTTCAGGAACACAGTGACGAATTCATCCCAACTTCTTATTAATTGTCTGGGAAGAGAAATTAGCCATCTTTTAGCGCTTTCAAGTAGTGCAAATGGAATTAGCCTTAGCTTGATTGATTCATTAGATAATTGTTGCATTTGAGTTGTGGATGAATATAATTCAAATTCACTTAAAAACTCATAAGCATTTTCAGAACCAGTGAATTTGGGTACCCCTTGAATAAGAGAATGTTTAAGATCAAAATTTCCTTCAACATGTGGATATACGATGACAAATGGTTGAACAGTCCTAGTTGGATAACATCGTTCTCGAAGAGATAAGGGTCTATTCATTTCAACACTGAGATTTTGAAAATTTTGATTTAATCGATCGTGATTTATCTCATTTGAACAGTTTTGATTTACTTGAGAACCCCTAGGCGAATCATGGTGGCTATTTTCACTCATCGTTATCGAATATGAACAAAGAAAATCTTAGGTTTGAGATTGACAAAAAATGATCTTCAATTCAAAATAAATAACGTACACTAGTATATCTTATTAATTGATAATTCGATTTGAAGGGGGAAGAGGGTCTTATGGTCATTCACGTATAGTATAAATACTAAGGGATACGACCAATGTTTTACGGGTAGTATGCAACCTCCTTTGCTAGAAGTTTAATAAATTGAACCAATATATATCCGCGATCAAACCGTTGAAAAGATCAATTTCGTAAGATACATTCTTGTAGTTAAATATTTTGAAAATCAAATCGAGTTTTATAATTGAAAATCGACGAGAGTGATTAGTTATGAAAGTTCGTTCCTCACCAAATTAATTCAGAAATTTCAAAAACCCAGAACAGTCACAGAATAATAACAGAAATAAAATAAAAAAAATTGTACAAGCAAGCCGCTGCCCATGCAGAAGATTTTTACAAGCAATGTCTATATTTTTCAAGTAGCTGCAGAATCTGTAGAGTTTAGAAAATTTTACAGAGCGGGGTATGGCAGTCTATCAAGAGCAGTTGAGTGGCTATAGCGATTAAAATCCCAGTATTTGCAATTCGCTTGACTTCTGAATCCTTTGATTTGTTTGCTTGAACACTTTTCCTCACTTAGGTCCTTGTTTTTGAATGCTTTTTTTTTATGAAAATAATAACAATAATAAACAACTAATAAAAAGCAGAAAACACGAAAAAAACTAAATTAAAACAATCGAAAACACTAAACTAAAAAAAACTCTTATCACAAACCAATAACTCATGCAGTCAAAATTCAAGATTCAGTAATCCACAAAATTTATTTTATTCCACAAATAAAATCAACCACTCAGCTGCAGGAAACAAACCCCTATAATCGAATTCACCAAAGGATTACTAGACTCATACTGTCACCCTAGCATATATACCCAAACAAATGCTCCAACACCACAGAAATAAAAGGAAGCAACTTGGCCTCGGTAAGTAGTCAACTCCTACACGCATTCAAAAACACAGAAGAAAATTTGTTTCTCGTAAGAAAAGGAAAACGTACCCAGAAATCAAAAATATGGCTATGTTAGTTTTTTTTCGAAATCGATCGCACTTAAGTATTCAAATCGGATTCCATATTCGGTTTAGTATTTCGATTTGGGATTTGTCCAATCGGTTCTAGGGTTTCTGAAGTGCGGCATAATTAGGTTATTGGAATTGAATTCCAGGTGTTGGAGGGGTTCGATTTTTGAGGGTTCAAAAGTGGTTTCGGGTTCCTGAAGCTGAGTGGCTCCGGTGATGTTGCGATGATTGTTCGAGTTGGATTTTTGGCTATGGATTTTGCAATGCTGTTAGGAGATGGTACGAGTTTGTAGCTGTGAAGGTGGTTGTATAATTTGGGATGATGAAGGTGTATTAGATGGTGGCAGAGGATGGATTTTTCGATGATGTACTCTGAGTTTTGCGGAAAGGGTTTGCTTTATTTGGGTGCTTCGGATTTTTGCTTTACAGGTTTCGAATTGGCTATGGGGTATTGCGATGGGCTGAGGAATTTTGGGTTTGCGACGAGGATATGAGGGGAGGTTCGTGTATTGGGGGTGGAGGATATGAAATTTGCCGGTAGTAGCTGTGGGACACAGTATGTGATGAAGGATGGATGTGGTATGAACTGGCGATGGAGAAAGTTAGTGGCAGACGGTTTTTGTGGAGTGCACGGAACTAGGTGGAGGTTTGGTTATTAGAGTTTGTGGATGAGGAGTATGTTGTATGCTTGTGACGAGGTGGTTTAGATTGACACACAAAGGAACTATGCGTGGGGGACAGGGAATTGTGGAAGGGGATTTGTGGTTGAGTTGGGTTTTGACGAGGGTGATTGTGCTAATGGACGGTGAGGCAATTAGAGAAAAGAGGATTTTTTTTTGGGAACTTGTGAAAAGAACAAAAGAAAAAAAATTGAGAATTGGAAAGTAATGTAACAGGGGAAAGAAAAGGAAAGAACGTGATTAGAGTATGCGGAAAAAAAAAACAAAATAAAATGGAAAGGAAACAAAGAAAGGAAAAAAATGCAGAGGAATTTTTTTTTCCTTGTAATAGAAGAATTGTAAAGATGGGAAAGGGAATAAGGACAGGAAAGAAATTCAAAACAAAAGAAGTAAGCTTTTTTTTCTTTTCTTTTCTTTTATTTGTTATTGTTGTTAATATAGAAGAGGAAAGAAAGAAAAATGCAAAAGGAGAAGAAATATCTGAAAAGGGGAAAGAAATAAATGAAAAGAAAAGGAAACAAAACCAATAAAATTTGGCAATTATTTTTTTCTCTTGTTTAGAAGATTAGAGTATCAGTAGATAATACCAAATCAACTAATTAAGATATTTTTTCTATATATACAAGAAAACAAAAGGAAATAAAATAAAATAAAATAAAACTAACATGAATCAGAAGTTAAATAAATAATAAAATTCAATTGTTACCTCCCCGGCAACGACGTCAAAAACTTGATCGACGTTAATCTATGAATCAGAAAAGCGCGAATTTTAAATTAAATTACCGCAAGCGTACAGGTGTGTAGCATACAGGTCGAACACAGGGAGGTAGATTAAAATCAAATTATTTATCTAATCTCTTGGGCGAGTTTGATGAAGCCTGGAGATTTTGTTGAAATAAAAACAAATTGAAATTGCGAACGCAGGATTATCGTTGAATCTAATCAACGATTAAACACTAAGAAAGTAAATTGCAAAACAAGAACAACAATGCGGAAAATAAAAGTGCAGAATAAGAAGAACAACAAAGAAATAAAATTAGGATTGTCGTTGAAACTAATCAAACGACTAATCACTAATGAAACAAACGTAAAATACAACTAGTACTCTACCGAATCTAATCGGGTAGATGACACTAGTTGCTAAAAAATACTAGAAAATAAAAGAATAAGAAGAAGATATATGATGCAGTACAGGTCATGTACAAATAAGAAGAAGAAGAAGAAGATATAAGAAGAAGAAGAAAATAAAAGTGGGTCATGTACAAATAAAGGTCAAGCAGCAATGATGCAGTCATGCACAGTTTATTTTTAAAAAACTGGAAAATATATGAATGACTCAAGTTCATGATAGAGAGACTTTTGAACATAATCATGGCAACACAGTTTTGTTGCACAATTTAATTTCCAGTGTGGACAAGGATTCATGGCAAGACATAAATATGGTGGTAGCAAAGTCAGATACAAGTTTTAAGATGGCAAGAATATTTGGGCAAGTGCATAAAAGAAAATTTCAAAAGGAATGAATGCATACATGGCATGGTTAAAATTCAAGTTTGGCAAGTGTTTAATATCTTTCCTGAATTCAACTAATTAAGTTTTGATTGACAAGCATTAATTTCCAGAATTTGTTCAAAACTTATCAATGTACTCAACAGTTCAAAGAAATGGTGATGCAAGCTATACAAGTAATTGATGTACTCATATTCATGGAAAGTCAAGGTAGTGCTACTGCTATCATATATATGTGCTAGCATACATATATAAGTGGCGCAACCAGAATGCATGAAGAGGAAAAACGCTCAGCAATATTTGTGTTAAAAACAGCATGGTCAACGTGGTACCCAATTTTGAAATAAACGCAATCATGCATGTGACAGCAAGGGTTTGGCAAGGAGGTTCAACAATTCTATATTTCAGAAAAGAATTCGAATGCATGAATTAAATGGAATAATGATAAAAAAAATTTGGCAATAATCTGTGAATTTGCCGTTTTTACAAATCAGAGAATTTTTTTCTTAAAGAGTCAAAATCAATTCTTTCCTGGTTTGATAAATATACTTTCAGAAATTCGTTCAATGCATGTTTAAATCAAGGCAGACGAGTTTGGTAAGTTCCTTTAATCTAGACTCATTATTCAAGGCAGAAATTTTCAAAATCAAAAAGGGAAATTTTGCAACAAATCAGGGTTTTCACACGCAAGCATTCAGATCGAATCATACATAGAAATCAGAGATGATTTTGGGAATTGATACCCTATATATACAACCACTTCATCATTGGAAAGGAATAGCGAATATACAAAATAAAAAAAAATCTCGAGAACAAAAGTTTCAAATCAAGAGAATACTCACTATTTTCCCATCGTTTTCGATCGTCCAAATCCCAAATCGAAGTACCAGAAAGCAACGAAGAAGTCGAGAACCGGAGAACATCATTCAATCGAGCATCGAAATCGATCTGGGGGTTCATTTCAGAAAACCCCTAATTATCTTATCCGTCGCCATTTTTACTTTCCAGAACAAAAGGGGATCGGGAAAATAAAAGAGAAAGGACCAGCCAAGTATTCATGGGCTAAGCCATGTTCAAATAAGAAAAAGGATGGCCCTTTATATCTAAACTCCTCTATTCATTTTAATAAGGGTTTCTTTTGATTTTATTTTTGTTGTAATTTTTCAATTTCTTTCGCAATCAAACGAACAGTTTCTAGTGTTTGTAAAATACTAGGAAATCAGTCAGGGTGTTGACTAACAGTTGATAGAGTCTGTAAAATCTGGGTTACTGGTTACGGGGTCGTAATTAGGGGAAATCTGATCGAGGGGATATCTATCAGTCTAGGGTTTTGAGCGTAGGGTTAGAATAGGAGCAGAGTTTGCGAGTGTACATGGTCTTGTATGCGGGGTCTGTTCTATCACCTAGTAGAAACCTTAGGAATGCAGCAGTAGGCAGGTTTTTGCCGAAGCTAGGTATATCTTGTGTCATTTACTTTCTGCATTTTTGTTTCTACTATATTCTGTGATCTGTGAATAGTTTTAATATCCCTTAATATTTGAACTCTACGACAAATTTCAATAAACCCTATTCACCCCCCCCCCTCTCTAGGGTTAATCTAGATCCAACAAGCCCAAGTTGTCTTCGCAAATTTAATTTCCGCTAGTGATTGACCGTCTGATTAGATTCAATAGTAATGCTAATTTTGTTTCTGTTTGCTTATTTCTTTTATGCAGTTTTTATTTTAGTATTTTGTTTATTTTTCTATCATTGAATTTATTATAGATCCGATTAGATTCAAATCTGTAGTGAATTCAATTGCAATTTTAATTTATTTTCAATTGATAATTGTGATTTGATCATCGGTTCAATTAGATCTAAATCAAATTTCAATTTTTATTTCAATCAAATCCACCGATTTCATTTAACTCGCCCATGAAATATATAAATAATCAATAATAATTTTTCTCCCTGTGTTTGACCTGCATACTTACACACTTGTGCACTTGCAGTAATTTATAATAAATTTGCACTTTTTTATTCCATAGGAAAGTAACAAACAAATTTTTGGTGTCGTTGCCGGGGAGGTAACGATTAAATTTTATTATTTATTCAATTTTCGATTCATGTTAGTTTTTATTTTATTTTTTTCCTTTTGTTTTCTCATACATATAGAAGAAAATTCTTGTTTATTTGAATGTGTATTAGATATTGATACCATAATCTTCTAAACAAGAGGAAAAAAATCTTGCCATTTTTTTCTTATTTCTTTCCTCTTTTCAATTTCTTTTCCTTTTTGTTTCCCATTTTCCCATCTATTTCTTTCCTTTCTTTGTACAAATTCTTTCTTTCTTTATAAGGTTCCAAATAATAATAATACAAGTTTCCTTTTTCTAATTTTTCTACCTTTCCATCTTTCCACTGCAAAGCTCTCGTATGAAACCTTTCCATCAGTAACCCCTAACCATTCTTTCCATCAACTTCAGATCAACTTTGCTCCGCTACACCGTTCATCACAATCTTTACCGCCAACTAAATCATCCACCCGAATTCGAACAGCAGCTAGGATTCACAACTCATATTCACCTAAAACCACAACATCCACGTACCGACTTCACAACATCATCTTCCTTCCATAGACCATCACCAAATCGCACTACCCACTTTTACCTCCGTTCACACACCAACAACCTTCAACATACCGACCTCATTACCATGCATATTCCAAACAATCCAAGAATCTCTACCAACTACCCACATCGCACAACATTATAACCAAAAACAACCGTCATAACTCAAATCCCCCCAAGAACTATTCTACAATCTCCACCAAATAGCCCAAACACTCCAGATTGAACTATCACCCCAGTCTTCTCAACAATCACTATACCTACATCACACCCATTACCACAAACAATCCTTCCGACAACCAGTTAAATCCTCCTTCCACTCCTTACACCAAGCCAAATCGCAACACACATCCATACCCGATAACCATCTCATCAACTCTTTTATCTCCTTCGTCATCACCCAAGTTCCCCATAGCACATCACCGCAAACGCCTTCAACCCGATTTGAGCTAGAAATTCAATTCGAATGACCCTGACTTGGATACCCCCATCAAAAAAACTCCTTTCGAAACAAGCCAAAACCAAATCGCACCATATCGATTTTGAAAACCAATTACAAAATCTTAAACCCGATTCCATAACTGAAAGGAAAAGGAAAGACCTGTCAAAGGCCAATAACAATCCAAATTGTAAGAGATAGTCGTATGTTTTACTTTCGAAAAAAATTAGGGTTGAGGCTTGAGGGAGATCGGTTGTGATTTGTTTCCTTTTTTGAGTGTGCGGTTTATTGTTTTATTTGGTGCGTATTCTCTAGGAGGAATTGGTTCTACATATATTTAGGGAAAAGGGGGGTGTAGTGCTCTGAGGAAACCCCGGTGCATATATATTTTGGGAAAGTGATGTGCAAGCATTGTTTTTCTTCCAATGATTTTTTTAATACGGTGGTGTATTCTTCCTATTTTCTTAAGTGCTATTTTTGGTCGTTTTTCACGTAGGTTGTATTTTTTGTTTGATCATTTTTTTACCAAGTGAGTTTCTGTTAGTTTTACCCTCTAGTTTTTTTTGAGTTCGATTTAGTTTTTTATATTTCTTTTGTTCTCTCTCTCTCAAAAAAAAGGATAGAGAGACCAAATTCAAAGGCCAAAGCAAGAGGTCGTATTCAAGCCATCAAAAAAGAATTCTGAGGTCAGTCAATTTGCAAACAACTGATTTGAATTTCAGTGCTATTCAACTGCTCTGAACGAACAACCATACCCCACTGTAAAAATTTCTTTAACTCTATAGGTGCTCTGCAGAAAAGAAAAAAATATATAGAAATTGCTTGTAAATATTTTCTGTTGGGGCAATAACTTGCTTGTACAATTTTTTTTAATTACTGTAATTATTCTTTTCTGGTTGTTGTGTGGCTAAGGTTTTCTGAATTAAATTTAGGAACGAATTTCCATAACTAAAATCCTCAATCTCGTCGTTTTCAATTGTAAAACTTGACTTGATTTGCAAAACATTTAACTACAAGAGTATATTTTATGAAATTGATTCTCTCAATGGTTTGATCGCGGGTATATGTTAGTTCAATTTATTTAACTTTTAGCAAAAGAGGTTGCATACTACCTGTAAAACATTGGTCGTATCTCTTAGTATTTATACTATACGTGAACGACTATAAGACCCTCTTCCACCTTTAAATCGAGATTATCAACAAATAAGATATACTTGACTACGTTATTTATTTTGTAATAAGAGCAACTTGTGGCAACCTAAAATTTTGGGGTTTCCATATTCGACAACGGTGAGTGAAAAGAGTTTTAGCTACTATAATTCTCCTGTCTCAATAGATGTATCCTCTATGTCTTTAGAAGAGCTATTTGCGGATGAGCTTAAATTTTTAAATGATGAATTGGGAGTATGCCTCGAAGATAAGCTTAATTACATACCATCGAATGAAATTGTTGTTGAAAACTTAAGTTCATGGGATTTTGATAATCTTCAGTTGAATGATATAAACCCGTGGCACAACGAAATTTTCGTTAGAAGAAATTTAATTTCTGAATCCATTAACATTCCTGTTATACTTCAAAAATCTGATAGGAAGTCATCATGCACCTTTTTCGATAGAGACAAATATGGAGGGAAAAGGAAGCATCATTTTTCACAAAACATTCACCCTCATCATACATTTCATTTTTCATATAATTGGCACACACACATAGTGGTTAAACTTCATTTCATTTTACAAATGATTTTGCATCACATCCATCTTTGGGTGTTATCTTTCAAATTTTGGAAATGTATTACAGCGTGGACATTTTTTTGTCCAAGTTTGGAAGGAATCTGCATTGCATTCATTTTTATTTTTATTTTTCTTTAATTTTTTTCTCTTTCCATTTTCATGCATTAGATAGGACCATCATGAATTTTAAATTGTAGTAGTAAACCATAATTTATTTATTTTTTGAAATATGACTCATTTTAGATTGTTACAATGAAGTAAGTTAACATTTTTTTAGGTCAGTTTATAGTAATTTTTTTCCTCTCAACTATGATCGAATAAGAAATATAATGAAAAGTCGAATTACAAGCGATAATAGTGTAACTGGTATATAGGTAGATTCTTAGGTGATGGCCATGAATTCTATTCTAAATTATAGCCTTTGTTTAATAAATAGAGGACTTAAAATACTTATATTGGCTTTTAGATACTTTAAAGCAAAGTTGTGTTAAGCTGAAATCGCGTAACTATTTCTTCTTCTTATATTCAAAAATAATAGTAATCTAAGGGTATCCAACATTGCTTTAAATCTAGAATTGGCGTGCAAAATCGCCAAGCTCTTTCCCAACTCTCACGTCAGTCCGCGAGACACTGCATGTGTGGTATACCTTGGTCTCATTTTATGAGTTAGGCACCTAAGGATCATCGACATCTTATTGACAAGTCAGCGTCAAGTCTGCACAACCCGCCAAGTTTTGTCCTAATCTCTCCCATTAGTCCACGAGGCAGAGCATGGGTGGTATACCTTGGTCTTTAAGTTAGGTGTGTGTAATCAGTCGTAAATTTAAATTTTTACAGAGATAAAGACTAAGCGATGACGCCAAAACACTTCTTGACCTTATTGATTTCGCTAGTCGTACACAAGGAAATGAAAATACAACTGTCAAAACTGTGACAAGCAAAATAAGAATTTATTTCATGGATACACTATGTTATCAACCGAACCAACTGGCCAAACTAGAATTTAACATTTGAAAACTTGAATTCTTATGACGAGTTGAGAATCCAAAAATTTCTATTGATTGATTTCGAATTGTATACTGCGATGTTGCCGCTTCTCTGATACATGCCTTATTTTCAATTTTTGTTTTCACTTGCATATATCTGTTGCATTCATGTAGTTGCGTTAGAATCAAAACATACCACATTCGGATTTTGTTGGTAGTATCCGCTGAAAACCATCACGAGACACCACTCGTCCTACTAGGGACAGCTAGAGGTTTAATGGCTTGTTGCATACACTCAATGCAATCGTATTTCCTACGAAAGTGTGACCTATATAGTTTATAGTTTTTCATTTTTGTTTTACTTGAGGACGGGTAAAAGATAAGTGTCGGGATATTTGATTAACATAGAAATGTGTTTGTTGTATGCTCTTATATTTTATCTGTTGTGTATAAATAAATATTACTTGGGTATTATTTTGTCACTTTTACAGATATGCCGATTAAGCCACAAACAGTCAGAAAAATAGAAAATAGAGATCAAAATGCTATGTATTTTTATATGAAGGCTTGCAGATGAAGATCTCACATCAATTTGCGTTTTGGACAAGAAAATGTAGAAAGGATATGCATATCACAAATCAATGAAGAATTGTCAAGGAGACAAAAGGAAAAGAGGAAAGGCCTAAATTTACTATATTTAACTAAGGCCCATTTATGATTGTATTAGGGTTTAGGTTGGCTATCTATCCTATAAATACCCATGTATTTTCATTGTAAACTTCATCCAAGAATTGAGAGTTCATTCTTTTATTTTCTATACTCCTCTTGGGTCTGGTAAATTTGTGTTGTCTACTCAATTAGATTTGGTAGAGCATAATTTACTATTGCAATTTACATTTCTCATTTGTGCTTGACTATCTGAATAGATTCAACGGTAATTCTAATTTTTAATTTTTGTTCCTTTATTTTTCTGCATTTTTATTTTCAAGCATGTCGTCTATACAATTAGATTTGGTAGAGCCCAAGTTGTCTTTGAAATTTTAATTTCCATCAGTGATTGACCATCTAATTAGATTCAGTGATAATCCTAATTTTATTTCTGTTTGTTTATTTCTTTTCTGCAGTTTTTATTTCAGTATTCTATTTATTTTTATAACATTGAATTTATTATATATCCGATTAGATTCGAATATGTAATGAATTCGATTGCAGTTTTATTTTGTTTTCAATTGATAATTGTGATTTGGTCATGGGTTGAATTAGATTTGTTCTATATCAAATTTCGATTTCAATTTTTATTTCAGCAAATCGTCCAATTTCGTTTAAGTCGCCCACGAAATATATAAATAATAAATTTTAATTTTTCTCTCTGTGTTCGACCTATATACTACACACCTGTACGCTTGCAGTAATTTATAATAAATTTGTGTTTTTCTATTCCATAGGAAAGTGTCAGACAACATATTATATACAACTTGCTGAAAAAGTAGTTTTATTCTAGTGCAATTGGTTCAACAATGTTCCTGTTACTGAAATCAACGTGCATAAAGATTATAAGCTTATTGGAATATAGAAAGCATCACATTATTATAAGTACGATCCTTTCGTACTAGACAAGCAACTATTACAAGTTTATTTTGCTCTGTACCCATCCGTAAAAAGAGATAAAACAGATTGCTCTGCTGTAAATAAAACAAAGCAACGTTTACGTTTGAAGAAATTAGTATTCCAGAAAATGCAGTGTATCAAACGAATATAGAGCAAATCGATGGAATAACAATAACTGATGATATTGATTTAGGGTCTTTACATGATGAATCAAATGTTTTATTTGAAGCAACTGAGAGTACAGACAATACACCAGAAATGCTAATTAGGCAGTGCTCATTGCCGTATCTAATTTGATTTGGCAGTGCTATGGGCCATTCAAATTTTGGCATCTTTGTCAATTTGATACGGTCATTAACCGCATCAAATTGAGAATTTGATATGGCTAATGGCCGTATCAAATTTAAAAAAAGATACGGCTAGTGACCGTATCTTTATTTAAATTAGATACGGCCATGAGTCGTATCTAATTTATATAAAAAAAAATCCTACTAGAATATCAATGATCAATACAAGCATTTATTTTACAACATCAGTGATCAATACAAATACGGTTATGCATTTAACTTCATAACTGGGAATAAAAAAAAATACATTCCTCCTCCTAATTGGGAATCCGAAGCGGCAGGCGGTATGAAGCAATCTATGGAAAGTCCAAGGACATTGAAGGCTACTTCTTCGATAGTCCATTCTTGATTTCAGTTTGTAGGGGTCTGCACAAAGCTTCAGGATTAAGCAATCTTCGCCGTTGATTTTCTTCTCGGCTATGTATCATATATAAAATATATATGAAACTGAAAATATAACTTATAAATGTGATGACATCCTAACATATATCTCATTTGTTGCAACATATTATCTTATACTTTTTATACATACGGGTTACTGAATATATATATATATATATATCTCAAAAGCGTGAAACAATTAATGTACAATTCAGTTGCAAAACTGAGTTGCGCGCTCAGTTTGGCCAAACTGAGTTGCGCAACTTAGTGGCCAAAATGAGCGACAACTTAGTTGCGTAGCTCAGTTTAACTTAGTGGCCAAACTTGAGACGACCCGAAATCCCGTTCTAACGGAAACAAGGGTTATCTTTGGAATATAACACAGAAACAGATAATTGCATAACAGAATTAAGTAAATACACCAGATAATGAACAACAGAATATACTGGATAAATGTAATCATCAGAGTTACACAGTACAGGATCTTACTTAGCACAAATACAGTTCAGCTATACATAAATGTCTACAGCGGAAAACAAACAAAATATGTACAATAGGAGCTGAACAGCATAAAAAGAGATAAATGATAGAATCCATCTTCAGCTCCAGCTATCCAAAAATAACCAGCTAAACCTGAATACAAGGCTGCCCGTGTAGAAAAAGGGGCACCCGAGTTTGAAAGTGAAACAAACTACGAGTCAGTCATGGGACTGGTATGAGAAATCTACTCAACACATATATATAATTTGGCCAATCACGGGACCACGTCACTTTCGTGGAACGGGTTTACTCCATTGGATTGCCAATGCTTTAAAACAAATCTTTCTTTTAAACATCGCTATGCTTTTTATAAAAATGAAGCCGTTATAAGACTCAGTTCCCATCACACAATGCAACGCAAACCGGAGGATAGAGTTTTACCTTATAATGGCCAAAATATGATTGATACGAATAAAACAAAAGCATTTGATATTATGACTAGTGTTTATATGTTTCAAAAACAATTTCAATCATAACTATCAATCATAGACGACATGGGTACCATATATCATGTCGCCATATATATATACAATCAAAACCGCACGATGTCGTATTTGGGAATTGGATTTCCGTCGTGAACCAAGGCAAAAGATAGTCCTTACCGAATTCGAGACAATCTAGCCCATGTCTCAGGATCAGAGCTCGAGTGACCCTAGGAGCGACAGGGCCGGTCCACCGATGTGGATTAAAATTCCTGAAGAATACGTTTCCCCGCCCTTTGGGGCGTAAACGAGCCAACGAATGACTCCATCGGACCCGGATCGTCCGATCAAACCGAGGCGCCTCGCAACAGCAACAACCACATAGGTGAAAAGTATATAAATGTCAGGGCTGGTAGGTCACTGACACCACCCTAGCTAGAAGGAAACGCATGTCCTCCCTGAGGTCCTACCTCCCGTTTCTGGTTCATACCGGGGTGTGAGGCTCGCGATTTTACGTTATACACAAAGCAACGCCACACCGGCGGTGCTTCGATCATCACCACAAGACTTTGCTTTTCAACAGAAGTCCTGATCACTGCATCTTAGCATTCCACACAGGCAATTCATGCCATGCGACTGAGGTCCATCGATATACAACCTCGGAGCTCGTGCGTCTCAGAGAAGGGCGTTAAGCAAAAGAATAAATTCTCCACCGCCAAACAGATGTATATTTAATAGAAATCAGTCAACACAGAATAAAATCCAATGCCAGACACACAGTCCATTTACAAGTCCGTTCTGGGTCTGAACGAAACCGGAGGCACTAAATACCTCGCAAACCCATCGATCACCACGTACGTCTGGACAATCACCACTCATTATCCATATTTCGGGATGCCTCCCAATCAGGACCTCGGTTACCATCCAAACGAGGTGAAGATCTCCGGTTCTTCGACCATCGTCTTCATCTTCGACTTTCAATCGTCGGTCAATTATTTGAAATGAGAATTAACTCGGCCTTTTCAAATAATTCTCGTATATTTAGAATTTCAAATCAGTTTATTTCAATGGTTAAATTATTCGACAACACCAATTATGTTCTTTAATGTAATTTTCACACCAAACACATTCAACCATCAAAAGCCACATAAATCGAGCAAATTCAGTTTATTTCCATTCCATATCGTTTATGATATTTTATAATGATTTATCGCTATTTTTATTTATTTTAAAACAACCAATTTATTCAAAACGACGCTGCGGGCCATAGCGCGGCCGTGGCGCTGTTTTTCTTCAGATTTGATTTACGCATATATGAAAATCTAACCGTTGGACCTTCACAAAATTTACATCATTAGAAAGGTCTTTTCGAAACGAATCCAACGGTTCCAGTTTCGGGAAAATCCGACGGTCGGATCTCCCGGTACAATCGTTTGAAGTTTCGATTTCAAAATACGAACTGCAGCGTCGTTATTCAATTAAATATAATTATATTTTTATATATATATATATAAATATAATCGTTTCTGGCGCTGTTTTTCTTCAGATTTGATTTAAACATTCCAGACAATCCAACCGTTGGATTTTTACAAAGTTGGTGCCGTTGGAAAGATATTTCCGAGGCGAACCCGACGGTTGCGGTTTCGGGAAAATCCAATGGTCGGATCTCCCGCACTAATTGTTTGAAATCATGGTTTCAAAATGCGAACTGCACGACTACGTTTCGTTTTAATTTTATTTATATTTATATATTTATATAAATATAGTTCATTCAATGATTTCAATATCGTTTTCACTTCAAATATTTCACTAACGCCTTAAAATTTTGGAAAATTTCGCCATAACCTCCCCTGCACCGGGAGCATCGGGAAATCTCAAATAGCTTCCGCGGTCCTTCTAATCTCAAAAAGAAAAAGAAAAAGCCAAGCGACTAGCCAACAAGCTCATAAAATCATCACGCAAACAAAACAGTAAATGTGTACCTATTTGTCGGGCACAAAATTTTATTCCTCTTCTCTAGCCCCTTTGCTATAACCTGTTCAATGAATATGCATGTACATATATATAGTTCTTATCATTTATCATTTTCTATTCAACTTCATATTTGATTTCTATTTGGTTTAAAAACACCATTCATTCTAATGTTACATACATAGGTACAAATCATATCATTAGCTAATTAATGAATATTTCAACTCATATATATTTATTTGAACAAGTAGCTATTTTTAACACTTCACATTTCAACGATTCATGCATATAATAAAAATGTGATTTTTATTGTAAAACAACTCATTTCAAAACACTATTATTTTATATCTTTCATATTGGTGATAAAAATAGGATTTTTCTTATAAAACAATTTCTTTCAAAACGAGATTATTTTACACAGTTCATATAGTCGATAAAAGGTGATTTTATTATCAAACAATTTATTTCAAAATATGAATACCATTCAACACATGAATTTCAAATCAACGAATGAATATCGATTCAACACATGAAGGTTTTCTATAGTTTCTATATATAGATAAAAATGTGATTTTTATTTTTAAAACGCGAATACCATTCAACACATGAATTTCTAATCAACGAATGAATATCGATTCAACACATGAAGGTTTTCTATTCAATGAATAAATATAGTTTTAGCAAATGAAAATAATTCAAACCCATGAATATTATTCAAAATTTCGGCAGCATAACGGCAGGGTAGTTAAAACCGGGACCGTCCCTAGTACGGCTCCTCGCTCTACCTTAAAACCTCGCGGTTTTTGACAATGGCGATCATGCATCTAGTTCGTACGCAGGCGGCATGTATATATTTATTTCATTTCCACAAACTAATCCTATGTGGTTTCAACCAAATATTTCTCAACCACAAACGGGTATTTTTCAACCTCAATCAATCAATATCAACCACAAACAATCCCAAACAATCATTCGTTATCAATCAATTTTCACAACAATTTCAACCAATAAATATCGTCCATGGTTTGTGGACGAGGGGCGTATATATATATATATATAGCAATTCACTTTTATTTCAACACATATATAATTTTTTTTTACAACGCATATACAACTTATACAGCGCTAATACATGAGGTGTACAACGCTTATATAACTCATACATCGACTATATAATTTATACATCGTCATTTTCCATATTATTTATAAATTAGAAATCTCACATTGACTGGTTTTGACTCCGCCAGTTTTATTTTTGAATTTCTGAACAGTTTGAACTTGCCACAAATTCTGATGTGCTTTGTTTTTGTTCTGGTCAGCTCCATCGCGAAGCTCTCATTTTTCTGATTTCAACGCAATTGAAATCGTGCAATTCTAATAAGAATTGGAAAAGATATCATCGTTTATACAATTGATTACAAAAATTAAATTAAATAATAGATTAATCAAAGGGATTAAACCCTTAACCTTCGTTCCTCTTCTGTTAACACCTAAACCCAACGTCGACTGGAGAAGTTCACCGCGCCGACCACCAGAGTTGATCGATCCATGATCAGAGTGGACCACGACGAACCCCCGACCACCCTCTCCTATCGCCTGCCACCTGGTGAAGTTCGACCCCCCTGGCCTCTCAAAAACGGGTGCAAACGGCTCGAGTTTGAGCTTGAATCCCGGCTAATTTACTTCGAATTTTATGATCTTGGCCGTTGAGTTTACAGATCAGGTTGTGCTCTTCGATTTCCCCTTGGGAATTTCGAATTTCATTGTGTATGTGTTGAGATCGGAGGAGATGAAGAACGGAGCGGTAATCGCCCTTGATTTTGTGAAACGCGGCTGTAGGAATGAGAGAGAAAGGCTTTGATTGGCCACTTTATATTTTATTTTTTAATTTATTTTAAATTCAAAAATATCTTCTTATCCAAACGAACACCAATTTCAACCCAACGACCGTCGTCCCTAGCGTTTTACCCCCATCCCGAACACAATGGGATATGTTTCGTAGGCCCATTCGACTGTTTCAGTCTGTTTCCATTCAAATCAAAATATAAAACATTCAATAGTTAATTTGAACGTACATTTCAATTTGCCAGGGCCACAAACTGATTCGAAAAATTCCAGAAAAATAAATCTAGCTATGTTTTGACGATACGGTCCCAGCAAAACTAGTTTCGTCGAATTCTGAGACCGTTTGCAAAAAGGCCCATTTTTGGTCGATCCAATTTAACTGTAATTGACCAAAACACATTTTCTTCTGCCACCCTCACATATTAGCTTCAAAAATTACGAAATTTGAAATCTAGCAATAACTTTACATCCCGGATCCAACAAAAGTGGTTTCGTCGAATTCCGAGGTCATATGCAAAATGGCCATTTTCACGGGCTATATAAATTCCATAGCGATCGTTCTGAAAATTCATTCGGCCATAACTTTTGCTTTCCGCTATGAAAATTCGATTTTTCAGATTCGTTAGAAAGGTATTCACTAACAGATTTAAATATTTTTGGTTTCGCTAAAATCCGTTTTGTTTTGCACCCGGTACAGTTCGACAAAGTTTGAATTCAATTTTTGAAACTGCAGCGCCTTTTCAGGCCTTGTTTATAATTATAATTAATTATATTCGTTTTCAATTGTCGATTCAAACTCAGTTTTCATCGCCATTATTTAAAATATTTATTTTAAATATTTAAAATCCATTATTTTAGCCAATTTAAAATTTTTAAATTGGTTCAGATTTTCTGGGTCGTTACAATCTCCCCCACTTAAAACTTTTCGTCCCCGAAAAGGAACAAAGTCGAAAGTGGTTTGATATATCTACAATCCCACAATACAACAACCAATTTGTTTTTAACCTTCCAAAAATATACTAATCAAATCCTATATTCCTTTAAAAATCATTCAGAGTATAGAATAAATAGTGCACATCCATGGGAAGAAAATAGCAACAGAATAGAGGACTACATGATAATGCAAAGTATGGTAAATGTACCTTGCACTGGAGTCAATCAGAGATATCTACTCGGCATCTAGGATAAGCTTTCTGAATGCTCTCCTCAGTTTCCCAAGTACAATCTCTTGGATCTCCACTCCATTGCACTTTGACTAAGTGAACTTTCTTGTTCCTCAGCCCTTTGGTTTCTTTGCCGATAATCTTTAGCGGCTTTCTTCTCACAGCTAATTCGGGAGTAATTTCAATGTCATGTTGAGCTGCTTCTTCCACGATCAAGTCTGGATCATGAACGTGTTTTCGAAGTTGAGATATATGAAATACATCATGAACTCCAGGCAACCAATTAGGCAGTTTGACCCTATAAGCGAGAGTTCCAACCCGTCCCAGAATAGGAAACGGACCAATGAATTTGGGCGCCAACTTTCCCGTTTTACCGAACCGAATAACTCCTCTCATCGGCGATACTTTCAAATATACATAGTCGCCAACTTCAAAGGATATATCTCTTCTTCTTCTGTCGGCATAGCTCTTTTGTCGGCTTTGAGCGGCGAGTAATCGCTTTTTGATAAAATCGACTTTGTCGGCAGCTTCTCGAATCATATCAGGACCCAACACAAGTCTATTTCCTGGTTCGACCCAACAAGCAGGAGATCGGCACGGTCTACCATATAATGCTTCGAATGGCGACATTGTTAGACTCGCCTGGTAGCTGTTGTTATAAGAGAATTCAGCCAAATGCAGATTGTCTTCCCAGGATCCACCGAAATCTATAACACAAGCCCGCAATAGATCTTCTAAAATGTGATTCACCCTCTCAGTTTGACCGTCTGTCTGAGGATGATAAGCGGTGCTCAAGTTCAACTTCGTTCCCAGCTCGACTTGAAATGCTTCCCAGAATTTGCTATTGAATATTGTATCTCTATCACTGACTATACAGAGCGGCACTCCATGTAGTCTAACTATTTCCCTGAAGTATATCTGCGCCAGACTCTGAGCAGTTCTGTTAGATCTGACAGTATGAAATGGGCGGTCTTCGTGAAGCGATCTACGATCACCCAAATACTGTCATTTCCTTTTCTTGTTCTGGGCAAACCATCAATGAAATCCATAGAAATATGTTCCCACTTCCAACCAGGAACTTCTAGTGGTTGTAACAATCCAGCCAATTTCTGTTGGTCGCTTTTGACTAGCTGGCAAGTAGGGCATCGGCTAACGTATATTGAAACATCTCTTTTCATAGCCTTCCACCAGAATGTTCTTTTGAGATCGTTATACATTTTGGCCACACCAGGATGGATACTCAGCTTGGACTTGTGACACTCGTCTAACACTTCCCTTTTTAGCTCAGGAACGTCAGGAACACAAATCCTTCCTTTTAACCTCAAGGTCTCGTCGTTATCTATTTGAAAACACGAGGGTTCGCCTTTCTGAATCCTTTTGATCATATCCCTAATAAAGTTATCCTCCTTCTGAAGAATAGATATTTTGTCAATCAAGGAAGTCTTGATAATAAAGCTGGCGATCATTACATTCTTTTGGCTCAGCGCATCGGCCACGACATTGGCTTTCCCTGGAGTATATATAATTTCAAAATCGTATGCTGCAAGAAACTCCAGCCAACGTTGTTGTCTCAGATTCAGGTCTTTTTGAGTGAACAGATACTTTAACGACTGGTGATCTGTAAACAGTTCAAATCTCTCACCCAGAAGATAGTGTCTCCAGATTTTCAAAGCGAATACTATAGCCAATAACTCAAGATCATGAGTTACGTAGTTCTTCTCGTGTGGCTTCAGTTGACGACTAGCATAAGCTATCACTTGGCCTCTTTGCATTAACACTGCGCCAAGGCCTTCTCTAGAAGCATCAGTCCAGACTTTTAAATCCTGGTTGCCATCGATGATGGTTAACACTGGAGCAGTTGTTAATCTCAAATTTAGCTCTTCAAAAGCCTCCTCACTTTCTGGAGTCCATTTAAATTTAGAGTGCTTCTTTGTAAGCTTCGTTAAATGACCTGATATCTTCGAAAAGTCTTTAACGAATTTCCGGTAATAGCTAGCCAATCCGAGAAAACTACGGACTTCAGTGGGGGTGCTGGGCTGTTTCCAATTCTGAATGGCCGTGATTTTGCTTGGATCCACAGCGATTCCTTCTTTCGATACGACGTGGCCCAGAAATTTTACTTCATCTTGCCAGAAGATACATTTGGAAAATTTGTCTTTTAATACATTCCGTCTCAGAATTTCTAGAACCTGTTCCAGATGTTTTTCATGTTCGGCCTTTGATTTAGAGAAAATTAGAATATCGTCAATGAAAACCAGAACAAATTTATTCAATACTCCTCTGAATACTCTGTTCATCAGATCGACGAAGTAAGCTGGAGCGTTACATAAGCCGAACGGCATTACTAACCACTTGTAGAATAAGTCGGGACCTCTGAATGCTATCATTGGAACACACTCTTCGGCAATTCGAAGTTGATGGAAGCCTGTAGCTAGGTCCATTCTTGAAAATACTTGTGCCCCATTTAATCGATCCGACAAATCATCTATTCGCGGCAATGGATATTTGTTCTTTATGGTCTGCTTGTTCAAATCACGATAATCCACACATAGCCGTAGAGTACCGTCAGATTTTGGGACAAATACCACTGCTGCACCCCAATCCGAGAAACTAGGCCTGATCAGACCCTTCCATACTAGCTGTCGTGTTTGATTGTCTAATTCCTCCTTCTCTTTCAAGGACATTCTTCGAATAGCGTGAACTACCGGCCTTGCATTCGGAATCAAAGCAATCCTGAAATCTATTTCTCTCTGCGGAGGTAAGCGAACAACTTCTTCGAACACATCCGCATAGTTCTTGACGACAGGGATGTCTTTCACTAGATCGGGGATATTCTCTGTGACTTCAGGGACATTTTCTATTTGGGCTGGAGAAATATCCAAAGCTGCCCAGAAGTCCTTTCTATTTGATGTTGGGCCTTCACAAGGTATGGTTATATAATCACCTGATTTAATCTTCGCCTTTACGACTCTGTCGGCGCATTTAACCTCAGCTTCATATTTGGTCAACCAGTCTAACCCCAAGATAAGATCAAACTCTGTAAAATTCATGATGGCCGCGATGGTAGGGAACCGATAACGAGAAAAGGAAACCGGCACTCCACAAATCCAACTGAGATCAATGGAACCCCCAACCGGATTCTGGACAGTCATTGGTTCCTTGAGCTTCTTCAAATTCAAATCCAGTTTCTTAGCTGCCTCTTTGGAAATGAAGCTTCGTGACGCGCCTGTGTCAAACAGTACTTTAACTGGAATATCTTTGACAGTTAGCGTGCCTTCTAAAACATCTGGCCTTTCCTGAATAGACGAAGATGCAGGCACTTCTGCCACTTCGTTCACATGTACTACTTCAGATCTTCTAATTAACGGGCAGGCCTTAGAAAGATGACCGACCTCATGGCATTGACTGCACTTTCTATTCTCTTGAAAATTCATCCCGGATTTAGACCCGCCATCCTTTCGTCTGCTCGAAGATCTGCAGTTTCTCATCGAATGCCCATGCTGATCACACTTTAGGCATACGATTGTCTTTACCTTTTTCTGATTGATCTTTGGCCTCTTTATGAATTCAGCCTTCGTACTGGCCTCAGGCTGCATACTTGCCTCTGGGCTATCAGCTTCGAATTTTCTTTTGCTGCTAGAACTGATTTCTTCTTCATCTCGCAACATACCTCTCCGATCGAGATCTTCATACTGATAAGCCATATAAATCATTTCTGAGAAAGGAAGCTTCACATTCCTCATCACACTATTCTGATATTTTCTTTGCAGGCCGTGAATAAATCTCAGATTCTTCCTTTTTGGTCTTTAATCAGATGAGGAGCAAAGTGAGAAAGTTCGTTGAATTTCTTATGATATTCTGGGATGGTCATATCACCTTGTATCAGATAAGAAAATTCGTCGCATAATCGCTCAGTCGCTTCTGGCGGAGTAAATCTTTCTAGGAAGGTCACTTTGAATCTATCCTAAGTGATATCACCTTCTGGATTATTCTCTATAACTGAATCCCACCAGAACAAAGCTTCGTCTTTAAGTGCCCAGGAGGCCAGTAATCTTTTCTGGTCATCCCTCAGCTTTAAACCATCAAAGATCTTTTCAGCCGAACGAATCCAAGCCTGTGTCTTCATAATAGATTCTTCACCAGAGAACGGTATTCCACCCATATTTCGATATTGGATTAATAGGGCCTCAATATCCGGTTCTGCATTCCTTCTGTTTCTGACACTCATTTTCTAGTACTTCTACAAACAGCAGATTAAGTGTCAGGTCACAGAAAAGGTATTTTAAAATATAGAAACACATACTTCAAATGTAAATGTGTCTATCAAGGTGTAATCTCATTCTGCTTTACTCATACTAGGATATTACTGATCCTATCTGTATTGAGTTGCCCGTCCTAGAACACTGCTGGTTCTATTTCTGACGAGTTCGTTCAAATGTTATATTCCAGAACTAAGCTTAACCAAAGCTCTGATACCACGTTGAGACGACCCGAAATCCCGTTCTAACGGAAACAAGGGTTATCTTTGGAATATAACACAGAAACAGATAATTGCATAACAGAATTAAGTAAATACACCTGATAATGAACAATAGAATATACTGGATAAATGTAATCATCAGAGTTACATAGTACAGGATCTTACTTAGCACAAATACAGTTCAGCTATACATAAATGTCTACAGCAGAAAACAAACAAAATATGTACAATAGGAGCTGAACAGCATAAAAAGAGATAAATGATAGAATCCATCTTCAGCTCCAGCTATCCAAAAATAACCAGCTAAACCTGAATACAAGGCTGCCCGTGTAGAAAAAGGGGCACCCGAGTTTGAAAGTGAAACAAACTACGAGTCAGTCATGGGACTGGTATGAGAAATCTACTCAACACATATATATAATTTGGCCAATCACGGGACCACGCCACTTTCATGGAACGGGTTTACTCCATTGGATTGCCAGTGCTTTAAAACAAATCTTTCTTTTAAACATCGCTATGCTTTTTATAAAAATGAAGCCGTTATAAGACTCAGTTCCCATCACACAATGCAACGCAAACCGGAGGATAGAGTTTTACCTTATAATGGCCAAAATATGATTGATGCGAATAAAACAAAAGCATTTGATATTGTGACTAGTGTTTATATGTTTCAAAAACAATTTCAATCATAACTATCAATCATAGACGGCATGGGTACCATATATCATGTCGCCATATATATATATACAATCAAAACCGCACGATGTCGTATTTGGGAATTGGATTTCCGTCGTGAACCAAGGCAAAAGATAGTCCTTACCGAATTCGAGACAATCTAGCCCATGTCTCATGATCAGAGCTCGAGTGACCCTAGGAGCGACAGGGCCGGTCCACCAATGTGGATTAAAATTCCTGAACAATACGCTTCCCCGCCCTTTGGGGCGTAAACGAGCCAACGAATGACTCCATCGGACCCGGATCGTCCGATCAAACCGAGGCGCCTCGCAACAGCATATACAACTTATACATCGAACGTACAACTTATACAGCGCTTATACATGAGGTGTACAACGCTTATATAACTCATACATCGACTATATAATTTATACATCGTCATTTTCCATATTATTTATAAATTAGAAATCTCACATTGACTGGTTTTGATTCCGCCAGTTTTATTTTTGAATTTCTGAACAGTTTGAACTTGCCACAAATTCTGATGTGCTTTGTTTTTGTTTTGGTCAGCTCCATCGCGAAGCTCTCATTTTTCTGATTTCAACGCAATTGAAATCGTGCAATTCTGATAAGAATTGGAAAATATATCATCGTTTATACACTTGATTACAAAAATTAAATTAAATAATTAATTAATCAAAGGGATTAAACCCTTAACCTTCGTTCCTCTTCTGTTAACACCTAAACCCAATGTCGACTGGAGAAGTTCACCGCGCCGGCCACCAGAGTTGATCGATCCATGATCAGAGTGGACCACGACGAACCCCTGACCACCCTCTCCTATCGCCTGCCACCTGGTGAAGTTCGAACCCCCCTGGCCTCTCAAAAACGGGTGCAAACGGCTCGAGTTTGAGCTTGAATCCCGGCTAATTTACTTCGAATTTTATGATCTTGGCCGTTGAGTTTACAGATCAGGTTGTGCTCTTCGATTTCCCCTTGGGAATTTCGAATTTCATTGTGTATGTGTTGAGATCGGAGGAGATGAAGAACGGAGCGGTAATCGCCCTTGATTTTGTGAAACGCGGCGGCTGTAGGAATGAGAGAGAAAGGCTTTGATTGGCCACTTTATATTTTATTTTTTAATTTATTTTAAATTCAAAAATATCTTCTTATCCAAACGAACACCAATTTCAACCCAACGACCATCGTTCCTAGCGTTTTACCCCCATCCCGAACACAATGGGATATGTTTCGTAGGCCCATTCGACTGTTTCAGTCTGTTTCCATTCAAATCAAAATATAAAACATTCAATAGTTAATTTGAACGTACATTTCAATTTGCCAGGGCCACAAACTGATTCGAAAAATTCCAGAAAAATAAATCTAGCTATGTTTTGACGATACGGTCCCAACAAAACTAGTTTCGTCGAATTCTGAGACCGTTTGCAAAAAGGCCCATTTTTGGTCGATCCAATTTAACTGTAATTGACCAAAACACATTTTCTTTTGCCACCCTCACATATTAGCTTCAAAAATTATGAAATTTGAAATCTAGCAATAACTTTACATCCCGGATCAAACAAAATTGGTTTTGTCGAATTCCGATGTCATATGCAAAATGGCCATTTTCACGGGCTATATAAATTCCATAGCGACCGTTCTGAAAATTCATTCGGCCATAACTTTTGCTTTCCGCTATGAAAATTCGATTTTTCAGATTCGTTAGAAAGGTATTCACTAACAGATTTAAATATTTTTGGTTTCGCTAAAGTCCGTTTTGTTTTGCACCCGGTACAGTCCGACAAAGTTTGAATTCAATTTTTGAAACTGCAGCGCCTTTTCAGGCCTTGTTTATAATTATAATTAATTATATTCGTTTTCAATTGTCGATTCAAACTCAGTTTTCATCGCCATTATTTAAAATATTTATTTTAAATATTTAAAATCCATTATTTTAGCTAATTTTAAAAAAAAAAATTGGTTCAGATTTTCTGGGTCGTTACAAAACTGAGCTGAAAATTATTTGCGCATCTCATTTTGGAAACAGAGTGTGCAATTCAGTTTGGCCAAACTAAGTGCGCAACTCAGTTGTAACTCAGTTTGGCCACTGAGTTAAACTAAGCTGCGCACCTCATATTTCTGCTAGCTTTCCATCATAGTAGTATCATTGTTCTAACAACCACAATCCGAACTATAATGAACCAAACATTATTACCTTCACCGGAAAATCCACCCCTTCAAAAATATTATATAATAGTAGCATGTTCCATACTACTCTAGAAGTAAGCTACCTTCCGATTAACAAATTTAACTTGGAAAGCAAGACCTTCAGACTTCCAACGGCGTAAACCAAACACCGGATCCTACCATAGATTGTAATAATATCAAAGGGAGATAAATAAAAGATATATCATGACCGTGAGGCTAGAGCATGGAAATACAATACTAGTACAATGATTACTAGAAAAAAACCATTTAAAGAGCCAAGAAAAGAACAACAAGCAACAACAAAACAACCAACCACTGTTGCAAAGCTATCGTTGCAGGGTTGTTAGTGAATTTGAAAGAACAGAACCGTGGGTATTAAAAATTAACCATTTTTTGTGACAAAACTTGGATAATGGCAAAAGTTAAATTCACATTTTTTCTTAAATTCATGAGTTGCTTCTATGTACCACCTTAAGCATAATAAATGGTTTTGCGTAGAATACCGGCGTATATAATATCAAAATAGTGTACTCCACATGCAAAAGAAAGAGGTAAAATGGGTAAACATAAATTCGTGTATATTTATCATGATCACTAAATGTGATTATTTACTTTACCATAGAAATAGGCATTCTATTTCCAAATATATTGCAAATCAGGGGAGAATTTTTATATAGTATAAGAATATGTACCAATGACATACTTTGTACATAAGAAGTAATCCAAAACAAACTGAAGGGATGGATTGTTCAATACCCAAAAGAGATTATTAAATATAACAATGTAAAATTTATAGTTCGATGTTTGGCTCTAATGAAAGGTTTTAACATCTGTTACGAAGATTGATAGGTTCTATCATTATATTTAGGATCAACTTCAATTTTCAATAGTGCTCATGTGTTCAAGTTTTACATCTTACAAATTATAGACATGTCAACATAGTACTTATCATTTCATAAAGTGCAGAAGAAGAATAAGAGAAAGAGGAAACCAATTCACATTACAATATCTTCATAGAATTTTCCTCTACTGCTCTTTTCTTATCCTTTTAGGTCATCCATAATGGTTTCAGTGGCATTTTCGTCTTCTTCATCTTCATCACTACTGGAATGAAAGCAGAACATTAACAACCAAATACATTCATGTTTGCGAAACAAAATTTTACCTCTAAGCATGTTTAGTTGTTAGGACTTATTCAACTTTCTAATTCTAACAAGAAAACGAAAGATAGGAATATTGAACTAGGAACAATGAAACTGGTTATACGCTGAAAAAATATAAATTATTTAAGGTCACCATTGAACCTACACTACTACAAAATAGGTCATTTGCTTCGGTTGTTTACCCCCTATTGCTTCAGTTTAACAACCGGAGAAAATGCAGAAGACACAACAGACGAAAATATGTTGCTTCGGTTGTTCAAAAGAAGCAAAAGATCGCTTTTCTGCTCCGGTTGTGTCAACAACCGAAGTGGAAAAGATGCACCATTCCGTAACAGACGAGCCCATCATTTTTGCTTCCATTGTCCTTATGACAGAAGCAAAAAAAGTACATCATTGACAAAAAAAACCTCTATATAAATCCCTATGATTTTCAAATATGCAGCAATGTAATTATATAAAACAAATAATTACCGCTTGCACTCATATAATTAAACTAGATAACAAATACAAATTGGACAATAAAATATTCAAATAAATATAGTTTATTGATAGTGCTAATAATCAAGACATTTAAGAACAACAATATAATTCTTTGAACAAATTATTTAATATTCTAGAATTGAACATGAGATCAAAACCATACATATTTTTCAATACAAAGTTCATCACAAAGAATCTAAAGAAAATTACATAACAGCTCAAGGTAGAATTCACAATTCACACGCGGAAATGCATGCTTAATTCCTACATAAATAAAACAATTCGTGGCATTATTGTTCCTTTACCATTTTCTGCAGTCAACTGTCAACACACATGCCATGTTTTAAACCACAGACCAAATCTCCAACCTACAAAAGCATAAACAGTAATATTAGAGCAAAAAAGAAGAAGAAATCATGGGTTATTCAAGAGATATTTATCATTTTAATCAAATTTTAAAGGTTGTAACAAGTTTAGTATATTCTAAAACATATTACAAACATGGGACACTTTTTTGTTAGCAAAAGTGGCTATTTATACTGATTCTTTTTTAAGTAGCTTCAATAAAAAAATTGTTATCTTACGGTCTAGTGGTATTGCACAAAAGGGTTTGAGTCACGGTTAATGCACAAAAATTTATTTTCTGTGAAATTCTTGTAGTCTAGTGGTATTTCACATAACTTGTTATCTTGCGACCTGAGTTCAAGTATGGATGCCTTAAAAAATTGTTATCAAAGTGTTGCACCAAAACTGTTAAACCAACAAAAATAAATCACTAAAATGCAACAATTGTAACACCCCACACCCGCTACGGTCACTCACTAAGGGAATGCCATAGCTTCGGTGGAGTATTTTGAGTGAATATAGAACAGAAAAATTACAACAAGACAGATATAAGTAATACTTGAAAATTCAAAACATCATTTCATTGCAGCGGAGAGTAAAACATGTTTGGTTTCATCACAAAACCATAAACAAGAGTTAAGTACATAATATCCATCCTGATAAAACAAAAGTACATAATCCCTCTACATAACCAATAGCCATAAAAGAAAAGAAAAGATAAGCTGAGCTTTACATCAACGGTCCAAGCTCCAAAAGACAGATAAAGCGATCTGATCAAAGCCCACTAGTACTAGGCCCAACCTGAGGACCTGAGGGGGGAAAAGTTAAAAACAACGGGGTCAGACATAAGTCTGAGTGAGCCCTTTAACTTTAACAATACAATCATTAAAGTAATTAGGGTATGATATAAACTTGGTACGGTGATGACTGGGGATAAATGACTACACTAAGCAGCCAACTAGACATAGGATGAACTAAGATAACGGTAAAGACGCATCTACCCACCCAAGGATAATTACTAACTGCACCACACCATTCATTCCTACTTAAAGGTTGATCCCACCCAAGGACTTAGAAAATTTAACTAGTAGTTTCGTGTACCCCTAGCTGACCACATAGGTGCCGTCTGCCCCAATCTCCACTAGGTGTACCCACTACCCCCCAAGCGATCGGCTCCCTAACGTAGATACCCGTGCTGGCCCCACAGTGGGGTGTATCACTCCCCAAAGTGGCAACCCGATACAACTTAAGAGTGCACGGCTTATACCTACACGATGCAACAACGTCTTAACTACCAGCCCGGGCCCACACACGCATATGAAACCCGTTGGACTTGCGTTGCCACCGCTAACCCGTTTTTGGCCTCTTATAGTCAAGCCCAGTATGCGTGTCCCATCCTCGACTTGGGTCGAGCCCACAAAGATACGTTTTGGGTTACTGGTTGAAATGGGGCCCCACAAGCTACCCACCTAAGCTTGTCCCTTTTCTAGTGCATCCCACTTAACCCTTTAATCATGTTTAATTACATGTTTCCACTTGGTTAAGTATTCTAATTGTATTTTCTATTGCCACCCAAGGCAACCCACTAGATTTCCACATGCCACCCAAGACACTTGATTTCCACATGCCACCCAAGGCACCCACTTAACCCCTCATGCCCCACTACATGCTTATCTGGTTAAGTGTTTCTTAATTGATTAAGACCGTAACCTTTGCAAAGACCTCTCACATTAGACTATCTTTTATGGCAGCTGGATTTGTCGGTCGGGTCCGGGCAGCCTTACGCCATAACCGAGTCTAACCTCGTGTCTTTACACTTGTCACGTATTTAGTTTATGCCTAAGACCTCTCACATTGGGCCAATCATTTGTAGCCGCTGGATTTGCTGGTCGGGTCCGGGCAGTCTTATGCTACAAAAGGGTCCAACCTCGTGTCTTAGTCGATTAATTACACCTAATTAATCACCCCCATATTTTGAATTAATTTTCCCTAATTAATTCCAATTTAATGATGTACATAATTGACTCAATTATGTCCATCCACTTATGGTATGGCACATCATACCAATTTCACCACAATCTTGTTAACATGAATATTAACCCCATCGTTCCCCACGTGATACGCTAACATGACATAATTAAAAGGGAAGATTCATCACAAATACAATGGGTTCTACTTAGCATAACATTAGCATTAACATGGGTTTTAAAGGTGTCAACTTGCATATATGACCATGGCATCAAACCCAACTAGCATAAATAATCAACCCAAACTAGCATGAATCACATATGTCATAAAGAGGGTAGTTTGCATAGATGTTCATGTCATAGACCTATCATAAAGGGATAAACTTGCATACATGTCATAGGTCTAAAAAGGGATGAACTTGCATATGTTACTCATATCATAAAAATGGGTAAACATGCATATGTATGCATGACATACAAAGGGGTAAACTTGCATATGTATGCATATCATACAAAGGTGTAAACTTGCACATGTTACTTGCATATAATCAAACACCAAACTTGCATAACATGTCATATATGAACTTGCATATAATCAAACACCAAACTTGCATAACATGTCATATATGAACTTGCTTATAATCAAACACCAAACTTGCATAACATGTCATATATGAACTTGCATATAATCAAACACCAAACTTGCATAACATGGTGTCATAATGGATCAATGTTTATCATAGTGATTTGCATAACTAGCATCATGAACACATAGCATAAAACTTGCATAACTAGCATCATGAACATATAGCATAAAACTTGCATAACTAGCATCATGAACACATAGCATATGATAACATAACTTGCATTGATCCACATACATAACCATAACCTCATTATATCCTATCATAATTAGTTTAGCAATTGCTTGCTAAAGGCATAGAAACTCACAACTTGTTGATTAGCACTCCTATGAAGAAGATTAAGTTGCTAGAGTTGATTAGAAGTTGATCTGAGAAGTTGTCTTCCTCTTTAATTTGTGGTGGCTCCTTCTAAGTTGCATTTTGACGGCATGACGACGTTGTATCCAATTTTAGTATGAATTAGGGTAGTCTTAGGGTGTATTTATAGATTAGTTAAGTGTTTTAGGCCATTAGATTAACCCTAAATCAGATTAGAGCCGTCAGATCTCGTCACTAGCCACCAAAACACAGCCCATATCCCAAATCAGTGTACCCAGGTCACCTGGGCTCGACCAGGGAGGTCGACCCCCAGGTCGACACTAGGGTCGACACCCATGTCGACCTGGTGGGCAGGTCGACCCCAGGTCGACCTGGTCTGAGCGGGAATTTTCCCGCCTAGCCCATATTCTGCATTTTTGAAATCTGTTTCGTTTTCTGATTTTTCGTGAAACTTCTAAAGGCCATATCTCAGTCATACGGACTCCGATTCACGAAATTTCGGACTCTGTTTCGCGTATTTTTCCGAGACGAACGCAACCGCGAAACCCGTATCCCTTAATTCTCAAGTCTGAGATTAATTATTCATTAATTTATGAACATCACTATTGTTAGAAATACGGGGTGTTACATTCTCCCCTACTTAAAGGATTTCATCCCCGAAATCTCTAAGTCAAGAAGAACGTATCCTACCAACCAAACAACCATCTACTAAACCATCAAACATGGGCATCCATTGTCCTTAAAGTTTCTAATACTGTATGAACATATGCAAGAAGTGTGTGTATATGTTCCCTGTTTAATGCAAAATCAGGCGGTCTACTGATTCAGTTGACCTCCTTAATGCAAACCATGATAGTGCCATGCATCCAATATGTATGCGAAAGAACCCTATCGACACATACTATCTCTACATGTGTGCACAACCATACACCCAAAATGCATCATCCATATGATAACACAACCATTATACATCCATTAATTTAGCTACCTACACACAATTATATGCAATATGCAATATGAAGTGAATGAGCCGATCTAGTGTCTAAAGTGTGTGTATATGCGTCCACGAGCAACCACTAGCAAACACTTGCATCCAAACGCATCCATCAATCATAACATGTCTCAAACACATGTTTCAACCATAGGTTTACCCTATCTAAAGGTCAAAGGTACTAATGAGAGGACATACTAAAGATAAGATAAGTACTAGACAAACGATAAAGGAGAAGTTAAAAGACATAACCTCAAAAAGGAATGGGTAGAGTGAACGCATCATCGCTTCTGTCTCCCAAGTAGCATTGCTCTCATCCTCTCCCCATTGCACTTTGACTAGTCGAACCTCTCTGTTTCTCAACTTCCTAATCTCTGACCCAAGGATGCGGGTAGGAGCTCGTCGAATAGTCGCATCACGCTCTACCTCCACTTCTCTAAGCAAGCTCGGCTCTACCACCTCTGCGGTCTCATGTAGGCACTTCCTCAAATGTGACACATGGAATACGTCATGTACACCACTAAGTCTCTTAGGCAAATCCACTCTATATGCCATCTGTCCAATCCTTTCCTTAATAGGAAACGGTCCTACAAACCTTGGTGCTAACTTTCCAACAGACCCAAAGCGAACAACATTCCGTAATGGAGATACTTTAACAAAGACCATGTCCCCAACATCAAACTCAAGATCCATCCTCCTCTTATCCGCGTAAGATTTCTGTCTGTCTTGCGCCGCTTTCATCCTTCTTCGAATCAAATCAATCTTTTCTGAAGTCTCTCTAACCATATCAGGCCCAAGCAAGATCTTATCCGTAGATTCCCACCAACATGTAGGTGATTGACAAGGCCTTCCATAAAGAGCTTCGAAAGGAGCCATGCCAATACTAGACGCAAAGCTGTTATTATACGCGAACTCCACCATTGGAAGATGTTGTTCCCATGTACCTCCAAATCTAAGATACATAGCCTCAAAAGGTCTTCTAGAACACGATTCACCCTCTCGGTCTGGCCGTCCGTCTGAGGATGATATGCGGTGCTCAAACACAACTGAGTCCCAACTGCCTCTTGCAAAATCTTCCAAAACTCGCTAGTGAAGATAGGATCTCGATCGCTCACTATGCTAGAAGGTACACCATGCAATCGAAAAATCTCTCGAAGGTAAACTGAAGCTAGCCATGGAGCAGTCCTCTTACTCTTCACGGGTATAAAATGGGCGCTCTTAGTAAGTCTGTCTACCACAACCCAAATTCCCGTATTACCCTTCCTCGATCTCGGTAACCCATCAATAAAATCCAGCGAGACGCTATCCCACTTCCATTGCGGAACTTCCAATGGGTGAAGCAACCCACCGGGTTTCTTTTGCTCCGCATTCACTTGTTGGCACACCAAGCATCTAGCGACATACTCGGCCACATCTTTCTTCATACCGGCCCAAAAGAAAACTCGCTTCATGTCTTGGTACATCTTGTCCCCACCGGGATGAATGGTCATCTTCGAACGATGTGCATCATCAAGTATAGCCTTCCTCAAACCCTCATCTTGCGGTACACAAAGTCTACCGTCTCTACGCAACCACCCCTTATCATCTAGGGTGTACCTACTCAAATGGCTGGACGACTCCCCCCTTATGTGCTTCTCTACTAACTCAACCAACTGTGGGTCGTCCCGCTGTGCCTCGCCAATCCGTCCAAAAAGAGTAGGTCTGACCTCTAAGGATGCTAGCAAACCGGGTACAAAGTCAACAGAAGGTCTGAAATCAAACATCGAGATAAACTCCAAGCTTCGTCGTTCCACGAACAATGGACTCAAGGACAACCTTTTTCTGCTTAAGGCGTCCGCCACCACGTTACCCTTGCCAGGGGTATATGCTATCTCGAAATCATAGGATGTTAAGAACTCCATCCACCTTTGCTGTCTTAAGTTCAAATCCTTCTGAGAAAACAAGTACTTCAAAGAATTGTGGTCAGTGAACAATTCGAACCTCTCGCCAAGAAGATAATGGCGCCAAGACTTAAGCGCAAAAACAATAGCGGCCAACTCTAGATCATGTGTAGGGTAATTTTTCTCATGCGCTCTCAACTACCTTCCCCCATAGGCTATTGCCCTTCCCTCTTGCATTAAGACTGCGCCTAGTCCTGTCCCACAAGCACCGGTATAGACAACAAATGGCTTACTCCCATCTGGCAACACTAAGACTGGAGCTGTGGTTAAAGCTCTCTTTAACCGTTGGAACGCATCATCACAATCTACGTCCCATGTGAAGACTAGATTCTTCTTTGTCAAGCGAGTTAATGGGGCTGATATCTTCGCGAAGTCCTTGATAAACTTCCTATAGTAGCCAGCCAACCCCAAGAAACTCCTCACCTCGGTAGCATTCTTCGGAACCTTCCAATCTTGGATGGACACTAACTTCGCGGGATCCACAGCTATCCCTTCCCTAGAGACCACGTGCCCTAAGAACTGCACTTCCTTCCTCCAGAAGTGACATTTAGAGAATTTAGCCTTAAGGCTATGCGCTCGAAGAGTCTCTAACACTTCCCTAAGATGTAGGGCATGCTCTTCTTCACTCTTAGAAAAGATTAAGATATCATCCACAAAGACCACCACGAACTTATTAAGGTACTCCCTGAACACCCTACTCATCAAATCAACAAAGTATGCAGGGGCATTCGTCAAACCAAATGGCATCACAAGCCACTCATAGAAACCATCCGGAGTCCTAAAGGCAGTCTTCTCTATACTATCCTCAGCCACTCTCAACTGATGAAACTCCGTGGCTAAGTCCAACTGCGAAAACACTGAGGCGCCAAACAATTGATCAAAAAGATCATCAATCCTCGGCAATGGGTGTCTATTCTTCTTTGTAAGCTTGTTGAGTTCTCTATAGTCTACAAAAAGTCTGAGGGACCCATCCGCCTTAGTGGCAAAAACCACAGGAGCACCCCAATTGGGTTTGAAACAACCAAGGGATCATCTACTAGACTGGTGTCTAAGTGCAGTGACTCAACTAATGATGATGAAATAAACGAATGCGATGCGCCCGAGTCAAACAAAGTACGGACAGGATGATCAAACAGAAAAACCAGACTTTCAACGGAAATAGTTCTACCTCTTTCCTGAATTGGTGGAACCGCGAGAGCCTAAACTTGCCCCCTTGCCTGACCTGGTGCCATAAGAGCTTGCACCTGTCCTCCTGAGGTAGATCCCGTCCTCTGCCCTTTCTTAGGGCAGTCCTTCACTAGATGCCCTGCTTCGCCACAGTGGAAGCAGCTAGTCTTCTTCTTCTTCCGACAGTCTTTGCTTAGGTGGCCTGGTGTCCCACAATTGAAGCACTTCTTCTTTCCCTTGCCACCGTTGCCTTTCCCACCCTTGTTTTGTTGTTGCTGTTGAGGTCTCTTCTGATCTCCTTTCTTCTCGGGTGCCTTATTAGCATTGGGACCCTTCTCTTCCTCATGCATGAGTGCCATATCTACTAGCTTCTCAAAGGTGGCCCCCATAGGGATGTGGGTCATAGCCAACCCATGCATCGGTTCATTCAAGCCCTTAACGAACCTCAAAGCCTTCTTCTTCGGTGTATTCACCATATCTATGCCAAACCTTGCTAACTGATTAAACTTGTTGACACATTCCTTCACTGATAGGTTTCCTTGCTTTAGATTCAAGAACCTTTCCATATACAGATTTTCTTCCGCCCTTGAGAGAAACTTTGCCATAAACCTTTGTCTGAAATCCGCCCAAGAGTCAACTAGGCGTTCTCCATTAGTGACCTCCCACCAGAACGATGCCTCTCCCTTCATTAACCAAGCAGCTAACTTGACTTTCTTTCCTTCTTCCATCTCAAAGATGTCTATCAACTCTTCCGTCTCTTTAAGCCAATCCCTAGCTTCCACAAAAGTTTCTGATCCTTGAAAAGGTTTCCCTCCCATAGCCTTAAATTCCTTGCAAGTCTTAGCAAAAGTGTCCGCGCGAGGAGGAGGAGGGGGAGGAAGATCGGGTGCAACTGGTGGTGGAGGAACATTTGCTGGACCCGCAGCGGTGGCCCTAGCCTCCATCAATCTCCTATACCATATTGGTATCGCTACACCCTCCGGAAAGTTGAGATCTTCAGCCATGCTGAAACGAAAAAGGAAAGATTCAAAACGGAGAATTCGAAAGATAAAGATATGGCTATTGGGGATTATGCTTTTCTTTCAAAAACTTTTCTCTTGAAAGACATGTTTTTGAAAATACTTCTTCCAAAAATGTTTTTAGAAAAATAGTTCTTCTAAAAAAAATTATCTGTTCTGGTAACCTTCAGCTCTGATACCACGTGTAACACCCCACACCCGCTATGGTCACTCACTAAGGGAATGCCATAGCTTCGGTGGAGTATTTTGAGTGAATATAGAACAGAAAAATTACAACAAGACAGATATAAGTAATACTTGAAAATTTAAAACATCATTTCATTGCAGCGGAGAGTAAAACATGTTTGGTTTCATCACAAAACCATAAACAAGAGTCAAGTACATAATATCCATCCTGATAAAACAAAAGTACATAATCCCTCTACATAACCAATAGCCATAAAAGAAAAGAAAAGATAAGGTGAGCTTTACATCAACGGTCCAAGCTCCAAAAGACAGATAAAGCGATCTGATCAAAGCCCACTAGTACTAGGCCCAACCTGAGGACCTAAGGGGGAAAACGATAAAAACAATGGGGTCAGACATAAGTCTGAGTGAGCCCTATAACTTTAACAATACAATCATTAAAGTAATTAGGGTATGATATAAACTTGGTACGGTGATGACTGGGGATAAATGACTACACTAAGCAGCCAACTAGACATAGGATGAACTAAGATAACGGTAAAGACGCATCTACCCACCCAGGGTAATTACTAACTGCACCACACCATTCATTCCTACTTAAAGGTTGATCCCACCCAAGGACTTAGAAAATTTAACTAGTAGTTTCGTGTACCCCTAGCTGACCGCATAGGTGTCGTCTGCCCCTATCTCCATTAGGTGTACCCACTACTCCCCAAGCGATCGGCTCCCTAACGTAGATACCCGTGTTGGCCCCAAAGTGGGGTGTATCACTCCCCAAAGTGGCAACCCGATACAACTTAAGAGTGCACGGCTTATACCTACACGATGCAACAACGTCTTACCTACCAGCCCGGGCCCACACACGCATATGAAACCCGTTGGACTTGCGTTGCCACCGCTAACCCGTTTTTGGCCTCTTATAGTCAAGCCCAGTATGCGTGTCCCATCCTCGACTTGGGTCGAGCCCACAAAGATACGTTTTGGGTTACTGGTTGAAATGGGCACCCACAAGCTACCCACCTAAGCTTGTCCCTTTTCTAGTGCATCCCACTTAACCCTTTAATCATGTTTAATTACATGTTTCCACTTGGTTAAGTATTCTAATCGTATTTTCTATTGCCACCCAAGGCAACCCACTAGATTTCCACATGCCACCCAAGGCACTTGATTTCCACATGCCACCCAAGGCACCCACTTAACCCCTCATGCCCCACTACATGCTTATCTGGTTAAGGGTTTCTTAATTGATTAAGACCGTAACCTTTGCAAAGACCTCTCACATTAGACTATCTTTTATGGCAGTTGGATTTGCCGGTCGGGTCCGGGCAGACTTACGCCATAACCGAGTCTAACCTCGTGTCTTTACACTTGTCACGTATTTAGTTTATGCCTAAGACCTCTCACATTGGGCCAATCATTTGTAGCCGCTGGATTTGCCGGTCGGGTCCGGGCAGTCTTATGCTACAAAAGGGTCCAACCTCGTGTCTTAGTCGATTAATTACACCTAATTAATCACCCCCATATTTTGAATTAATTTTCCCTAATTAATTCCAATTTAATGATGTACATAATTGACTCAATTATGTCCATCCACTTATGGTATGCCACATCATACCAATTTCACCACAATCTTGTTAACATGAATATTAACCTCATCGTTCCCCACGTGATACGCTAACATGACATACTTAAAAGGGAAGATTCATCACAAATACAATGGGTTCTACTTAGCATAACATTAGCATCAACATGGGTTTTAAAGGTGTCAACTTGCATATATGACCATGGCATCAAACCCAACTAGCATAAATAATCAACCCAAACTTGCATGAATCGCATATGTCATAAAGAGGGTAACTTGCATAGATGTTCATGTCATAGACCTATCATAAAGGGATAAACTTGCATACATGTCATAGGTCTAAAAAGGGATGAACTTGCATATGTTACTCATATCATAAAAAGGGGTAAACATGCATATGTATGCATGACATACAAAGGGGTAAACTTGCATATGTATGCATATCATAAAAAGGTGTAAACTTGCACATGTTACTTGCATATAATCAAACACCAAACTTGCATAACATGTCATATATGAACTTGCATATAATCAAACACCAAACTTGCATAACATGTCATATATGAACTTGCATATAATCAAACACCAAACTTGCATAACATGTCATATATGAACTTGCATATAATCAAACACCAAACTTGCATAACATGGGGTCATAATGGATCAATGTTTGTCATAGTGATTTGCATAACTAGCATCATGAACACGTAGCATAAAACTTGCATAACTAGCATCATGAACATATAGCATAAAACTTGCATAACTAGCATCATGAACATATAGCATAAAACTTGCATAACTAGCATCATGAACACATAGCATATGATAACATTACTTGCATTGATCCACATACATAACCATAACCTCATTATATCCTATCATAATTAGTTTAGCAATTGCTTGCTAAAGGCATAGAAACTCACAACTTGTTGATTAGCACTCCTATGAAGAAGATTAAGTTGCTAGAGTTGATTAGAAGTTGATTTGAGAAGCTATCTTCCCCTTTAATTTGTGGAGGCTTCTTCTAAGTTGCATTTTGACGGCATGACGACGTTGTATCCAATTTTAGTATGAATTAGGGTAGTCTTAGGGTGTATTTATAGATTAGTTAAGTGTTTTAGGCCATTAGATTAACCCTAAATCAGATTAGAGCCGTCAGATCTCGTCACTAGCCACCAAAACACAGCCCAGATCCCAAATCAGTGCACCTAGGTCACCTGGGCTCGACCAGGGAGGTCGACCCCCAGGTCGACACTAGGGTCGACATCCATGTCGACCTGGTGGGCAGGTTGACCCCCAGGTCGACCTGGTCTGGGCGGGAATTTTCCCGCCTAGCCCATATTCTGCATTTTTGAAATCTGTTTCGTTTTCTGATTTTTCGTGAAACTTCTAAAGGCTATATCTCAGTCATACGGACTCCGATTCACGAAATTTCGGACTCTATTTCGCGTATTTTTCCAAGACGAACGCAACCGCGAAACCCGTTTCTCTTAATTCTCACGTCTGAGATTAATTATTCATTAATTTATGAACATCACTGTTGTTAGAAATACGGGGTGTTACAACAATGTTCAATATATGAATTGAAATAACTATAAACATGATTCTACTGGAAAAATCAAATTATGTATAATTAAATTAATTACCGGCATATCTCAGCAGCTGCAATACATGCAACAAATATCAGAATTGGAATCTCACCATTTGGCAAGAAACATTTCCTGTCCCCTTGACATGCTGCAGATTACAGACACATGGTTGTAATTAATCTCTGCAATAAGCTAAACTTTTGGTCCGATATCAGTTCTTTACAAGTTGTGTAGCAGAAACTTTGCACAATGTTAACTGTTTATCTAACAAAACCTATACTGGTAAACTTGAAACAAAAATGTCCACACACACACACACATAGCATACGCACTATCCAAATGAAGTTATTTCAAAAACAGAAAAATAGCCTCTGCACCTTTTATTATCATGTTATTGTTTATGTAACACACTATTCACAAAATGTGTAATTAGTTTTCACTCATGAAATAAAATACACTACATATGATAACACATTATTTCCAAATATAAATTTGAACATGGTTCAACGTAACTGGTGTGCACGGCACGGGTTCGCCTTGGTATACTTCATGTGATTTTCTTTATCTCAGAACACTGACATTTTTTTTATCAATTTAGTTACTAATAAATGGACTACGTATAAATAAGGAACTAAACAAAACTGTACTAAAAAGGATTACAGTTATAAAATATGTTACTTACCAAAACTGAAAAAATGAGTAAAGAAATAAGTAAAGAAAAATGCGTTTATAAACAATAGAATAAGTACCTGTATAGATAAAAAAAATTGAATACAGCACAAAACATTGTATATTTATTAATTGGTAGAACTAAACTTAAAACCAAAGCCCTGCCATACCTGACAACTTTGCAACATATCCAAATGATGTTATTTCAAATACCTGGCAAACTTTGCAAGCTGTCCAAATGAAGTTATTTCAAAAACTTGAAACTTGTAATACATGGTAAAAAAAACTCAATGATTGAAATTCACACACACGTACGCATACCACATATACTGTCATTCATTAACAAGCGATATTATGTACCATTCACAATGAATATAGTCCACACTATTTATACAAGAAGATATATGTATAACTAATAAAATGGCTTTTTAATAAATGACAATGCAAATTTCTGTTTGTCCTAATTCTGAATATGCTCTCAGACTACAAATAACAATAGAGTGTAGACGAATCGTTATTTAATGTACAGATATCCTATGATATGGATAACAGTAACATGTCATTCATTTATTACTTATGGAATCATATAATTTATTATTAATTTTCAATCCATAATTCAACACTTCTAACAAACAAATAACTAGACTATGAGATTATTTCTGCATATTCTCACTTCTACATATACCAAAAACACCAAGCCCCATTAGAAATTTTCTTTTGCTTCGAACCAACAATTAGTTTGTCTCCAAATCAGCTCCTAGGGCATCTCCAGTGGATTCAGGGCTGAATATTCAGCCCTGAATCGGGGAGTAGGCGCCAGTGGTCTGACGCCTACATTACAGGCGCCAAATCATGGCGCCTGTATTACAGACGCTAGAATTCTGGCGCCTGTAATGTAGGCGCCAGAATCCTGGCGCCTGTAATACAGGCGCTAGGATTCTGGCGCATTTAAACCCCCCTCCGCCATTTTTTCCCCTCATTTTTTCACTCAAGCTTCTCTTTTTAATTTTGTTTTTAATAGAAAATTGAAGTGATATGCCGCCACGATCTAATAAAGTTGGAAGAAGAGTTCGACGTAAGCCCTCTGATGAGCAAGCAGGTCCAGTACACATACCTCCGGCTCTTGGAGTATCAGCAGATGAGCTTCGTGTCTTTCACGATCTTCCAGAGGGTTATCAGCATAGAGCTGATACTGCATTTGACTCGATACCGGTATAACTTTAACGTTAATTATTTATAGTATTGCGCATTTAATATGTTCGTACGAGCCTAATAACTGTTAGTGAATTGGAAAACATTCCTTATTTCATTATATATAGGATCATCACATTCATTGTCGAGGTAGTTGGGCGAAGTGCATTCTTAAATTTTATGACAAACTCCCCCTTCTATTAAAGATAGGTTGCATCGAAGTCCTTTTGGACAGTTTTTATCGATTAGGCCGATTCAGTCGTTGGACAGAACTCTATTAGAGGCACTATGCGAGAGGTGGTGGCCAACCACACATACATTTCATTTTTCTCACTTTGAGCTTGGTATCACACCTCTCGATTTCTATATGTTAACTCGTATTGAGATTGGTCATATTGATCGGAGATCAGTTTCTTTTGATGACTTGTACGAGTCGGTTCGGTTGTATTCCGTCTTCTTACCCCCATTTGGATGAGTCTCACGTTAGTAGTGGTGCGGTTACTTTGACTTACCTCCAGCAGTACATCAGTGCTAATTCCTGTCGACCAGAGCTTGTGGATGGGGTGACTAGGGCATTTCTATTGTACTTGTTTGGTTCGAAATTTATTTCGAACCAAAGAAGTACCATTCGCTTGGGGTATCTAGCTTCACTTACTATGTTGGATCAGCTTGATAAGATAGATTGGGCATAGCTATACTAGGTAATTTGTACTCTGCATTAGATTCATATGTGTTGGGAGAAATTAGAGAGATGCAGGCTTTGTGGTATATTTTGCCATTTTGGTACTATGAGTATACGGCCAACATGCATCGACGCATGGTAGAGATGGCGAGTCAAGTTGGTGAGCAGTTCTTTCCGCGGATGAGACGGTGGGAGGCTATTCATTATGTACCTTGTGCCCCAGTGGGTGTACGTCATGAGTTGATGGAGGCTAGGATACAGCTGGACATGCGTAGCCGGGGAAATTTGATACGCACTCCTTGGGCCTCACATTTGGCTCATCCGACAGATGCAGGCATTATTACCGACGCCCACCCGATGACGGTTGCATATACACTATCTATTCGTCGGGTGGCTTTACTTACCCCCACTTTTTTGCCCATGTGGTATTTGGGCGAGAGATGTGCGTATCAGACTAGCAGTGATACGCGTATACCCGGAGATCCTTTACCTTGCGAGGACATGTTTGGTAGATATCGGTTGATTGGATCAGAGTACATACAGGCACTACGGCAGGCTGGTTGGGTTGATATTGGCCCTTTCTTCATTTTTGGGGATTACGATTCCTATTGGCATCGAGTTGCTCCACGTAGAATTCTATGTCCGGATTATGCTCGGGGGATCAACTCTGATCATTTAGGACCTCATATGGGAGCCGGTAGGGTTCAGATACCGCAGGTTTCATTTTTCCCTACTCCGTCACAGTTTTCACAGCCTCCGATGCAGATAGAGCCAGATTGTATGTTTAGAGCATACGACATTTCGGGTACCGTTATTGAGCAGCCGATAGTGATTCTAGATGACCCCGATTATCCAGGTGTACCCTCAGTCGGACTATACCCTCCATACCAGGTATGGTTATTACATAGTTAAAGTTACGTATAGTTATTATAAATAGTTCTCTTTAAACGAATTCATACAAGTAATTCACGTCATATATCTCTGTAGTACGCACATTTGTTGGATCAGTCTAGAGTCACCCTTGCCGTTTACCGTGAGATGACTCTTTCGCATACTCAGATGCTGCATCAGTAGTACCGTAGTCATACAGAGATGTTGGAGTATCAGATCGATGAGTTATCAGAGATGCTTAGGGCTCAGGGGCCATTTGCACACTCTGGTCCGAGTTGGTCTTTGACTAGAGATTTTGATAAGGCAACTAATCTTGATGATTTGCCGACCCATTATGCCGATCAGGACGACGATGCGGACGATGACGATGATGTTGATGTTGATGATGACGGTGTTGATGATGAGGATGATGTAGACGACGACGTCGATGACGATGTTGGTGATGATGATAGAGATGACGATGGTAGCGACGATGATGGAGGTGTTGCTTTTTAGTCGTGTAGTGATGCTGATGGGGTTTTTTTATATGGTTTCATGTATCTTGTTGATGTACTTATGTAGTGTATTGTAGTATTGCATTGTACTTGTTCTGATGATTAGTTGACTATTGTAGTAAGTCCATGTGTTTTACCGATGTTGTATTTGTGGACTTTGGTTTGGTGATGGAGTTTTTTATATGGTTTCTATATCTTCGCTTACTACGGTATTTGTGGACTTTGGTTTAGTGATGGAGTTTGTTATATGGTTTCTATATCTTTGCTTATGAGAATCATATGTTGCTCGATTTGTTTTAAATAGGTTTTCGTCTTCAATTGTCTCGATAATCTTTGTGTATCGATCACAAGAATCTGCAAAATGATGATTAGCCATTTGTAGTTCAACTGATGTTCGTCTAGTCGGCCGAGAACGATGGTTGTTGTGTAGCCTCGTGATCAATTCCCATCTTTCTTCATATGTTAAACCCCCTCCACTCTGCATTAGTTTCCATTCTCTTTTATCAACGTCAATATAGGCATTGACGAGGGCTAGCAAATCCTTGGATGAAAATGGGGGACGTGTAGATGTCGATGCTTGACCACAATTACGAGGTCACCTTACTAGAGCTGGACGCGTTACTGGAGCTGGACGCGTTTCTGGAGCTGGACGCGGAGCTAGAAGCACCCGATGCTGGACCTGCAAAGGAACTTTGTCAATTTGCGTATCAGGAACTAATCCAGCTTCATTCTCGTTGACTTGACTTCGTTCATACTCATCAAATAAGCTGTCCATTTGTTCATCACTTATTTCCCAATCGGCCATAGAAAGGAACGTTGTTGTTTGAAGAGATAAAGGTTATAGAGGTATATTCATCCAGTCACATGTGTATATTCATCCAGTCACATGTGTACAGTGGAGGATATGACCAAACATTATAGATGAATACGACCATATCATCCATGGCTTCAGTCCCACATGGCTACAGTTCACGAATATGGCTACAGTTCACAAATATGACCATTCACACGACAACCATTATTTATGACCATTCATAACATGGCTACAGTCTCACCATGTACACTGTACACTGACACACTAACATGGAGCATACAAATAATTCATCATGGCTACAGTCACATGGGATTGGAAAAGTGATTGATTAGTCCCAACGCTTTCATGGTATACATATACTGGTCGGACAGTAAGGTTCACAACCACATTTCAAACTCCACATTTTACATTCACAACTTATAACTTTCAAAATAATGTCTGGTCATTTACTGAAAGAAATAATGTTATGCGATAGCGACTCTGAAAACGAAGCGTACGCTTCAGCTCAACAGCAAGAAGAAGAGGAACTAATACAAATCTACCATGAAGCGTACGGATCCACTAGCGGACAACACGGTGGCTCAACAGTGGGTCGAAGATACTTTCACCGGGATCATGCGGCATTTCATAAAACACTAATAAAAGATTATTTTGCTTCAGATCCAACTTACGGCCCATCCATTTTCCGCAGACGATTTAGAATGAGTCGACCTTTATTTGTAAGAATTCTTAAAAGTATTCAGTTGAATAATAAATACTTCGTTTTTAAGCAGGACACTGCAAAAAAACAAGGATTGAGTGGGCATCAAAAGATGACCGCAGCTTTGAAGATGTTAGCGTACGGCACGCCCGCCGACGCTCTAGATGACGCTTATCGTATTGCTGAGTGTACCGCATTGGAAAATCTAGATCATTTCTGTCAATCAGTGGTGGACATTTATGGGGATGAATACCTCCGTACTCCGAACGAAGCAGACGTTGCTAGATTGCGTGAAATGCACGAAAATCGCGGCTGGCCTAGGATGTTAGGGAGTCTAGATTGTATGCATTGGGAGTGGAAGAACTGTCCTAAAGATTTCCATGGAGCATACAATGGTAAAGAAAAAAACCAACAATCATATTAGAAGCTGTTGCATCTCATGATCTGTGGATATGGCATGCGTTTTTTGGAATGCCTGGTTCACTTAACGACCTCAATGTTATTGAGCGATCACATTTGTTTAGCGTTTTGGCGCAGGGTAAATCAACTCATGTATCGTTTACAATTGGGCACAACACATACGAGCACGGTTACTATTTAGGAGATGGAATTTATCCTAAATGGAGCACGATTGTGAAGAGATTTTCAAATCCACTAACTCCGAAACAGAAAAAATTTGCTAGTATGCAGGAGGGGCAAAGGAAAGATGTTGAGCGAGCTTTTGGGGTTCTTCAATCGAGATTCGCAATGGTTAGTAATCCTTGTAGGTTATGGAAGCGGTCGAAAATGTCTAAAATTATGTTCTGTTGTATCATTCTGCATAACATGATAATTGAAGATGAACGCGAGATGGTTTACCCAGATTACGAGTACGAAGGATTTAGACAACCCCCTCAGATATTCCGAATTTCCGATGAACCAATTCATGGACAGTACGATATGTTTAACGCCGATAAACATGAAATATATCGTAATGCGGCACTTCACAATCGACTTCAAAAAGATCTAATGGATCACATTAGGAACTCTTATGGCAATCAATAGATTAAATTTCATAAGCTTTGTTTTATTAAGTTTATTTGCTTTGTAATCTGTACAATTTATGTTATGTAGTATGTTGAATTGTTTTGATGTGGTACTTATTAGTTGATACATATATACGGACATAAACAAAATAGAATATCACTACTTAATTCATACTATAAAACGCTACTTAATTCGATACAATAAAGGTTGTGCATGACTTCATAAGTCAAATACAGTATAAATGGGAATACACCACTACCTAAACTAAATTACATACGTCTTGATCCGGCCCGACTATCAACAATACGCTGTTTGTAATCCATCCAGTACTGCTTAGATAGTGGATCCATTCCCGTAACATCCTTTTCCATTACCATACTCTCTTGTTGTTCGCGCTCCAACTCGAACCTACCCCGTTCAATCTCGGTCAACTGTTTTAATATCTCCAGTTTTTCTGAACTATTTCGTAGACGATCTTCATTTTCTTTCGCATGTTTCTCGTACATCTTCGCCAAACGAGAATCAAGCTGGGTTTGAACAGCATTTTTCCTTTTCGCAGCATGTTGACCCATTGGTCTAGCATCTTCATCAATTTGGGGGTTTTCTTCTGCACCCTCGTTAGAATCGTGTTGTGAAGAATCTCCTGGACTTGAAGTATACGAATTTCGGTTTGTCTTTTTCTTCTCTTTACCCTTTGATTGAACATCTCTTAAGCTCTTCGCATTACAAGAACTCCATTTGGGATTACTAACGAGTACGTCATAACAATTAGCAAACTGGTAGTAATGAGGTTTTTTTATACCATTTTCTCTTGGAAATAATTTCAAGAATTGATCGTTCGCCATTCGCTTCTGAAAATGATAATGTAATAACTGTTTATATACATTCATGCTATAGAAATGGAAAAATTATTCAACCAAATTATGGTTTTCAAGATTATTACCAGTTCGGCTTCGCCTCCCATTCCACTGGGGTTCGCAGTTCGGATTTTGTGAACTTGAGACTTGAATAATCGGGTTTGTCGATTAATCTTTCCAAATCGACCAGTAAGTGCAGAGATTGATCTCGTCTTGGATACGTGTTTCTTGTTGTACGCAGCCATAACTTTACCCCTGAATATCTCACTGCTTTGGTCATTTCCCTTCGCCGAGTCGTTAGAAAAGTGGCAGTATATATAGCAGAGATCTTTATCTTCGTCTGCAGTCCAAGGAGCAGATGAATGAAATTATCTTCGTCTACAGTCCAAGGAGCAGATGAATGAAACGATATCGGAGGAGCAGAATGTGGGATAAAATCCTCAACTGGTTGAGAATCGATATCCCAAGTATTTGAATTCATCGCTTCGTTGTACGAGTTGAATGGAAATGACATAGCTTGCTGCTTACGATTAAGGGTGGAAGTAAATAAATTTGTGTGTCTTTCAAAGTGATATTCATACATGAATATATAGAAGAAATATGACCGTTTATAGCCGTTGTGGTTTAAAATATGACCGTTTATAGCTGTTGTAATCCGAAAAAACGACCGTTGGAGGGGTAATACGGTCAGGACAGGGGTTGGGAAGGGGGTGGGATCCTGGCGCCTGTAGTACAGGCGCCAGGATCCTGGCGCCTACATTGTAGGCGCCAGAAGCTGGCGCCTACAATAAAGGCGCCAGGATCCTAGCGCCTGTACTACAGGCGCCAGGATCCGATTCAGGATCCTGAACTGGATCCTGAATCGGGGCCTTCATATTCAGCCGTAATTGCACCACTGGTTGCAATTACCTTAATATTACGGGCTGAATACTCACCACTGGAGTTGCTCTAAGTCATCAAACTGAATATCAATTCAAAATACTGAGTGTTAAGTTATCATATTAGCAAGCAACAAAAATCAGAGGTTCTTCCTGTTTCCAACATCCAGACTATAATATACTAGTATCATAAAAAGTCTGCTTGCCAAATCTCCATGCTCCCGTTCAATAAAAAAATTATTCTGATCCAAACTCATTACGTTTAACCATACGAAACAGAGAAAAATAGGGGATAGGATACATTAAATGCAGAGGATAAGAGGGGATAAAACTTTTATACCAATAAATCTTTAGTAGAATTACATGCACCAGCCACTTATACTTACAATTGTTGTTAAATAGTTTATAAAGAGTTTCAGAACCAAAATTTTATTACAAGATAGGAAGCACGAAAGAGCATCGTATCATGATAACTCCTAAGAAGATGAATTAGTAGTAAATGCCGACTAAGAGAGAATTTACGGGTATATACCAATTTGATATCAACATTTTCGACAGGACAATACTAATTAAAAGAAAATTCACACAATAGATAGTAAATTTTAAGACAGATTTAAATCTAAATTTAACAGTAAAGAAAAGAACGAATCGACAATCAAATTATATTTTATCCAGAAAAAGAATCAAGCATACCTTAGAGTGAAACTAATGCCATCAAAATTCGAACCTCCAGATACTAGCAAGGTACATCCTTTTATGCTCGAAATCGAAATTGAAATCTAAGCCAAAGTTGTTGGCTGGCATCGAGAATGAGATGTACTTGGCAATAATTGACAGATGGAGAATTTGAGAGAAGAGTCGGATGATTATCCGTAGATCAACGGGAGGAAATCAACATTTTTTTTCTTCTTCTTCCTCGATGGGTCTGAGTGAAAAGGAAAAGGCGGCTGTAGAATGGTGCGATGGATGGTGGTTAGATTTAGGGCTGTTATGGCAACGGCAATCGCTGCCAATACATGAGAATCATTACCAAACCAGTAGTACTGGCAAGTAAAAAATAGCTACCGATAATTTACCGTTGTTAACAATGGTAAAATATTCATTGGTATACCGATAAACTGGTATACCGTTGGCTGATAATGGGAAATTTACCAGTACAACAAACATTCAAATTTTGTTGCACTATAATTTAAAAAAAAGCAATTATTTTGTTTTTTTATTATTACTCTATGATATTTATATTAGGGAAAGTCTAAAAGAACACAAATGTGGACACAAAATTAAACACATAAAATCTGAACCATTGGATCTACCCATGAGTTACACCTCACACATAAAGACAAACAAATCTTGTGGTCCAGATTTTGTGTACATAAATTTATGTGTAATTTTGTGCCTCAATAGCCGCTCCCTTTATATTACTATTACAACATGTTTTAGTTGACATCTAAGTATTTCTTAATCCATCACAGCTTATTTACAATAATATGAGATAATAACATTTATAATCTCAAACTTTGAGCCTAATAAAACCTTTAAAAGAATCATCATCATAAATAATACCACAAAATCTTCTTAAAAACCATGACGTATCGTTAAAAGTGTCTATGGTTAATGTTTGATCTAATAGTGAAAAATAAATTTATGTGATTGGTACATTTACCGTTACCACTGGTTTTGACTTTTCTTTACTGTTATATTTACCGTTAATAATGGTAAATTTACCGTTACCATACCGATAACATTCGTAAACCAAAGTGGCTCAATTTTTTTTACCAATTATTTGGTATTGGTATGGTACTAGTAAATTTACCATTACCGTAACAGTCCTAGTTAGATTTAAGGTTTGGTAGAATGACGGACACGATATTAATGGGTCCTAAAATCTAATGGTTGAAAAAAAAAGGTTTTATGATTTATAATTTAATTTATATTTGTATAAAGTTTAAGAGTTATGTACAATCCAAAAATAAAAATGGATATTTAATTCCAAAATAGATAGTTTTCGATTATGGGTAATTCCATCTTTTATTGATTATCAAATACTGTAAATTTATTTCATGGAATTTAAACTTTAATTTTTTGAAATATAAAATATAATTATTAATTATCAATTAATAAATCATAAATATAATTTCTTAATTATTAAAATCTATGCAACAGTTAATTTTAGTTGTTGATTATTAACCTTAATTTTTAAGTATTCAATACTAAATATTTATTTATAATTATTAAAAATTGATCATTAAATTTTACTTCTTATCAATAAATCATTAATTATCAATAATTACTTATTACTTTTTAAATATAATGAATAATAATTATTAAATCACAATTATTATGTGTCTAATAGTAGTTACCAGCTTAGCCTTTCGTATAGTTATCGATCCCTAAAGTTTTATACAAAATGTAAATAAATTTCTTTATTATAGTAAACTCATATATATATAATAATTTCTATAGAAAAGTTATTTAAAAAATTAGTAAATAGTTGTTTATGCAATTCACTAATTACAACACATTAATTATTAATTTTGATTAATTATTAACTATTCATAATTAAAAAAATATTATTATTTATTAATTTTATTTTTTTATTTTTTAAATATTAGATATAATTATAATTACAAAATATTAAATGTTACTTAATATTATTAATTAGTAAATATTAAATATAATTACAAAATATTGTTATAATTATAAAATATTAATTATTATATATTACTGATTAATTATTAAATATTACTCGTTAATTAAATATTAAATGTTAGAAAATAATTATTAAATATTTATGATTAGTCATTTAATATTAAATATTAATTTATTTACTACAGAAGATTAATAAATATCAAGTATAATTTATTGGTTATTAATAATTAACTATGATAGACTATTAAAAAAAGTGCAATTATTGATAATTTATAACAAACAATAATTATAAAATATAGTTATTAGATTATAGATTATTAATAATTAACTGTAATAGATTAACAAATCATTAATTATAAACAATTCATTACTAAATAAATATTATTATTTATTAATATAATTTTTTTCAATTTTTGATGTAATTATAATTACAAAATATTAAACATTATTTAATATTACTAATTATTAAATACTAAATATAATTATAAAATATATTTATAATTTTAAAATATTAATTAACAAACATTACTTATTAATTATTAAATATTACTCATTAAGTAAATATTTAATGTTACAAATTAATTATTAAATGTTACAAGTTAATTATTAAATATATTTTTGTTACAGGAAAATATCCTGAAGGACAGGATGAACAATAAATTGTTCCATAAGGACAAGGGGGAATTTTTTTGTCCATAAGGACAAGTTTTAGTGTAAAGGGATGAATTCTAGTGGGCCCCTGAATTCCTCCCTTTACACTAAATTTTGTCCTTAAGGATAAAATTTTGCCCCCTTGTCCTTGTGGAAAAATTTATTGTTCCTTTTGTCCTTGAGGGTAAAAACCCCGTTTTGTTAATCGTTTAATATTAAAATTAATTCATTCACTAATTATTTCTCGAGATTAATCAATATCAAGTATAATTTATTAGTTATTAATAATTAACTATAACAGATTATTAAATAAAAACGTAATCACTGATAATCAGTAACTATAAATTATTTATTGATAATCAGTCATTATAGTTTATTACAAATAAATAGTTACATAGGTAAGTTGCTGTTTACGACTACTGATATGCATTTGCTTCAATTAAAATAATCTGCAGTTGCTTCGGTGTACTTGCTTCAGTTCCTTGTGAAACCGATGCAAATAACACGTTTTGCTTTATTGCATTTGTTTCGATTGTGCAATAACCGAAGCAAATGATATTATTTGCTTCGGATGTAAGCACAACTGAAGCAAATGATATTATTTGCTTCGGCACATTTGCTTCGGTTTTTGGCACAACTAAAGCAAATGATACTATTTGCATCGGTTGTGAGCACAACCGATGTAAATAACAACATTTGCTTCGGTGCATTTGCTTTGGTTGTTTACATAACTGAATCAACTGATACCATTTGCTTTGCTTGTCAACACAACGGAAGCAAATGACGCGATGCAATAGGTATATTTTGTACTAGTGTCTACATGTTCTTCAAGACAAATTCAATTTTCTTACAAGAATTATAGACTGCCTAATTTAGCAAGAAAAAAAATTCATGCTAAAATGCAATGCTAGCTTTTTATAACAATCCAATCCAGTCTTTTGTTATAAGAATAAGATTTGGAATAAAGAGGATAACATGATTCAATGTTAATAACATTTTTTTCATGTACCAAGAAATTAAAAAAGCATACCTATATCGTCACTTTTTACTTCCACATCCGAATCGTCCACGTCAACATTGCAAGGGATGATTCGGTTTTCCATGTCTCTTTTTGAACCTGCATGAAGCAGAAAAATAACATGAGCAACAATATTGAATTTAATATAAGATTATATAATATAAAAAAGTACAATACTTTATCCGACTACATCTAAAGTAGCAATATCTTCTAGAAGAAGATGCCCTTTTCTTCGATCTCTATCCATTGAAAATACAACAAAATTCAGAATATTTGTGAGATGCTCACTATACTTCACTGCCTATCATAAATTATTACCTAATAAAATAGTGTAGTACCCTAATTTAAATGTAATGAAAATAGTCGAATACAAATACATACGAAATTCCTAAGAAATCGTGAGGATGTGCCACTATATACTTCTCAAATATTTTTAGTTGTTCCTACAACATCTGAAAGGTCTCAAATTTGAGAAGTAAAAAATTTAGCAAACAATTATAGAAATCAAATCGTTCATATATTATGAACATTAGTGCCCATCCATGGTGATTTCCTCATTGAGAAAATAAAGATTATACTCAAATTCAACAATTAAGAAGTCAAAGAGCTTCTCAACTACTATTAATATTAATAAGCATATTTTGAAACATCTCCTACAAACCGCGCATGTGTGCACCCATTGTATAGGATCATTGTGAAACAAAGACTGCTCAATTCAAAAATCAAGCTCAACTAGGCAATCAAAGAGCCTCTCAACTTCTTTAACTTTTAACATAATTTTACCTAAGCTTCTTCATCAACATAGCTATGACAACTCAACAATCACTGACCCCGAATTATATCATATTAAATATGATTGCGTTTGAAAGTTCATAGTGTTATACATTTATCATAGTAGTTAAAAAAATAACAGGAATTCTAATAATTGATATTCAAGAAAAAAGTTGAAGAATCATTTCTGGAAAGTTTTCAAATTCGCAAAAGGCCAAAGAAATTTGTAACACCCCACACCCGCTAAGGTCACTCACTAAGGGAATGCCTTAACTTCGGTGGAGTATTTTAAGTGAATATAGAACAGAAAAATTACAACAAGACAGATATAAATAATACTTGAAATCTAAAACATCATTTCATTGCAGTAGAAGATAAACATGTTTGGTTACATATCAAAACCAACTAAAACAAGAGTCAAGTACTAACTATCCATCCTGATAAAAACATAAGTACATAATCCCACTACATAACTAATAGCCATAAAGAAAAGATAAGCTGAGCTTTACATCAACGGTCCAAGCTCCAAAAGATAGATAAGCAATCTGATCAAAGCCCACTAGTACTAGGCCCAACCAGAGGACCTGAGGGGGAAAAAGATAAAAACAACGGGGTCAGACATAAGTCTGAGTGAGCCCTATAACTTTAACAACACAATCATTAAAGTAATTAGGGTATGATATAAACTTGGTACGGTGATGACTGGGGATAAATGACTACACTAAGCAGCCAACTAGACATAGGATGAACTAAGATAACGGTAAAGACGCATCTACCCGCCCAAGGGTAATTACTAACTGCACCACACCAGTCATTCCTACTTAAAGGTTGATCCCACCCAAGGACTTAGAAAATTTAACTAGTAGTTTCGTGTACCCCTAGCTGACTACATAGGTACCGTCTGCCCCTATCTCCACTAGGTGTACCCACTACTCCCCAAGCGATCGGCTCCCTAACGTAGATACCCGTGCTGGCCCCACAGTGGGGTGTATCACTCCCCAAAGTGGCAACCCGATATAACCAACGGTGCACGGCTTATACCTACACGATGCAACAACGTCTTACCTACCAGCCCGGGTCCACACACGCATATGAAACCCATTAGACTTGCGTTGCCACCGCTAACCCGTTTTGGCCTCTTATAGTCAAGCCCAGTACGCGTGTCCCGTCCTCGACATGGGTCGAGCCCAATAAGATACATATGGGTTACTGGTTGAAATGGGCCCCCACAAGCTACCCACCTAAGCTTGTCCCTTTTTCTAGTGCATCCCACTTAACCCTTTAATCATGTTTAATTACATGTTTCCATTTGGTTAAGTATTCTAATCGTATTTTCTATTGCCACCCAAGGCAACCCACTAGATTTCCACATGCCACCCAAGGCACTTACTTGATTTCCACATGCCACCCAACCCACTTAACCCCTCATGCCCCACTACATGCTTATCTGGTTAAGTGTTTCTTAATTGATTAAGAACGTAACCTTTGTAGAGACCTCTCACATTAGACTGTCTTTTATGGCAGCTGGATTTGCTGGTCGGTTCCGGGCAGCCTTACGCCATAACAGAGTCTAACCTCGTGTCTTTACACTTGTCACGTATTTAGTTTATGCCTAAGACCTCTCACATTGGGCCAATCATTTGTAGCCGCTGGATTTGCCGGTCGGTTCCGGGCAGTCTTATGCTACAAAAGGGTCCAACCTCGTGTCTTAGTCGATTAATTACACCTAATTAATCACCCCCATAATTTGTATTAATTATCCCTAATTAATTACAAATTTAACGATGTACATAATTGACTCAATTATGTCCATCCACTTTATGGTATGCATAATCATACCAACTTCACACCATTTTATTAACATGAACATTAACCCCATCGTTCCCCACGTAATTCGCTAACATGACATACGAAGATTCATCACAAATACAATGGGTTCAACTTGCATAACATTAGCATCAACATGGGTTTTAAAGGTGTCAACATGCATATATGACCATAGCATCAAACCCAACTAGCATAAATAATCAACCCAACTTGCATGAATCACATATGTCATAAAGAGGGTAACTTGCATAAGTTACTTATGTCATACAAAGGGGTAAACTTGCATATATATGTGTGACATATAAAGGGGTTAACTTGCGTATGTATGCATCTCATACAAAGGTGTAAACTTACACATGTTACTTGCATATAATCAAACATCAAACTTGCATAACATGTCATATATGAACTTGCATATAATCAAACACCAAACTTGCATAACATGGTGTCATAATGGATCAATGTTTATCATAGTGATTTGCATAACTAGCATCATGAACTCATAGCATATGACTTGCATAACTTGCATAACATCATGAACACATAGCATATGACTTGCATAACTTGCATATCATCATGAACACATAGCATATGACTTGCATAACTTGCATAACATCATGAACACATAGCATATGACTTGCATAACTTGCATAACATCATGAACACATAGCATATGACTTGCATAACTTGCATAACATCATGAACACATAGCATATGATAACATAACTTGCATTGATCCACATACATAACCATAACTTCATTATATCCTATCATAATTAGTTTAGCAATTGCTTGCTAAAGGCATAGAAACTCACAACTTGTTGATTAGCACTCCTATGAAGAAGATTAAGTTGCCAGAGTTGATTTGAGAAGCTATCTTCTTCTACAATTTGATGGAGGCTCCTTCAAGTTGCATTTCGACGGCATAACGACGTTGTATCTATTTTTAGTATGGATTAGGGTAGTCTTAGGGTGTATTTATAGATTTAGGATGTAGTTTAGGCCCTTAGATTAACCCTAGATTAGGTTAGAGCCGTCAGATTTCGTCACAAGCCCCAAAACTCAGCCCAAACCCCTTCAGATTGCACCCAGGCCAAACTGGCCGACAGGGGGGGTCGACCCCTGGGTCGACACATGGGTCGACCCCTTGGGGGGGTCGATACCCATGTCGACCCTAGTGTCGACACCCTCTGTCTGGCGGGAATTTTCCAGCCTCTTCTGAAATTTGAATATTTTTAAATCTGTTTTGAATTTTCTGAAACTTCGGATGGCCATAACTAGGTCATACAGACTCCGATTTTCGAAAACTCGGACTCTATTTCGCGTATTTTTCCGAGACGAACGCAATGGAATAGCCCGTTTTCCCTGATTCAGATTTTAAAATTTAATTCTGCCCTGATTTATATTATAACAAGTTATTCAACATACGGGTTGTTACATTCTCCCCTACTTAAAGGATTTCGTCCCCGAAATCTCTAAGTCAAGAAGAACGTATCCTACCAACCAAACAACCATCTACTAAACCATCAAACACTGGCATCCATTGTCCTTAAAGTTTCTAATGCTGTATGAACATATGCAAAGAGTGTGTGTATATGTTCCCTGTCTAATGCAAAATCAGGCGGTCTACTGATTCAGTTGACCTCCTTAATGCAAACCATGATAGTGCCATGCATCCAATATGTATGCGAAAGAATCCTATCGACACATACTATTACTACATGTGTGCACAACCATACACCAAAATGCATCATCCATATGACAACACAACCATTATACATCCATTAATAAAGCTACCTACACACACAGTTATATGCAATATGCTATATGAAGTGACTGAGCCGATCTAGTGTCTAAAGTGTGTGTGTATGCATCCACAAGCAACCACTAGCAAACACTTGCATCCACACGCATCCATCAATCATAACATGTCTCAAACACATGTTTCAACCATAGGTTTACCCTATCTAAAGGTAAAAGGTACTAATGAGAGGACATACTAAAGATAAGATAAGTACTAGACAAACAATAAAGGAGAAGTTAAAAGACATACCCTCAAAAAGGAATGGGTACAATGAACGCATCTTCGCTTCTGTCTCCCAAGTAGCATTGCTCTCATCCTCTCCCCATTGCACTTTGACTAGTCGAACCTCTCTGTTTCTCAACTTCCTAATCTCTGACCCAAGGATGCGGGTAGGAGCTCGTCGAATCGTCGCATCACGCTCTACCTCCACTTCTCTAAGCAAGCTCGGCTCTACCACCTATGCGGTCTCATGTAGGCACTTCCTCAAATGTGACACATGGAATACGTCATGTACCCCACTAAGTCTCTCGGGTAAATCCACTCTATATGCCATCGGTCCAATCCTTTCCTTAATAGGAAACGGTCCTACAAACCTTGGTGCTAACTTCCCCACGGACCCAAAGCGAACAACATTCCGTAATGGAGATACTTTGACAAAGACCATATCCCCAATATCAAACTCCAGATCCGTCCTCCTCTTATCCGCGTAAGATTTCTGTCTTTCTTGCGTCGCTTTCATCCTTCTTCGAATCAAATCAATCTTTTCCGAAGTCTCTCTAACCATATCAGGCCCAAGCAAGATCTTATCCGTAGATTCCCACCAACATGTAGGTGATCGACAAGGCCTTCCATAAAAATCTTCGAAAGGAGCCATACCAATACTAGACTGAAAGTTGTTATTATACGCGAACTCCACCAATGGAAGATGCTCTTCCCATGTACCTCCAAAATCTAAGATACATAGCCTCAAAAGGTATTCTAGAACACGATTCTCCCTCTCAGTCTGGCCGTCCGTCTGAGGATGATATGCGGTGCTCAAACACAACTGAGTCCCTACCGCCTCTTGCAAACTCTTCCAAAACTCGCTAGTGAAGATAGGATCTCGATCGCTCACTATGCTAGTAGGTACACCATGCAACTGAACTATCTCTCGAAGGTAAACTGAAGCTAGCCATGGAGCAGTCCTCTTACTCTTCACGGGTATGAAATGGGCGCTCTTAGTAAGTCTGTCTACCACAACCCAAATTCCCGTATTACCCTTCCTTGATCTTGGTAACCCATCAATAAAATCCATCAAGACGCTATCCCACTTCCATTGCGGAACTTCCAATGGGTGAAGCAACCCACCAGGTTTCTTTTGCTCCTCTTTCACTTGTTGGCACACCAAGCATCTAGCGACATACTCGGCCACACCTTTCTTCATACCGGCCCAAAAGAAAACTCGCTTCATGTCTTGGTACATCTTGTCCCCACCAGGATGAATGGTCATCTTTGAACGATGCGCATCATCAAGTATAGCCTTCCTCAAACCCTCGTCTTGCGGTACACAAAGTCTACCGTCTCTACGCAAGCACCCCCTATCGTCTAGGTTGTACCTACTCAAATGGCTGGACGACTCCCCCCTTATGAGCCTCTCTACCTACTCAACCAACTGTGGGTCGTCCCGCTGTGCCTCGCCAATCTGTCCCAAAAGAGTAGGTCTGACCTCTAAGGATGCTAGCAAACCGGGTACAAAGTCAACGGAAGGTCTGAAATCAAACATCGAGATAAATTCCAAGCTTCGTCGTTCCACGAACAATGGACTCAAGGACAACCTTTCTCTGCTTAAGGCGTTTGCCACCACGTTACCCTTGCCAGGGGTATATGTTATCTCGAAATCATAGGATGCTAAGAACTCCATCCACCTTTGCTGTCTCAAGTTCAAATCCTTCTGAGAAAACAAGTACTTCAATGATTTGTGGTCTGTGAACAATTCGAATCTCTCGCCAAGAAGATAATGGCGCCAAGTCTTAAGCGCAAAAACAATAGCGGCCAACTCTAAATCATGGGTAAGGTAATTTTTCTCATGCTTTCTCAACTGCCTTCCCCTATAGGCTATTACCCTTCCCTCTTGCATTAAGACTGCGCCCAGTCCTGTCCCACAAGCATCGGTATAAACAACAAATGGCTTACTCCCATCTGGCAACACTAAGACTGGAGCTGTGGTTAAAGCTCTCTGTAACCGTTGGAATGCATCACCACAATCTACGTCCCATGTGAAGACTAGATTCTTCTTTGTCAAGCGAGTTAATGGGGCTGATATCTTCGCGAAGTCCTTGATAAACTTCCTATAGTAGCCAGCCAACCCCAAGAAACTCCTCACCTCGGTAGCATTCTTCGGAACCTTCCAATCTTGGATGGACACTACCTTCGCGGGATCCACAGCTATCCCTTCCTTGGAGACCACGTGCCCCAAGAACCGCACTTCCTTCCTCCAAAAGTGACATTTAGAGAATTTAGCCTTAAGGCTATGCGCTCGAAGAGTCTCCAACACTTACCTAAGATGTAGGGCATGCTCTTCTTCACTCTTAGAAAAGACTAAGATATCATCCACAAAGACCACCACGAACTTATTAAGGTACTCCCTGAACACCCTACTCATCAAATCAACAAAGTATGCAGGGGCGTTCGTCAAACCAAATGGCATCACAAGCCACTCATAGAAACCATCTGGAGTCCTAAAGGCAGTCTTGTCTATGCTATCCTCAGCCACTCTCAACTGATGAAACCCCGTGGCTAAGTCCAACTGCGAAAACACTAAGGCGCCAACCAACTGATCAAAGAGATCATCAATCCTCGGCAATGGGTATCTATTCTTCTTTGTGAGCTTGTTGAGTTCTCTATAGTCTACACAAAGTCTGAGGGACCCATCCGCCTTCGTGGCAAAAACTACTGGAGCACCCCACTCTGATATACTTCGTCTTATGAACCCCTTCTCAAGCAACTCCCCTACTTTCTTATGGAGTTCCCTCCTCTCACGAGGACCATGTGGCGCACTGGTAAAGATACTGGTTTAGCATTATCCACCAGATATATTCGGAAGTCTATCTCCCGCTTCGGAGGTAAGCCCTTCACCTCCTCAAACACATCTGAGTACTCCCGGACTACTCTAACAGATCGCAAACTCTCGACCGAAGCGTCAAGCGATTCAAGATAACTTAGCATAACAGAATCCATGGGATTACAAGAGATCTTGAGAGTGTTACCCAAGCGGGTCATGAGCCTAACAACTCTCCTTTCACAATCAAGAACGGCACCATTACTGGATAACCAGTCCATGCCCAAAACCAACCCATAGCCCGTGAAGCCCAAAACAAAAGCATCACATCTAAAATCGACGCTAAGTATGGAAATCTTCAAACCCAAACATATCATGGATAAATAAGTGGAGCCCCCAATTGGGTTTGAAACAACCAAGGGATCATCTACTAGACTGGTGTCTAAGTGCAGTAACTCAACTAATGATGATGAGATAAACGAATGCGATGCGCCAGAGTCAAACAAAGTACGGACAGGATGATCAAACAGAAAAACCAGACTTTCAACGGAAATAGTTCTACCTCTTTCCTGAATCGGTGGAACCGCGAGAGCCTGAACTTGCCCCCTTGCCTGACCTGGTACCATAAGAGCTTGCACCTGTCCCCCTGAGGTAGATCCCGTCCTCTACCTCTTCTTAGGGCAGTCCTTCACTAGATGCCCTGCTTCGCCACAGTGGAAGCAGCCCGTCTTCTTCTTCTTCCGACAATCTTTGCTTAGGTGGCCCGGTGTCCCGCAATTGAAGCACTTCTTCTTTCCCTTGCCACCGTTGCCTTTCCCACCCTTGTTTTGCTGTTGCTGTTGAGGTCTCTTCTGATCTCCTTTCTTCTCGGGTGTCTTATTAGCATTGGGACCCTTCTCTTCCTCATGCATGAGTGCCATGTCTACTAGCTTCTCAAAGGTGGCCCCCATAGGGATGTGAGTCATAGCCAATCCATGCATTGGTTCATTCAAGCCCTTAACGAACCTCAAAGCCTTCTTCTCCGGTGTATTCACCATGTCTATGCCAAACCTAGCCAATTGATTAAACTTGTTGACATATTCCTTCACTGATAGGTTTCCTTGCTTTAGAGTCAAGAACCTTTCCATATACAAGTTTTCTTACGCCCTTGAGAGAAACTTTGCCACAAACCTTTGCCTGAAACCCGCCCAAGAGTCAACAGGGCGCTCTCCATTAGTGACCTCCCACCAGAATGAGGCCTCTCCCTTCATTAACCAAGCAGCTAACTTAACTTTCTTTCCTTCTTCTATCTCAAAGATATCTATCAACTCTTTCACCTCCTTAAGCCAATCCCTAGCTTCCACAAAATTTTCTGATCCTTGAAAAGGTTTCCCTCCCATACCCTTAAATTCCTTGCAAGTCTTAGCAAAAGTATCCGCTCGAGGAGGAGGAGGAGGAGGAAGATCGGGTGCTACTGTTAGTGGAGGAACATTTGCTGGACCCGCAGTGGCGGCCCTAGCCTCCATCAATCTCCTATACCATACTGGAATCGTCACACCCTACGGAAAGTTAAGATCCTCAGCCATGCTGAAACGAAAAAGGAAAGATTCAAAACGGAGAATTCGAATGATAAGGATATGGCTATTGGGGATTATGCTTTTCTTTCAAAAACTTTTCTCTCAAAAGACATGTTTTTGAAAATACTTCTTCCAAAAATGTTTTTAGAAAAATAGTTTTCTAAAAATTTTATCTGTTCTGGTAACCTTCAGCTCTGATACCACGTGTAACACCCCACACCCGCTAAGGTCACTCACTAAGGGAATGCCTTAACTTCGGTGGAGTATTTTAAGTGAATATAGAACAGAAAAATTACAACAAGACAGATATAAATAATACTTGAAATCTAAAACATCATTTCATTGCAGCAGAAGATAAACATGTTTGGTTACATATCAAAACCAACTAAAACAAGAGTCAAGTACTAACTATCCATCCTGATAAAAACATAAGTACATAATCCCACTACATAACTAATAGCCATAAAGAAAAGAAAAGATAAGTTGGGCTTTACATCAACGGTCCAAGCTCCAAAAGATAGATAAGCGACCTGATCAAAGCCCACTAGTACTAGGCCCAACCTGAGGACCTGAGGGGGAAAAAGATAAAAACAACGGGGTCAGACATAAGTTTGAGTGAGCCCTATAACTTTAACAATACAATCATTAAAGTAATTAGGGTATGATATAAACTTGGTACGGTGATGACTGGGGATAAATGACTACACTAAGCAGCCAACTAGACATAGGATGAACTAAGATAACGGTAAAGACGCATCTACCCACCCAGGGTAATTACTAACTGCACCACACCAGTCATTCCTACTTAAAGGTTGATCCCACCCAAGGACTTAGAAAATTTAACTAGTAGTTTCGTGTACCCCTAGCTGACTACATAGGTGCCGTCTGCCCCTATCACCACTAGGTGTACCCACTACTCCCCAAGCGATCGGCTCCCTAACGTAGATACCCGTGCTGGCCCCACAGTGGGGTGTACCGCTCCCCAAAGTGGCAACCCGATACAACCAACGGTGCACGGCTTATACCTACACGATGCAACAACGTCTTACCTACCAGCCCGGGTCCATAAACGCATATGAAACCCGTTGGACTTGCGTTGCCACCGCTAACCCGTTTTGGCCTCTTATAGTCAAGCCCAGTATGTGTGTCCTGTCCTCGACATGGGTCGAGCCCAATAAGATACATATGGGTTACTGGTTGAAATGGGCCCCCACAAGCTACCCACCTAAGCTTGTCCCTTTTTCTAGTGCATCCCACTTAACCCTTTAATCATGTTTAATTACATGTTTCCACTTGGTTAAGTATTCTAATCGTATTTTCTATTACCACCCAAGGCAACCCACTAGATTTCCACATGCCACCCAACCCACTTAACCCCTCATGCCCCACTACATGCTTATCTAGTTAAGTGTTTCTTAATTGATTAAGAATGTAACCTTTGTAGAGACCTCTCATATTAGACTGTCTTTTATGGCAGCTGGATTTGCCGGTCGGTTCCGGGCAGCCTTACGCCATAACAGAGTCTAACCTCGTGTCTTTACACTTGTCACGTATTTAGTTTATGCCTAAGACCTCTCACATTGGGCCAATCATTTGTAGCCGCTGGATTTGCCGGTCGGTTCCGGGCAGTCTTATGCTACAAAAGGGTCCAACCTCGTGTCTTAGTCGATTAATTACACCTAATTAATCACCCCCATAATTTGTATTAATTATCCCTAATTAATTACAAATTTAACGATGTACATAATTGACTCAATTATGTCCATCCACTTTATGGTATGCATAATCATACCAAGTTCACGCCATTTTATAAGCATGAATATTAACCCCATCGTTCCCCACGTAATTCGCTAACATGACATACGAAGATTCATCACAAATACAATGGGTTCAACTTGCATAACATTAGCATCAACATGGGTTTTAAAGGTGTCAACATGCATATATGACCATAGCATCAAACCCAACTGGCATAAATAATCAACCCAACTTGCATGAATCACATATGTCATAAAGAGGGTAACTTGCATAAGTTACTTATGTCATACAAAGGGGTAAACTTGCATATATATGTGTGACATATAAAGGGGTTAACTTGCATATGTATGCATCTCATACAAAGGTGTAAACTTGCACATGTTACTTGCATATAATCAAACACCAAACTTGCATAACATGTCATATATTAACTTGCATATAATCAAACACCAAACTTGCATAACATGGTGTCATAATGGATCAATGTTTATCATAGTGATTTGCATAACTAGCATCATGAACTCATAGCATATGACTTGCATAACTTGCATAACATCATGAACACATTGCATATGACTTGCATAACTTGCATATCATCATGAACACATAGCATACGACTTGCATAACTTGCATAACATCATGAACACATAGCATATGACTTACATAACTTGCATAACATCATGAACACATAGCATATGACTTGCATAACTTGCATAACATCATGAACACATAGCATATGATAACATAACTTGCATTGATCCACATACATAACCATAACCTCATTATATCCTATCATAATTAGTTTAGCAATTGCTTGCTAAAGGCATAGAAACTCACAACTTGTTGATTAGCACTCCTATGAAGAAGATTAAGTTGCTAGAGTTGATTAGAAGTTGATTTGAGAAGCTATCTTCTTCTACAATTTGATGGTGGCTCCTTCAAGTTGCATTTTGACGGCATAACGACGTTGTATCTATTTTTAGTATGGATTAGGGTAGTCTTAGGGTGTATTTATAGATTTAGGATGTAGTTTAGGGCCTTAGATTAACCCTAGATTAGGTTAGAGCCGTCAGATTTCGTCACAAGCCCCAAAACTCAGCCCAAACCCCTTCAAATTGCACCCAGGCAAAACTGGCCGACAGGGGGGGTCGACACATGGGTCGACCCCTTGGGGGGGTCGACACCCATGTCAACCCTAGTGTCGACACCCTCTGTTTGGCGGGAATTTTCCCGCCTCTTCTGAAATTTGAATATTTTTAAATCTGTTTTGAATTTTCTGAAACTTCGGATGGCCATAACTGGGTCATACGGACTCCGATTTTCGAAAACTCGGACTCTATTTCGCGTATTTTTCCGAGATGAACGCAATGGCATAGCCCGTTTTCCCTGATACAGATTTTAAAATGTAATTCTGCCCTGATTTATATTATAACAAGTTATTCAACATACGGGTTGTTACAAAAATTTTCCAGAAAACAATTTCTATTTGTTTCCTGAATTCAGCAAACATTTTTAGGCAAGAAAATCATTCCATGTTTTCCAACAATCATAAGAAAATTGACGGGCTTTAAAACATTCCATGAATCAACGATGGGATTCACGACAACAAATAAATTCAAGGATATCACGCATAAATATGAAGCCTGGGTCAAATATATCAATGTCAGGACAATCACGCAAATTTCAAAGTCGAGAAATTCAATAGCAAACTCATGCAAAGTCAATCACACAAATCATGTAACAAACTCATTCGTGGAAATCAGAGAAGTGATTAAGGGTTTCTAAACCCTATATATGAGACACAATTCATCATAGGCAATTCTATCGAAAAACCAAGGTAGTAATTCGAAGAGCAAACAATTTCAAATCAAAAATACTCATAGATTGTTTTCGATCGCAAGCCAAATCAACCAACGAAGGACAACGATGCTTGAAGTTTACCAGAGAATCAAATTTCAGCAACAACCAAGTCGCGATTTGGAGCTATGAAAAAAAAACCTAATTTTTAGGGTTGGCCATTGAAGATAAAAAGGGAAAACCGAAAATTGTTTGAGCAAATTTGAGAAATGAAAAAATAGCGGGGAGCTGGGAGCGAAAATAAGATGTAGGTTTAATACGGCTCAAATTTGTATCAAATTAACTGATCCGAAGCTTTGGCCATCTATATTTAGATATTAGGGTTGGGGGAGGTGCAGATTGGTTGAGCTGTAGCAAATGAAATTTGATACGGCTATGAGCAGTATCAAATTTGATATGGCTTTAAGTCGTATCTGTTAGTTCAGTAATTTTTGACGATGACACAATATACATACACGCGTATATGTACACACTACATGCACACTCATGCAGGTATCAACGCAAGGTGAAGAGCTCAAGATATCTCGGCTACTCAGAAGGAAATTTAATATTTATTTCTCTTAGGTGTCATGTAAAATCTCGTGAAAAGATATGAGAAAAACCCTTGCATTTCTGTGTATGTGCAGGAGACAGATGTCTGCCAATACTATGACAGACGTCTGTCCCTACAGCAGGAAATTCATCCCTAGCACAGCACAGACATCTGTCATATATATGACAGACGTCTGTCGCAGGTCTTAGGATAAAATTCCTGCATACACAGATGTCTGTCTTCTTAGTGACAGACGTCTGTCTGTATATCTGAGTAACATCAGATTTAGCAGACAGACGTCTATCGCCAAAGAAACAGACGTCTGTGCTGTACATACAAATACATGTTTTAAACGCACCTCTTTATTCTGAAAGGGTATAACTTCTCATTCTTCTTCCTCAAAACATTTTTTCAAAAGAAATTTCTTTTCACAAAAAGGGATCTTTTCAGAAATTACAACTCTTTGATAAACCTTTTGATTATCTATAAATAGATCAAGAGATCCATGCTTTCACTTACTTACTCTTTCTCCTAGATCTATTTGATATTCTGAAAAAGTTATTACTCTCTTAAAGCTCTCTAAATCTCTCACAAGCATACCACTACTTCTAATCTCTCTAAGTACTTGAACTCTCATATCGATTCAAAGAGATTGTAGGAGAATCTTGTACTACTCAGTCAATATCGGTGTTTTATAGAACACAAGATTGTCAAGTTTTCTGCCTGTTTGTAAACCTATTCCTCCGGGTGAAGAGAGGACAGTTTCTTATAGTTGAAAAGGCCGAAGGGGAGCTTCGGGATTGGACGTAGGATGGGAGATCCGAACCAGTATAAAAGATCGGTGTGATTTTATATTACTTTCTTTTTGATTTTATTATCTGCTGCATATTAATACTTGCCATTGTTTAAATACACATATACGATCCTACTATAGACTTTCAGTATCAAATCTCCACATCCTGGTGTGCCAAATTTGCTGTTTTGGTGTTGTGAGAAGAAAACAATATAGATAATGAGACCGAGACTGAATCGGAAAACTAATAAGAATGATAATAATTGTATCATTTGTTGTATACATATATTTTGAATTTTTACTATGTTGTGAGCTATGTTGTACAATGATATGTTTTCTACTAACGAACTCCTTTTAAATTAAATAGCAGCAGCAATGAGTGATCACCTTTGATATCTAAATTTTAATTTTGTGAATGTTTGAACATATAAATTAAATAAAATTAAAACAAACTCGCCTCACATCGGCCATTCCTATTTTATGATTTGAACTTTGAATGAGTATATATAATTCAATATAAGTCGGAATTCTTTGAAACGAGATTCTTCAGGATCTATTAGATTATGCTTTTCTAATGAAAGAGAAAAACCAATATTTCATCTGGTAGATTTTGGGTTATGTCAAAATCAAATTTCTAGAAAATTGTGTTGTGGTAATTTATGAATTACAACGATTTATTTAATAAAATAAAAGGATTCCGGGAAAAAAAAAGAATTTTCATAAATAAAATATACCCGTTGGGTATATTGTGGTGAGTTCAGATTTAAATGTTTATGGTTGTTAATGTTTATAGCCCTATATGATATGGTTATGTGTTGATTGCTTATGGTTGTATGTAACATTAAGTTACATTTATGTTGTTTGAGATCATTATATCAACATTGATAATACGCAGAATAATATAAATAAAAACTCATAATATAACAAATTACAGGTAGCAACAACCTATGCCTCTTACAGAAGATCCCAGCAGAAGGAGGAGATCACCATGTTCCATCAACAGGTGGCTGAGTTGTGGGATTGGAGGAAAATTGGACTGACTACTATGCTCGATGATCGAATCACATCATATTTCCAAGCATCGAAGGATACCTGGGGATGAGGATGGGTCGGGGGATGGGAATGATAAGGAAGGGGATGATGATGGAGACGAGTAGGTACTTGTCTTTTACGATTGTTTTTTTTCTTTTGTAGATATAAATATGTGTTTTTAGAATTGTTGTGGGCGTATGGATTGCTTTTTGATATGGATTGTTTTTTTTATATGTACGAGTTGTTGTGGATATGATAGTTTGTTATGGAATGTGCGATGTTGGTATTTATGGTTTATTAGTTAGTTTGTGGTATACGAGCTAATTTTTAGTACGTATGTTGGTTTGTGTTATGGATTTGAGAATATATGATATGTTGAGTTATTGGATATGAAAATGTGTTGAAGAATTTATCGTATATGAGTTGTGGAATGAATGGATATGAGTTTTTGTGGCTTGAGGAAAAATAGCAGAGGGGAAACAACAAAATATTTTTAGAATAGCGACTTCTAGTGACATATTTCCAGTCACGTAGAGCAGCAGTCAGTGATGACTTGCTTCGGCTTGTTGTTTTAGGTTGTTTACGGCAAGGTAAGATTTATCTGCAATGGCTTGTGACGGTTGGTGTCATACACTAGAGAGACCACAACTTTCCACGTGTCCTTATTTGTCGTTGCCTACCGCAGCTAAGTTGGTTAAAGATCTGACACTAAACACGTCGCTATTCCGTTAGCGTCAGGTTACAAAGCAACAAGTTTTAGCTACGGCCTACGATGGCTACTGACGGCTAAATGTCGTAGTTAACCAAAACCATTCTTGTAATGTCATTTAAAACAACAATTAATATGTATCATTTTATCATTACATGTACAGTATTTTAGTTAATTGTATCTTATTGTAAAGATAAATACGATATTTGAAGTAAAATGATAAAATACTATGATCGACATATGAAGATGGCACCATGTTTGATCAGAGCTACTAGATTTGCTTATTTGTTCATATTGAATGGATATATAAATAAAATGTCTTTAGCTAAGTCTTTAAAAGACATATAGCTAAAATAAAATCTTATATCATTTGACTTTCCACCAACACTGAAGAGAATATGATATCTGATTAAACTTCTTAATTACCTCCAATTTATAGTTTAAGTGAGGTTTTTGCAAATATTGTTACTAACGCCATACTTACAAAATGAAAAAAGAAGAGATTATGAGCTATGAAGCACATAAATGACATGCGGTTTATAATGATTCAATCCTGTTGAAAATCTACACTTCCTTTAGCTACCAATTTTATTTCCTATATTCATTGCAAGAGCTTGGCTGTGAAAGAAGTATCATGTGCAAGAAACAGAAATTTTATCATCATACATGAGCATGGAGAATTGTATTTGTACCAGCTGAAATTTGGTTTGAATGGCTCGTATTGAAGCACTAAGCACTAGAAACCTCTTGGTGATTAACGAAGTCATATGGCTCAAAAGTAGTTCAGTTAGCATGCAATATGAAGCAATAGGCTTGAATGATAGCAAACTAACAAGTCTGGCTTAGGTGTACTTTTGTTTGTAAGGCGACATGATGACAGAATATTGTCGAACAACGTTGTTATTTCTTATGTAGACAATAAAGGAAAAGGGTAATCACTGCACAATGATGCTTTTATTAGATGTGCATTGTCGTTTTCATAGCGATTTTGCTCCAAAGCAGTTGCTTTGAATCGCTTTTAAATCGTTTCAAATGATTTATATCAACTGTTTTGAAAAACAACGCTTTTGGCATCGAAGCCTTGTTTCGTAAATTCAATTCGCCCATAGAGATTTGTTTTGCTTTGAACACCATGGAGGCATGAAGCTAAGCGTTTTGCTTCAAATTCATAGAGAAGGAAGCTAAGTTAGTTTCACCATTGTTTTAATTATAAATGGTGTAACACCATATGCCACCATCATAACCAACAAAACACCATATAAACCAACATAACTTAGAAGTATAATCAATATCACTGCATTAGCATATCACAACATAACCATCATTGAAATAAAAAAAAAATCTAGAGCTCATCAACACACTCTTAGAGAACAATTCTAAAGTTCATCTATTCATAAAAAGAAAACAAGTCTAGAGTTCAATATATACCACTACCATAACCATCATTCTCAAAAAATGAACACAACAAGCAAAATCTTAACCTCGATTGGTTTCCCTCGGTTCTCAATTAAGATTTTCTAAACATCTGACTTCGTCTTCTATTTCAATGATATATTCAAGTACACTAACATTCACTGAAGATTAATCTAGTTAAAATAATTACATCATTCAACTTGACCACAGTTTCATTGACGATTGATATATGGAAACCATTCATAAAATTTATCTTTTGCATTAGTTTTAGTTTTGCATACGATTACTACACAAAGAACTTCACAGTAACAAATTGGATATGTCACTCAGCATAGCAGGGAGAATAGGATGTAGATGCTTGACTGTACTTGAACCAATCCAAATTTACGTCCAAGTCTTTGGTTTGCAAAAAATTTGTGTAAACGATCCTCCAATATTAACGTTCCAAAGTGGAAATTATAGGGTATCATATCGTACTTTGTCTTCGAGACATAATCAATTCATTCGCAGTGTGATTCTCCTTCACGATATCGCTTCGTGCTTAAAAAATCATCGTAATATTTCACCGAAATTTCATTGTTCATTTCCAAATCATCCATACAAAATCAAAGTAATAAACTAACGATGCTAAATAAACTTAGCAAACAACTAGGATTAGCTCAATGAAGAAGACGACTCAAGCTATTAACCAACTTTAGTTTGGGAATTTGTCTAGAAATTTGGTGGGCTAAGGAATGGGTATTGGTGATTAAGAAAGGAAGATATGAAATAAGAGAGAATAAAGGCGACATTTAAAGATGTAAAAATGCACTTAACCATTTATGAAATGTGCATGCATTATGTTCTTATTAAACTTGCACATTTCATAAATGCAGTAGTACATTTTCAACCTTTTGAGAACTAGTTGGTCTCTTCTACCCATACACAACAAATTGAATGCTAGTACAACAACTCTAACATGACATACCACCAATACAACCTGATATAACGCTGTATATAATACAATAAATTACAAACGTAATCAATTCATACATGAAAATAAGTCCACAATTCATTGATTCATACACAGAAAATAATCATTACCTCATTGATCCATACACACAAGAAAAAACTTAACGAGTACAAGACTACTTTTTATGACTTACACGACCACATTCACTACATCCACTCTCCCCAGATGATGATGGTAAATACATGAAACTATTTATTAAGCTGATCGTGGGCATTTCGAATTTTTGCTCATAGATATAGACTTATAGTTGGATCGTCGTAGCATCTCAATGACGAACATCAGGTGCAAGGTGAAATAAAGGAGAATAAACATTATTATACTTAGTTGTAGCACACGTTGTTGAAGTAAATCTAAATACACTCTATTCACATAACCAGATCCTCGAGAATATGCTATTAAGACAAAACATGTGCAGTTAAAGGGTTTAACGATGGAGGTGCAAAAAGGTGTAGTGGGGATAAAGCGAGGAAATAACGGGAATATAACGGGGGCATAAAAAGGTATATTAAACATAAAAGTAAATATTTTAAAATTAATTATTTATCATTCTCACATCATCTGTATAGAAGAAACTGATATATATTAATCTTATATAATAAAATCAAAAAATATCATGGCTACACACATTAAAATTGGTGACTATAATATATTTCTCTCATATATCAGACATTTATGTGCTAGAATTATCTTTATACTAACTTAATTGATTTTTTTAAGGAAAATTTGCTGGTTTAGGACTCTTTGAGAATTTATAATGGAAATAGGCCAGTTTTAAAACTAATTACAAATTTAGACCAATTTTCATATACTAGCGTTATCCAGATAACGCCAGTTCTGTTTTTTCTTTTTTCGAAAGCATTATCTGAGATTACGCTTAAAACAAGTGTTATCTTGAATAACGCCCAGAAGTGTATAAAACTTTTTGGACCTTTCTTTCTTTCCTCATTTCCACTTCCTTTCTATTTTCAGCAAGATACAAAATTTTTTGACCCTTATCATTTCTACGCTAAAAATCGAATTTCTCCTCTAAAAATAACTTCAATGGCCTCCTCTTATTGTAAATTGCCTCCTATTAGTAAGTTTACCTAACTTTGTAATTTAAAATTTGCAATTTTTGAAATTTAGGGTTTTCATGTTTAGGGATTTCTACTCTAATCTGTTTTAAATTTCTACAGTGTAAAAGTTATAGTTTACATCAACAATTTCATGATTTTGGGTTTTTTATGTGTATGTTTAAAGTTAATTTAGGGATATAAAGTTCAAATTATCCATATTTAGTTGTGTATATTATATGTTTGTGCATGTGCATGTGTAAGTTCATGTTTATAGATTAGTGAGTAAAGTTTATTTGTATGTGTATGTTTAAAGTTAAATTTGTGATTAAAGTTCAAATTATCCATATTTAGTTGTGTATTTGTTGATTGAGTGATGTACTGATGCATGTATCTTAACTGTTTACAGACTATGAAGAGATGGAACATATAACATATATGTATTCATCTAAGGCGTAGACGAAGCTTGATCAAGTTGAAAGTTTTAACTTAATTTATGGTTAAGAATTTAGTCGGCTATCCACCAGGTGGTGCATTTTAGCACACAGACCTAGTCGAGCTTTCATGCTTTAATAGCTTTATTCAAATGACAAATGCTGCTTCACTTAACATAATGAAAATTGCAACTACTTGCAGTTCAACAATTTATTTTGAAGCAAATTTTATTATATTAGAAGCAAACTATGTCGTGTAAGTAATATATATTTGTATTGCTGTAGGGAAGTGTTTTCCTGAGGTTATCTCTTTTTCTTTTGTTGCAATAGAAAATCAGATAACCCTATGAAAACATTTCCCATGTCCAACAACACAAATGTATATTACTTGCACTACAAAGTTTTCTTCAAATATAGTAAAAGTTGCTTCAAAATAAATTGTTGAACTGCAAGGAGTTGCAATTTTCATTACGTTAAGTGAAGCAGCATTTGTCACTTGAATAAATCTAATAATCATAAAAACCCGACTAGGTCCGTGTGCTAAAATGCGTCCACCTCGTGGATCGCCGACTAAATTGTTAACAAAAAATTAAGTTAAAACCTTCAGGTTGGTCAGTAAATATGCGATATGCAATTCAAATATCTTGTTGCTATGTTCAATATGCAATTCAGATATGTTGTTGCTATGTTCGTTATGTAATTCAGATATGTTATTGTTAGGTAATTCGGATATGTTATTGCTATATAATTCAGATATGTTATCGTTATGTAATCCAGGTATGTTATTGTTAAGTAATTCGAATATGTTATTGTTATGTAATTCAGATATGTTATCATTATGTAATTTGGGTATTTTATTGTTATGTAATTCAGATATGTTATTGTTATGTAGTTCGGATATGCTATTGTTATGTAATTCGGGTATGTCGTTGCTATGATTATGTGGTTGCCATGTTATTGATTGCGTAGTTGTTTCATACTAAAATTTGTCAGCGTCATTTGTTGCGGCTTCCTAAGTATGTGGGGAGTATGCTCACTGCCTCCTTTTGAGGCAATGAGCCTTTTAAATAATATTATCTGGGATAACGCTAATTAGCGTTATCCCAGAGAACGCTATGAAAAATGTTCACTGCCTCCTCTTGAGGCAATGAATATTTAAAATAGTGTTATTTGGGATAATGCTAGTCAGCGTTATCCCATATAATGTTCTGATATTTATTCACTGCGTCCAGTGAGCATATTAAGGCAGCTGCTGTATAAGGCATTAAGAAATCTAGCTACGAAAAGACTAAGCAATCAACGTGACAACTACATATTCACCAACAAAACATAGCCATATCCAAATTACACGAATTTAAATAGCTGAACTACAACGATTCTTCTTATGACCAACACCACCGCATTTGTTGCACCTATTTCCTTTTGAAGTCTGACGTTCGTTCATAGTATTTTTGAATCTGGTGGACTTCGCGTGTCCAAACGGCATTTTCACTACAGGAAGTAGGACCAACTGATTATCCATTAACAACCAATATCACCTATCCCTAACGAGGTGAAATTCCGGTGTGTACACAGCTAGATATTTTGCGACCGTATAGTATGGTGAAGAAAAATCATGAGCTCTATTAGCTCCAGTTAAAACCGACGAACAAGCCTCCATTACATGCAGACAAGGTAAGTGTTGCAGTAAAGGAATATTGCACGTACAAGAGCATGTGTCATCGTTGATAATCACTTTGAATTCATCACCAAAATAATGCACCACAGGCCATTTTACTGGATTAAACCGAATAATCTTTGTGCATCTTGCTTCATCGGCTCGTTCAACAATCATTGCTTCCTATTTAGGTGTAAGTTTGGTTTTAAGAATTTGTGTTGTTTCTCTTCATTGACAAAAGTAGTCTACCGATCGAAAAAAGGTAGGAGCAACCAATGCTTCACGAGTAATGATCGAGCCCCTTCAATACACCATTAAAGCTGTCTAAGGCATCTGTGGTTATTACATGAAATCGACCACCATCATCTTTTCAAAGAGCCCAGTTTTACTTTTTCATATGTAAACTTTTTTCAATCCAATTATGCACCTTTTCACTAATGTCCTTTATTTCATCATGAATTTTTTGGTATTCTACCTCCTTCGAAGCACAAGCCGCAACATAAAATAACCCTGTCGGTCTTTTGTCTTTAAAACCAGCTGCTTGAAAGTTAGCCTTGAGATGCCTAGCACAAAAATGATGCTTATGAGATAAACGCCACCTTGTTTCCAACAAAACTGGTATGCCTTTCATTATATCTAAAATAATAGTAATTCGACGATCGTTAATGGTACGAATGTAGTGGTGCATGTAAGAAAAAAACCAACCCCACTATCCGTGGATTTTTACTCAACAATCACATAAGCCAAAGGATAAAGATGGTCATTCACGTCAACAGCGGTAGCTACTAGCAATGTTCCTGGTATAAATGTGTACCATCAATACATAATAATGAACGACAATGTGCAAATTCTTCAATACACAGTCCAAATGCCCAAAAAGCACGTTCAAACACTCCAACATTGTCCGTAACAACATTCCCTACGCTTTACCGGATTGTTCTTGCAATTTCTGTGAAACATTGCCTTAAGGTGCCATATGATTCTGCCTAGTCTCCATATACTTTTTCGAGGGCCTTACTCAATGCCCTCCACGCCTTCATATAACTGATCTTCACAAACAATTGTTCCTCCACTAAAAGTTGTACAATACCAACGATTATATTCAAATCATATTTTACGAATGGCAAGATCTTCGAAACTAGAAATGATGATGTTGTTTGCTTGTGGTTTGCGTTAACCGTTGGATTCACACATTTGTGTTTGCCTGGATATTTTCATACAATCCACCAACTTTGCTTGGCCTTTTTTGAAACAATCGCATGAATTCTCCATGGGCAATTGACACCGACATTACAAATGACATTATACATGGTTTTATTGGACTTAATAGGTTTGAAGGAGACAACAATAAGAATTGACCATTCACTTAATTGTTGTTTGAATTTTTCTTTTGTTTCAAAAACCATACCGACTTTGAAACCGATATGGACACTTAATGTGGAAAAAAAATCTCATTTTTAAATTTCATGTCTGCAACATTTGAATTTGCCATTAGCTGGGTCGTACATAAGTCATCACCAAGGGGAAATTCCATTTTATTCTCATCACTATCTTCAGCAAGTCTACCTTCCAAATCAGTAAAATCAAAGTCTAATGGTTCGTTATTCACTTGCATACTCTTTATCCAGGAAATGTCATTCTCTAGTATGCTCACTACATCCATATTATTAATAGGGGCCCTAAATCTATTCCACCCCTATCCTTCCCAACATTGTCTACTGCCTCATTTGCTACAATGCCCTCGTTTACTACTTGGGTATTTGATTGTGTAGCAATGTCATAGATTTGAGCACTGAAGATACAAATAAAATAACCATGAGAACTAAATGTATTACTTCACATACAAAATCAATGAGTTAACTATAAATTTTTCACATACCTCTGACTTAAATGTTGTAACTCAGATTGCATAGGATGCATGAAAGGGGACATGTAATAATTTGATGGTGCAGCAGAGCAAAAAGGCTTCGATTGTTGAGTAACTATACTGAATAGAAAATAGAGTACTTAAGAACTAAAATAATAACATATGGTTTTAAATTCAAGAAATAACCAAAATTCAGTCAACCTTTCCATCATGTGCGTGAAACTTCCTTGAGTCAAATTTTCCAATATCTTGTTGATAACTCGAACATGGTGGAAAATCAAAGGATGTAGTATTAAAACTCGAAGGATTAAAGCTCGACAAATCATTTTGATGATCAATTCTATCATCAATATTTTGACATTCAAGGATATCTTCTACTGGAGTTGTATCTTCTTCGACTTGAACCCATTCGCGCTTTATAACATAAAGCTCTATGGATTTTGATGCTGCTGAAAACATTATATCATCATCGGCTATTTTAATGGCTTTCAATCTAGAATCCATAGGCCAGTTATAACCAAATCAATGTCAAATTCATTGGATTTAATCTTAGTCTATTTATATACCGAATCTTTCAACTGAACCAAGTTACTTCCTCAAAGTACTTTTGCCAGTTTATACGATCCTCCAACGTATTTGTCAAAGTTATCATCGTCTACCATCAATTCAGCATCAAATAACAAATGGTAGGAATACATTTAGGAGCCATTCTATATACAAAACAACAACAAATTAACTATGAGGTCAATAGGCCATACCTTGAACACAAAATGAGGTCTATAACTTGTTGAGTGATGAGTAGATCTTCTAAAAAAAATTGGTTCTAATACTGTTTGAGTTTAATAAACAGGGAAAAGCTTTTTTTCAGAAGTGGACTTGTGAAATAAAAATGGAAGGAGGAAATAGGAGAGGAAGAAAGGGGATGAAGGGTAATTATCCTCTGGGCGTCATCTGGGATAACGCTAGTACAAATTAAAACAATAGAGGGTTATCCGAGATGATGCCTTCATTAAAAATAAATTTTGTATAGACGTGATCTGGGATAACTCCAGTACAAAAAAGCTGGTTTATTTCTGTAATTAGTTTTAAAACAGATCTATTCCTGTTATTACTTTACAAAAGTGGACTAAATTAAAAAAATCCTTGTTTTAAAAGAGAACTAGTCAAATCAAATTTCGTATATTAATATTGCTACAGTGGGTGCTATAAAGCATTGATTTAGCGAGTGTAGCTGAAAATAACGGGGAATAAAGCAGATCTACTGTTCATCAACGCTAAATAGAAATAGTGTAGTGGTTGAAGGGCTCTACTGGCTATAGCGGGGATTTTGCAGAGTTTTAGCGGGGATTTAACTACATAGGTCACTACAACATGAAAGATGATTTTAAATTGGCATTGCATTAATACGTTGTTAAATTATCATTGTATTCACTTAGTAAGTGAACATATGAACATCTTTCACTTCCCATTCTACCTTTTGCTAATTCTTCCCACTTTGTTGTCAAATGGACAGGCCCACCCTGATAAAGGTATAGGCCCTAGGCCAATCTATTGTTTGGAGATAAGAAGGCATAGGGAAGTTGAAAATTGGCAAAAATTTCAAAATTAACAATTATTATCGGCCTAAAACTTGTATGCTTATTGAAGCAAGCCACTACACTTACCAAATTGCTACATTTCTTTTCATTTTGCAGTAGAGAACATAATATATACATTGTTTTTAAAATCTGAGTCCATTTGAAAACTGAGGCCCAAGGTAGCCTCCTAATTAGCCTATGCCTTAGGTCGGGCTTGCAATAGGAATGTCTGCTCTTTTGCTTGAGTTTGACATTCGTAAAATTTATTCGTATGACAAATAATTTAATTTGTAGATTTCTTGTTTGTTTCAACATACCGTTAAAGATTTCAAATAGTCTTGCCATCATATTGAATCTTATGTCACAATCAAGACAAAGAGTCCAATACAACTCTTAATCATTCAATTCGTGCACCACCTTATGAATTTACAGTCTTCAATTGTTTTCTTAGTCCATTGTATTTACAACCTCCGATGTTGCCTCATATACGTGCAGCAAATTCTAATAATCAACTATTGTAAATCTAATTTTTTAGGAATTTGATTTTATATATTAAATACAATAGCGATGATGATGTTCGATGGCCAAGCATTCCGTAGGGTATGTGAAATTCCTTTCATACTATATGAGACGTATGTAATGCATCAGTTAAATGCAGAAAAAATATAACTTCGTATGTAGCAAATAAATTAACTCCAAGTATGTACTTTTATTGCACAATAGCAATAATGGAAAAAAGCATTGAGTTGTGTCTTCACCAATAACTAAAAATAACGCACCAATATACATTTTTTTTCTAAATGAGCGTCATTAATAGAAAGTACATAGCAAGAATGAGTGAAACCATCAATTGGAGGTCTGAAAGCTCAAAAAGCATCATAAAAACATTCTATATGAATCGTATGCGGTTTAAGCATTTAGATTTAATTAAGCGATATATTTTACTATATATTAACTTTAATGTTTCTTGTCGATGTTTTGAGTTGATGATTGCATTTTAAGAAGTGTGGTCCCAGGCTATGCCCTTATTTTCCACTAATTTTGTAACTTTCTCATCAATGTGCTAGCATGCATTCCCCAACGATATTTTTCATCTACATCATAATGAATCGTATATTGGTTTCCATATGATTTCACTACTTAAAAAGAGACTGGACATTTAGTTTTCCCTTAACATAATTATTCAATGAGTTTTCTTTACTTTCAAACATTAATCTAACACAATATGCTTCTTCCTTTGGATTTATTTGAAAACTACAAGTACAAATGATAATGCTAAAGAGTAAATTGTGCAAAGATAATTGGAAATAAAAATACTATGGTAAAGTATTACTCGCTTTGCGACAGGTTGAGATTGATACGAATATACAATGTTATGATCCATATGTTGTGCTTAAGTAGACATTCAACCATTCTACTATATTATGTAATAAATTTTTAAACTTGTCCTATAATAAGGAAGCTCCCAACATTGGGTTTCTTGAAACTGTGTAGTAGGTAAAGGCTGTTTAATTGAAATTGGGGACTGATGTGTTTCTGCCACACTAACATATTTTGTTTTTGTAACAGAATTTGCACCACTTTCATTCCAACATAACAACAACAGCTTAAATTTTACATCATCATCATCTTTTAAATAAATAGCAGGTGAATCATTGTCTCTTACCTTTTCACCACTAAATTTAGTATATTTTTTTAGTTTTCATTTACTACCAACACAGTGAGATTATTGTTGACACCAAAAATTGGTACAACAACCAAAGAAAGGGTTTTGTGGAGAATAAATGAAGATAAATGATTGAAAAACTGAAAATAGCATAAACCACACACAAGTTTATAATGGTACGGCGTTAACAAGCCTATATCCACTTTATAACCTCTTATATACTTTATCAACTATTACAGTCAGAATAGCTACAATGACGAAATGACAAGAGATTGACAAATATTCAAGAACAAAAAACTACTTAGTTCCCCAAAAATCCTTTCTACTGAGTCCAGAAAGGGTATTTATAGGTGACACAGTACTTGAGTTAGATGAAATACGTGTAATCTGATCTAAGATAATAGGAAAGTATGGGGAGGCATTCTCCCCCCATGGAATCAGCATGATTTGAACTTACAATGACATGCGGCAATCGATCTGATCTACTTAGACAGTGTGGAATAGATAAAGCCGAGTGTGAGCTATTCTTTATGCATATATTGGGTATGGGATAATTCATGGCTTGACTTGGTCAGTCTGATAATGGCGGGTTCTAACTAGGTTGCGTGTTTATTATGTGTGTTAAGTTCAACGGGCTTGAGTCAGACCGCTTACTAGTTGATCTATCTCTAAATAACAGCGATCCAGTTTAGGTTTCCTTGTCGTAGGCTCGTGATGCCGATGAGCCTTAATGGGATCGCCAAAAGGCCAATCAACACTTTACCGCCAAGTATGTTGTGATTTAAACGGGGCATGCTTTGTAACTGCTTATTTTGGATTATCTCCTCCATACAAATTATAAAATAAGGGTCGACTTGAGCCATCTTCTTGTGAACTGGAGTTAGTCTATCAAATGCCTTGGAAATACAGGCTGGCTCAGGTAATTATGAAGCTCGATTGTCATGCGTTTTTTCAATGAAAACTGGCTCGTTTACGGTTTGACACGTCAGCGGAGTCTGGTCCGGCGGTCACATCATCTGGACATGAAGAATCCCCCGTTTCATTACAAAAGGATAGCCCACTTATTTTTTTTACTTCTGCTTCTTATTGCTTTTTACCCCCAAATTGTTTTAATGTTTCAAAGGAAGAAAAAAGAAATATTATCTTCATCCCCAACCAAGATCATCTCTTCCATCAATTCTTCATGTATGAATTGACTCTTCCTTATCATTTTTCTGACGTATCTTGATGTAATTTCCATTTACAACTTCTCTTTCCATCTTCTTATTACAATTTACGTTCCACATGGTCCATGGTCGGAACCACTAGCATTGGATCGCCGAAGTCGGAGGAGACGCGGCTGTTTGTAGTGATTCTGATACCATTGTGGCAGAATCAAATGGTAACAAGATTGCTTGCTCTAAAATAGTGTGATGGTGGAAAGGTTTCCCTCCTTTTCAAAACGTCAAGCGTTTTGGGGAATTGCTAAACCCTTCAACATGTGGCAACGTTTGAAAGGGTGGCTATGATAGCGATCTTTACACAGCTTGGCACATAAAGACAAGAATGATTTCTGTGATTGTCGCTTACCCAAATAGCACTGTAAATGGGGGTTAACTGCTTCTAAAAAAATCTTTGATTTTAGCTCGATAATATTTCTAGTCGACCTCATTTATCTTTGTAGTGTTAATCATCTTCAAGCCGTATGCCTTTGACTGACTTTTTTTTTGGTCGATCATCATGGTTAGGAAACTGGATCTTGGCAAACAAGGACCCGATAAAAGCAAGTAATTGTCTCTTCCAGTTACAATAGATAGCTCCCCTGAGCCTTCGACCATCCCTGAGTCCAGTTCGGGTACCGACGCTCGAGATGGGTTGACACAATCATCCACTCTCCCCGAGATAATGGTCGAGTCGAGCGAACAACAACCACATTAGTAGTATACGACACACTTCCAAATGGATTGATCTTAGAAAATCCTCCGGACATTCATAAAAGCAAAATGACCCCCAAACGCTTACAGAATATTTCTGCCAAGCACAAAACCACATGGAGTAGAGTCCTCCTCCCTTCAGAAAGTGATCGACCTCACAATCCCCCAAAGGGCTATATGGCATTGTCTTGCCCCATGTGTACCGTTAGGGATATTCCCCTTTTCCCTTCATTTATTATTGACTTTCTATGCAGAATGAACTTAGCTCTGATACAGTTTCACTCAATCGCTTATGGAAACTTGTTATAACTATATTATCTGTACATGAGGTATCAAGGTTATCCTCCGACCTTTGATGACATAGACTTCTTTTTTGTTTTCAAACGTAATGAAAAGAATTCCCCCTCCCATCTTTATTTTGAGTCTGCTCACAAAATTGTCAAAAAAAATCCCAAGCAAGGTGAGGGATACAAAACATGATTGGTTCTACATCGAACAACAGCAAGGATGCGCTCGTCATTGGCTTCAATGCAGTAAGTTTTCCCTTTTAATTGTCATGTCCATGGTAAAAAAGTTTATACCAACTGCTCCTTTCGTAGGAGAAAAGCCGAAAAGGCCTGTTGAAGGAGCGTTCGAAGAACACTTCAGTAAATTGTCCAAATTGACTCCTGAGCAACAAAATTTTTGGAATTATCTGACCGACGCTTATTTATACTGATATGGTCTTCTTAACAAGAACAAGACATTGGGGCCTCAGAATAAGGGATCTTATTCGACCGCACCTAGCCAGAAGGAAACATCGGATGATGCACGGACGGCGTTCCAAGTCGGGGAATATTCCGTCCACTCCTTGCCAGAAAGAAAAAAGAAGTCCCGTAAGCTGGGAAAAAGATCGGCTCCCCAAAGGTGATTGTCTCGTAAGATCGACCTTTCAAAGAGGCAGAAAGGACCTACTAGGGAACCCTCGAGAGAGGTCCAAGAGAAGTTAGCCAAGGAAGATCCTATCAAGCACTATACGAAAAATCCTTCTCCCCTTCATGGCTTGCGAGAAGAGGAGTCGACTTCCCCCCTTTGTGGCCTCAAAAGCTTAACGATGGCTGACTTTATTATCACTTCATAGAATCTGGATCTTGACAACTTCTTTACCACCCAGTCCAGGGAAGTTTTTTCCCTTACCGATCTCGAATGCACTGCAGATATGGGTCCTTCGTAATTTAGTCATATCGCGTCAGCACTGCACATCACAGTAGCACTCTCTCTTGTGTGGTTTGAATATTGGTTATATTCATTGTCTCGTTATTGTTGTCTTTCACAGGGGAAATAAAAACCAAAAATTATGATGATCTCTTTGCTTCCCTTTCGGCAGATGGCAGACCAGCTGGATCGACCTTGCAATAAGTCGGTCAAGGTAGTGATGATGAGGACAATAATAAGAGGGAAAAAGAAGAGAAAGAAAAAAAGGCAAGAGAAGAAAAGGGAAAGGGATTTGAAAATGTACAAGCGGATACATGAGGGAGAAGGAGATCGGAGAAAGTCCAAGAAGATAAAATAGCATAAGTCCCCCGAGCATCGAACTCCTCCCCATGTCCAGGGTAAGACCCCCAAGCAAGGTGACAAAGACGGAAATTCTTGGGCCGTTCTAAACTGTTCTAAGCTCCCTGTCGATCCTTCTCCTGACTCGTTTTCCATCGACTGCATTAAACAACTCGAGGAGGCCTTTCCTGACCTCGTTTTCACCGAAATCGGGCTTGCCCCCAAGCTACAACTAATGCCACCAAGTTTTCACCATCGACTACGAACTAACCACGACCACGCCATATCCCAATATGATTCCATGCATGACTATGCCAAGCAAGTGTGTGTGGGTACTAAAGAGCAAGCTTATAGAGAATGCTGGCTTGAAATGGAAAATTAAATGTGGAAAAAGGACCTTTACTCGGCATGAGAGAAAGATAAGGGAGTTTTAGGCACAGGTGGTGACCACTTAGGAGGAATACAAGAAAGCTTATGAGGACCTAAATTCCCATCTTCAGTCAAAGAATTAAGAGTGCGATGCTTTGAGGGCAGAGGTTGAAAAACTGAAAGGTGAGGGAGGTCGACTGGACCTAAAAGTGCAAAACCTTAAAACCCTTTTTAGTTCATCTGAGTTAAATAGAAAGTGGGCCGAGGAGAAGATTGTTGCCATAATAGAGCTTGCCAATAACCTTCGGCTTCAACATGACATAGACATTTTTACAATCAAGGCTGAACATGCCCTAGAGATATCCAACATAAAGAATAGTCATGAGGGTCAAGCCCTTACATTCTTTGCAAGGGTCCTTCATCACAGAAGCCTGGCTTGGATAACTGACTATGAAAAGGTATTGAAAAATAATTGAAAAGTTTTCATGAAAAGGAGAGGGATGCATCTAAAGGTCGGCAGGTGGACGAGGAAACTTTAATGACCTGGTTTCTGCGTTATGATGAACGAGCAGTGTTAGCCGAAGGGAAGAGAAAGGAGAAAGAAGCAGCAGAGATTAAACGTCGTAGAGAAAAAGGGAAATCGGTCCCCGAAAATAGTGATAGTAATAGCCAGGCTAAGACACCCTTTCCTTTTCCTTCTGCAAACGCAGAGACTACTTCGATTTCTGTCCTTCCCCTACCCATCGAGGGTTGTAGAGGAGTTTCCAACCAAGCTCGATGTCAGAGGTAAACTTGTTCTTTTCTCTTTATTACCACATTCCCTTTTTTGATCAAAACTTACTTCTACTATAGGCACTTCATTAGTGATGGAGGATGTCGAGACGGAAATAGTGGTGGTTGAAAAGGATAGAGCTGGATGGACGGCTGAAGCCCTAGGGAAGAAAGGTGACGATTAAGATCCATAAAAGAATGACGATATCGAGTTGATAAGGGAATCCAAGAAAGGTGATCATCCACCCATGGCTGAGATTAAGGCCCAATACGAGAAAGATATCTCGTCCATGAAGCCTGAGCCATTTGAAGAACCTTTGAACATTCCACCCCTTCGAACCATTCCCTTGACCATCCTTTCTTCGGTTAATGTTCCACCTTTCACTAATTCGATTGATCCAAGAAATCAAGGCGCAGCAACAGTCCCTAGTTCTTTTGACAGCACATCTAAGGGGATGAGGCGTATGTTGACCACCGAGGAAGCAGTGGAAATGGCTAAACAGATAGAGCTGGCAGACTGGTCGAGTAGGGAGAGATACCACCTCCGTTTTAGAGCTTTTTTGCTATAAATTTACTTTTAGTCTCTTTGGAGGTTCCATGCGAGTGCGGCCCTCGCATTTTTGTCCTCGTCAAGCTATGTATTTTGGTGGACGATGTTTTAATTGTACCTGTTACGCAATAACATTTTGTAATTATTCTATGTCGATATAAATAAAAATCTACTTGCTTTTAAATATTCGTGTTAATAACATGCAGAAAAGTCAAAAATGGGAGCGCTGTTAGGATTCCCAATCTTATTCCAACCTTCGAGGATTATCTAGACATAACCCTCGTCCAGGTCACTCTTCGACCCTCTTGCCCCCAGTGTTGGGGGGAAACGTACGTTGTTAACAAGTTTCCCGATCGTACTTAGGATAGGCTCAACCCAAATTGGGAGTTAGATAACCTTAAGTAGGAATGTTGTCTTTTATACTCTCCCTCAAGTCATTGAGGGTCAGAGTTTCAGGAATCGAGTGGTCTCATATCGGGTGCACCTTTCATACTCTCCCATGGTTTTGTACTTCTCAAGTCGTGAGGATCAGAGTCGTTCTAAGCATGCAGTCGTGCTATTCAAGTCGGGGTCGTCTCCCTTTGAGTATGCAAAGTGTGTCCCAAAAATTTAAGTGTGTCTATATCAGACTTAACATTAGTCGACTCGTTAGGTTCCTTAGTCTCAAGCTTGGTCATCTCACAAAAACACGGTCGGGTATCAGGATTGTAGAGTAAGTATTCTTTATTCTAATATGTCGGTCGATTCATGACATAAAGTTGCAACTATTATAACAACCAATCGGAGCAGGAAAGGAGTTTTTATTCATAAACAACAATGGGCGATAAGGCACGCCTTATTACAAACACTTAAACAAATTAACAATCAAAAACCAAAAAACTCTAAGAAAAATAACTTCTTAAATGCTCAGTGTTCCATGCTTTCTGGATTGGCTCGTCGTTAATAGTCGACAATCTAAAGGCCCCGTTATCAAGCTGTTGTCGAATAACGTAGGTCCCTTCCCACGTGGGACCTATATGAATAGGAGCTGGTAAGACTCGTTCTAAAACAAGGTCACTAATATCGAAGGCCTTTGGTCGGACCTTCTATAATAACCCGCACCTCCGTTCACGCAAGATAGTCCCCAACTTAGCCACCGTATAGGTGTGGGGTTAGTTCCTTAAAAGGCCTCGGCTTATATTCAATTTCAAATTACACACCTAATTCCCACATCGTGGAAGCCTGTGTGATGTAGATACTTATATAGTGGAGCCCATCTCTTACTAACGCTGAGGCCTTTTGAGGAACAATACCCCACACCTATACGGTGGCTAAGTTAGGGACAATATCTTACGTGACCGAAGGTACGAGTTGTTACAGTGGTATCAGAGCCAATACCCAACCGGAATTGTGGCTCCTGTGTGGACCACAGCGCCTGGGTGAGGTGTTTGTGATCCAATGGGGACGTTAGGCTCTGTAGGAGGGGAGAATGTAACACCCCTAGGTCCCACATCATGGAAGCCTGTGTGAAGCGGGTACTTATATAGTAGAGCCCGTCTCTTACTAACAACGAGGCCTTTTTAGGAACAAAACCCCACACCTATGCGGTGGCTAAGTTGGGGACAATATCTTGTGTGAACAGAGGTGCGAGTTGTTACACCTTCTTGTTATAGTATCCGGCAACACTTCATTTATGAGCTGTAGCGCAAGGTTTGCCTCTTCTCTTTTATCGTCAACCATGTCTATAATGGATCGTAATAGGTCGTTCGATGGGAAGGGAACTCGAATTTTATCAGAAGGACAGCTTCCGAACCATAAGACAATGCAAAAGGAGCATGGCATGTGGCAGTCTTGGGGGTGGTACGGTATACCCAAAGGGCTAAGGGTAATTCATTGACCTATTTGCCCTTAGCTCACTCCAATCGCTTCTTCAAGATGGTCTCTATAATTTTGTTGGCAGCTTCAACTTGTCCGTTAGATTGGGGATGTGCGACCGTTGTATATTTCTTATAACAACCCGAAATTTCTGAACTAATTTAAAATTTTAATTTTAACTATTTTAATGGGTTTTGAAAATTTAAAATAATTTATTTTAAATAATAACGACTAAAAATTTATTTTAAATGAAGTTATAATGTATAAATTTATATTAATTATAAAATGAGCCCGAAATGGCGCGGTTGAAAATTCGATTTTGAACTTTAAATGAATGTACAAAATGAAATATAAATCGGATTTCAATAAAACCAAAGACATTAGAATTTGTTTAATTATATCTTTCTGATGAATGTGAAAAATTCATACCTCATAATATAAATTGAAAGTTATGTCCAGTTTAAAATTTAGAATAGTCGCTATGGAATTTATATATATTTTTATTATATATATAGCCCTTAAAAATAGCCATTTTGCAAACGACCTCAGTTTTCGACGAAACCACCTTTTATGGATCCAAAATGTCAAACTATTGTTATATTTCAAATTTTATAATTTTTGGAATTAAAATGTGAGCATGGTAAATTTAAACGTGTTTTGAAATTTCAGTCTAAATTTAATCGACTAGAAAAAGGTCATTTTTTAAATGGTCTCCAAATACAACGAAATTAGTTGTGTTAGAACTGTATCATCAAAACATAGCCAGATATAATGAAGCGACCCGAACTTCCCCGGTCTCCGAAGAGAAGAGAAAGAATGAATTACCTTGAGGACGTGACGAATTAGAACACAAATAGAAGAACATTTCATTGTTTATTACAATAATCCCACAGAATACAAGAATATACAGAGTAAGAATAAATATTACACATTGATAAATATCAGATATTTAAATTACATTTAAATACATAGCAGTGGAAAAATAATACAAAGCACAACTGAAAGAAATACACGGATACGGAGCTTTCCGAGTATCGTTCCAGCTGTAAACCAGAATCCTGTGAATATAAATCTGCAAAACCCAACCACTAGCTTCCCGTGCGGAAAATAAGGGCACCCAGAGTTTAGGTTAAAACGATAAACTCCAAGTCAGTCATGTGACTGGTGTGAGAACTAAAACAGTTATTAGTCTTTATTTTAAGTTAGGTAAATCAAGGGACCACGCCATATAACACGGAACGAGTTTCCTCCCAAGAATACCAGTGCATAAAACAAACAGCGCAATGCTAAATAAAGAAAAATGAAGCTATTATAAGACCCAGGTCCCATCACACAATGCAACACAAGCTGAAGGATAGGGTTTTACCTTATAATAGCCAAAGAATGCTTGATACGCTAAATTTCATCTTTTATTATTACTATAAGTGTATAGTGTCAAAACAATTTCAGTTATAAGTATCAGCCATAGACGGCATAGCTACCACCTACTATGTCGCCATAGTAGGTTCTACAAATAAAACTGAATTATCACGTATTGGAAATTGGATTCCATCATGAGTCGAGGCAAGGGGCAAGCTCCTATCCGTTCGAGACACTCTAGCAAATGTCTCAGGACCACACACAGCGATCCTGGATGCTTCAGGGCCGGTCCTCCCTTACTTTTGAGGATTAATTATTCCTGAACACACGTTTCCCGGTCCTATCAGACCTATATCCAAGGCGCCTCGTATTCCAACAACCACACAGGTGAAAGATAATGTAAATGTCAGGGCTGGTAGGTCACTGACACCACCCATAGCTTGAAAGAAACGCCGTGCTCTCCCTGCAGTCCGATCCCGTTTTTGACTCATACCAAGGTCTGAGGCTCGCGAATTAACGCCATACACAAAGCTATGCCACACAGGCCGTGCTTTGATCATAAACCACAAGACTTTGCTTTTCAACAGAAGCCTTGATCATTTGCCACTTAGGCACGCCACACAGGCAATTCATGCCATGCGATTGATATCCATCAATATATAACCTCTGAGCTCGTACGTCTCAGAGAAGGGCGTTAAGAAAGAGAATAAATTCTCCGCTGCCAAAAAGAATATATTTAATAGAAATCAATCACACAAAATAAAATCCATGTCAGACACACAGTCCATTTACAAGTTCGTTTTGGGTCTGAACGAAACCGGAGGAACCTTATTCCTCGCATATCCATCGATCTCCAAGTACGTCTAGACGATCACCAACTGATTCCCTCCTCTGAGGTGTACAGCCCAATCAAGATCATTAATAATCATCCAAACGATGTGAAGACTTCTGGTCTTCAACCACCGTCTTCATCTTTGACTTATCGTCGAATCGGTTATTCAGAATGGGTATAAACCCGGCCTTTCCAAGTAACCCGCGTATATAATAAACAAGTGTTGCACAAACGCAACATACGCCTCATTCCAATTCAGAATATTCTTTTATTCAAATATTCACATTCTTAGGGAAAGGTTCCCATTAATTTTATCAAAGATAAATTCTTCTAAATTTATTCTTTAATCTTCCTTTGGATATCATTTCAAACCATGTTAAGGTTTTCCAAACTAGTCGGGATTAGCGAACCACACCGAAGTAATCATTTATTTTATTTCTCAATCCCAACCTATTCATCCCATGGGGCAAAACTGGTAATACTTCATATCTAACACCACGGTGTTATCGGTAAATATTAATTACCATTTCACGTTCAACTCTAATTAAAGATTTAACTATCGCTTTGGAGCAAAACTGGTGATACTCCAATCTCGATTATTTCAATCTAATTAAAGATTCATTAAAACTCCACTTAGTTTTAATCTTCCCAAAAATCAATATCCTGTCTTTAACTGGGTTAAAGAACCAATGTCATCTAAAACACGGTTCACGATAAACCCAAAATCACATTCCATTGTTAATCGGGTTAAAGAAAAGGTGTTATTCAAAACACCGCTCACGATAAACACAAAAACCAATTTAAATCCAATTCCAATTAAATACCAATTAACTGGACAATTTCACTAAATCTTAATTAAAAGATTTATTCTTTCCTAAACTAGGTCCAAGAACAGTGTTATTTAAGACACCATTCACGACGAACCCAAAATCCTATCTGATATTAAATACAAGGCTCTGTATAGAAAATATATCAGTTTATATTCAATATCAAATTCTGAAACCAACAAATATCGTATTGGAAATAACGATATAAATATATCTTTCAAATTTCCATAACCATATCTGTATAATCATGAAATCCAACATCGAAATATTCCAAAGATAATTTCGATTCAAATCCATTCCAATTCATATATTGGAAATTCTGATTATTTTTAAAACCACTTCAAATCCAATTTATTTATTCAAAGATATTGGATTATAATTCTAGTTCATAACTAGTTTATTTCGATAAAAATATATTTTTATCCTTTTTAAATATGGAAATTTTCGCCCCAATTCTTTCTAAATCATTTATTATGATTTTACACAAATTATTGATATTTTTAATAATTTTATCAAGGCTCGTACAGTCGATTTCCAATAACGGTCGTCGAACTGCACTTACAGCGACCTTTTTCAAATCTAATTTGGACATAATTCCAAATCCAACAGTTATATTTCAAATTTCTAATATTAATTGGAAAGCTCTTTTCGATACGAACCTAATGGTTCCGATTTCAGGAGAATCCGACGGTCGGATCTCCCGTAACGTCAATTCAAAGTCAATTGTCGAAATTTGCGAATTGTCGCGGCCCTGCGCGTTCTATTCAGGCCATTTAATATATATAATATATATATTTCGTCGATTTCAATTCTAAACGTATTTTATAATTTGTTTAAATTCGTTTTAAAAAAGATTTCAACTTCATATTCAACTTTAAATCAAAATTGAATATTCCATATCATTAATATATAAAGGATAATATTTTCAAAACATTATATTTTGAAATCACTTCATTTTCTATATTCATTATAAAACGAATATATAATCGATATAAATATCGTTCGTGTCAAAATGGCGCAAATCTAATCAACACAGCTTTATATATTTCAATAACTTCGTTATTATATTCAACAAATGGATATTTTCTTCAACACATGAATATATATTTTATTCAACATGAATATTTATTCAGTCTTACTTACAATAAAAATGTGAATTTTATTGTATAAATATTTCACTCAATAAATGAATATTTTCAACACATGAACAGTTTCAACACATGAATATTCTCAACACATGAGTATTTTCAACACATGAATAGTTTCAACACATGAATATTCTCAACACATGAGTATTGTCAACACATGACTATTTTGTTTATTCAACACATGAATATAATTTATTTTCTAAATTGGAATGAGACCCACTCAATTACCATATAATGTTATTTATATGGATTCCATACAACATATGTATATAATAGCAATGATAAATAATTAACCATCATCCAAAGTGCACCACACAACTGCATAAGCCTTAAATATAAATAATTAACGCTTACACAGTCTGTCAACCAATCGATCGACATACAACTAAATAATTGGGATTAGTGTATGTCAAATATCATCCCAACACTCATGTGGGGTTCATATCAACAAACACTGAATATTATTTGTGCAGTTGGGCGATGTGTAAAATTTATCGTCCCAATCAATATCAGTCAAATCAGTGTACATAAACAAATCGTCTGATTTGTAAATGAATATTTATTTATTCACATTCACGTTAAATTTATATTTTTAACGATAAATAATTTATTTCAACACATGATTATATTTCCATTCATTCCACATCACAATCAATTTTCACCACACAACAAAATCAAACAAGTCGTCCATGGTCTGTGGACAACGGGTGTCGAGTGCTGCTAAGCACCGTCTGCATCCTAGTATATATTTTTAACTAGAAAACAAGAGTTAAAGTGAGAAGTTCTCACCGAGAGCTAAAACAAACGCCGCGACTCTTCATAGGTAGAAAATTTTGCCGTGTTCTCCTTTTGTCACTTTCTTTGTCCATTTTCGCTATATAAAAATCACATTTTTTTATATTATCACTCCATGTATAAAAAACATATTTTTATATTGCTTCACACATTATAAAGATTATATTTTTATATCGCTTCATACATTGTAAAGATTATATTTTTATATCGCTTCATACATTGTAAAGATTATATTTTTATCAACTGAAAATATTTTATACATAGGATAAAAATCACATTTTTATCTAATCCAAAAATCAATCCTTTATACTTCTAAAAATTCGATCTTTTCATATACAAAAAATCCGACCTTTTCATGTCTAAAAATTTGATCTTTAAACAAGGTTGATTATATATATATTATAAAGAAGATAAAGTAAATAAAAAGTCAAAGAAACTCACTGTCGAAGTCGGAGGAGGAGCATGGGGCGTTGTTGCGCGTTGCTGGTGGTCGGGAGGGGGTTCAGAGGGGCGGTCAGAGGTGGTAGGGCCTGCTCAGTCGGTTGCAGCGTCGGTTTCTCAAAGGGAGAGCCGGAGTTTGCGGAGGGGGTTGAAGATGAGGCTGAGGCGCGCAAAGTGGAGGGTCGGCGGTCTCCTCAGGTGGTGGCGGGGATGTTTTAGGGTGTTGGGGGGGTTAGGGAGTTCGAACTGGGGAAGAGGAGAATGGCGGTGGAGGGAGGAGGAGATGGGGGAGGGTGCGATGGAGGGGTGTAACAACCCGGAAATTCTGGGCCAGTTTAAAATTTTTATTTTGGCAATTTTAGCGAATTTTGAATATTTAAAATAGATTATTTTAAATAATATCGACGAGAAATTTATTTTTAATATAATTCGAACGTATATATTTATACGCGTCGTCGTTAGAATATAAATAATTATATATAATTATAAAAGGAATAGAAAATGGCGCGGTAGTTCGAAAATTCGATTTCTAATTTCAAATGAATATACAGAATTCAATATAAGTCGGAATTGAACGAAACAAGAAATATTTGAATCTGTATAAGGATATCTTTCTAACGAAGTTGAGAAACTGAGATTTCACTTTAGAAGTTGAAAGATATGTCCGGTTGAAAATTCTGAATAGTCGCTATGGAATTCAGGCCCTTAAAAATGGACATTTTGCAAACGACCTCGGATTTCGACGAAACCAGTTTTGTTGGGTCCGTGATGTTAAGTTATTGCTAGATTCCAAATTTCATAATTTTTAGAATCAATATGTGAGCGTGGCAAAGGAAAACGTGTTTTGACCATTTCAGTTGATTTTAATCGACTGGAAATTGGCCATTTTTCTAACGGTCTCAGAATTCGACGAAACTAGTTTTGTTAGGACCGTATCGTCAATACGAAGCTAGAAAATATTTTTCTGGAATTTTTCTAGTTAGTATGTGACCCCGGTAATTTGAAATGTACGTTTAAAATTAAATATAGTGATTTAAATGTTAATTCAACGGAAACTGATTCAAAGTAATCGAATCAGCTTGCGATACATATCCCATTGTGTTCAGAATGGGGGTAATTAGCTAGGGGCGACAGTTATTGGGTCTCGGTTGGAGATCAGAGAGTTAAACAGTTAAGGGTTGAATTAAATAATATTTAAAATATAATATATATATATATATCCATCCCCTAACTAACCTAGGTCAAAGCAATACACGGTCAAAGGCCGCCACTCTCTTCAAAAAAAAAAAGAAAAGAAAAAATCCAATCGCGATTTCCCTCCAGCCTCCCTGCCACCATCATCGTCGCGCCCCAGGTGGCGACCGCCACTGGCGAACTCCCCCACGCCCCTCTTCTCCTCAGCCCCTTCTCCCTCTAATAAGGATCCCGCATCGAAACCCTAAACCACTCCTCAAATTCCGCACTGAAAGTCCCCACGTTTAAAGTCGAGATTCAGGCGGAAGGCGGCTTCGAATGGGCCATGCTGGGGGGCGACGGTAGATGAGCTTCAGGTGGTCGACGCAGTAGTCTCCGATGGTGCTCCAGACTGGTGGATAGGCGGCGCGATCGTGACCTAGGGGGGGGAGCTCAATCCGACGCAGCAGGAGTTCTTAATTTGCAGTAAGCTTTTATATATATATATTTTTTTTTTGTGTAATTAGTTAGACAATTTAAAAAAAAAAAAAAACTATATAAAACAGATATAGAAAAATGTGATGGTTTTTAAATAAGAAATATATACTTTGTTTTTAAATAAGAAATATATACTTTGTTTTTAAATAAGAAATATATACTTTGTTTTTAAATAAGAAATATATACTTTGTTTTTAAATAAGAAATATATACTTTGTTTTTAAATAAGAAATATATACTTTGTTTTTAAAGTAGAAGAGTAAACATATATTGTTTTTGAAAAATAAATATTCAGTGTTTTTAAAACTGAAAAGATAGGATTTTTATGAATAAAAATATGATTTTTAAATTGAAAGTAAACAAATAAAAATGTGACTTTTATTTTAAAGACATCAAAATATAAAAATGTGTGATTTTTTATATATTGAATAGCGAAGTCAAAATTTGATCTTTATATATTGAAAGTCGATAGAAAAATAGAATTTTTATGTATTGAAAGTCGATAGAAAAATAGAATTTTTATGTATTGAAAGTCGATAGAAAAATAGAATTTTTATGTATTGAAAGTCGATAGAAAAATAGAATTTTTATATATTGAACTTCGATAGAAAAATAGAATTTTTATATATGGAACTTTGAAATAAAAATTCGATTTTTATATATTAAATAGCAAAGTAAAAATGTGATTTTTACGTATGTAGTGAAAGCAGCAACGAAGGTGACAAAAAGGCGAAACGACGAAGACTTCTGCAAATGAAGAGCCGTGGAGCTAGGATAGCTATAAGTGAGAATTTCTCACCTTTCTATTTCTTTTCTAGTTATATATATACTAGGATGCAGACGGTGCTTAGTAGCACCCGACACCCGTCCACAGACCATGGACTTGTTTGTTTGACTGTTTGGTGATTGATTGTGATATTGGTTTGAATGTGGTTTGTGGTGTGAAAAATCGAATCGATAAATTGGTTAGGATTAGACGTGCGCCGTTATAAGGCGAAGGAGTAAGGCTAGGTTAGACCCTTACTCCAAATTTTGTGGTTTGCATAATGAAATTGATTTGATTGATGAGTGAATGGCGTGGGCCTTCACTAGACCGGGGATAAGGCTAGGCCTCGTCCCGTTTCTAGTATCGTGCCGTTATGCCGCCGAAATTTTCTAAAATATGTTAGAAAAATAAAAATATCATTTTATAGAATAAATGAATTGAAGAGAAATTCATATGTTGAAATAAAATGTTTTATCGTTAAAAATATAATTTTTAACGTGAAGTGAATAAATAAATATTCATTTATAAACCGAATGGTTTGTTTATGTACACCTATTTGAATGACATTGATTGGGACGATAAATTTTACACATCGCCCAACTGCACAACTAAAATCTGTGTTTGATTGTTTGAAACCCCACACGGGTGTTGGGATGAAATATGAATTTCACTCATCCTGATTGATTAAATATGTCGATCGATTGATTGACAGGCTGTTATGAGCGTTGAATATCTATATTTGATGCTTATACAGTGTCGTGCACTTTGGTTGATGGTTGATTATTTTCAATGCTATTATATACATGTGTTGTATGAAAATCCATATAATTAACTTTATATGGTAATTGATTGGGCCTCATTCCAGTTTTAAAATAGAAATATTTGAAATAGAATATTTGAAAATAGAAATTTATGAAGCCGTGTTGATTAGATTGACGCCATTTTGACGTGAACGATATTTATATCGATTTTATCGATTTCGAAAATGAATTGAAAATAAAACGATTTCGAAATGAATTGAATTGAAAACGATTTCGAAATGAATTGAATTGAAAACAATTTCGAATTGAATTGAAAACGATTTCGAATTGAATTGAAAACGATTTCGAAATGAATTGAAAATAAAACGATTTCGAAATGAATTGAATTGAAAACGATTTCGAAATGAATTGAATTGAAAACAATTTCGAATTGAATTGAAAACGATTTCGAATTGAATTGAAAACGATTTCGAAATGAATTGAATTGAAAACGATTTCGAAATGAATTGAAAACGATTTCGAAATGAATTGAATTGAAAACGATTTCGAAATGAATTGAATTGAAAACGATTTCGAAATGAATTGAAAATAAAACGATTTCGAAATGAATTGAATTGAAAACGATTTCGAAATGAATTGAATTGAAAGCGAATAGAAATGAATTCGAATTGAATTGAAATTCGAATTGAATAGAAATGAATTTTAAAACGGAGTTATAAAGAAGAATTCAATTTTGCTTTGAATTGAAATGGAAGTTGAAATAGATTTTGAAACGAATTTTAAAACTATTTATATAATTCGTTTTAAATAGTAATCGACGAAATATATATTATATATATTATATATATAATATAATGGCCTGAATAGAACGCGCCGCGCCGCGGCAGTTCGCGAATTTCGACCATTTATTTCAAACGGACATTACGGGAGATCCGACCGTCGGATTCTCCTAAAACCGGAACCGTTGGGTTCGTATCGAAAAGGGCTTTCTAAAGAAGGTTAGAAATTTGAAACCTAACGGTTGGATTTGGAGATACGTCCAAATCAAATTCGAAAAAGGTCGCTGTAAGTGCAGTTCGATGGCCGTTGATGGAAATCGACTGTACGGGCCTTGATAAAATTATTAAAAATAGTAATAATTTATGTAAAATCATAAGAAATGATTTGTGAAGATTTGGGATGAAAAACTCCATATTTGAAAAGATAAAAATAGATTTTTATCGAAATGAACTAGTTTTGAACTAGAATTATAATTCTATTTATTTTTAAATAAATAAATTGAATTCGAAAAGGGTTTTGAAAATAACCAAAATTTCCAATGATTGCATTGGAGTGGATTTGAATCGAAATTGTCTTCGGAATATTTCGATGTTGGAATTCGTGATTATACAGGTGTTGTTATGGAAATTTGAAAGATATATTTTTATATCGTTATTTCCAATACGACATTTGTTAATCGTAGAATTTGATATTGAATATAGGCCGATATATTTTCTATTCAGAGCCTTGTATTTAATATCAAATGTGATTTGGGTTTGTCGTGAATGGTGTCTTCACTAACACCGTTCTTGAACCCAGTTGAGAAAAGATTAAATCTTTTTATTTAGATTTAATGAAGTGTACCAATTAAATAATATTTAATTGGAATTGAATTGATATTGATTTTTGGGTTTATCGTGAACAGTGTTTTAAATAACACTTGTTCTTTAACCCGATAATCAATGAATGTGATTTGGGTTTGTCGTGAATGGTGTCTTCATTAACACTGTTCTTGGACCCAGTTGAGAAAAGATTAAATCTTTTTATTTAGATTTAATGAAGTGTACCAATTAAATGATATTTAATTGGAATTGAATTGATATTGATTTTTGGGTTTATCGTGAACAGTGTTTTAAATAACACTCGTTCTTTAACCCGATAATTAATGAATGTGATTTTGGGTTTATCGTGAACCGTGTTTTAAATGACACTGATTCTTTAACCCAGATAATGATTAAAACTAAGTGGAGTTTTAATGAATCTTTAATTAGATTGAAAAGATCGAGAATGGAGTATCACCAGTTTTGCTCCAGGCGATAGTTAAATCTTTAATTAGATTTGAACGTGAAATTTAGAAACCAACTGTCGGTTAGCCAAGCAGAATGGTTTTCTGGATATTGATCTGATGTTGGTTTCGGCCTTCGGGGTTAATATTTGGGGAATTATTCTCTTGATTAATTTATGGTTAGTGACTAATGAATTGGAATGAGGCGTATGTTGTGTTTGTGTAACACTTATTTAAAATATACGCGAGTTATTCGGAAAGACCGGGTTTATCCCATTCTGAATAACTGATACGACGATAAGTCGAAGATGAAGACGATGGTCGAAGACCGGAGGTCTTCACGTCGTTTGGGTGATAACTGATGATCTTGATTGGGCTGTACACCCAAGAAGATGGAAACAGTTGGTGATCGTCCAGACGTACTTGGAGATCGATGGATATGCGGGGTACTAGGTGCCTCCGGTTTCGTTCAGGCCCAGAACGGACTTGTAAATGGACTGTGTGTCTGACATTGGATTTCATTCTGTGTGACTGATATCGGTTGCATAGAGTGGTTTGCCTGTGTGGCATGCTAAGATGCAAATGATCAAGGCTTCTGTTGAAAAGCAAAGTCTTGTGGTGATGATCAAAGCACGGCCTTTGTGGCGTAGCTTTGTGTAACGTTTACTTCGCGAGTTTCACACCCGGTATGAACCAAAAACGGGAGAGGACATCAGGGGGGACTTGCGTTTCTTTCTAGCTAGAAGTGGCGTCAGTGGTTTTACACGCCCTGACGAGTTTGACTTATGTGGTTGTTGCGGTTGCGAGGCGCCTCGGTTATATCGGTTTCGGCCGAATGCATTCTGGTCGGCTGACGGACCAGACTTACACCCCATAGGGTGGGGAGACGTATTGTTCAGGCATTATAATCCACTTCGTGTGGACCGGCCCTGACGATCCAAGGTACGGTTGCGGCTGTGCCTGAGACACGGGCTAGAGCGTCTCGAATCGGTTGAGGACTATCTTTTGCCTCGGTTCATAGATGGAAATCCAGTTTCCAAATACGTGACATTTGCGGTTTTATTTGTAAACCTATATATGGCGACATGATATATGGTACCCATGCCGCCTATGATTGATACTTATGATTTGAAGTGGTTTTATACACTATGCACTTATAATAGTATCAGATAATCTGTTTTAAACGTATCAAGCATTCTTTGGCTGTTATAAGGGAAAACCCTATCCCCCGGCTTGCGATGCATTGTGTGATAGGACCTGGGTCTTATAACAGCTTCATCTTTCTTTATTTAGCATTGCGCTGTTGGTTTTATGCACTGGTATTCTTGGGAGGAAACCCGTTCCGTGTTATACGGCGTGGTCCCTTGATTTACCTTTGAAAATAAAGATTAAAAACTGTTTTAGTTCTCACACCAGTCACATGACTGACCTGGAGTTTATTGTTTTAACCTAAACTCTGGGTGCCCTTATTTTCGACACGGGCAGCTAGTAGTTTTGGTTTTGCAGATTTATATTCACAGGATCCTGGTTTACAGCTGGAACGATATCCGGAAAGCTTTGTATCCGTATATCTTCTTCTAGTTGTGTATTGTATTATTTTCCGCTGCTATGTATTTAAATGTAATTTAAATCTCTGATATTTCTGTGTAATATTCATTTATACTCTGTATATTCTTGTAATCTGATGCATTGTTGTAATATACAATGAAATGTTCTTCTGAATGCGTTCTGTTGTGGTTTGTTCTCGAACTATCCGACGCTTTCCTTTACGGGGAAGTTGCGGGTTTTTACACGTGGTATCAGAGCTTTGGTTTACAAAGCTAGAGAACAAGACACATTAGAACCATACGAAAGAATTCATCAGATATTGGATTAGCAATATCCAATTAGAATGACTCGTTAGAGATAGGATCAGTAGCATCCTAGAACGAGTGTGAAGAGTATATTTTTCAAATGAAAACAAATTTCGTTTTGAAAATTTAAATCAATTATTCGTATTTGATTATTTATTTTATATGGATTAGGACAATCCGATATATAAAGATTTTGCATATATGTCTTGCAAACGTGTATTCGAAGTTTTAATATATTGGGTAGATATAGAATCCCTCTAGTGCCCGGGAGTAATTCTGGTGATGGGGCACTGTCGCCAGTATTTATTTTCGAGTGACGAAAGTGAGATTTCTATATATTTCCTATTGACTGGTGTGAGAACCAAAATTAGATAGGGCCTATTGTTGTGATTTAGCATCAAAAATTTGATTTTTGTATATGTATCAAATTTATGAATTTGAGACTCTAATTCACTAATTGATTGATGTTTGTGTTGTTTGTTTATTTGTTTGCTAATTTTTAGCCATTTAGCCTAATAGCACCAAATATTGAACTGTATTGAAAATTGGTCGCGTTTGCTTGCATATACATATATATCATTGAACATGTCATAGCAAGGAGGCTAGAGCCGAGGATAAAATTTGTTTGCCCGACAAATAGGTACATGTTTACTACATAATTTCCTGTTTTGTTTGGGTGATGATGATTTTGTGAGCCTATTGGCTAGCCGCTTGGCTTTTTCTTTTTCTTTTTGAGATCTGAAGGACCGGGGAAGCTATTTGAAATTCCCCGATGCTCCCATTGCAGGGGAGGTTATGGCGAAATTTTTCGAAAATTTAGGGTGTTAGCCAAATTTTTGAAGTTTTGAAAATTCTCAGAAACTAAAGAGTTGGAGAATGGAAGCCTGATCGAACGTAGAATTGAATGATCAAACCACTTTCGACTTTGTTCCTTTTCGGGGACGAAAAGTTTTAAGTGGGGGAGATTGTAACAACCCGGAAATTCTGGGCCAGTTTAAAATTTTTATTTTGGCAATTTTAGCGAATTTTGAATATTTAAAATAGATTATTTTAAATAATATCGACGAGAAATTTATTTTTAATATAATTCGAACGTATATATTTATACGCGTCGTCGTTAGAATATAAATAATTATATATAATTATAAAAGGAATAGAAAATGGCGCGGTAGTTCGAAAATTCGATTTCTAATTTCAAATGAATATACAGAATTCAATATAAGTCGGAATTGAACGAAACAAGAAATATTTGAATCTGTATAAGGATATCTTTCTAACGAAGTTGAGAAACTGAGATTTCACTTTAGAAGTTGAAAGATATGTCCGGTTGAAAATTCTGAATAGTCGCTATGGAATTCAGGCCCTTAAAAATGGACATTTTGCAAACGACCTCGGATTTCGACGAAACCAGTTTTGTTGGGTCCGTGATGTTAAGTTATTGCTAGATTCCAAATTTCATAATTTTTAGAATCAATATGTGAGCGTGGCAAAGGAAAACGTGTTTTGACCATTTCAGTTGATTTTAATCGACTGGAAATTGGCCATTTTTCTAACGGTCTCAGAATTCGACGAAACTAGTTTTGTTAGGACCGTATCGTCAATACGAAGCTAGAAAATATTTTTCTGGAATTTTTCTAGTTAGTATGTGACCCCGGTAATTTGAAATGTACGTTTAAAATTAAATATAGTGATTTAAATGTTAATTCAACGGAAACTGATTCAAAGTAATCGAATCAGCTTGCGATACATATCCCATTGTGTTCAGAATGGGGGTAATTAGCTAGGGGCGACAGTTATTGGGTCTCGGTTGGAGATCAGAGAGTTAAACAGTTAAGGGTTGAATTAAATAATATTTAAAATATAATATATATATATATATCCATCCCCTAACTAACCTAGGTCAAAGCAATACACGGTCAAAGGCCGCCACTCTCTTCAAAAAAAAAAAGAAAAGAAAAAATCCAATCGCGATTTCCCTCCAGCCTCCCTGCCACCATCATCGTCGCGCCCCAGGTGGCGACCGCCACTGGCGAACTCCCCCACGCCCCTCTTCTCCTCAGCCCCTTCTCCCTCTAATAAGGATCCCGCATCGAAACCCTAAACCACTCCTCAAATTCCGCACTGAAAGTCCCCACGTTTAAAGTCGAGATTCAGGCGGAAGGCGGCTTCGAATGGGCCATGCTGGGGGGCGACGGTAGATGAGCTTCAGGTGGTCGACGCAGTAGTCTCCGATGGTGCTCCAGACTGGTGGATAGGCGGCGCGATCGTGACCTAGGGGGGGGAGCTCAATCCGACGCAGCAGGAGTTCTTAATTTGCAGTAAGCTTTTATATATATATATATTTTTTTTGTGTAATTAGTTAGACAATTTAAAAAAAAAAAAACTATATAAAACAGATATAGAAAAATGTGATGGTTTTTAAATAAGAAATATATACTTTGTTTTTAAATAAGAAATATATACTTTGTTTTTAAATAAGAAATATATACTTTGTTTTTAAATAAGAAATATATACTTTGTTTTTAAATAAGAAATATATACTTTGTTTTTAAATAAGAAATATATACTTTGTTTTTAAAGTAGAAGAGTAAACATATATTGTTTTTTAAAAATAAATATTCAGTGTTTTTAAAACTGAAAAGATAGGATTTTTATGAATAAAAATATGATTTTTAAATTGAAAGTAAACAAATAAAAATGTGACTTTTATTTTAAAGACATCAAAATATAAAAATGTGTGATTTTTTATATATTGAATAGCGAAGTCAAAATTCGATCTTTATATATTGAAAGTCGATAGAAAAATAGAATTTTTATGTATTGAAAGTCGATAGAAAAATAGAATTTTTATGTATTGAAAGTCGATAGAAAAATAGAATTTTTATGTATTGAAAGTCGATAGAAAAATAGAATTTTTATATATTGAACTTCGATAGAAAAATAGAATTTTTATATATGGAACTTTGAAATAAAAATTCGATTTTTATATATTAAATAGCAAAGTAAAAATGTGATTTTTACGTATGTAGTGAAAGCAGCAACGAAGGTGACAAAAAGGCGAAACGACGAAGACTTCTGCAAATGAAGAGCCGTGGAGCTAGGATAGCTATAAGTGAGAATTTCTCACCTTTCTATTTCTTTTCTAGTTATATATATACTAGGATGCAGACGGTGCTTAGTAGCACCCGACACCCGTCCACAGACCATGGACTTGTTTGTTTGACTGTTTGGTGATTGATTGTGATATTGGTTTGAATGTGGTTTGTGGTGTGAAAAATCGAATCGATAAATTGGTTAGGATTAGACGTGCGCCGTTATAAGGCGAAGGAGTAAGGCTAGGTTAGACCCTTACTCCAAATTTTGTGGTTTGCATAATGAAATTGATTTGATTGATGAGTGAATGGCGTGGGCCTTCACTAGACCGGGGATAAGGCTAGGCCTCGTCCCGTTTCTAGTATCGTGCCGTTATGCCGCCGAAATTTTCTAAAATATGTTAGAAAAATAAAAATATCATTTTATAGAATAAATGAATTGAAGAGAAATTCATATGTTGAAATAAAATGTTTTATCGTTAAAAATATAATTTTTAACGTGAAGTGAATAAATAAATATTCATTTATAAACCGAATGGTTTGTTTATGTACACCTATTTGAATGACATTGATTGGGACGATAAATTTTACACATCGCCCAACTGCACAACTAAAATCTGTGTTTGATTGTTTGAAACCCCACACGGGTGTTGGGATGAAATATGAATTTCACTCATCCTGATTGATTAAATATGTCGATCGATTGATTGACAGGCTGTTATGAGCGTTGAATATCTATATTTGATGCTTATACAGTGTCGTGCACTTTGGTTGATGGTTGATTATTTTCAATGCTATTATATACATGTGTTGTATGAAAATCCATATAATTAACTTTATATGGTAATTGATTGGGCCTCATTCCAGTTTTAAAATAGAAATATTTGAAATAGAATATTTGAAAATAGAAATTTATGAAGCCGTGTTGATTAGATTGACGCCATTTTGACGTGAACGATATTTATATCGATTTTATCGATTTCGAAAATGAATTGAAAATAAAACGATTTCGAAATGAATTGAATTGAAAACGATTTCGAAATGAATTGAATTGAAAACAATTTCGAATTGAATTGAAAACGATTTCGAATTGAATTGAAAACGATTTCGAAATGAATTGAAAATAAAACGATTTCGAAATGAATTGAATTGAAAACGATTTCGAAATGAATTGAATTGAAAACAATTTCGAATTGAATTGAAAACGATTTCGAATTGAATTGAAAACGATTTCGAAATGAATTGAATTGAAAACGATTTCGAAATGAATTGAAAACGATTTCGAAATGAATTGAATTGAAAACGATTTCGAAATGAATTGAATTGAAAACGATTTCGAAATGAATTGAAAATAAAACGATTTCGAAATGAATTGAATTGAAAACGATTTCGAAATGAATTGAATTGAAAGCGAATAGAAATGAATTCGAATTGAATTGAAATTCGAATTGAATAGAAATGAATTTTAAAACGGAGTTATAAAGAAGAATTCAATTTTGCTTTGAATTGAAATGGAAGTTGAAATAGATTTTGAAACGAATTTTAAAACTATTTATATAATTCGTTTTAAATAGTAATCGACGAAATATATATTATATATATTATATATATAATATAATGGCCTGAATAGAACGCGCCGCGCCGCGGCAGTTCGCGAATTTCGACCATTTATTTCAAACGGACATTACGGGAGATCCGACCGTCGGATTCTCCTAAAACCGGAACCGTTGGGTTCGTATCGAAAAGGGCTTTCTAAAGAAGGTTAGAAATTTGAAACCTAACGGTTGGATTTGGAGATACGTCCAAATCAAATTCGAAAAAGGTCGCTGTAAGTGCAGTTCGATGGCCGTTGATGGAAATCGACTGTACGGGCCTTGATAAAATTATTAAAAATAGTAATAATTTATGTAAAATCATAAGAAATGATTTGTGAAGATTTGGGATGAAAAACTCCATATTTGAAAAGATAAAAATAGATTTTTATCGAAATGAACTAGTTTTGAACTAGAATTATAATTCTATTTATTTTTAAATAAATAAATTGAATTCGAAAAGGGTTTTGAAAATAACCAAAATTTCCAATGATTGCATTGGAGTGGATTTGAATCGAAATTGTCTTCGGAATATTTCGATGTTGGAATTCGTGATTATACAGGTGTTGTTATGGAAATTTGAAAGATATATTTTTATATCGTTATTTCCAATACGACATTTGTTAATCGTAGAATTTGATATTGAATATAGGCCGATATATTTTCTATTCAGAGCCTTGTATTTAATATCAAATGTGATTTGGGTTTGTCGTGAATGGTGTCTTCACTAACACCGTTCTTGAACCCAGTTGAGAAAAGATTAAATCTTTTTATTTAGATTTAATGAAGTGTACCAATTAAATAATATTTAATTGGAATTGAATTGATATTGATTTTTGGGTTTATCGTGAACAGTGTTTTAAATAACACTTGTTCTTTAACCCGATAATCAATGAATGTGATTTGGGTTTGTCGTGAATGGTGTCTTCATTAACACTGTTCTTGGACCCAGTTGAGAAAAGATTAAATCTTTTTATTTAGATTTAATGAAGTGTACCAATTAAATGATATTTAATTGGAATTGAATTGATATTGATTTTTGGGTTTATCGTGAACAGTGTTTTAAATAACACTCGTTCTTTAACCCGATAATTAATGAATGTGATTTTGGGTTTATCGTGAACCGTGTTTTAAATGACACTGATTCTTTAACCCAGATAATGATTAAAACTAAGTGGAGTTTTAATGAATCTTTAATTAGATTGAAAAGATCGAGAATGGAGTATCACCAGTTTTGCTCCAGGCGATAGTTAAATCTTTAATTAGATTTGAACGTGAAATTTAGAAACCAACTGTCGGTTAGCCAAGCAGAATGGTTTTCTGGATATTGATCTGATGTTGGTTTCGGCCTTCGGGGTTAATATTTGGGGAATTATTCTCTTGATTAATTTATGGTTAGTGACTAATGAATTGGAATGAGGCGTATGTTGTGTTTGTGTAACACTTATTTAAAATATACGCGAGTTATTCGGAAAGACCGGGTTTATCCCATTCTGAATAACTGATACGACGATAAGTCGAAGATGAAGACGATGGTCGAAGACCGGAGGTCTTCACGTCGTTTGGGTGATAACTGATGATCTTGATTGGGCTGTACACCCAAGAAGATGGAAACAGTTGGTGATCGTCCAGACGTACTTGGAGATCGATGGATATGCGGGGTACTAGGTGCCTCCGGTTTCGTTCAGGCCCAGAACGGACTTGTAAATGGACTGTGTGTCTGACATTGGATTTCATTCTGTGTGACTGATATCGGTTGCATAGAGTGGTTTGCCTGTGTGGCATGCTAAGATGCAAATGATCAAGGCTTCTGTTGAAAAGCAAAGTCTTGTGGTGATGATCAAAGCACGGCCTTTGTGGCGTAGCTTTGTGTAACGTTTACTTCGCGAGTTTCACACCCGGTATGAACCAAAAACGGGAGAGGACATCAGGGGGGACTTGCGTTTCTTTCTAGCTAGAAGTGGCGTCAGTGGTTTTACACGCCCTGACGAGTTTGACTTATGTGGTTGTTGCGGTTGCGAGGCGCCTCGGTTATATCGGTTTCGGCCGAATGCATTCTGGTCGGCTGACGGACCAGACTTACACCCCATAGGGTGGGGAGACGTATTGTTCAGGCATTATAATCCACTTCGTGTGGACCGGCCCTGACGATCCAAGGTACGGTTGCGGCTGTGCCTGAGACACGGGCTAGAGCGTCTCGAATCGGTTGAGGACTATCTTTTGCCTCGGTTCATAGATGGAAATCCAGTTTCCAAATACGTGACATTTGCGGTTTTATTTGTAAACCTATATATGGCGACATGATATATGGTACCCATGCCGCCTATGATTGATACTTATGATTTGAAGTGGTTTTATACACTATGCACTTATAATAGTATCAGATAATCTGTTTTAAACGTATCAAGCATTCTTTGGCTGTTATAAGGGAAAACCCTATCCCCCGGCTTGCGATGCATTGTGTGATAGGACCTGGGTCTTATAACAGCTTCATCTTTCTTTATTTAGCATTGCGCTGTTGGTTTTATGCACTGGTATTCTTGGGAGGAAACCCGTTCCGTGTTATACGGCGTGGTCCCTTGATTTACCTTTGAAAATAAAGATTAAAAACTGTTTTAGTTCTCACACCAGTCACATGACTGACCTGGAGTTTATTGTTTTAACCTAAACTCTGGGTGCCCTTATTTTCGACACGGGCAGCTAGTAGTTTTGGTTTTGCAGATTTATATTCACAGGATCCTGGTTTACAGCTGGAACGATATCCGGAAAGCTTTGTATCCGTATATCTTCTTCTAGTTGTGTATTGTATTATTTTCCGCTGCTATGTATTTAAATGTAATTTAAATCTCTGATATTTCTGTGTAATATTCATTTATACTCTGTATATTCTTGTAATCTGATGCATTGTTGTAATATACAATGAAATGTTCTTCTGAATGCGTTCTGTTGTGGTTTGTTCTCGAACTATCCGACGCTTTCCTTTACGGGGAAGTTGCGGGTTTTTACAAGGGGGTGCGGTCACGGCAGGGTGCTGGTGGTCGAGAGGTGGCAAGCGAAAATGGAGGGGAGGCGGCTCTGATTTGGGAATGACGGGTTGTGAAAGGGGGGTTAGGGTTATACGGTGATGGAGAGTATATTTATATATTTTTTATTTTTATTATTTTTTTCTTCTAAAAAGTTAGATCCTCATTCAATCACCAATTCAAACCCACCGACTGTTGTCCCTAGCGTAATACTCCCATTCCGAACACAATGGACTTTGTCTCGTAAGCCAATTCGACGGTTACGATCAGTTTCCGTTCAAATCAAAATATAACTCTATATATTGAATTTGAACGCACATTTCAATTTACAAAGGCCACATACAGACTCTAAAAAATCCCAAAAATATATTTTCTACTTTGTATTGACTATACGGTCCTAACAAAACTAATTTCATCGAATTCTGAGACAATTTGAAAAATGACCATTTTAAAGGGCCAGAATTCCATAGCGACCATTCTGAATTTTCAACTGGGCGTAACTTTTGATTCCCGCTATGAAATTTTGATTTTTCGGATTCATTGGAAAGAAATTTTCAAATAGATTCAAATATTTTTGGTTTCGCCAAAATCTGGTTTATTTTGAATCCTGCACATTCGTTTGAAATTTGAAATCGAATTTTCAAACTACCGCGCCATTTTCAATTCCTTTTATAATTAAAAATAAATAATTATATTCTAACGATGATCTATATAATTACGTACTTCTAATTCTATTCAAAATAAATTTCTCATCGTTATTATTCAAAATAAATTATTTTAAATATTCAAAATTCATTAAAATTGCTAAAATAAAAATTTTAAATTGGCTCAGATTTCTGGGTTATTACATATAATTTTTGGAGTCGGTATGTGGTCCCGGTAAATTAAAATGTGCGTTTAAATTCAATATTTACCATTATATTAATTTATATTTTGATTTTGATAAAAACTGATCGAAACAATCGAATTGGATTATGAAACATATCCCATTGTATTCGGAATCGGGGTGTTTAGCTATGAACGACAGTCGTTGGATTTGATTTGGAGTTCGGATCAATAAGCAAGTATTTAGTGAATTAAAAAATTAAAAATAATATATATAAGGTCAAAATTGGTCAAACAACCCTAATTAGCCTCAGAATTTCCGCCGCCAGTTAATGGAAAATAAAGGGCCGATTTTTCTCCAAGTTCTTCCCCAATTTTTCGTTAACCCACTCAGTAATTTTCGACACTCCTACAACAAAAGTTGAAGAACTCATCGAGATAAGGATGCTCAACGGTGGAGATCCATTTTCTCTTTTTGAAGCACGTGAATTTTGGCTTTGAAGGTCCGAAGTTCGAAGGGGAATTCCAGCACAATGGGGCTGGTGCGACTGGCGGCGTGGCTGGTGAGGGTGGCAAGGGTGTGGGCCTGTGACGCGGCGACATCGGATTGACAACCAAGCAGCTTTGGAGGGCGTGCGAAATTGGAGAGGATGGTGAATGTTGGGTTCATTTTTTTTTTGGAGGAAGACAACATAAGAGAGAAAAGGATTAGGAGTTTTAATTTAATTAAAGTAATTAATTTATTAATTATTTCAATTAATGTAATGAAATATATAAATGACCATATCTTCTTCATACGAAACCAGAAATGGACAAATTCAGATGCGTTGGATTCCTCTTGTCGAGCACTACATGATGGAACAAACTAGAACTGAAACAGAGGCTACAGGATATTCAAATAAAATTAAATGGCTGTTTAATTTTATTAAAACAATCGTTATCGGACGATTTCAAAACCGATCAAAGTGAGAATTCAATCACTAAAATTTCTGTACAGTTATTTATTTTATATAAATTGCCAGTATTGATTTTTACCTGTTTTAGTTATCAAAAATGTTGTACGGTGCCTGTTTTCTCAATTCACTGTTGTTTGAAAACCATGGATGATTAAATTGACTGTATTGTGCTGTGATTGTGATGTGAAATGGAGTAAATAATATATGTATATATGCGATGTGAAATATAATATATATATATATATGTGTGTGTGTTGTATGAAATATATATATGCAGTATGAAAAATATATATGCAGTATATAAAATATATATATGCGTTGTATAAAATATATATGCGATGTAATGAAATAAATATGTGTTCGCTAAAATATTATTTTTAGCTTATATATGTTATATATAAAATGGTCATGTAGTGAAATAATTATTGGATTGTTAAAATATAATTTTTAACATATGTATGCAATATATAAAATGGTCATGAAATGGAATAAATATTTGTTTGTTAAAAGTATAATTTTTAACATATATATGCACTGTTTAAAATTGTCATGTAATGGAATATTCAATTTTGATTAAAAATTGAAATGGAAGTTGGAATCATTTTAAAATGAATTTATAAATGATTTATAAAATATGTTTTAAATGGAAATCGATGATGTATATTATATATATTTAATGTCTTGAATAGAATGCGTCACGCAGCGACCGTTTGCGAATTTCAACCATTGACTTCAAATTGATGTAACGGGAGATCCAACCGTCGAATTCTCCTAAGACTGGAACCGTTGAGTTCGTATTGAAAAGATCATTCCAATAAATATAAGATATTTAAATTTGAATGGTTGGATGTTAAATTATGTCCAAATAAATTTCAAAAAAGGCACTATGAATGCAGTTCGGTGGCCGTTATAGGAAACCGACTGCAAGGGCCTTAATAAAATTATTAAAAATATGGAAAAATTATGTAAAATCATAATAAATTATTTGAAAAGATTTTGGATGAAAATTCCATATTTGGGAAGATAAAAGATATTTTTATCTAAATGAATTAGTCAATAACTAGAATAATAATCCAAACGATTTTTAAATAAATAAATTGGATTTGAAAAAGGGTTTTAAAATAACCAGAATTTTCCAATAAATAAATTGGAATAGATTTGAGGGGAAACAATCTTTGGAATATTTCAATATTGGATTTCGTGATTATACAGATATTGTTAAGGATTTTGGAAGATATATATATCGTTATTCCCAAAACGAAATTTGTTGGTTTCAGAATTTGATATTGAATATAAGCCGATATAATTTTCATTTAGAGCCTTGTGTTTAATATCAAATTGGATTTTGGGTTTATCGTGAATGGTGCCTTCAAAAACACTATTCTTAAACCCCGTTGAGAAAAGAATAAATATTTTAATTAAGATTTAGAGAAGTTTACTAATAAAATAATTGAATTGGAATCAAATTGGATTTTGGGGTTTACAGTGAACAATGTTTTAAATAACATTTGTTCTTTAACCCAATTAACAGTGAAGATATGATTTGGAATTTATAAATCTTTTTATTAAGATTTAATGGAAATTTTCCAAAGTACAGTTTTCCAATTTAATAAATGAAATTGGAATTGAATGGAATTCGATTTAGTGATAATCGAGATGAGGTTCTGTGAAGGAAGACCATTACTATTTATGGAATTTAAAAGTATTTACAGCTATTCCACTTACAATATTAGTTTGATATGGAAATTTATATGGATTATATACTGTTATGATTCCCGTGAAGGTTCCATTTTGATGGAAGATGATTTTAGGTTTATCGTGAATTGTGTTTACATTGGTTCTTTAACCCAATTAAAGGTAGGATTAAATTCCGCAAAGTTGAACAATCATTAAGTAAGTTTTCTGAGATTAAAAATAAATCTTTAATTAGATTTGAATGGATTAATGGTGATTAAATTTACCAAAAATGAGATATGGTATAAACCAAATATGCTTGGTTGTTGATATTGATTGTGATTGATTGATTGTTTGGATTGTGCTCGACCAGTTTATGAGCAAATATGCTTTTACATTTAGCATTGGGTTGGGTAGAAATATTTGTAAGCTAACATTTTGTGAAATACTTCACGATTTGACTATGAGATGTTTAGTGATGTGGTTGAGTTCATTTCAAATTTAATTAATGATTTTGAAATGATATTTTTCTTAAGTAAAAAAGAAATGTATTCCCGATTTTAGATAGGGAATGTTTTATAAAAATATATTATAAAACAGAAAGGATTTCGAGGGCTAAACCCGAAGTTGTCGAAATGATTTTGAAATGTATTATGTGTTTGACATTGTAGTTCATCACGTAACCGATTAGTTGCTATTGATGATGTATCTGTTTGGTGGCGGAGAATTTATTCTCTTGCTTAACACCCTTCTTTGAGACGTACGAACTCAAAGGTTATGTGACTAATAGTGACAGATCATATGTGTGAATTGCTAATGTAAAGTACTATATTTTGGAAAGTACTTGTGATTATTATGTTGTGAAATGATTATCCCTACTTCGGGATATAAAAATGATTTAGTATGTGGCTAAAGATTCTGGTAACCTGGACGACTAAAAGTATTGGTGAGATGGCGGTGTAGTCCCCGAGGGCATGGGATTGTGCATCGTCAGTGTAGCCTGCTCCATCGTGGGAGGTGCATATAAATATATATATATATATATATATATATATATATATATATATATATCATGTTGGTAGGTTAGTACCCATTGCCTTGTCTAAGGGAGCCCGGTATTTGGTTGCATATTTGTTTGTATGCATTGTGATGTTTTTGGAATTCATATTTCCAAAGGTTTTGGTTCGAGATCCTAAAGTGAAATCTACTTTGATATAAAATTTAGATATGTATTTCAAATGATTTGAAATAAGAAATCGAAAAATAAAGTTTAAAGGAATAATTTCTGTAAAATGGATTGGATTTCAAAAAATCTAAACTTGGGGATAAAGCCTAAATGGGTAGATTGGAAAGTTGCATATTGTCTGATGCATTGTAGATCCATATGTCTATATTTATGGTAGTTGTATGTGCACTAGCAATCTAGTGGAGTAAACCCGTTTCGTGTTATACGGCATGGTCCTATGATAGGCCTTATTTAATTTAAGTTTTTAATAGCTATTTTGAGTTCTCACACAAGTCCCATGACCGACCTGGAGTTTAATTTTTTAACCTAAACTCTGGGTGCCCATATTTTCCACATGGGCAGTTAGTAGTTTTGGTTTTGCAGATTATTTCATTTAGCAGAATTCTGGATCGAAGCTTAAAGTTATGTCCATAGCATTGATAGTCTTCCGCTGTGTTAGTTTATTTGTTTCCGCTGCATTGTATTACATTTATTGCAAATTATTTTCCGCTGCATATTATTTTCGATACTCTGATATACTGCACTCTGATATACTGCACTCGGATGTAACATTATTATGTTGTTTATAAAAGTCTTCTCCTGTTTGTTCAGATGTGTTGCGTGCCCAAAGTTAGCGTATCCGCCCTTTTGGTTCGATTTAAGTCGGTTTAACGATCGATTTGGATCGATCTAGAAGAAGGGTCACTACATATCTTTTCAATGTGATATTTTTCGCAAAAGTTTCTGAACTTCGAGCTATCAAATTGAGTCTCATTGTCATTGATTATTGTCCTACGCACACCATAGCGACATCTAATATTTCTCATGAAAAAATTAATGACATGCTTTATAGTGATGGTGGTTAGCTGCTTGGACTATGCCCACTTTGTGAAATAGTCCACAGCCACGATTGCATATCTAGCGCCTCCTTTTGAAATCGGTAAGTGATTAGCATAGAAATGAGTTTATTTTATGCTCTTATATCTTATCTTTTGTATATAAATAAATATTACAATGGGTATTATTTTGTTGTTTTTACATATGAGTTGTTCAAGCCTTATACAGCCTTAAAAGTGAAAAATTGCATAAGAAACTGTCATTAGAGGCTAGTTGTGTTCACATTGGTCAACTTGGAAGGAGTTTGGTAGAAAATATCTTAGGAAATCAATCAATTGAACGCATGTCAAACAAGGATAAGAGGAGGATCTTAGCATAATCTTTGGTGAGAAGGCCCATTTATATGATTAGGGTTTTGCAACTCTGCTATAAATACACATGTATACCCATTGTAAAAACAACCTTTTTTTCTTCTGTAATTCTTTAATCTAGTTTAGTTTTCTTTTACTTTTCTTCACTTGAATTTTATTAACAACTAGTGCCATCTATACAATTAGGTTTGGTAGAGTACTAGTTGTCTTTTGCACTTATTTCATTAGTGGTTGACCATTTGATTAGATTCAGCAGTATTCCTAATTTTATTTTCTATTAGTTATTTAATTTTTGCTTTTTAATTGCTTTCCTATGTCATATTGCATTAAATAAAGATTTGTTTAGATTCAGATCTAATTCAATTCAATAATAGTTTTATTTGCAGCTTCAATTTTTTGTTTTCAAAATCAACATCCATGTTTTGTCTATCTCACCTAAGAAATATATAAATAATAAAATTCCTCCTTGTGTTCGACCTGCATATTACACGATCTATGCGCCTGTAGCTATTATTATATAATTCGCGCTTTTCTGATTCGTAGAAAGTGTCGATCAAGTTTTTGACGTCGGTGCCGGGGAGGTAACAATTAAATTTTATTATTTATTTTGTTTCCGATTCATATTAGTTTTTATTTTATTTTTCCTTTTGTTTTTCTGTATATACAGAAGAAAATTTGATTGGTTAGATTTGGTATTATTCATTGATACCATAATCTTCTAAACAAGAAAAAAAGTCTTGCCTTTCTTTCCAATTCCTTTCCTTTCTTCATTCTCTTTCCTATTTTCAATACATTGATTTCTTTTCTTCTTGTACAAGTCTTATTACAATATATATATATATATATATATATATATATATATATATATATATATATATATATAAAGATTTCCTTTCGATACTCTGTCACTAGCCATCCACACAATTCTCAACACCACTCATCACCATTCTTGTCTACACGTTTCATCCTCTACACCAATTACCGACCTCAATACCCAATATCATCCTCATCCACAAACACCACGCTGCTTACCATCTCCTTAACACCTTCAAACATCACCATCTAACATACACAAAACCAAATCACAACAAACTTAACTTCTCACCATACCTTTTACGACCAGCTACGTTCATCACGCAGACCATAATATCCTTTCTGATCATCACGCAGTTAGACATCCTACACATAACCACCACCATCATACACTCCAGAATCTTTATCCACTTCCTACCATCCACTTCATCCAACCTAACCTTTCTCACCATCAACTCGTCATATCATATCCAGAGTTGATTCGCAGAGCCCTCGACCTCCAACATACCACAAAAAACCATGTTTATCCTCATTGCAACAACGCATACTTCTCTTACAACCCCTGTACAACCACCGTTCATCTACATCTCCAAGAATCCACCCTCAACAAGTTTTCCACAAACCAAATTCACAACAATATCCAGATGAAAACCATCTAATAACTACACAATGTCCCCTCATCTTCATTGTTGTCCAAGACCGTAGCTTCTCCTTATTTGTCAACGTCACCAGTCACAACTCGCTGAGCGTCACTTCACAAAACCGCACCCAAAAGTTCAAGCAGAAAAATCCAAATTCCCAAACATCCGTTCGACCAGTTCATCCCCTTCACTGTCAATACCGAACACCACGACAAGATCAACTTCATCAGCCTCGAAATTTCATGCACATACCCTATGCATACTCGCAGATCACCATGCAAAGAACCTTATCCCTAATTCTTGAGTTCACCATATATCGCGATGCTGAAACCTCAAATTTCCGATACGCAAGCCAAATCGGTTGATACCAAGAGGGCAATAGGAAGTGACGTGAAATTTTTGGGTTATAATTTCGATTTATTGGGATTAAAAAAGAGTATGTTTTGTTCTTTGGGTTTTGAGAAATTCCTTATTATTCTGAGAAATAACGGGGTATATTGTTATTTGTTGCTAAATGGGGTAAAGCTGTTAGAGGAATAGGCATATTTGTTGCCATCTTTGTCCCTTTTTAACTTTATTCTTTTTGAACCTTGTTCCATCTTTGAGTGATTCGTATTTTCTCCCTTCTTAAACTTTGTTATCTTTCCGTTTTTTCTTTTTTCCTTTTTTTTGAAAAAAGAATTGCCATTCAAAAAAAGGAAAAAATAACAACAGAGGCTCAAGTGAAAGAAGAGATTCAAGAAAGCAAATAAAGAATTCCGGGGTCAATCAATTTGCAAACGGTGGGATTTCAATCATTGATACTATTCACTCGCTCTCAACAGACTGCCATACCCCGCTCTGTAAAATTTTCTAAACTCTACATGTTCTGCAGCTGCTTGAAAAATATAGAAATTGCTTGTAAAAATCTTCTGTAGGGGAAACAACTTGGTTGTACAATATTTTAAATTTCTACTTTTATTATTGTCTGATTTTTGTGGTTGACTGATATTTCCATAACCGAAATCTTCATTCTCGTTGTTTTCAATAATAAAAATAGACGTTGCAAAATAATATAATTAAAAACTGGTGCTTTGTGAAATCGATTGTCTCGTATAATTGGATCGCGGATATATAGTAGTTCAATTTATTGAACTATTAGCAAAAGAGGTTGCATATTACCCGTAAAACATTGGTTGTATCCCTTAGTATTTATACTATACGTGAATGGCCATAATACCCCCTTCCCCCATCTAATTGAGTCAGTTAATTAATAGAGCACAACTTAGTATTTTATACTATTTTGAAGTGAGAATATTTTCTGTCTTGTCTTAGCTTCATTAAAATGTCTGATTCAAAAAAACCCTTAGAGAATTGTGTGGTAATAAACAGAGAAGACGTTCCCTTGAAGAGTATGAGTATGAATTACAACTCATATGGCAAAATTTACCGAAATTTTATGAGCCCAATGCCAACAATTTTCAAAATTTTCCAACTGACCAACGTTTTCAAAATCATAGAAATGATTAAAATTGCGATTTCAATTCAAATTTCATTAATTTCGATTATGGGCCACATCCACATCAAAATAGCTTTGAATCCCAATATAGCTTTGATCCACATCAATATGGGGTTGTAAACCAAAAGTTTAAAAGTTATAGCCCATATCAACATCTTGAAAATAAACAAAATTGCAATTTTTCCTCGAATTTTAACAGTTTTGGTTATGAACATAATTTTTATAATCAAAATGATTTCCAATATCATTGTGATTTTTCTGAAAATTCAAACAACCACCACATTGAAAATAATATTGAAAGTGACGTGGACTATAATTTCGAGAACCAACAAATCCAAAACGAGAGCTCTCAAATCAATGATTCTGAAGAATATCATCTTAACATTCTTAGAGAGAGGGTAGAAAGGAAAGATAGACATCTTAAAGAAAGGCTAGAAAAAAAGATGGATGAACTTCTTTGTTTAATGACATGTATTGCAGAACAACGTGAGCAACAAAATCAAATGGGCATTGAATCAGAAAATAATCCAATTTTATTAACAGTGAAAATTTTTAAATAACTACTTTGGAAATTGAGAATAATGATGTGACACCCCTAAGTTCCACATCGTGGAAGCCTGTGTGAAGTGGGTATTTGTATAGTAGAGCCCATCTCTTACTAACGCCGAGGCCTTTTGAGGGAAAAAAACCCCACACCTTACGGTGGCTAAGTTGGGGACAATATCTTGCATGAACGGAGGTGTGGGCTGTTACAATGGTATCAGAGCCAATACCCAGCCGGAATTGTGGCTCCTGTGTGGACCATAACACCTGGGTGAGGTGTTTAGGAGCCAACGGGGACGTTGGGCTCTGTAGGAGGGGACAATGTAACATCCCTAAGTCCCACATCGTGGAATCCTGTGTGAAGTGGGTACTTATATAGTAGAGCCCATCTCTTACTAACGCCGAGGCCATTTGAGGAACAAAACCCCACACCTTATGGTGGCTAAGTTGGGGACAATATCTTGCGTGAACGGAGGTGCGGGCTGTTACAAATGATCTAAACGAAGTTGTTCAAAATTCAACAAATGATTTGGACTTCAACTCTTTTCAGAAAAAAGATTTAAGATCAGATTTTGATCTTTCTCTTTCGGACTGCGAGAAACTTGAAATTTTAGAAATTGAACAAAATAAAAATGTTGAGTTTTTCAAAATATCAAAATTGGAGAAGGATTTAAATGAACATGAATTTTTTGGATTGTATGAAGATGAGTTGCCAGATGAGGATGAAGTGGATTCAATTCACAAGTTTGAAAATTTTTATTTTGAGAAAACTTCCAACGAACTTGAAGTTATCAGGATCAAAAATATGTTGTACATTAACGAAATTGAGAAATGTGATCGAATAGTCTTAAATAATACTCAGCGTTCAAAATTCACGATTGTAACTGAATTTATATACGATTACAAATTCTTGAACAATTACACTGATAAGTTTGTTGAACACACGAATTATTTTTGGAATGTTAGCATGGTTGAAAAACTTCATGTTAGGATGGCATTGGACATTTATCTACTGGACTATAAATCTAGGTATAAAGATGAGATGCTTTTTAAAAACCTTTGCTTATTAGAAAACATGCATAGACATAGTAGGAATGGGATTCATCGGGCTAGAACCAAGTGTGGAGGAAAATGTTGGCGGCATTCTTTGCATCGCATGCACCGTAAACACATATATCATTGTACATATGATCCATTCTTACATATAGTTAGACTGTATTTCATTATATAAGTGATCTTGATACTCATTCACCTTTAGGTACGATCTTTCAAATTTAGGAAATGTTTACAGTGTGGACATTGTTTAGTTCTAGTGCGGAGGGAGTCTGTATTGCATTCTTTTCATTTTTCTTTAATTTTTTCTTTCTTTTCGTATAGGGCCATTATGCATTTTAGATCGTAGTGACATGCCATTTTTTTATTTTTTTTTGAAACATGACTATTTTAGATTGATAAAACAAAATAAGTCAAAAACTATTAGTCAGATGATAGTATTTTATCTCTCAACTAAGATCGAATAAGAAATATAATGAAAAGTTGAATTTTGAGGGATAATAGTGTAACCAGTACATTGGGAGATTCTTAGGTGATGGCCATCAAATTTATTCCAGATTGTAGTCTTTGTTTAATGAGTGGAGGACTTAAAATACTTATATTGGCTTTTCGAATCTTTAAAACTAAGTTATGTTAAGCTGAATTCAAGTAACTCTCTTTTGTTCTTATATTTTCGATAATAATAATAGTAATCCAAGGGTATCCAACATTGCTTGTAAATCTAGCATTGATATGCAAACCCGCCAATCTCTATCTGACATGTTGTTGACAAAGTCAGCGTTGGTATATCTTGCTCTCATTTTATGAGTTGGACACTTAAATATTACTGACATGTTGTTGACAAACTCAGCATCAGTCTGCACAATCCGCCAAGCTCTTTCCCAGCACTCAGTGCATGAGTGGTATACCTTAGTTTTAAGTTAGGTTATGTATCATAAATTCTAATTTTTATAAAGATGGAGAATAAGCGATGATGCCAATCACTTCTTGACCTTACTGATTTGCTTAGTCATACATAAGGAATTTAAAATACTAATTTGCGAACTGCGATAAGCAAACTAAGAATTTATTTCATGGCTGCACTATGTTATCGACCGAACCAACTGGCCAAACTGGAATTTAACATTTGAAAACTTGAATTGTGTTGAAAATTTGTGACAAGTTGAGGCATCTAAAATAAAATCAACTGATTAGAAATTGTTAACTTAATTTATTGTACCACTTTTTTGAAACAAGTCGTGTTTTCATTTTTGTTTGTTTGTTTTCATAACATACTGCATTCGGATTTTGTGGGTAGTACTCGCTGAAAACCCTCACGAGACACCACTCATCCTACCAGGGATACCCAGAGGTTTAACGGCTTGTTGCATACACTCAATGTAATCGTGTTTCAAAGTGTGACCTATCTAGTTAGTTTATAATTTTTTTTTTACTCGATGACGAGTAAAAGGTAAGTGTGGGGGTATTTAATTAACATAGAAATGTGTTTATTTTATGCTCTTATATCTTATCTTTTGTATATAAATAAATATTGCGTTGGGTATTATTTTGTTGTTTTTACATATGAGTTGTTCAAGCCTTATACAGCCTTCAAAGTGAAGAATTGCATAAGAAGCTATCATTAGAGGCTGTTTGTGTTCACATTGGTCAACTTGGAAGGAGTTTGGTAGAAAAGATCTTAGGAAATCAATCAGCTGAACACATGTCAAACAAGGATAAGAGGAGGATCTTAGCATATTCTTTGATGAGAAGGCCCATTTATATGATTAGGGTTTTGCAACTCTGATATAAATACACATGCATACTCATTGTAAAAACAACCTTTTTTTCTTCTGTAATTCTTCTACCATTAATCTAGTTTAGTTTTCTTTTACTTTTCTGCATTTTTATTTTATTAGAAACTAGTGTCATCTACATAATTAGGTGTGGTAGAGTACTAATTGTCTTTTGCACTTATTTTCATTAGTGATTGACCATCTGATTAGATTCAGCGATAATCCTAATTTTATTTTCTATTAGTTATTTAATTTCTTCTTTTTAATTGCTTTCCGATGTCATATTGTATTGAATAAAGATTTGATTAGATTCAAATATGATTCAATTAAATAATAGTTTTACTTGCAGTTTCAAATTTTTTTATTTTCAAAATCAACCTCTAAGTTTTGTCTAACTCACCCAAGAAATATATAAAAAATACAATTTAAAATTCCTCCCTGTGCTCTACCTACATATTACACGACATGTGCGCTTGTAGTTATTATTACATAATTCGCGCTTTTCTGATTTATAGAAAGTGTCGATCAGTAAGGTCCCGATTATATCTATCCCACACACGGCGAATGACCAAGGACTAGTCATTTGAGTATGTTTCGCGGACGAAGCTCGGGGTTACTTGAGCGAACCTCCGGCATCTGTCGCATCGCTTAGAATAGTTTGTGGCGTCTTTGCTGATGGTCGACCTTAAATACCCATACCTTAGTATCTTCTTTGCTAACGTCTGTCCTATGTGCACCTCATGCCCCCTCGTGGACCTTTCTAAGTATCCCCTTAGTATCATCATTAGCCGCGCATCGAAACATTGGGACTGAGAAGCCTATTTAATATAGCTGCCCTTGTTGGATAACATATCTGGAGGCTTGGCGCACAAGGGCTCGCTTCTCAGTCTTTTTCTCAGGAAGAATCCCATGCAGAAGGTAACTTTTGATAGGGGTCATCCAAGATTCTCTTTCAGGCTCTGTCTCTAGCTGATCAACCTCCATTTGGTCTATACTCAGGATGTTCAAAGTTTCAGTAGGAACTAATTCAATTTCACTTGGGTCATCCGGGATAGCTAATTTAGCTAGACAATCAGCTTTCTGATTCTCTTCCCTAAGGATATGGGAAATGCTATATTTATCGAAGTCATTTAATAACTCTTCAACCTTTTTAAGATACAGGGCAAGTCGAGCCCCCCTCATCTGAAATTCCTTCTTAACCTGAAACACTATCAACTGTGAATCGCAAAAAATGTTAAGTGAAGTTTTTTTTTAATCCTTCGCAAGTTTGAGCTCAACAATTTGGGCCTCATATTCAGAATCATTATTGGTAGCTATGAAGTTTAATCTCAAGGGGTAATAGATCAACCCCCCCTCAGGGGATAACAACACTATCCCAGTGCCAGAACGTCGATCGTTGCGGGCTCTATCTGTGTACAACATACAGACGTCGGATCTCAACTCTACTTCTGGGAGCTAGATACCTTCTTACAAATTGTTGTTCTCCATGATGGTAAATTTGACTACAAAATCGGCCAATGCTTGTACTTGGAGTAATTTCCTCGAAACAAAGGTCAAGTCGAACTGGCCCAGTTAAATGTTCCATTTAAGCAGTCTTCCACTGGCTTCGGGACGTTGTAGAACCCGTCGTTGGGATTGATCCATAAAAATTTTAACATGGTGAACTTCGAAGTAATGACAAAGCTTTCGAGATGCAATCAGCAAACTGTATGCGAGTTTCTCAATTTTCGGATAATTACGTTTAGCTCCAGTAAGTTTCTTGCTCACATAGTAAACCGGACATTGTATTCGATCCTTTACTCGAATTAGAACCGAGCTGACTGCATGTGCAGAGATAGCCACGTACACAAATAGATCTTCATGGTCGATGGGTTTCGACAGGATGGTTTTTTTTCTTTTCTAAATGATCAAGTAAATTTTGGAAGGCTTTGACACAGTCGGGCGTCCAAGCAAAGTTCCTCTTTCCTCTCATGATCAATTCAAAGAAAGGTAGACACTTATCGATGGCTTTAGATATGAACCGACCCATGGCAATAAACTATCCTACCAAACTTTGTACATCTTTAATTCTTCTTCGTTCTTGGATATTTTTGATAGCCAAGATTTGGTCAGGATTACTCTCAATACCTCGGGAGCTAACTATGAATCCAGGAATTTTCCCAATGCTACCCCGAAAAACATTTTAATGGGTTAAGCTTCATACCATAATTCCGTAAGATGTTGAACATTTTTGCTAAATCTCTGACATGGTCGGATGATTGTCTTGATTTCACCAACATGTCATCAACATAAACCTCCATCGTTTTTCTAATTTGATCATGAAACATGCGATTGACCAAGCACTGATATGTTGCCCTCACATTCTTCAGCCCAAAAGGCCTAACTACATAACAATACAACCCAAGGTCGGTGATAAAGCTGGTATGCTTCTGGTTGGGGACATGCATGGAAATCTGGTTATTCCCCGAGCATGCATCTGTAAACATTAGGAGTTCGTGTCCATTGGTCGATTCAACTAGCTGATCGATCCTAGGCAATGGAAAGCTGTCTTTAGGGCAAGCTTTATTCAAGTCAGAAAAACCAATACATGTTCTGCATTTCCCATTAGCTTTTTTTAACAACATAGGATTTTCTATCCACTTAGGATAAGTTTCATCTCGGTTGAAACCATTGGATTGATGTTTTTCTATCTCTTTTTTTAAAGTGGCGGACCTCTCTAGGCCTAACATCCGCCTCTTCTGTTTTATGAGAGTATATTTAGAGTCGATGCTAAGTGCATGAGTCATGATGGAAGGCGAGATCCCACACATGTCAGCATGGGTCCATGCGAATACATCTAGATTAGAAGGAAAAACCTCGACCAACTCCCTTTTCCAGAGGGGGTCGAGGTGTGATCCGATCTTCAAGACCTTTGTAGGATCGTCATCGTCGATTGATATCTCGACCGTGGTTTTGTTTGGCGCTGCCTTCCTGCATCCCAGCTCTTCGTCCTCCCTTGGGTCGATGACCTCGAACCGGCAAGGGGGCGGCCCGACTAGGATGCTTTCTGTAATTGCTATACTTCCTTTTCCTCTATAGGGGGAGGGGTGTCCTTAGGTTGTTTGATAATCTTGTTCTTTAGTTCTTTCCATTCCGCCAGATTATAAGCTCGTCCTTTTACTTGATTCCTACGTACCGTTTCAATCCCTCCATCAGTCGGGAATTTCAAAAATAGGCACCATGGATCGATATAAGCTCTAAACTCCATTAAAGCCGGTCGTTTTAGAAATGTGTTGTACCAGGAGTTTATGTTCATCACAACAAATGGCAGAAGTTGTACTCTCCTACGATCTCTGTCTCCCAATTGTACGGATAGCTTGGTTTGTCCAATAGGCTCGGTGGAGGATCCATTGAAGCCGCGTATCTGGTCGGTGCACGGCTCCAAGCCTTTCAGCTTCAACTTCATCTGATCATAATCCTGCTTAAATAATATATTGACTGAACTCCCATTGTCGACCATAACCTTTTGCGCTGTTGTCGGGACTATGATTGATGTTATTACTAGTGGGTCGACCGCTGGAGCTTCTATGTCAATCGCTTCCCGTTCTCGGAAGATAACATCTTCTGCCTCTGTTTTCCTTTGCTTCATGGGGATTATAGCTTCAGGGATACTAGTCTCCATAACATTAAGGTGCTTTGCGAAGTTTACATATTGCTCCATAGTACGGATGTTGTACCCATCAGTGTGTGATCCTCCAACAATGGCATTGATGACTATCCCTTTCCCCTTTTCTTGGGCGGTGGCTCGGGTCTCCTTTTGGCTTTTCGTAGGCGCCGAACTTCCTTGCCTCTGTCTCTTGGGGCCATCTTGTATTCATCAAGCTTTCCTTTCCGGATCAGCTTTTCCACTATATCTCGCAAGTGTCGACACTCATTCGCTGAATGTCCATAAATCTCATGAAATAGACAAAATTCTCTTGTTGCCCTCTCCTTCTCCGTTGCCTCACGCAAGGGCGGCTTCTTGTACTGGGCAGTACTACATGTGTCAAGATAAATGTTTTCAAGTGTGTCATTCAATGTAGTATAGCTTCCAAAGACTTAGAACCGGGGTCGCTTTCTGGAATTCTCTCTTTATCCAGGGTTCCCATTGGCTTTCCTCAGTCCGTCACCGTTTCGCTTGCCACGGTTTTCGATGTTCACTTCTACCTTTCCGAACTATCCCTAGATTGCTTGACCGCGACCTTGCTCTAGATTGGTTTGGTAGATGCATTTTTTGGCCTATCGTCCTTATTTAGCTGCGCATCCTCATGCCTTAGCCGGATGTTGGGCTTTTCATAGAATGTTTCAATCGATGTGGGTGTTAATTATTTTCCAAACTCCGTCCGCTTATCAATGCCATCAACCATGGCCATCAGGACGATCTCATGATTAGGGTTGCTTACTTTGGTGGCCACCCGGTTGAATCGGTTGAGTTAGTTTCTCAGGGATTCGCCTCTTCCCTGCTTGACTGCAGAGAGAGCGATGACATGCTTTGATTTGGAGGCATGAAGGCAGAACTGAATAAAAATTTCTCACTCGAGTCTTTAAAGTTTAGGGTCGTCTTCGGGGGTAGGCAGATAAACCACATAAGGGCCACTCCGCTCAGGAAAATTGGAAAAGCTTTACATTTGTTGGTGTTCGGTGCCACTGCCACCTCCATATTCCATGAGTATCTCAATAAATGTTGTGGGTCAGTGGTTCTATCGTACTAGTTCATATGAGGCATATTGGACCTTCAGAGAAATTCAGCCTACAGGATGTTATCAGTGAACGGCGTATGGCTTCGGTCGACTCCTCAGTCTTCATTCTTGTACCCCCTGTTGTCATTCATGATTTGTCGCACCATGGTAGTCAGATTTGGTGGAATAATTGTGTCTCAATCGGCATCTTCAACCAATCGATCTCTCCTATCCCGTTCTACCGGCAACATCGCCAGACTTGCCATCCGGGCAGTCCTTCCTCTTCCCTGAGCATCTCGATTCAGTTAAGCTGCGGGGTCGACAACTCTTGTCTCGGCCAGGCCGGCTTGGGGTTTTCCCTCTATCCTTAGTTGATATGATCGCTCTTACAGATGCAACTGATGAATGTTTTCAGCTCTTTTCAATGGTTGTCGAGGTGGATGCCGGTCTCTGGTTCCCCCGGATGATGATAAGCTCTCGGAGTATTAGTCTAACCGATGATGGGAGATTTGGTAATCCCTAAGCTTCTGAGCTTGATGATTCCTAAACTCCTCAAACTGCCTCGACATGCAGTTCATATCCTGCCACATGGTAGCGTTTTCCCGGGCATGGACCTTCAAGACATCCGTTGTTTCCCGGAGTTGATTCAGCACAGCCATGAACTCATCACGGGTGGCGTAAGTTGTGGAAGAAGCGGGATCTGTTATAGAGGGTTGCACTAGAGGAGGCAATGCAGGCTGACTCGAAGTGGGACCAGGAGCATTCGATCCTCCGGCCACACCTACCGAAGTCCCGACTTGTGGTTGCTTCCCGGTATTGCGGGTTGATGACTCAGCAACCATGGCTTAATGATATTTGAAAAGTTGTGGGATCTTGTCTCGGACTTGGTGATCCGAAAGTAGAGCAAAATCCTTTAAATGCTGAGAATATCACTTCTCAGTGAAAACACCAAAGCGTTGACACCAAAAATTGGTACAATACCCAAAGAAAGGGTTTTGTGGAGAATAAACGAAGATAAATAATTGAAAAACTGAAAATAGAAGAAATCACAGGCAAGTTTATAGTGGTTCGGCGTTAACAAGCCTACGTCCACTTTATAATCTCTTATATACTTTATTAACTATTACAGTCACAATAGCTATAATGACGAAATGACAAGAGATTAAAAAATATTCAAGAACATTTAAACTACTCATTTCCTCAAAAGTCCTTTCTTCTAAGTCCAGAAAGGGTACTTATATGTGACACAGTACTTGAGTTGGCTGAAATACGTGTAATCTGATCCAAAATAATTGGAAAGTATGAGGAGGCGTTTTCCTCCCATAGAATCGGCATGATTTGAATTTACAATGACACGCGACAACCGACCCGATCTACTTGGACAACGTGGAATAGATGAAGCCAAGTGCGAGTTGTTCTTTATGTAGATATTGGGTTTGAGATTATTCATTGCTTGACTCGCTCAGTCCGATGATGGCGGGTTCTAACTGGGTTGCGTGTTTATTCTGTGTGTTAAGTTCAACGGGATTGGGTCGGACCGCTTACTAGCCGATCCATCTCTAAATAACAGCGATCCAGTTTAGGTTTCCTCGTCGTAGGCCTCGTGATGCTAATGAGCCTTGATGGGCTCCCCAAAAGGCCCATCAACAGTTACCCACCTTAATTAAACAACAATTTTCCATCTTAATTGTATATAATTAGAACCGTTTATTATCTACGAAAATAAATTAGAACATTACATTCAAAACCTAGTTTTTGTGAAAAAAACTATACATTTTTTTTTTTAAATTAGTATCTTTACTTTACAAGTATTTGATGTTTCCTTAAACAATTTTCAGTCGAAAGCAAGAATAATAAGATTTTGTATACAAATCTAGAACACTAAAAGAACCCGTAGAGGATTGATTTGGATTTTGACGAAACAGAAAAAGTGAAGTCAAATGAAGCCCAAAAAAAAAAAATAGAACTCATGTTTATTTCAACCATAAAATATTATTTATGCGTGAAGGTACAAAACGTATACTTGTGCAATTGTGTAATGCATAAGTTAATTATTATTTTTTTAAATTATATTTTGCATATTTCATGCATATGCATGCTATATATAAACAAGAATGTTGCCTAAACTTGAATCAAGTTCTTTTGGTCTTAGATCTGTTTTAGGATTTGTCCTTTGTTTATTTATTTTCTTTTTGTGTATGTCAATCATCATGGTTGTCATTTAACAAGGACGTTCTTAACATTGGGTTTCTTGAATCTGTGTAGCATGTAAAGACTCTTCGATTAAAATTGTGGAGTGATGCATTTCTGTCACACTAACATGTTTTGTTTTCGTAATTTTTTTTACACCACTTTCCTTGTAATAAAAAATAGTGTAAAGTTCACATCATCATCATCATTCAAATAATAGTGGGTGAATCCTCTTTTCTAACCATTTCACCACTGAATTTTAGGCTCCATAGGAGAGGTTGTAATCACCTGGACCCATTTTTGGCTGATCCTGAACCAGCCAATCAGGCTCCTGATTTCAACCATTTTGCATTTAAACCCATATATGTTTCAGGGGTTTAAGTGCAAAAGAGTTGAAATCAGGAGTTCGAATTGGTTTAATTCAGGGGATCAGCCAAAAATGGGTCCATGGGATTTCAATCCCGATAGAAGGTTTTTTTTTCTTTTTTTGTTTTCAATATATATAATTTTCAGTTAATGCCAACACAAAGATGTTACCCCGTTTTCATTAAAGAACCATTCTCCATTTTAATAGAATATAATTAGAACCATTCACATTATCTATAAAAAGAAATTAGAACATTACATTCAAAATTTGATTTTTCGAAAAAAAAAAAAACCTAAACAAAAATTTACTAAATTAGTATCTTTATTTTTCAAGAATATGATGTTTTCTTAAACAATCTTCAATCGAAATCAAGAGTAATAAGACTTCATATACAAATCTGGAACACTAAAAGAATTTGCAGAGGACTGAATTGGATTTTGATGAAATAGTAAATGTGAAGTTAAATGGGAAGGAAAAAAATGAACTCATGTTTATTTCAATCCTAAAATTTTATTTATTCATTTCATAAATGCACAGGTACACATGTATACTTGTGCAATAGTGTATGTAATGCATAAGTTAATCTTTTTTTTTTTTTAATTTATATTTTGCATATTTCATGAATGTGCATGTTCCTATAATTTGTATTGAATGTTGCCTAAACTTGAATTAAGTTTTTTTAGATCTATTTTAAGAGTTGCCTTTATAAATTACTAGTATTATTTTCTTTTTGTGCATGTCAATCATGATGAGCTTTTCTGAATTCACAAAAACGCCTTCCTACAGAAGAAAGTCCGCCTGTATGATTCTACTTTCTAGTTTCTTCTCTCTTGCATATGACCAAAAATAAATAACACCACTCAAAAACTGCAAACCACACCATGCTTTATTATCAAAGTAACAATAGACAGCACACACCTAGGAACAAGGTATATAAAAGGGGTTCTCGACCAAATCATACATACTAATTAAGCATCAGACCAGGTGATCTCCAACTCTCCAACCTCCCCCTGCGGGATCTTCAGCGCCTTCCAAACCGCCGGAGATGCGTCCACGTCGTTATACGGGCACGGCGGTTGGAAATCATGATCGGCATCGCACCCTTCCACCGAGTCGCACTCGTCCACCACCTTCGCCAGCACCGTCCTTCCATTCGCCCTGATCCTGATGTTTTTGCCGCACCTACTGCCTTTGTCGTACCACCCCGTGGACAGCGCGACCACCATCTCCTCGTCGCTGTGGTACTGGTTGTCGCACTCCGACGGGCCTCCTCCGTCCCCGCCCTTCGCGAAGCTATTGATAGTCATTTTCGCCCTCGTGTGGCTTGTCACTTTGGGCGAGCAGCGGTACTGCGGGTACAGCTTTCCCGTTCTGCAGCAGTCCGAGTCGTGCTCCGTGTTGCAGTGCCCGGCTTTGCCATGCAGGAAGCCGCTTACGTCACATGAGTCGGATAGCAAGGGCATTATCGACATTGTTGCTAGGATGATTGTGAGTGTGAGACCATGAGAATGCGCCATATTGATTTTGCTGTGTTTTTGCTTTTTACTTGTTGTTGGTGAATTAGAGCGTGGGTGATTGCTATTTATGATGAGATATGGAGTCTCTATCATGGAACCTTTCAGGTTTCATTGTTCTTGAAATTCACTACTTTTTGATTCTATCTTACATGTCCAACAAAGTAGTGCACCTAATTTTCAATAGGAATTATATAGTATTAATATTTTGCGTTACAAAACAATAATGAAATGTGTATGGACGTTGGACACTCAGGTTACAAGTAGACTCAAAACACTGGATTCGCGTTAGCTAAATTCGTGGAAACTAATCCTATATATGATCAACATATTACGGCTAAAGTATGTAATTAGAGTATAGTTTAAAGCATTATAATTAAACAATAAATTTAGAAGGCCCGAATTCTTCCTGTCACGGAATGAGCTAGAATTCATCTTTGCCCTTAAAAAACACTAGTATTACCGCATAACAGTGGGAAAACCGACCGTTAAAGTATTCAATATAAAATGTAAAATTATCTGATAAAGCTTATTTCAAGTAAAATTTTATTACATGTAAATGAATGTAAGACTAGGAATATATTATCAATATATCGATTCAAATCAATCACAAACACATGTATATATTTTTATTATATATCAAGGAGGATCAATGTGTTGATAGAATACTACTAGGCTTCCTCCGTGAGGATTACAAATAATTATTGTTTAACCCGTGTATGTATTATTAAAGAAAAATATTACTAAGTTTGCAATCCATGTTTTTGAACCGAACAACTAAATGATTAAAGATTATAGTGATACATTTTATTATTTATATTGTGAATGTAATCATTCCATATTCACACAGATAAGGGATGAATTCTTCTGTACCCAACTCCAGTGTTCCAATGTGCCGGATCAATCTTATCCATTGATTTACACAAAATTTAATGGTTTTGAATGGATTGAAAGACCCGCTCATTAGATTTTTAATAATATGTGTGGTTGATGTGTGGTGGTGATTTGTCGGACACATGGGAACACTGGAGTTGGGTACAGAAGAATTGATCCCCACAGTTAGCTGCGACACTAATCACCTTCATACACAAAAGGGAACAAACTATTACTTCACTACTAAGAAGAAAACAATTTACAAACATGATCCACATTGTTTTACAAGAACAACAGAATAAAGTCTTAAAAGTGTCAGGAGCCAACGTCCTCAGCGTAGACCATGTGTCAACCTAGGACAGTTGAACTTGGAAAAACCAAGTATTTCTAATCAGGTTAGATAACAAAATGGATTGAAATTTCTTGTTAAATATCTTAGTACAATTAGAAGCAAGAATATGAAAAGAAAAAAAAAACACAGCTTCGGGGGAAAAAATAAATTCAGTTATATACAAAGAGAGCCCATGGTATGTGGTGCCTTGTCTTTATGTAGACTGTCCAAGTAATAAAACTGATGCATTATAATGGTAGCTTAAACTTAAACAAAGACTAATGTGTTTTTGTATATCCATCTAGCAACCTGACAGCAAACTAATGCCTTATATCATTCCATTTTTGTAGTTTTTGTACCAAAATTCAACCAAGTTGAAACCAAATTTAGTGGATCACATGCAAAGTTGGTTAGCGATGTAAAGAAAGCCCAACAATGCAACAAAATAAAAAATAAACAAAAAATACGTAGTAGTCCTGGTGGTGAAAACATATTGACTATTCTTTTTTGATACCAAATGCAGTTGTAAGGGATGAGTGTTACTGCAGCAGTCGATGCATAAACCATACAAATGCTATAAAAGAAATAGATAAATCTCTTACGTACTCACTCATCCATAAGGTAAAATAAATACGAACATAACTACATGTTGCATGTTCATAGTAGAAGAGACAGGGCTCAAAGTGCAATTGGTTACTAATATGAAAATGGATTTAACCACTATAACATGATTTGCTCCCAGTCATAAAGAGCATGCTACTTCAATTCTTTGTACTTTAGTTTTTGGGAACTTTCTTAAAATGAATGATGTGAATAAGTGAAGTTCAATGTATCTGAGTGTCATACGAAATTCAAAATATATACTACGAAAATAAAAACTTTGTGAAGGTGAACGAAGGAACCTTGCATCAATCGAAAGTGGGTTCCAACTGTGGTAGATCAATTCCACCATTGCAACAATTCCAAAAGTATAGTATTAAAGAGATTTGAATGTTTGAGATTTTCAAAAGCAGAAAATTGTCTTTTCTTGATGTCTTTTGGTACAGCGGAACGTGTAATATATACATGTTCCCTCGACAAGCAGTATGACCCAATAATGGGCTTGTACAAAATATAAGATAGTGAATGAATAGTGGGCTAAGCCCATTCAACATAACAATATGAAGCATCCTATCCTTGACGCTAAGAAACCAGCTGATCATTATTTCGCCCCTTCAAAACTATCTAGGGTTTTCGGTGTTCCCAAATCTCAGCCGCCATCAATTTTCCTTTAAATCGATGGTGATCCCTTGCTAGAAAATGTGTCCCCAACACTTAGCTGCCATCGATAATCTTCAATTCTTCTTTAAATCGATGGAAATTCCTTGCTGAAAGGACTTTAGTCAGTATGTCTGCTCGTTGGAAAATCGTTGGTACGTGCCGTATATCAAGCTTTCCCTTCTCTATTTTCTCACGTACGAAGTACAAATCTATGTCTATGTGCTTCGTGCGTGAGTGCTGTATAGGGTTGGACGACAGAGATATTGTACTTGTGTTATCACACCATATAATCGGCCTTTTATCAGTTGCTACTCCGATTTCTCTGAGAAGGTAGCCGATCCATATTAGTTCAGCAGTGGCGCTTGCAACAGCACGATACTCTGCTTCTGTACTTGAGCGCGAGACTATAGATTGCTTTTTACAACACCAGGAAATCGGATTAGAACCCAGATATACGCAATAACCGGTGGTGGATCTACGGTCATCATGGTCGGAGGCCCAGTCCGCATCACTGTAAGCATGTAAATTTAAATTTTTGCCTGCTTCTAATAATAGTCCATAGTTAAGCGTCCCTTGTAAGTATCTTAGAATGCGTTTCACCGCTTTCCAGTGCTCAGATAAAGGGCTTTGCAGATATTGGCACACTTTATTAACACTGAAACTTATGTCTGGACGAGTAATAGTTACGTACTGCAGAGCTCCCACAATGCTCCTATATAATTTGATATTTTCAATCGGTTCGCCCTTAAACTTAGACAACTGGAGGTTGCTGGTCATAGGTGTAGGTAGAGGCTTAGCTTTGTCCATATTTGCTCGAGTCAAAATCTCTAGTATGTATTTTCTTTGAGACAAAAATATTTCAGTGTTGGAGTTTTGTTGAACATGTATACCCAAGAAATAATTAACAGTGCCCATGTCCTTGATAGAGAAACTTTTGTCAAGAAACTTTATTATATTGTCAATTTCTTCGTCATTATTCCTAGTAATCAAGATGTCGTTGACGTACACCAGTATGTATATAGCTGTAGCTTTATCAATTTTTACATATAGAGAACAGTCTGACCTTGTCATATTGAACCCCAGTTTTGAAAAAGTGACCTTCAACTTCTCATACCAGACTCTAGACGCCTGTTTTAATCCATAGATAGCCTTATGCAGCTTGCACACTAAGCCCTCATTTTTCTTGTCAACGTACCCCTTTGGTTGTTGCATGTCATTTCCTCCAACTCTCCATTTAAAAAGGCATTATTTACATCTAGTTGTCTGATCTTCCAACGATTAGCCAACGCTACAGTCATTATGATTCTAATGGTTGTAGGCTTAACCACTGGTGAAAATGTCTCATTGAAATCAAACCCAAATTGTTGCGAGTAGCCTTTAGCCACCAACCTTGCTTTATAATTGCACACACTGCCATCTGGATTTCTCTTTAGTTTATACGTCCATCTACACCCCCACAATATTTTTATGCTTTGGAGCATCCACTAATGTCCATGTGATGTTTTTGACAAGTGCCTGATATTCAGTGTCTATGGCTGCTTTCCATTTGCTATTAGTAACTGCTTCTCCAAAATTGGTTGTTCTTTATCATTCATGTTTATATTGAATGCTTTGGGTTTGTAAATTCCACATTTGCTTCTGGTCAGCATGTGATGCTTGTTTCCAGTAGCAGGTTCATTTATATTTTGATTGCCATCAAATGTTTGTGTTTTATTGCCATCACTGCTTTGATCTGATTGGTTTTGATCTGATTGGTTTCTCTTGTCTTCCTCACTGTTACGCTGATCATCATGTAAGTTTTGTCCCAAAAAAATTTCATTGTCACTACTATATCCAGACCTTGTGCTGGGTATGCTTTGCGTCTCACTGTTGTCTTTATGTTGTTGTTCGTATTCAGAAACCCTTGACCAATCCGTCAGTGTTACTGGTGGTTGCATCTTGTTTGTCAATTTGATCACTTTGTTGGTAGTTTTCATGCCTTTTTCTGCAAATGGAAACACATTTTCATTAAAAGTAACGTGTCTAGAAATGTATAATCTACCATTACTATCCAAACATTTGTATCCTTTTTGGTTTGTGGGATATCCCAAAAAGGTACATGGTGCTGATCTGAAATTCAGCTTGTGTTTATTATACGGTCTTAGACACGGAAAGCACAAGCGTCCAAAAACTTTTAATCTACTATAATCTGGTTTTGATTTGAAAAGTACTTCATGAGGGCTCTTCAATTTCAAAATCTTAGTAGGCATCATGTTTATTAAATACACTGATGTAGCAAACGCCTCAGCCCAAAATTTAAGAGGCAGGGACGCTTGTGACATTAATGTTAAACCAGTATCCACTATATGTCTGTGCTTTTGTTCTACTAAGCCATTTTGTTCGGAGGTATATGGGCAGGTGATTCTATGTTTGATACCTCTATCACTAAAATATTTCTTTAAAGGCATAAATTCACCTCCCCCATCCGTTTGAAAACTCTTAACACTACAGTTAAATTGCTTTTCCACTGATTTAATAAAATAGACTGTTGTGTTATGAGTCTCAGACTTTGACTTGAGAAAATATATCCAAGTGTGTCTACTATAGGCATCCACAAAGGATAGATAGTACCTGTAACCTTGGTCCGTTACGAATGTCGATGGTCCCCACAGATCTGCTGTAATAAGTTCGAATGGACTACTATATATAGTCTCAGAATCAAAGAATGGCAATTTATGACTTTTGCCAATTTGGCAGTGACTACACATAAAAGAGTCAGGTATATCTTTGAAACTAATTTTATTATCAGTCAGAAAATGTTTTACAGTCTTAATGTTGGGATGACCTAGCTTTCTATGCCAAGTGTTAATAACATCATCACTACTACTGGCACTAATTTGAACATTACAGCAGTATTTTTCATTCCTAGGATCATCTCTGGCCTTGATTTTGCTGAACTTGTATAGCCCATTATCCAAATTACCCTGTAATAGTATATTATTGCTAATTAGATCCTTAACAAGGCAAAACTTGGGGTGAAACTCAAAGTATACATTGTTATCATTGGCAAATTGCGAGACACTTATTAAATTCTTTTTGATATTAGGAACACACGGTAAATTGTTTAAGTATAGATGTCTCTTAGCATTAATAAATCCATTACCAATGTGTGATATACTTATGGTCTCACCATTACCTACCTGTATAGTTTGTTTACCTGAGTAGCTTTTGTTACCCAAATTTAGGTTCTGCAAACTGTTTGTAACATGGTTTGTGGCGCCAGAATCTGGGTACCAATCATCAACATTTATGTCATCATTTTTCATGTCATTGGCATCATTAGTTTGATTTCTGTTATCTGCACTGCCACCTTGCTGATTTAATTGTGCCACATTAATATTGGGCCTGTTTTGACTAACTTGACCTTGTCTTGCAACATTAAATTCCGAATTAAATCTAAAATAGCATCTGCTAGCGACATGGCCAAATTTGTCACATATTTGACATTTGACACGGTTGTTGTTGTTCCATCTACCACCTCGTCCTCTTCCTCTTTGAGGTTGACTCCCTCTTTGCATATTATTGCTTTGTTTTGGGTTTTGCATTGTGTTATTTCTTTGTTGACCTCTGTTCTTGGAAACTGTAGTAAAATTTATTGAATAATATGGCTGACTTGATCTTCTTTGCTCTACCCTTCCTTCATGTGCCAATAATGTGGAATGAACGTATTGTATGTCGGGGATGGTTCTTTGTGAGGCAATGAAGGTAACAACTGATTCATATTCTTCGTCCAATCCCCCGGTAATGTAAAGTACTTGTTCACTTTCTGAAATTTTATGCCCAGTAGTTGCTAGCTTGTCACACAAAACCTTTATCTTCGTCAAATATTCGCTCATACTCATATTATCTTTCTTGATGTTTTGGAGTTGACTCCTGTAATGCATGATTCTTGACGCTGATTGAGAGTTGAATATGTGCTCTATTGCTGTGCATATTTCATATGACGTATTAGCACCTATGATTTGTGATAATAGATTTGCGCTTATTGATGAAATCAACCAAGATGCAAGAAGACTATCCTGTTTTTGATACATCACATAATCCTCATTACTGATTAAGTTGCATTTTTGATCTTGAATCATAACAGGTGGGATCCTCACAGTTCCTCTGATGAAGTCTTGCAGACCATATCCTTTCAGGGATGTCTCAACTTGATATTTCCACAGCATGTAATTATCATCGTCTAGCGGGATGCTAATTACATGACTTTTGGGTTTAACGAGGGTAACTGTCGAGGATGAAGCCCCTGTGGTGTTGACACCTGATGTCGCTGAATTGCTTGAGTCATTATTACCAGCCATGATGATCGATTGAGTGATATATGTGGGAAAGAGAGATTTGACAATGGGATGCTAGGATGGCAGAATTCAATATACAAATTCTTCAACCAGCTAACTATTGATTCAGATGAGGAATAATTGAATCTTGACCGCAGAAACAGATCAAGAATGTCCAACAGTTTGCAATCTTGACGAATTGAGATAGAAATGACCGAAAACAGATAAGAACAGAACTGTACTATGATCGAAAGGCTTACTTCGATGATGAAAATGAATCGAGGACGGCGAGTTTGCAAAACTGCACTCACGCTACCGGATTCTTTGAGAAGTAATCAAAAAAAAAAACTTTCGATTCAGTGTTGAAAATGAAAAAGTCTGTTTTCTGGATTGAATAGCTTATCTTTTGATTCTTGTAATGAATTTGAAACTATTTGATATCTGAATTATCTCAAATCTGATTGTCTGGAATGTAATTGCCTCTGATTCCTGAATCTTGTAGTGATCTGAAATTTGATTGCCGCTAGGCTTTGCAGTGCTCTAATACCATTAAAGAGATTTGAATGTTTGAGATTTTCAGAAGCAGAAAATTGTCTTTTCTTGATGTCTTTTGGTACAGCGGAACGTGTAATATATACACGTTCCCTCGACAAGCAGTATGACCCAATAATGGGCTTGTACAAAATATAAGATTGTGAATGAATAGTGGGCTAAGCCCATTCAACATAACAATATGAAGCATCCTATCCTTGACGCTGAGAAACCAGCTGATCATTATTTTAGTAATACATTTACAATTGGTTAATGTCTTATCTACATCAAACTGTGAACACCCTATCTGCAACTTTTTTTAAAGGTAAACGCAAAAATTAATCAACAAGAAAATTACAATATATACCTGCATACATACATATTCACTGCCCCGAATGACTAAACACAACAATTATTACCAATTATATGCCTAAACACACTGACTCAATAGCTAACAGTATTTCCAAAGTTGCACTTTTGCAAAGCAGAGACCAAAACCATTGGGCATGAAATGCAAGTCCACAAGAACACTCTTCACCGAAACAGTTTGACAAGAAGACTCCCCAAGATCCACTTGAATTCACCATTTTCTTATTTCCAGAAGCAACACTTCACATACAATCAAATAATTGCTCTATTACACAGTAAAAACCAACTGGTTTACTCCACTTCAAAGAATACGCTAACATTGAAAACCACTTCAAAGTATAATCTATGGCACACTTCACCAATAGCAACCAGTAGAGTGAAAAGTACAACACACGTTGAAACCGGAATCTCTCGCCGTACCAAAATACTATCAAGCACATTTTTTTTCAAACATTAAAATCTGCAATTTTCGTTACTCATATCTCAATAATTTTATTACCAACTCAAGAACCCCTTACTAATATCGTAAATTTTGCATAATCAAAATAATCCCTGAGCATCAGTGGTATTACCTTTGTTGATTGCAAATACCATCCAAATCAAATAAATAATGAGAGAAGTCCAAATGAAAAGTTGCCATAGAAAATGTATGTGCCTAGTAGAAGTGAAATAAACACATTAACTCAAATAGAACAGACCTAGCGTTAATTTCAAACTTAGTTATTTGGTGAAATCTTGAGAAATGTCATTTGGGTCTTTTCTTTCTGATAAAAATAGTAAACTTCACCTCGTGCTTTTGTTCATGTGGAAGTGTATCAAACTGCTGTTAAGTTGTGTGATAAATTGAACCCTTTATCTGGATCACCCAGATCATTACAAGTGTCATAATCGTAAACTGTATCTGTGAATTTCCTTTCACCTTTTCCATCGCCTCGTAGCTCTTTGAGTTCATTGTCTCTTAACACTCTCAAACCCGGAGGTGTTTCAAACGACAAATATGGCTGCACTAAAATTATAACAATACATCGTTATATTTGTAATGATATTACATAAATGTGCCTCTATGTATTGTTAAAAGCAATTAACTTGACAATCAGAAGGGTTAGCGCAAATTAAGTAACATATGTTATGATCCGCGGTGTAGCTAAGAATTGCAGATTACCTAACTGACATTACTCTAGATGAAAAAACAACTTATTTTTTTTTCGTCACCACCGAATTTACCACCGAATGAGCTTTATTCTCATATACGTGTCACAGATTACACGAGTGGATGTCCAAACAAATTACTTAACCCTTTCTATGCTAGTGCATGGAAAATATATAATTCCTAGCTGGCTAAATCGAGCAATTCCATCATGCATGTCTATTGTCTTCCACAAACTCAATTCAGTTAAGGATATTTATATAATCCTATGTTTAAATACACGTACCTGTTGCCAAGGATCTTTTTTTAAGAGAAATATCATCTCTTAATAAGATAGTAGAAGTAGATGAATCAGTCGATAAAGCTCTTCCGGACGATACTTCTCTAAAGGAATTCCCATGTAAATTCAAGGTAAACCACCTATATATCTTGTTTGGCACAACATTATTCCTGTAAATTTTAAGCTTCAACTTTCATCAATTTTAGTGACTTATCGGATCTACCAATTTGCCATGTATTCCTACTATTTCAAAAGATCAAAGGAGTAGATGTATGTATATTTGCATTCTATGCCAAAGAATATGGCTCTGATTGCCCACCTCCGAAGAAAGGACGTGTGTATCTTTCCTACGTAGGCTCTGTTCATTATTTAAGACCCTGCATGAACAAGCCAGATCATTATTTTAGTAACTAAAAGAAGTCTGATAGCAGTATTTTGAAGATTTCATCAGAAAATTACATGCCTTTGTTTTTGTAACCAAAAATGTATCAAATAAAGCTAGCATGCGAATTACACACAACTGATGAATACAAGGTTTTAGCATAAAAATCAAGGGTGCATGTCCATAAAAAGGCGATTTTTTATCTTAATCTGTTTTGTATATAGAAAATGTAAAGAGCCAGGAAAAAAATATATTCTAGTGACCAATTGCTGTAACACTTCAAGTAGTATAACATCTATGATATGTCAAAATAGAGTATAAACAATGAAAAAAAGAAGGTTATATTGATAGGTTTGCAAATTGAATACTTTAACTTCAAACAACAATGAAGCCCTCAGTAATCATGCCACACTACATGTTGGATATTTGGGGATATTTTGATAGAAGAGAGAAGGAGAAAAAAGACTGATAACAATATGCTTTCCCTTATCATTCATACAAAATGATAGTAGGCTATATATAGAGAGAGCCTTACATGACAATTCATCCTAATAGACATCACATTTTACCAACTGACACTACTTATTAAATAGTAACACAAACTTTGACATGACTCTTGACTAATAAATGGACACATTACTTAATACACTTAATAATAGTCAAAACACTTAATTAAACACAAGTTTACTTTTCCAACACTACAACCGAAACAATTTTAAACAAAATAGCAAAATAACTTATTACCGTAATTATCTTGGGTTTGATTATCCTTCAAGATCCGTTCTTTGTAGATCAACCTCTGCTGATTTGCTGGAAACTTGTCCTAAAAAAATAGTACCTTCTTTTGAATGTGCCTTAATGATTTCCTGAAAACATGTTCTGGAAAATCTGAAAGATAAAATGAAAGGAAACCGCAAGCTGGAAACTAAATCCATAGCATTTGAAACCGCAGATCCACATCCTTCGCCTATTATTTGGGAACGGAGTCGAATTTGAGTTAAACAATCAGCAAAATTAGAGTTTGTAACCTCCCTAACGGTCGGTTTGAAAACCTCCCCTGAATTCAACCTTTAATTTCAGTCTTTCTCATCCGTATTTACTTAATTTCGGGCCCTCTAGCAACATCCATAATCAAAACATGGAAGTTGGCAGCCAACGTTTTCTTTCGGATGTCTTTGTTATTGACCTTCACTATTTTTTGAATCTATGTGACAAGTCCAACAATGTAAGTACACAATTCACCGAAAAATGTCGGTTGCCGATTGGAAATTATCAACGATCACCTTACTTCAAACCTAATCTTTTTCTTAACCATAGTATTATTAAGGGAGGAATTCAGGATTATAAGGATTGTGATACAACAAATCATCATAAAATTAGAGAATTATTAGTAACACTCTAAAAATGGATAAATAACAGCAAAGCAAAGGGATTCGATTGAAGACATGATTTCGCCGCATTTTAGTATGAAATTCAGCAAGGTATTTCAAATTTATGTCTTAAATTCAATAAAGGACCGCTAAATGCAGCTAAAAGATAATTAATGAAACTTGAAAGTATACGGAATTTCTATGTTTTGACATATTCCTTTGTATCATAGACATCATGTCAAAATGTTTTACATGTTAGAAAATCTCTTACTGGATCACAGAGCCAACATTTCTTAGAGCTAAGAAATTTTTAATCACGCATAACATTCCGAATTTTTTTTTGCAGTGGTTTGTTTTTGTATCGCACTGTAATCAATTATTGCATTACTGCCCTTGTTTGTACATGCATGATACACCAATTTGGAGACCCATCACCAAAGGTAAAAATTGGAACATATCAGCACGTCAATTGGAATGATTTTCACAAAATTACACTATCTAAGATCTGAATAGGAAATTGATTTTTGAAACTGATATCTACTTGAGAGTAGAATCAGGGGCGGACGCACTTGGAGCCCAGGTAGGGCAAAGGCCACACCTCAAAATTGCAAACTGAACTACAAATATAAAAGATTTTGTGCTTGGCCTTAGCTGAAAAATGGGATCCTCCCTACCTGGGCTACAAGACAACAAACATTCAGGTAAAATTTTCTGTTTTTGACTACCAGCTGTGGCCATTTACCACTTTTACCTGTCACAAACAGCTTTCATTTTGACAAAGCATTATTTATAATTGACCTGCAAGGCTTAGACATTACTTATATATATATATATACAACAGAATTTTGAATTTTTGAGATGTGGGACTAAATATCTTTTTCTTTTTCGCCCTACCTCACTTCGGAAGCTAGGTCCGCCACTGAGTAGAATAGTAGAGTAGCAGCAAAACTAGAGAATAAAAGAATAGTAGCAAAACACCAAATGATTTTGAAAGAAAAAAACTAGATTTATTTAGTTTCACGTTTTCGTTTTGAAGAGGAACGTCAAAGAGAAGGTAATGAACTTATACGGAAGCTACTAGAGACGTGGAATTGTAGTTTTACTAACAGAACCATGTGACTTCTGTAAATTGAAAGGGGTCAACTTTCAAATTTTTAGGTCCCTGTGCAAATTCCAAAAAGTTGAGGGTAAGTTGATCTCTTTTAAAAGCATGTATATTCAATCATGGTAAAAACATCCCAAAAGGGGTGGGGTTACAATTAGACCCGACATGATGGATTCAGACCAGGCAAGTCTCGTGTAACGACCCACATTCTATGCATCAAGGGATCGTAAAATATTTACTTCTTTCTCATGCAAAGTCGTATAACTATGTAACTTTGGGAGACGACTATTGAGGTCATTTCCCATATTCATGATTTTTGCCGATTTTTAAATGACCGTTTTGCCCCTATCTAATCTTGTTTCGGCCGTAACTTTTGATTGGTAAGGAGTTTGACCTGAAACCACTTCCATTAAATCTGAATGATGGTTTACCTTTCCGTAGAGTGGTCACATTAGCCAAACGGACTTACCATTTGGGAGATATGGCTGAAAAAATGTTTGGAAGGTGGAAAATAGCTTAACCGGGGCCTAATTAGGGTGATTAGCAAGAGGGCCCATAACCCATTTAGGGATTAGGGTTATGGGAGGGCTGAGATAAATTAGTAAATCAGTTTTTATTTCATTTCCTAGCTGCCACTTACAACCTTTGAACCCCAGCAATGACCTCCACTTGCTAAAACACCCCAGATCATCGTCTAATCGCTAACTAAGCCAAATCTACATCAAATCAAAGCGGATTAGCACAAAAATCGAGGTAGAGCTGCTGGAGTGTATTGGAATCCGAATCATTTTGTCCAAAGGTTTCAGATCTGAGTTTATTCGTGGCTAAGGTGAGTGATTAGCATCTTTTTACACTAATTACGGCTAATTAGGGGTGATTAGTGTTAATTAGCGAAATTATGGCTCGGAAAAATCTGAATTTTTTTTGTAAAATTCTAAAACATCATTTTATGCCTCTGTTAAAAATTTGGGTTGATTTGGTTATGTTTTGCTAATTCTAAGGTTAGTTATGCTTAAACATGATTAAGGGAAAAATATGGGTTTTTGGGTATGTTTGATCCATATTTACATATTAAATTATTGTTTTGGTGCTTATGGTTGATTCTCTATGTTGCTATGACTGTATGGTATGCTTTGTGATTGCTTAGAACAGTTAGAATAATCGAAAGCGCTGTCGTATGACGTAAACAATCGCTGGAAAAGTTGCAGGAAAAGTGCAGGATTGTAACCCGAACCGGATCGGCGAGGACGAACAGACCCGCTCATGGAGCATCACACGACCCGACCGCTTGCATTTGAAGTTCTCAGATCCAACCCTCTCATGAATGGTGCCACGACCCGACCCGATGGAAGCATCATTCTCCAAACCGACCCGCTTACACAGACCAAGGGAGTTTGACCCCGAACCTGAGCATCATCACGACCCGACCCAGAGCGGGAACTACCCACGAACTAAACCGAAGTGGACTAGAGCCCACGAACCAAACTGGACAGGGAAGCCGACCCGACCCGAGCAATCCGATGCGAACCAGAATGGTAACTACGAACTAAACCAAGGAGTTTGGAAGTGAGGTATTAACTATGAACCAAATGAAGACCGATCCGGAGAAGACCAAACCGGAGATGCAAAGGTAGTCCGAATGGGAAGTTGTAACTAAGGATCCAGTTGGGAACCAACGAGTTAACTTCATGATTGGGCTTTGCTGCGGGATGTGTGTTAAGGAGTTATCGACGTCCATAGCTTTGATTCACCACCGAGAGACGATTGTTAGGCTGTGATTCAGTGCAGTGGGTTAGCTATTACTCCATGGGGCAGAGTGATCGTAGCAAGGTTATGAGCTAGTGCAGTGGAGTCGCCATGACTTCATGGGGGCAGAGTGGACATAGCAAGGACTAGTGGTTATGGATCAGTGCAGTGGAGTCGCCATGACTCCATGGGGCAGAGTGATCATAGCAAGGATTTGGGTGATTAAAGCGGTGGATATCGTATGCTTTACGCACTGAGTGAGAGATGTGAGGATGGTTGCTATGCTTAATTGTTTGACATCACTATTACATGCATACCCCCACCCCCGTTATCTTTACACCATATGTTAATGTCACCTTAGAGTATTGTACATCCTGTTGTGCTAACTCTTTGGTTGCAGGTCCAGGTTCAGGTATGATTTAGTATACCTGTCATTGTTCTGTTTTTGCTACTTATCGCTCATACCAGACTTTTGTCTGATCCAGAGTTTTATGTCTCTTCTTATTACTCTTGGTGGTCTTAAACGGGAAGACCAGAGACAGGTCAGGTGATTATGCACGGGTATCTGTGTTGGAGACGAGCATGAGGCTTCCACGTATGATATATATATATTCTTTCTGTGTCGCTGCTGGTCACTACTTTGGGCATTAGTAGTGTACCTTTCTTATTTTGCTTTGGAGACAATTTTAAAGGTTGTAATAATGATGATGTGGAATATAAGCTGTATTTTGGATTTTCCGCTGCTATGATGGTTTAGTTTTCAGCTTATGCACTGTCTCACCTGTTTTATGTCAAATATATTATTATTATATTTTATTCCATGCGTTGTGCAACATTCTACAGGTTCCTTGTTAGTTCAAATTCCTTTCTTTCCTTTCTTTGATGACCGTCCCATGCTGGTTGGACATTGGCACAATGCACTTTCATTGGAAATGTCGGCTGGTGCAGGGCGGGCCGTCACATTTGGTATCAGAGCTCTAGGTTGCGTAGTTAACCTAGGAAAGACACCAGAGAGAGATAGTACATATATGAGAACGCGTATTTGTGATATTTTGGTTTTCAAAAGTTATATATATATATACTATGAGCATATTTAAGGATGAAGTCGCATTGCACTGGCACCACTGAAGAGATAGTTAATCGTTTTCTCCTTACGGATTGAACGATGAGCCGATATACTAGGGGTACTGGTAGAGGAGCTAATAATGGGAATGCTCCTGATAAGAGGACGATGTTCACTGACTTCGTGAGAGAGATGCTTAGAAATGTGCAAGGAGCAGCTCCCAATGCTGCAAATGGTGGTGGTACAGCGGTGCAGGCACCTAGGGCCGATTTCGCCAAGCTTTGCAAGGATTACACTAGTCTTGGTAGGAAGCCGTTCCACGGAACGGAGTCGGCTACGGGTGTTCAGGATTGGTTGACTTGGGTATCGAGGATGCGACGAAGAGAAAGCTAGCATCCCGTCAGCTGCAAGGACGGGCGATGAATTAGTGGAATGCTATTAAGGCGGCTACTCTAGAGGATCAAGTTACGTAGTATCAGTTCAAGGCCCGATTCAGTGATAAGTTTATCCCAGCTGCTCAGAAATTAGAATTGTTTAGGAATTTCTTAGAGCTTAAGCATAATGGTAGGGCAGCCTCGGAGTATATTGTTGAGTTCGATACTTCATCGAAATATGGATTATCTCTTATCGACACTTCCGAGAAGAAGAACGAGAAGTTCATAACTGGTTTGGATGGATACTTGGGGGAAAGGCTTATTAACCACATCGATGAGATGTTTGAATTGATTATGGGGAAGGCATTGAGGTCAGAGAGTCTTTACCCTAAGATGAAGACCGAGGTTGCATCTGCAGAGGAGCCAAAACCGCAAGCAAGCGGTGGAGGCAAGAATGGTTCTCAGAATAAGAGAAAGCAGAATCAGACCAAGGATGGCCAGAAAAAGAAGAATAAGAAAGATGTGGAGTGCTTTAGCTGTGGCAAGAAGGGCCATTATGCTAAAGAATGTCGAGCGAAGCCAGCGGACATGAAGTGCTTCAGTTGCGGACAAGTGGGATATCACAAGGATAAATGTTCGCAACCCCCTAAAGAGAAGCAGATTGTGAAAGCACATGCTCTTAATGTTATTCCTTCTTCATCGAACGCCTCAATCGCGGAGGAGAAAGGAAAGATTGTCGTCATTCAAGGTATGCTTTCTATTTATGATGTTCCTGTTCGAGTATTGTTTGATACCGAAGCTTCCCGTTCCTTCATATCTAGTGACCTGGTAGGTAGGTTGGGATTGGAACCCGAGATAGTCGATAGACCTTTAGTGGTGACAAACACGATTGGTGGTTCAACTAGCCTTAGCTTGATTTGTCGTAATGTGGTCTTATCGAGTCGTGGATGCCTGTTTGTTTGTGATTGCTTTGTTTTGGGCTTTACTGGGTTTGACATTATTTTGGGAGTCGATTGGCTCCGAAGGTACGGGGTGGTGGTAGACTGTGAGGACTTTTTGGTGACAGCTAGAGCGGATGATGGGCGGAGGGTAGTATTTGGTGGTCTACCTAGTGATGGGGTAATGGCTAGTTTTCTGAATTCCCTCGACATCCCGCATGATGAGCTATCAGACGTGCCCGTGGCTGGCCAGTATCCGGACATCTTCGAGGAAGTGATCGCATTTCCACCATACCGAGAGATTGAGTTTCGTATTGATTTAGTGAAAGATGCCAGGACTATAGTGATGCCACTTCGTTGTATGGCGTCAAGGGAGCAGCGAGAGCTCGGGGTGCAAGTAAGTGATCTTTTGAAGAAGGGATTTATCCGAAGAAGTATCTCTGAGCAGGGAGCACCAGTCGTGTTTGCTGCCAAGACTGATGGTTCCCTTCGATTGTGTGTGGACTACCGCCAGTTGAATAAGGTGACAAGGAAGAATAAGTATCCTCTACCGCGGATAGATTATTTGTTTGATCAGTTGAGTGGCGTGAGAGTGTTCTCCCAGTTGGATCTCACGGCAGGTTTTCATCAGCTTAGGGTGGAAGCTGAGAGTATAGCTAAAACGGCCTTTCGGACGCCGTCTGGATTCTATGAACGATTGGTCATGCCATTCGGGTTGACCAATGCACCAACATATTTTGTGAATCTTATGAATAGGGTATTCAGGGATCAATTGAGTAAGTTTGTTCTTGTGTTCGTGGATGATATCTTGGTTTACTCGAGGACAGAGGAAGAACACAAGGAACATTTGAGGATAGTGATGGAAGTGTTGAGAAAACACCAATTGAAAGCAAAGTTTTCTAAATGTCACTTCTGGAGAAGGGAAGTGAGATTCTTGGGCCATGTTGTTTTAGAGGATGGTATTGTCGTGGACCCTGCAAAGGTGGCTACGGCACAAGATTGGTCTACACCCAAGAATGCAACAGACGTAAGAAGTTTGTTGGGGTTAACTGGATATTATCGTAAGTGTATCCAAAACTTCTCCAAGATAGCAGCACCGTTGACTCAGTTGACCAATAAGAATCAAGATTTCATCTGGGACGAAAAGTGGGAGAATGCATTTAAGAGCCTAAAGGAAAAGTTGACATGTGCACCAGTGTTAGTCATTCCTAAAGGGAATGAAGAGATGACGGTATACACAGATGCCTATGGTACCGGACTAGGTGCTGTATTGATGCAAGGAGGTAGGGTTGTAGCTTACGCAAGTCGGCAACTGAAACCGCATGAGAAAAGATATCCTACCCATGATTTGGAATTGGCAGCGATCGTGTTCGCATTAAAGATGTGGAGATATTATTTCTTGGGAGAAAGATTCGAGTTGTTTACCGATCATAAATCGTTAAAGTATCTTTTCTCTCAGAAGGATTTAAATCTCCGACAGCAAAGATGGTTAGAATTCTTGGCTTCCTACGATTTCGATATCGCATATACACCAGGAAAGGGCAATGCGGTAGCTGATGCATTGAGTAGAAGACATGCCATTAAAGGGGCTATGTTTCTAGAATGGAAGCAATTGGAGTACATCGCTGGGTATGATTTTAGACCAAAGTGCGAATTAGACCCAGAAGTATTAGCAAGTTTGACGATCATATCCACTTTGATTGAGCGAATTGGTTCTAGTAAGAGGGATGATCCTGACTTTATTAGAAACCATCTCCAAGTTAGAGATGGGTATCGATAAGGAGATGGACAAGTATAGGCTTGATCGAGATGGATGGCTTAGGAAGAATGGAAGACTAGTTGTGCCCAATGTCAATGGATTGAGAGATGAAGTGCTTAGGGAATGTCATGACTCAAAACTGACTATACACCCCGGTGGTAACAAAATGTACCGAGATATGAGGCAGACCTACTACTGGGAAGGAATGAAAAGGGACGTTGGGAAGTTTATATCCCAGTGCATGAATTGCCAGGTAGTTAAAGCGGAGCAAAAGAAGCCTAGTGGTTTGTTGCAGCCATTGGAAATTCCCGAATGGAAATGGGAACAAGTCTCGATGGATTTCATCGATGGTTTACCAAGGACTAGATCAGGCCACGATAGTATTTGGGTAATCGTAGATCGATTGACTAAAAGTGCAAGGTTCATACCAATCAAATCAAATAGAACGACAGCTAAGTTGGCAGAACTGTATATGAAATGGGTAGTGAGATTCCATGGAGTACCTAAAAGCATTATGAGTGTACGAGACCCGTTATTTACTAGTGGGTTTTGGAAGAGCTTACAAGAGGCTCTAGGGTCAGAATTATATCTCAATATTGCGTATCATCCTCAAATAGACGGTCAAACAGAGAGGATGAATCGTGTATTAGAGGATATTTTGCGAACTTGTATATTGGACTTTGGAGGATCATGGGATGACCATTTGCATTTGGTTGAGTTTGCATATAATAATGGCTACCAATCCAGTACTGGTATGGCTCCATTTGAAGCTTTGTACGGAAGACCGTGCAACTCACCGTCATGTTAGTTAGAAACTGGTGGGAAATTTGTGCTTGGAGCAGATGTGATAAGAGAAACTTTAGATAAGATTAAGATCATTCAACAACGACTGAAGACTACCCAAGATAGGCAGAAGAGTTATGCTGATAAGAGGAGAAGAGATTTAAAATTCTCCATTGGCGACTTGGTGTTTGTCAAGATTTCTCCATTAAAGCGTGACACGATTTGGTAGGAGAGGCAAGTTAGCACCAAGATTTGTTAGTCCATTCCCAGTTCTTGAACAAGTTAGGAATTTGGCATATAAAGTTGAATTACCAGAGAAGATGGCAGGAGTTCATAACGTATTTCATATTTCCCAGTTAAGGAAATTCGTGCGCGACCCCGACATGACTATTTCACCTGATCAGTTGGATGATGTCGAAGTAGAACCCGAGGCGGTTGGGAACTGCAAGCCGATACGTATTGTTGAGCACGATACGAAGCAACTTCGAAGGAAAGCCGTGGATCTAGTCAAAGTTCAGTGGGGCGAGAATGAGAATGACTGTACTTGGGAGACAGAGGAGAGCATTAGGAAGACGTATCCAAAACTCTTTGCCTGGTAAGATTTTAATTGCAATTTAGTTTTCCTCATGCTAGGATAGACCTATTTGTTGTTTTTATGTTTGATTGTTGTGAATGGTTGATAGGCATGCAGGATCCTTTACTTGTTTCTTAGTTAAGGAATTTCGGGGGAGAAATTTCTTAAGGGGGAGAATGTAACGACCCGCATTCTATGCATCAAGGGATCGTAAAATATTTATTTCTTTCTCATGCGAAGTCGTATAGCCATGTAACTTTGGGAGACGACTATTGGGGTCATTTCCCATGTTCATGATATTTGTCGATTTTTAAATGATCGTTTTGCCCCTTGATGATCTTGTATCGGCCATAACTTTTGATTGGTAAGGAGTTTTGACCTGATACCACTTCCAATAGATCTGGATGATGGTTTACCTTTCCGTAGAGTGGTCACATTAGCCAAACGGACTTATTGTTTGGGAGATATGGCTGAAACATTGTTTGGAAGGTAAAAAACAGCTTAACCGAGCCTAATTAGTGTGATTAGCAAGAGGGCTCATAACCCATTTCGGGATTAGGGTTATAGGAGGGCTGAGATGAGTTAGTAAATCATTTTTTATTTCATTTTCGAGCCGCCACTTACAACCTTTGAACCCTAGCAATTGCCTCCACTTGCTAAAACACCCCAAATCACCTTCTAATCGCTAATTAAGCCAAATCTACATCAAATAAAAGCGAATTAGCACAAAAATTGAGGTAGAGCTGCTGGAGTGTATTGGAATCCGAGCCATTTTGTCCATGGGTTTCAGATCTGAGTTTATTCGTGGCTAAGGTGAGTGATTAGCATCTTTTTACACTAATTACGGCTAATTATGGGTGATTAGTGTTAATTAGTGAAATTATGGCTCAGAAAAATCTGGAAAAAAAAATTTAAAATTCTAAAACATCATTTATGCCTTTGTTAAAAATTTGGGTTAATTTGGTTAGGTTTTGCTAATCCTAAGGTTAGTTATGCTTAAACATGATTAAGGGGAAAACACGGGTTTTTAGGTATGTTTGATCCATATTTACGTATTAAATTGTTGTTTTGGTGCTTATGGTTGATTCTCTATGTTGCTATGACTGTATGATATGCTTTGTGATTGCTTAGAATAATTAGAATAGTCGAAAACACTGTCGTATGGCGTAAACAGTCGCTGGAAAAGTTAAAGGAAAAGTGCAGGATTGTGACCCGAACCGGATCGGATCGGTGGGGACGAACCGACCCGCTCGTGGAGCATCCCGTGACCCGACTGCTTGCATTTGAAGTTCTCAGATCCGACCCTCTCATGAATGGTAGCACGACCCGACCCGATGGAAGCATCGTTCTCCGAACCGACCCGCATACACACACCAAGGGAGTTTGACCCCGAACCTAAGCATCATCATGACCCGACCCGGAGCGGGAACCACCCACGAACCAAACCGAAGTGGACCGAAGCCCACAAACCAAACTGGACGGGGAAGCCGACCCAACCCGAGCAATCCGATCTGAACCAGAATGGTAACAGTGAACCAAACCAAGGAGCTTGGACGTGAGGTATCAGCTATGAACCAAATGAAGAACGATCCGGAGAAGACCAAACCCGAGATGCAAAGGTAGTCCGAATGGGAAGTTGTAACTCATGATCCAGTTGGGAACCAACGAATTAACTTCATGATTGGGCTTTGCTGCGGGACGTGTGCTAAGGAGTTATCGACGTCCATAGCTTTAATTCACCACCGAGAGACGATTGTTAGACTATGGATCAGTGCAGTGGGGTAGCTATTACTCCATGGGCCAGAGTGATCGTAGCAAGGCTATGAGTCAGTGTAGTGGAGTCATCATGCCTTCATAGGGCAGATTGGACATAGCAAGGACTAGTGGCTATGGATCAGTGCAGTGGAGTCGCCATGACTCCATGGGGCAGAGTGATCATAGCAAAGATTTGGGTGATCAAAGCGGTGGATATTGTATGCTTTATGCACTGAGTGAGAGATGTGAGGATGGTTGCTATGCTTAATTGTTTGACATCACTATGACATGCACACCTCCAACCCCACCCCCATTATCTTTACACCATATGTTAGTGTTACCTTAGAGTATTGTACATCCTGTTGTGCCAACTTTTTGGTTGCAGGTCCAGGTTCAGGTATGGTTTAGTATACCTGTCATTGTTCTGTTTTTGCTGCTTATCGCTCATACCAGACTTTTGTCTGATCCAGAGTTTTATGTCTCTTCTTATTACTCTGGGTGCTCATAAACGGGCAGACTAGAGACAGGTCAGGTGATTATGCACGGGTAGCTGTGCTGGAGACGAGCAGGAGGCTTCCACGTATGATAATATATATATATATATATATATATATATATATATATATATATATATATATATATATATATTCTCCCTGTGTCGCTGCTAGTCACTACTTTGGGCATTAGTAGTGTACCTTTCTTATTTTGCTTTGAAGACAGTTTTAAAGGTTGTAATAATGATGACGTGAAACATAAGCTGTATTTTAGATTTTCCGCTGCTATGATGGTTTAGTTTTCAGCTTATGCACTATCTCACCTGTTTTATGTCAAATATATTATTATTATATTTTATTCCATGCGCTGTGAGACATTCCACAGGTTCCTTGTTAGTTCAAATTCCCTTCTTTCCTTTCTTTGACGACCGTCCCGTGCTGGTTGGACATTGACACAATGCATTTTCATTGGAAATGTCGGCTGGTGCAGGGCGGGCCGTCACATCTCGGTTCCAGACAGAATAGTTTTGTTGGGTCTAAACTATACATTTTAAAAATCTGGATCCTGCTCGAGCTTCGATTCGAGTCGGATTGGGTCGATTCGGGTTCGGTTGGTTAGTAACACTAAAAACACATATATTTCAATGCTTTTAGGTCAGGTCTTTCGAGTTGAGTCAGTTCGGATCAGATATGATTGGGTATTTACTGTAATTTTCATCATTTAGACTCGACATGAGATCCAACGGATTCGATTCGAGTCTAGATCTTTTCGAGTCGGTCTTTGGGTTCTCGATTTTAATTGTCGACCCTAAGGTCAAATACCTATGTCATGTATGACTATTTACAGGTGATAGACCCTGCGGAGGTCAACCGTAAATAAAATTTAATCAATTTATTTAGCATTTATAATGCCGGATAAAGCATAAATCCACAATTCACTCCCGCGTGGCGATCCGTGTAGGTTGGAATAAATCTTGTACATCGGTTTATCCGACATTATAAATGCTTACATTAACTGATTAGCAAATTCCATCTCGGAGTTGCTCTCTCCTTCTCTAAATTCAAACGGTAGCACAAATTAAGCTTATAATTTTCTTTTCTTTTCATAAACGGTAGCATAAGAAGTAACATTTTCTTTTCTTTTCATAAACCAAGCTTTTAATTTTCTTCCATCCCACTTAATAGTCAAACATGAAGTCAATGAAAAGCTTTTTTTTTTGCTTCTCTTCCTCCTCTTCATCATCGTCTTTTGGTGAAAATCGGGAAGAAGCAACAGGCTCCGTAACGCAAGAGCTAATTCATATGCAAAAGATAGAGAAATCTTCTGAACAAGCTACTAGTATTCTGGGGCAAAAAAAACATGATAAAGAAACGAGGTTATCAGATGAGGCATCGAATTATAAAAGATTACTTTAACGATGGTCCATGCATTGACATGGAGAAACTCAGATTAAGTAAAAAAATGTCCATATATATTTTTGAGCGAGTTATGCCATGATTGTCAGAGATGAACTATGTTTTATACACTGACGTAGTGCATGTAGTCGGTTGGGTTGCCACATCAAATAATGACAAGTTCTTTACAAATACGTAGGGAAAAAGTCTTGGTTGACAAGATGAATGCATCTGAAGTGGAAATTCTACTGTAAATAAATACTAAAAAAATCTGTAAACTGTCATCTAAGCATTTGGCATGGAGTATCTTAGGTAGTTGAACGATAATGACATCAATCGACTACTTGTTAACTACGGTTTTCAAGTATGTTCGATAGCTTATATTGTATGCATTGACAATGGAAAAATGTCCAATCAAAATGCAAAGACAGTGCATTGAACATTACCATAATTAAGAGCATCTCCAACAGCAAGGCATCCATGGCCTTAATCATGAATTTTTACCAATTGTGCTCCCCAACGGATATTACGTTGGGTAATATTCAAGCAAATGTTACGGGACCAATTTAGGATCCTGAATTGCTCTCGCGCCCCCGACTTTATCTTCTCGACATGTAGCGAGCCGATTTTTTCGGCACGCGCCGATAAAATTGATGGATCTAGAATAACCCTAGAGGGGGGTGAATAGGGTTTTTGACAGTTTTTAACTGAATTAAAAATCAAACGAGATAAATAAAAATAAACAGATCACAGAATAAAGCAGAAACAGAAATGCAGAAAATAAATCACACGCAGATATACCCAGCTTCGGCAAAACCCTGCCTACTGCTGCATTTCTAAGGTTTTTACTAGGTGATAGAACAGATCCCGCATACAAGACCATGTACACTCGCAAACCCTGCTCCTATTCTAACCCTACGCTCAAAACCGTAGACTGATCGATATCCCCTCGATCAGATTTTCCCTGATTACAACCCGTAACCAATAATCCAGATTTTACAGACTCTGTCAACTGTCAGTCAACACCCTGACTGAATCCCCTAGAATTTTACAGACTTCTAGAAACTGTACTGACTGATTATACAAACGGAAAAACAAAACAAAAATAACAAGAAATCAAGAGATTAAACAAAGTAAAACCCTAGTCCTTGAGAAATTAAAATAAGGCACATAGACTTAGCCCATTTTTATTCGGCCGGCCCATTTTCATTATCATTCACCCGATCACTTTTGCTCCAAAAAATGGCGACCTGGAAAACTTCTAGGGTTTTCTGATTTATCCCCAAATCGGTCGATTGCTTGAAAGATTTTGATTCTCTGATGCTTCACTTAGTTGACGCTGGTCGATTTGATGCTCCTCTCCGATTTGGGCTTTCTCTCGATCGAAAACTGTGAGTATGAATGAATTCGACTTTTTCTACTCTTTGGATTTTTGTTGTTCGTTTTCCAAAATGGATACTTGCCAGTGATGAATGGTTGTGTTTATAGGATTTAGAAATCCTTTAATTGAGCTCTGATTTCACTGAATGGCTCGTCTGATTTGCTGATTAATGATTTCCCCTTTTGTTATACGACTTGAATGAAATTGCTCCCGTGGCACTTGTTTGAGTCTAGTCTTGAATTTGGTCTTAGTTTAAATCTGGCAAATAATCCTTTGCGTGATTTTTGATTCATTTGAAATGTGGCAGTTGCGTGATTTTCTTGCCATAAAGTTTCATTTACTGGAAATGATTTTAAGGACCATGAAACACTCTTGCCATATATACACTCGAATTGACTTTGATACTTGCCAATTTTTGTTCAGAAAAAAGTGTATATTCCTGGATAAATGATTTGTGCCCATTTCAGAAATATTCTTAACCTTGCCATAAAAAGGGAAATCATTTACAGTTGATTGCCAAATATGTTGATGATTTCTGAAATATGTTTTTACCAGCCTAGTTCCTGTAATTCTGGAAACGAAATAGACAGATTTCAACACATTCCATGCTTGTATCCACAGTTTCATATTTCGATGGATTGATGAAAAACATTTGTGTGTGTTCTTGGCCAACTAGAAAAAAAATCCAATATTTTATTTCCAGTATTTAAAAAAAATCTTGAAATGAATTTCTTGCTAAAAATGACTTGAGCAAATTCATTTCTATCTGAATTTACTTCTGAATTTCTTCTTACCAAAAACATCATTGTAATTTGCTGATTACTGGAAAACAGTTTGAATGTTTGCCAAAAAAAATGTCCACTGTGAATTATTGCTCATGTGATATCTTAATTTCTTGCCTAAGATATTTATGAAATTATTCACCAAGTGCTGACACATATTCATGCATTACCATTCTTGAATGTTTTGAATATGGCTCGACATCCTTGATTCATGCTCACTATGGTTTGGCTTGAGTTGTTTTCTTCCTTGAACATACTTGACCATACACTGTTTTACCATGTTGAAGTTTGTTGCTTCTACACTTATGTTTCTTATATCATGCACCAAGATACATGCTTCTTTTGCTGCCATGCTTTGTCATGCAAGCATCTGCACTTGTTACCTTTATCATGATTATGCTATGTTGCTGGATCATCGCAATGTTGGCTCGACTATTTTGGCATGTTCCATTTGAATGTGTTGAGTGCACTCATGTTCACTTGCTATGCTGATTCGATTCCACTTGCGTTTGCTGTGTGAAAATTGTAGCTGCACCATCCATGCATATGCTGTTTGACTCGAATCATGTATTTGCAGTTTTGCTTGACCATTTTGAGAAATCATTCTTAAACCTGTGCTTTAACCTAGCTGCTCCATTGTGTTTGGACTGGTTCCACCATTGTTTACATGTACCTGAAACATTGCAAATAGATTTGCGTTGACACACTGACTTGTGGATTTTGTTTTGAGCTGTCCAATTTTACTCTTTGTTGGCTTGAATCATGCTTTGTTGACTTGTACTCGTCTCCATGTCCATGTTGCATTGTCCCTTGCATGTGCACTGAGTTGAGCAGGTCCACGTGGCTACTCCTCAGTTGCACACTGATTGGCGAGGCAGTGCACACGTGTATTTTTATACACGTGTGTATATGCAGCCATCAGACTGATTTTCTTGTCCTTGCACTGAAATATTTTTTACATATATACACTGACTGCCTTGTGGTATTTACAGTGTATCACTGTGAATATCACAAGCTGTCTAGACACAGTCGGATTAAATCAGATCGAGTCAGAAAAATGATGAGAAACACACCGAAATTCTGAGGCAAATAAAATTTTAAAAATAAAATTTATATTTGCATTTATTCTGTTTCATTTCTATTGCAGTGTACTCTGTGTGTGTGTGTGTGTTTCATGTGACAGGTATGAAGACTGGACTGACTGGACTGACAGAGAGCTGTGAAGACAGAAGACTGAAGATAAGAAGACAGTGTGTAGTGTCAGTGAATGTGTCAAAGTGTATGTATGTAAATTGAGTGTTGAGACTGAATGTATGTACAAAAAGAGTGATTGAGTTAATCTGTAATGAGGAGCTGTATATATGAAATCTGATATGTTATGAAGTGTAAAACAGAGATGTACAAATAGTGAGGTATAAAAATTTGTACTGTTTGATATTGAAATAAAATATTCTATTCAAATAAAATACTGTGAATATTTAAATTTCTGTACAGTTGTATTTTATTTAAATATAAATATTATATTCCAGTCTGTGATGTATAATACCAGTACAATATCAAACACATTAAAATAATATTTATTTGGTTGTTATCATCAAACAAAAATCATATAATTGTGTATACAACACCGTTATATACAACAAAAATCGGCTCGTTACATGACGAGCCGATAAAGTCGGCGCATGCTACATTTACATTATAAATATTTGTTTACCTATCCTAGATTATATTTTAATATGATAAAATAAAATCGTTATTATTTTCATAGAAAATAGTTATGTTTAGGAATACCGAAATAAACTAATTTAGCTTCAAAACATAATAATAGCTAGTTAATAACCCGTACAAATACAATAAAACGCGATTGGTAAAATAAAAAACTACAACATCATTCTTGCATAAATGGTCGATAAGTTTGGATAATCATAAAATAAAACCCGAGTTTAGACCATCAAGCTTCATAATTAGGTATCGCCATAATGGCTCCATAAATGATCCATAAGATCTTTCTGCAGCTGGTTATTGAATTGTGCATCTCTAAACCTAACCTGACGGTTCAAATGAATGTTGAAGTCCTCTTTTACTAGTGGTGTGTTTTATCGGAATACTTGGGGTGGTTGCGAAGAACCTTCATATTCGTAGTGACGTTGCCCTTCATCCATATCTCTTTCATCTTTTATAATCATGTTGTGTAGAATGATGCAGGCAAACATGATTGTAGACATTTTTTCCTAGACCATAGCCGACATGGATTACTTATCATTGCAAATCTAGATTGTAAAACACAGAATGCTCGTTCTACATCTTTCCTTTGTCCCTCCTACATCGCCGTGAATTGACTTATTTAGGAGTTAATGGATTTGGACATGTTTTAACAATGGTGCTCCATTTCGGGTAAATGCCATCACCTAGGTAATGGCCAGGTTGTAAGTATTTAGGCCCAGAGTAAATGTTAAAGGAGGTACCTGGCCTTGAGCAAGATCATTGAACAGATGAGATCTTTCTATAACATTTAAGTCATTATTCGAACCGGGGATTCCGAAGAAAGCGTGCCATATCCACAGATCGTACGATGCCACAGCGTCCAAAATGATGGTTGATCACCTTTCCTTGTCATTGTATACACCTTATAATCACTTAGGGAAGTTCTTCCATTCCTAATGCATACAGTCCAGACTTCCTAACATTCCCGGCCATCCCCTACTTTCATGCATCCCTCTGATTCGCACTACATCTGCTTCGTTTGGAGACCTTAAGTATTCTTCTTCGTAGACGTCCACCACAGCTTGATAGAATTTTTCAAGTGCCATGCTCTCTGCTATTCGGTATGCATCGTCCAAAGCATCAGCGGGAGAACCATAAGCTAACATTCTCATAGCGGCCATCATTTACTGAAAACCGGACAACCCCTGTGTCTTCGATGCATTTTGTTTGTACTTAAAGTAATCATTGTTACCTTGAATACCTGCCAATATCCAAAGAAATATATTTCTCTGCATCCTGAATCTTCTACGAAACATATCAGGCCCGTATGTGCAATTGTCATTGAAGTAATCTTGCATCAAAGAGTTTAATATTTAGCATGATTTTGATGTATAAATTTCCTTCCAGGAACTGATCACCCTCGAGTTGTGGATGATGAACCGTAGGCTTCAGTGTATAAATCCCATATTTCTTGTATTTCTGCCGCTTTCTCTTGATGGATTTCCTCTTCCTCCGAATCATTATTAAAATCGATGATGCATTTCATAAAATAGAAATCCATTTTTTTTGTGAATACGTTTTGATTTGAGATATGGTTTGCAATGTAGCTGTTGTATACAAGGTATGAGGTCATGGTAAGTGGGTAGCTTTATTGGGCGGAGTGTGCTCATTTATTGGTACGGGCGTTCCTTTAGTGGATAAAGTGCTTCTTTATTGGCCATGGTGCTCCTTTATTGGTACGAGTGTTCCTTTATTGGATAGAGTGTTCCTTTATTGGATAGAGTGCTCCTTTATTGTCTATGGTGCTCCTCTATTGGTATGAGTGTTCCTTTATTGGACAGAGTGTTCCTTTATTGGTCTTGGTAAGTAAGATCGTCCACGTGATGTAGCCACGACATTGAACAAGTTTCTTGAAAGTTTCTTGTTTTGAGATTTGAATAATATTATCAATTAGAAAAATATACAAACGTTTCGAGGTCCTGGTAAGTTCCTTTATTGGTCTTGGTAAGTAGGTTCCTTTATTGGTCTTGGTACGAGTATGTATAGTGCATATGACATTAATAGTGTTGAGTGCCAGTGTATAGTGTAGATTCTCCATTATAGCTACAGTGGACAGTGACTAGTGCACAATGGAGATTCTCTATCACGAGTGTTTTGAGCATTGGACTAAGCGTAATATTTGTATTATTAAACTGCGTATCCTTATGTATCCTAGTTTTAAGTAATGAAATATTTATTTACTTAGTTTGCCTCTAGGTTTTCGGTTTTTATCAACAATGTTCGTAATTCCAGGAATTTTAATATTTTGCATTACATAACTGAGAAGCTTGCAACAACGACAATTACAACATTAAGAAATGACAAACTATAATCATACGAAGTACAACAACTGAAGACTTAAACATCAAATTTAAAGTACAATAAAAAACAATAAGATAGTTTCCACATAGAACTACCAAGGACGTTGAAAGCTCTAGTAGGCTCAGCAATAATCTTGTTCAAACGTCTTATTTCGGCTTGCGCTTGTGGTGCATATTTAACTCCACGTTCGCACATCGGAGGGTCAATCCACTGCTTAAAGTAATAACAATAAATTGTTGCATCAGGAAAAAACTTGTGGCCCTCGTAGGCTTCACAACCGAAAAATCAACGACCAGCATTTTTTTGGGTTTTTGAAACAACCACCACTGATTCTTCTCCACAACAGCAGAAAGAGTTGGATCCACCCAGACCAAGTGGCTCGACAACACGCCCTTTAACTACCCTTTCTTTTCCCGACCGTTGATTTGTCACCCCTCATATGCCGGATATAATCCACAAGTAAGAATAATAACTCATGTGCCAAATATAATCCAGCAGTAGGGACATCGTGTACCATGTGAGCAGGTGGGTAGATAATAGGCAGGGATAGCTATGTACCGCTAAGATCATATGCCGAAAATGTATCGGCCAACGTGAAATCCATAGGCTGGTCGGAGAACAGTGAAGGGATCGGGTCAAAAGTAAACGGTGCAGGATGAACTCTACCGGTACATCGGTAACCAATCGGGGACCAATGTGATCAGAGTTCACACCCCGCATATAATCTGACAACAAATACTGCTTAGGAGATACCCGAACCCAATAAGTGTCAAAATCTGCATCGGGTAATAAAAAATGGGTTGTACAACCCATCCTGTCTGTCTCAGATGCTCTATATATTGTCTCCCTATAGAACGATGAGGCCCGATAATATCTTCGAGAAGAGGTGGATCTCCAGGTAAACGCATTTGACTGGGCCCTTGATAATAACAGCGATCTCCCAAGTACCAAATAGGAAGTTGGGCAGTTGGGAGCAAGAGGACACGATGAAGAGATAAACGACATGCAACGATTAACGGGTGGGCATTAGGTGCGGGCCACCTGCTGAAAGTAACATCCAATAAGTGGTCCAAGGTGCTAGTAATATGTTTCCCCTCTCCCTCAAATCTAACTGAGTATGGGCCTCCATCAAATCGTGTCATACATCAGTAGTAACACACCGAACTAGGTGGCTACTCTCCCATCTACGCATGCATAGCAAAAAGGACTTGGTGGTATGACTGGCGGTGGACATCCTGCGTGGATGCGTGTTAGCCGTGTACACGTAGTACAGCACAACAACATGTACCAAAATCTAAACGTCTGCTGAACCCCTCCAAAAGCGTAAGAGTTAAGAGAGGTATACAAATAACCCAAAATAGCAATGCCCTAATCGATCATATGAAGCTGATTTAAATCGGCAAGTGCTACTAGATAGCTGAATCTAATCGTACTCCGTTGGTTCAGAAAGAATGTCGAACCAAGGAGATATAAAATGGTGGCCCGATATACTGTGTCATGGAAATCCACTACATCGAGATGCGCTATAATATAATGAAGTAAATAGGAGAAGGAAATGACACCATTGGAGATATGAGCCACGGATAAATCTGCCAAATACTGAAGGTAAGACTTGGGTGAGTCATAGGAGGTATCGAATGGGCAAGAGATTCTGTTAGGGAGGCCAATCTCAATCCCCGTAAGCATGTAAAAATCTATTGGGGTGATACCTAACTCAAAATCAGGGAAGTGAAAAGCGTGTGTCGTAGGCCACCATCTCTCTAATAAGGCCTCTAGCAAAGGTCGATCGAAGAACTGGGGAGGTATAATCTGTAAAATAGTCTGAATGGACTAGCCAGTAGCCTCTCTCGAATATGTAATAGTAATATGTCAAGGGCCTGTGTACTAAACTTCGCCCAACTACCGTGAATATAGATTGTACGTGTCCTATTAAAAATTATAGCAGTTCAATAACTATAAAATCAATAGTTTATACTATTAAAAATTATAACGTACATGCACTAAACTATAACTATAAAACCATTAGGTCATGTTACCTATGTAATTTAGTAAACTATTTAACAGTTCAGTAAATATAAATGTTAAAATTAAAATTTATACCGGAACAGTGTCGAGCATGGTAAACGAAAGGTGAGTGATGTTAGAGTTTATGCCCTAAAGGCAATCCATTTGATGAAATTGATAACACTGTTGATGTTATTATTTTATTTGGAATAAAATATATTCTATTATGTTATATATACTGCGTAATAAAAGTATTAACATAACAGTAGTCCTTAGAATCATAATACGAAATTATATAGTTCGAGTAAGACTTGAACTTGAGATTATATAATGTGATAAGTATTTTAATTCTTAAATGTCCATAGTCGAGTTTTATTGTTCATAAAGGACAACAATAAAGCATTGAAACTAGTATGTTGATTGACTGATGATCACATCTCATTGATCATTAATATACGTGATATTAATGTTAGAACATAAATACATATTAGAGAAAATCGTATTGGGATGACCCACCGTGAGATAACTACATGGAATATAATTAACAGTATCATAAGTTATTCTCATAGTGACAGTGATGAAATGGCCTCAGACCTGAAATCATTATAATTTTATTCGAGGATGTTTGTGTTTTGATATCATCTAAAGTTATTCGTAACAGAGTAACGATAACGGTGATTATTGGATACATCTCGAATCGAATGAAAATTATGAATGATCTAGATGGAATTTAACCCTATGATATATTCGTAGTGATATCCATGGGCCTCTTGATTGAGTGAGACTGTGAAATGCATGGCCATGCTCAAATATTGATTTGTTTTGAACAGTCAACTCATCGATCAAGAAAAACGGATTAAATTATAAAGAGGATGATACAATCCATGCCTTGAGTTTAATCCTGGATATATTGGTTAAAAGGATTATATTACATTGAGACACTGGTCATAGAAGGTTGTATCGAATCGTTAATTGATCTTATTATAACTTAGGTAGCAGCGATGTATTACTAGATGACGCTCACTGTTTATAATTTTAAATATGATTTAAAGTTATTGCCAACATTATAGTAACCTAAAGGGTCACACAGAAGAACGTTTAAGTGGATGAGAACAATTCTTAACAGAAGAAAAGAAATTAAATTGTTGACATTTTCTTTGGTTTAGAATTGGTAAAGGAATTTAAAGTTATCTCCAAATTAAATATCTCATTTTTAAAGTAGGGTACGACCCTTATAAAAACACTTAGACCATTCAGATGAAATGTTACGAGAGATAGACATGGAGATGAAACCCTAGAAATTCCAATCTGCTAGTACCAACATCTCACCAAATTTCAATTCGTTCGACGAAGAAGAAATGGGCGTTCATGGATACCTCGAGAGGCTGCGGCTACTCCAGTCATGCTCGAATCGATACGACTCAGATCTGAACATCAATTTTGCAAAAGGGAATGCGAAAAAGGTATTAATTTGTTCGATTACTATATTTTAGCATAGATCCGTTTTAAATAGGGTTGGAAATTGTTTCATTCCATCATTGATTTGATGTAAGAACCCTAACAGTGGTATCAAAGCATAGCACTTGCGCAATATAGTAAATTGAACTCTGATTTTGCTTTATTCATTTTTAATTCATTGAATAATCGAAAATTCTGAAACAATTGTGTTTTAATACTGTAGTGATGAATCGGATTTGCTGTATTTTGAATCTTGATTTGGTTTATATATATTGATTGATTATATATATATATATATATATATATATATATATATATATATATATAGAAGCAAGATTCAAATCTGAAATTGTTTCAAGATTAACAAAATTTGTTTTGTTAAGTATTATCATTCAGAATTGAATCGATTTGTGTATTTAATTTGTCCATTCATACCTGTAGAACATTAATTTTGATCTCTGTTCAAAGTTCGAGCAACACTGAATTCGTATAATGTTTGGATTTTACATTATATACCACATTACAGTACAAATCCATTTATTCTAATTACTCATATATTTATGGATATTTGAACAGCTAAAATCAATGCGAGATTATGTCTTGGCTCTGTTTTATGTATATGATACTTTTGGGTTTAATCAGCCCAGACTGGACAATTTTTTTATGAAATAAAATTGTTCTCTTTAAACATAAATTGATATTTGATATTGATTCTGTTTATACAGTATATGATTATGTACCTGTTTATATGAATAATAATTACTGATATAATCATCAAAGTTTTCTTGAATTTTTGTATGTTAAAATCCTATTAAAATTCTGACCCTATCTTTTTTTTGAAAGCCGATCTGATTGAACAAAATTGAAAGTCAATTTTGGATACCGATTTATTAAAACTTTGAATTGATCAGTAGATTTGATGCATGAATTTGATTCAGTAGCAACAAATCAGGATTGTAATATGGATTTTGTATGATGTAAAAGTTGTTTCAACATTAACACAATTTTATATCATTTGCTAATCATGATTAGCTATTAAATTGTTTAAAATAGTGAAATTTTAAATCCTTATCTGGATCTTACCTGTTGAGAAAACTTGAAGATTTTGGGTTATCTGATATGCAAATTTATGTGTTTAAATCACCGCTGCATATATGGTTTAAGTTAAAACAGTATGACTTGTTCTGAACAATAAAATTTGACTATCAGAACTATGGTTGCCCATGTTTGTTTATGTACTCGTATATGTTTGGATCCTTGTATATATGTGTACAGTGAATCAAAACGTTTGATTACTAATCTCTATACTACCATAATTCCACTTGGTTTGTCCTTTTATTTGCTTTAGTATGATATTGCATATAAAATTAACTCATGTTCGTCATTATAAGGAACACATATAGCATTATATGTATATATATATATATATATATATATATATATATATATTGGTGTATCTTAATGTCTATACTACTGATGTACATGTGTTAGAAAATCCTATTGAATCTATATATGCTGCTACTAGCTTAATTGTTACGCTCTTGAGTAGCATATGTAATAATTAAGCTTATAATATGGATAATACATATATTTAATCTGTAATTGCTGGTTCTGAAATGAATTCAAAATGAACAAGTATGTCTTGTATTGCATTATAAATTTTGATTATAAGTACTTTTGTTACTTATAATATAAGTTTATATATATGTTTGAAAAGATATAATTTATTTTAATACTAAATCAAAGTTGTTTGATTTGTGAAATTGAATACTTCTGATTCAATATTTCTACTGAAATGGTTTGGTAAGTTTCAGATATATATATATATATATATATATATATATATATGTACACACACATATATATATAGTGATGTGATAATTGACATCTGTTCATGTCGTTACACTTATGACATGTATATTGGCTTGATAATGTTTTAAATACTAGATACATGTTTAATCCCCTAATTGCTGTATTGATATTTTCTTTGATCAGACTTGTGTTTGATCAGCAGTGGGGATAAAATTTGATTTTATAAGTCACCAGCATATATGTATGTATGCAAATCATGCTAAAATTTATTACAACATCATTCATTCTCAATTTATAAACATCATATTTAGAAATGAAATTGTTTCATGATAAACAAAATGTTGTTTTGGTTCTTTTAATGAGTCCGAATTAATATTGGATATTAATTCACATGACTATACTGGAATGTCCAGTTCTTATGTAGATAAGATGTGATTAATCCAAAACTAAACAGTGTTTGGAACCATATGTAGGACTGAAATGTGGATTGTTTAAAACTCTATAATGACTCTATTTGATATTTAAGCTGAAATCAAAACCATAATTTCAAAATCATTTGAATAAATATCAAAGAATCTGCTAAGTTAAAATAGTTTATCTTATATATTCTTTGATATAAGGATAAATACAGATATCCATTTATGTATAGAAGATATACATATCTATCTCATATATTGTAAATGGTTATAAAATCTGTATTATAAGTCAATGCTAAAAACTAGGTATCGACCCTATGCCAGATTTGAAGATGTGTGCCAATCACCATGTTAGATTTGTTTACATTGCTTATAATGTTTAATATATTTTAAATGGTTGTATTTCATATGGTTGGCTAGTCACTTGAATATGTAATTCTTCTATCCTTTTACATCTAGGTTTTAGTCTTTGACATTAGTCTGGCATGGGTACAAATTATTTGAGCAAGTATATAAGAATGAAATATAGCAAAATTTTGGTAGTGTCAACTGCTGTTAGTATATATTTACACTGATAAACATAAATATACATGAATATTTGATTCATGATGATTACAGTGCCTGGTTGAATTTAAATACATTCGATGTGTTTGACTTAAACGCAACATGTAACATATATTTGATATATTAAAACAGCCTAACCCTGTGGTCAAACATTGTTTTATACAGGGGAGCAACAATTCCAACATAACCTGAAACTGTTTCAGGTTGAAAAGGAGCAGTTCAATGGGTCTGATGGGTCAACCACTACCATGATTATAGTTCTGAAAATTAAACAAGTTTGATTTGTTTTTCATTTTCAAAATGTTATATATATATATATATATATATATATATATATATATATATATATATACATATGTGTGTGTGTGTGTGTATTATTGTAATTAAAACTGTATAGGACAGCGGCAATACAATTCCGATTTGTATACATTTTGATGTAAACACAATTGTGGAATTTGTAATGTGTGTTTATAATTGTTATACTTATGTACACATGTAATTACCGATGATTTGCATAGTATTGAATGCAGAACAGTTTGCAATTTTGTATTAGATGTATGAATGCGTAAATGCAATGATAAGATTATACTGTTCAATGTTATTATTATTCATATGATTGAATTTGTAATAGTACGATTAGTCTGATTGTATATAGTATAGAATGATATATTCTGTTTGTATAGTTATATATCATTTTGGTTAATATGTTTTCTTTTGGGCCTACCAATTCAATTTAGTTTACACATATTTTGTAAATTGTATATGGGCTATTTGGATACATAGTCTTTAAATATGATTTTAGTACTTATAGAACAAAAGGTTGCGTCTACCAAGATTTTGAAATGTTCAGAATAAATAGGTGTACTTCCTATTTATTTAACATTGAATTTAAATAAATAAATATATTTCATATATATTTATATATTATTTAAATTCAATTAATATTATGAATATAAAATACATATATTCGATATATGCAAATAACTTTAATATTGTTCGCCACTACGAGTTATAAATTCCTTTTAAAAGCAAATTTTGTTATATTAAGTCATGGTGAGGTCTCCTAATAATACACTCATCAACGTCCAGAATCACTGGATGTAGGTAATGCCAAAGCATTGTGCATCCTTTTATTCTGGTTATATGCGATAGAGTAAAAGTGATACTTGAAGTGTATTATTAGGTCTGACTTAACTAAGCTGCATAATAAGATCATGGCTTAGAGCCAACAACATGAATTATTTATATTGAGCATATAAATAATATAGAACAAAATGTTCATCATGCGATCCAAGAGTTATATATACGATATAATTGACATAAGATGTCGACTTAAAAGGTTGTGTTTTGGGGATTAGCGAAAGCTGGGTCAAGGCATGACTAGATATGGATCTTGAAACACCATTATATATATATACTGATATATGTATATAAACAAAGGGATGTTATTTTGAGTGGGAGCATATTTTAGTTTAAATTATATATTAATATAAATATAAAGTTTGATCGTCAAAAATTTTGTATTTATATTAAATAAATATAATAGAATCAGTTAATGTTTATTATCCGCTGTAGATATTAAATATCAGATAACTTCGGTAATTTAAATTTGTTCTTGAGAAGGATAAATTGAATTAAATCAAATTTCTTGACTAACATCGAAATTTGAGGATTGTCCTCAAACAAATTTAAACATAATTGTATTACAAAATCGAAGATCTAAAACAAAACTGAAGTGTGACTTCAACTGATTAAAATATAAATGTTATAATAATCTACTTATACATTTCTAGTATTAGATACTAGATATAAATCACATAAATGTATGTTGATTTACATAAATTGAAGAATAAGTAGAAATCTGATAAAAGGACAAGTGAACTTACGATTGGAAATGAAGCAAATGTTGCTGGATTATCCGCAGGAAGTTGATTCTTATTGAATTTACTGGCTTAATTAAATAAATAAAATTATTGTTATTATGAAATTCCACTTAAAATAAATGTTATAATAGATCTTGTTTAGACAAGCTTAAATTTCATTTGTAATAAAAGAACAATTGTTATTCATTTTATTTAAATGAAATATCGTATGCAATTTCACAGATAGTTAATGGTCTTTGTAAATCCTTAACTATAATGTACTTGACATTATCAATAAGTGGATTAAATTTAGTGATTTAAATCCAATATACCTTTAGTATTACCAGTTAGCCCAGTAAACAAAAAAAAAAATCAAAACTCCATAATGATGGAATTTTGAGATCAATTGATTTTGAATTATATGAAGAATACAGATCTTGTTTATTAGGCAAAATAACCGAATCACCTCTCACTTGACATAGTGAATGAGTGATGTTAGCCTACTTTGTGAACTAGGCTACACAAAGTTAAAGAGTCAAAACAATAAAGAGTACCCTGCCAGATAATCGGATCGGGTTTCCTCGAGCAAAAACAGATCAGCACAAAGCAGAAAGGGAAGGAAAACAAGCAGGATTGAATCGGATCCTTGTTGCCAAATCAAATTAGAGGGGAGTGGAAGAAGGAAGAGCTTCTCCAAAGATCGGATCAGATCGGATCTTTATTGCCAAAACAAATTAGAGGGGAACGGAAGAAGGAAGAGCTTCTCCAAAGACCGGATCGGTTCGGATAGGTTGATCCGATCCCATTCTCTATAGAACAACCGATCCAATCCCTTGCAGCGACGGTTTCACCCCATGATTTCTTAATACTCAGAGCGATTATACCCACGATCTACCCATGTTTGCCACTAACCTGGTGTGCTGTCATCATCAAATTCCATCCAAACACGATTGTGGCGGGATTGATGACATGTGGATCCGAACCGATCCCACTCCAGGGGAATTTTCCACCTATAAATACCACATCAAGAGGCATTTGGAAGGATCTTTTGGCACTTTCAAAATTGAAACTCCTCTGCAACTCGAATTTCATCAACTTATTTAGCTTACAATCATCTTTCAAATCATATTGTGAAGGAAATTGAGTGAATCAATGTATGAGATGAGTGAGAATTGAGTGAAAATCATTATTGTACTCGCATTCAAGACATCAATCAAAAAAGAAGAAAGTGGACGTAGGCTATTTAACGCCGAACCACTATAAATTGTTTGTTTTCTTCGTTTTAGCTTTCATTTCATTAGAATCTTTACTAGTTTGGGTGTTAGAGCCAATTTTGGATCTAACATTTTGGTGCTTTCATTGAGAAATCTTTGAATTCTCAGCTTTTTGGGATTGTCAGTCTACTATTTGGACCCTCAAGTTCAAAGAAGTTAATCCTCTGTTTCTGACATCTTTAAGTACTTATTGATTAACTGTTGAAGAATCGAACATTATGGCCAAGACAAAAGGAAAAGAAGTGCAAGGCGCTAGGGGAAACGATGCTAGAGAAGATCAACAAGCCATCGTGCTAACGAGGTCACGTGCTCAAGACTCTGGAGCAGGCCGCTCCGGTCAGGAAGGTCCGAACCAGATAGAGGACCCCAATCCAAGCCGGTCCAATGAGGTTGAGGTCACTCATTCTCCCCATCTGAACCGCTCCGGCCAAGCTACTGCATCCGATCCGATCCGAACCAGAATGAAGCTGGAACTTCTACTCGAGCTCCCACCAACGCTCCGATTCCAGCCACGACGACTAATGTTCAGCCTGATCCATCTGCACCCGTCACATAGGGAGAATTTTCATGCTTTCTTGACATGCTCCACAGTACTAAGGAGGCATTGGAAGCCCAAAGGCATGACAGCCTTTGCATGTAGGAAAACATGATCACTATGGGTAGAGAACTCCAAGAGCTCCGGAGGCAAAAGACACCTTCCCCAACACGTCGCCTTACTACAAATGATTCGTCTTCTTCAGACAAGGGACGCCCTCGTGAGAGGAGGCCGCTTGAACGACCTCAGAACCTTAATCAGCTAACTTTTGGATCTTTAGGATCCCGAGAAGACGTCGCTCGTGTGTTAGGGCCTGATGACCCAAGCCTGCAACAGCCTATATGCTACACATGCGTGGATCCCACATCCTACCCAGGGATCCTAATATTACCAACCCTATGCAACAACAGCTTCTTCAACCTCTACCTCCTGAGATCGACCGGGAGCGTAGAGAGCAGTGTAGAACAGCCACCGCTAGAAACAGGAGGTTATCCCCTAATCAGGAACCCAAGGGTAATCCAAACATCAGACCTAGAGAACCTGTGCAGACGTTAACAAATGCCGATGTATGGGCAATGGTGCATCAGATTATGTCCGAGAGCCGATGGTACACTAATGAAGATTGGGACATTGAGCGAAGTCATACCCCCTTCACAGATGATATATTGGATTTCCAGTTCCCTCGGCGATTCAACTTGCCTCAGATGGATCGATATTCAGGAAGAATGGACCCAGGGCAGCATCTGATGAGGTATGCATGGTTCATGAATGTTGCAGCAGCTCCATATGTCGTAAAATGCAAAGCCTTTCCAATTTATCTTGAAGACGTGGCGTTAATATGGTTCACCCGACTCCCTCCTCGTTCGATATCAAATTTCATAGAATTGAGTGAGCGCTTCATGAATCAGTTTCGACTTCATGCTCGAAAGTCCAAGAGCGTCATAGAGTTGTCACGGATTAAATAGGTCCCAGGAGAATCTTTGAAGTCATATTTAGACCGCTTCAACCTGGCCATCACCAAAGTTAGTGACCCTCATGAGTCCACTATCCTTATGGCCTTGATAGAAGGGGTAGACCCTGACATAGAATTCAGGGATTACTTGTTTGGGAAACCGCCTCCTACTAGAGAATTGTTCTATGAAAAAGATAATATCCGCTTAAGGCGAGAAGAAGCTCATGCAAATAGGAAGAGAAAGTCTGAAGGGGCCTCGAGGGAAGGTGTCCAGAGTAATGTTGCTGTGAAACAATCTGGTGACAGTTCAGGGAAGGTGGAAGTAAACATGCGGGAGTAATAGCAACAGGAATGGGAACGATAATAGAAGGAACATAAACCGAGGGAATAGCTCTAGTAAAAGACCCAGATTTTAGAATTTTGAAAACTATACGCCGTTAAAAGATACGTTGGATAATATTTACTTGGATATATGTAACATATTGCAGTACAAAAACCACCACCCAGAGACTCCATTGAGAAAGAGATCGCAACGGGAAAGTTTTGTTTGTTCCATGGAACCCACAGTCATTCCACCAACGAATGCCTTCATTTGAGAGATATAGTCGAAAGATTGCTGCAGGAAGGGAAGTTAGATGAGTACAAGGTTTCCCCAAGGGACAGGGGCAAGGGGGACAAGCCCCGGACCAAAACCAGCCTACTTCAAAACCCACAGCCCAGCAGAAAGGTAAAGGGATCGTTATTAATACCATTATAGGCGGACCCCACCTAGTTGGTCATAGTTTCAAAGAGATGGATCAGTACATCAATGCCGCCAAGCATTTTAAGGTAGGAGAATGCAGTAGCCTCGAAGACATTACTCCAGTAAAAAAACAAAAGACGATGTCAGACGACGTCGTATTCCGCAGTAGAGATGATTCCGGAGTTCAATCCCCAACCGATGATCCACTAATAATTACCACAACAATTGGCCCTACATTAGTCCATAAAGTGTTGGTGGAAAACAAGAGCCCGGTCAATATCCTCTTCAAGAAAGCTTTCGAACAAATGAGACTTCAAGCAAAAGATCTAAAGACATGCAAAGGATGGATACATGACTTCAATGGAGCGTCGACGGCTCCGATGGGCTACGTAGAATTACCAGTGACATTAGGCCAGGGAGATCGCCAGAGAGTGAGGATCCTTCCGTTTGTAGTTTTGGATGTGGAGTCGCCCTACAATGCCTTCCTAGGCCGACCGGCCCTTGCCAAGTTTAGGGTATGTATTGCACCTTGGTGCTTGCTGCTTAAATTCCTGACTGACGTAGGAATTGGGGTGATGAGGGGCGACCAAGCTACGGGACGAGCTTGTTACATGACGGAGTTGAAGATGTTAGTGAAGAGGTTGAATATAGAAACTAAGGACGATTCTGCCCCTCCGAAGGAGAACTAAGCATAACAATTAAGAGGTCCTGCCCCAAGAGAGTCGCCCTCAGATGTGCTCGAGGATATAGATCCCAGAGAGGATAGAAAACTCGAGGATAGGAAGGCGAATCCCAACGAAATAACAGTAGATATACCTATTAATGAGATAGATTCGACAAAAGTACTAAAGATCGGCTCGCAACTAGATCCAGTTCGAGTGAAAGAGTTAGCTGATTTTTTAAAGGCAAATCTGGATGTGTTTGCCTGGACTCACGCTGACATGTGTGGGATTTTGCCTGCCATCATGAGCCACTCTTTGTGTATTAATCCAAAGCACCCACCAGTCAAACAGAAGAGACGGACATTAGGCCCAGAGTGGTCAGCAGCTTTGAAAGAAGAGGTAGAGAAATTAAACGATAATGGATTCATTAAGGATTCGAAATATCCCAACTGGATATCAAATCCTGTCCTGGTCAAAAAGTCAAACAGAAGTGGCGTACATGTATCGACTTTTCTGATTTGAACAAGGCCCGCCCGAAGGATAGCTTTCCTCTCCCCAGAATTGATCAGCTAGTAGACTCTATGGCCGGCCACGAGCTTTATCCTTTATGGAGGCCTATTCTGGGTACAATCAAATTCCCATGCACGTACCATATCAAGAGCATACAAGTTTCATCACAGACTTGGGGTTATATTGTTACGTGGTAATGCCATTTGGGTTAAAGAATGCAGGAGCCATGTATCAGCGCCTGATCAACCGCATGTTTTATAATCAATTCGGGAAAACAATGGAGGTTTACATGGATGACATGCTTATGAAGTCTAAAAAATCTTCCGACCATACAAGGGACTTGGCTTAAATGTTTGATATTCTTCGAAGGTATGGAATGAAGTTAAACCCACTAAAATGCCCGTTTGGGGTCGCATCTGGAAAATTCCTCGGGTTTATTGTGAGTTCTTGAGGAATTGAGATAAATCCTAGCCAAATAGCAGCAATAAGGGGTACTGAAGAACATGAAAGATCAAAGACGTTTAAATCTTGGCCAGAAAAGTTGCTGCATTGAGTAGGTTGATCTCCAAAGCTACAGACAGGTGTGTTCCTTTCTTCGATCTCATAAAACGAGGAAAGCGAAATTTTGAGTGGACCCCCGATTGTGTGAAGGCATTCCAGAATCTATTAGACTTATTAGAAAAGCCTCCAATATTATCAAAACCCATGGAACATGGGGATTTGTTTGTCTACTTAGCGTTATCATCTCACGCTGTCAGTACGGCATTAGTACGTGAACAGGATAAAGTCCAGAAGCCTGTATACTACGTGAGCAAAAAGCTAGCTGCTGCGGAATGTAATTATCCGAAGATAGAAAAGCTTTCTTATAGCCTCCTGATTGCTTCACGCAAACTTCGCCATTGTTTTCAGGCTCACCCAATAGTTGTATATACCGATCAACCTTTGAGACAAGTGTTCCAAAAACCCGAAGCATCGGGGCGGTTACTTAAATGGAATATCGAGCTGAGTCAATTTGATTTGAATTTTCAGCTACAAAGATCAATAAGGGGGCAGGCATTGGCTGACTTTATAGCTGAATTTACAATTCCCGAAGAGGAAACAGTGGGTGACAAGGTAGTTACTTTGGACCAAGAGTTAAAGCTTAGTCCGTGGAAGCTATATACGGACGGAACCAAAAATGATCGAAAGTCCGGTGCCGGAGTTGTTTTAATAACTCCTAAAGGACGATCTATTTACTATGCATTACGATTAGAGTTTGCTGCTACTAATAACGATTCCGAGCATGAAGCTCTGATTGCCGGACTGAAATTCGCTAAAGAATTGGGGGTGAAGACACTGGATATATATTGCAATTCCAAGATAGTTATATGCCAGGTTCGGGAAAAATTTACTGCTAAAGGACCTCGACTCGTTACTTATCTCAAAAACGTAAAGGAGTTGTTGGGAAGTTTGGAGCATTACAGCATAAAGCACATTCCAAGAATGGAAAATCAGAAAGCAGATCGATTGACGAAGATAGCAAGTTCTGATAATCCTAAAGAAACTGAAATGGTTCCGATAGAGGTTTTGGAATCACCGAGTTTCGACCTAATGGAAGCGGAACTAACCATGGAAGTCGACCCAGAGAGTGAATCCTGGATGACATCGATCAAGAATTTTCTCAAGAATGGAACCCTCCCGTTGAAAAAGAGCGAAAGACGAGCTGTAAGACGCAAGGCTGCAAGATACGTTTTACAGGACGACGTCCTTTATCGCCAAGGGTTTTCAATGACCCTATTATGGTGTATCGCACACGACGACATTAAATGTGTACTGCAAGAAGTACATGAAGGTGAGTGTGGAGACCACACTGGGGGCTAAACCCTAGCAAAGAAAGTACTACGGTATGGATATTTCTGGCCTACCGTGAATAAAGACGAGGTTGATTATTCACGATGCTGCGATAGATTTCAAAGATTTGCCAAAGTTCCCAGAGCGTCCCTGACTCAGCTCAAGTCGATGGTAAGCCCATGGCCATTTGCCATGTGGGGAATTGACATTATTGGAGTGTTACCTATTGCCAGAGGAGGAGCTAAGTATGTGATCATCGCCATGGACTATTTCACAAAATGGGTGGAAGCTGAACATTTAACAACCATCACGGTGAGAAAGGTGATCAGTTTTGTGGTCAGAAATATTATTTGTTGATTTGGGATACCGAAGACCATCATAACTAATAATGGGACACAGTTTGACAACATCGAATTCATAAACTTCTGCCAGAAGTAGAAGATTGATAAACGATACACTGCAGCAGCTCAACCGTAGTCAAATGGCCAGGTCGAAGCAATAAACAAGGTCATTAAATCTATTCTGAAGAAGTGGTTGGAGTGGGCCAAAGCCAAATGGGTAGACGAGTTGCCACTAGCTTTATGGGCCTACTAGACAACCTTTAAGACAGCTACCGGCCATACTCCCTATTCACTTTCCTTTGGGTCAGAAGTAGTGACTCCGGTAGAACTGGAAGTCCCTTCTCATTGAGTCGCGTATTATGACCCAATGACAAATTGGACACTCCTCCTTGAGTCTCTTGATATGATTGAAGAAAAAAGAGACGAAGCAGACTTACGTGCCTTGAGACATCGACATCAAGTAGCACGTTATTATAACCAGAAAGTTCGCTTCAAAACCTTTGAACTAGGAGATCTAGTACTGAAACGAGTCTTCCCACCTTCGACCCAATTGGGTCCAAAATGGGAAGGGCCATACACCATCCAACGGAAGCTTGATACAGGAGCATTCAAGCTAATGACCATAGATGGTGAAGAGATTCCCAGAGCTTGGAACGCTCAGCACTTACGACGATATCTGAGCTACATATGAAATGTCTTCCTTTTTGTTTTTATAAGCTGTGTAAAAAGGAATGACTTGTCTTAAAAAGTCTGTTTATATGAACAAAGGATTATGAAGTTGATGTAGGCTACGACTTAGCTGAACCACTATAAAAATATCGTGTGTCATTTACTTTCCTGCATTATTTATATATTTGACAATCATTCTATCATGACCATGAAATACGAAACATTAAATTAAATCTGGAAAATTGGAGATAACCTATGTGCGGAGCAAACAAAATGACCGCTTGCATGATAGAATGCAAAAGAATGGGAAGATGACATTCTTAACTCTAACTCTCATGAATCGAGAGATAGTATAAAGGACGGGAAGACACGTCCCTTGGCGCGTGAAGGTGCACCCAGATGAGAGATCACCTCAACAATACTCTAACCTGGTTATGAGACAGGAGAGTAAAAAAATGCTAGAAAGAATAGGCATCAATCAATGAAGAAATGAATATGGCCCCATCGGAGAATCGGGGGCAATTGGATTTTGAATTTAATCAATCTTGAATAATTCTTGCTTAGTTATCCAAGATTGATTGGGGGCATATATGTGTACACATATTCCCCTCAACAATGACTTTATTATATAATTGTAATATGACATGTTGTCTATTCTCATTTTTACTTAAGTACTAAACTAACAACTATCAGACATTGCAGGAAATAAACTATTTTATTTACAAACACGTGAGTTTGTGTAGGGAAATCAAGAAAAAGATGCGAGGGCCGCCCTCCCCGCAACAATTGTGGACCAATTGAATATCAAAATAAAACAAAGCACATCATCACTTGGGATTTGAAGCAGACTTGGATTTTTCGGCGGTCTTATGAGTAGCTCTAGCCTCTTTTTCAGCATCAGTCATAAGACGCTTTGGCCACTTCTTCTTTGTAGTTGAAGTACTAGAATCAGTGGATTTCTTCCCAGAAGTCGGAACACTGGAATCAAGAGAAGATTTTTTAGCAAGCTTACCACTGCAAGGGGCTTAAGGTTTTCGAGGTTCAAGTCTTCCGCTTTTAGCTGCATGCGTTTGTCTTGTTCAGCTTTCATTTCAGCCAAAGTAATGTCATCGGTACTTTTTGAATCCCCAACTATAGCCACATCAGGATCTTCTTCATGCCCCTCATTACCACCGTCGTCTTTTAAGGCATATATCATCTCGTCATCATGAGAAGTGTCAGCCTTAGACAGTTCAGTGCCCCCTTCGGATTCGGCAGTGGTAGCCTTATCCTGTCCTCCCTGAGCCTTTTTCATGGGTTTCTCTCTAATAGAGGATCCCTAAGGCTCATCGATCTTCTCGGCTAGTCTAGCACCTACAGAATGAGAAGCAAAAGTTATCAACTCGGGAGAAAATAAAGGATCCTCCATTGATTGCCCAATTATGTGATGAAAGGTGGAGACGGCCTTGACAAATTGAGGTGAAAAGGTAGAAATACCTTCCAACGGTTTCTCAATTGGGGTGACAACCATCTATGATGTTGATTCGGGTATAGAAGATAAAAGAGACGCCTTAGGAAATCCCGGGTTCTCGGGATCATATCCCTCGACTTCAGTAGTTTCAGCGGTAGCAGAAGAAGAACCAGCCTCAGGGATATTCATTTGTTTGGCCAGGCGCTTCACCACCTCCATAGTTGCGGCAATGAGGCGACGCTCCTCGGCCAGGGTTGTCAGTTCATCATCTCTCAGATACTTCTCCATAAGTTTATCTTCATCAACGAAGTCTACCTTAAGTTCTTGTTTCTCTCATTCGATGATTTGTGTAACACCCCACCTCCACTAGGATCACTCCTTAGAATGTACTAGCTTTGGAGGGGCGTTATTGTGAAGGTAAACATGCACAGAGATATAGCAAGACAGAGTATATAAAAATAAATATAAGTAAAGCAGCGGTAGCAGATAAAAACCCATCATCATCACAGAAAACCCACATAGTCAAGTACATAATATCAAAATGTCATGATCCAAAATACAACTCCAGTCTAGATACGTGATAACAAAATACATAGTAAACATCAGTACTAATCCCCAGAAATAAAAGATAAGCCACAGCTAGCTCAGATCCATACAAGAGCTATCCAACAAGCAAGTCAAAGATCCACTAAGCAGATGTAGTCCCTCCCTGAGAACCTGTGTGGGGGGGGGGGAAACGGAAGAAAAGAAGCGAAAGAAAACAGGTCAGTCAAAAAGACTGGTAAGCCCTACTACGATCAATCTATAAACTAATAAAGTTAACAGTATGATGGAAACTGAGAGGAACATTCTGGCAACAGATAAGGTGACATCACATAGACGAGATTAATCTTTGCACCACAGTGTACTAGCAAACCCACAAAACAAATCTTGATCCCTTAGCCCAAACTTTGGCCCAATAACATGAGGTGACCTTAGTATAAGGCCCAGCCCAACGGTCTAGTCGATCGGCTCCCTATAAACCTAACACGTCGAGTGTTGGTGTCCATACGGCCCACATGGATGTAGTCAGACTGCGCTGGGTCCACCCTTGGGTGTATCAAGCCCTCGGGTGTCAACCCCAGACACCTAAGCAATAATGCACAGTCTAAGCCTACTGGTACCCGTGCCTCGAGTTTGTCCAACATCGGACTACGTGCACGTCCGTAGCCCGCCGGACCCGCACCGCTGTACCACTCAGCCGTCGCTTTGGTCGCTTACATCAGTCCAGTAATCGTGCCCCGCCCTAACCTAGCTATAGGGTTGTAGTGATACCAAACTGGGATTACTGCTGGAACAGACCACGTTGCTAGGGTTTCTAAGAGGGTTAAGTGTGGTTTTAACCCCTCACTAAACCTGGATTAGATTAGCTAAGTGTAACCACTTACCCCCATCTAATCCTCGCATCCCCATTATTGGTTAAGTATTAGTGGGCCATGACTTAACCCTAATCATGAGGCATTAATTACTTAACGCACCCAACCTCTCACATTAGACATCCGTGGTTACCTGGGAAGATTTACACCACGTCTAGGTCTAACCTCGGGTCTTATGGTGCAACATGACCAACTACCCACATTAGACCCCACGTTGTGGTTACCTGGGAAGATTTACACCACAACTAGGTCTAACCTCGAGTTGGCCATATCATGTTATCTAATGTCATGTCCACTTCAAAACATATTTACAAGTTAACATATACTTGGGTAGACCTAACTTAATAGGTAAATTCCCAAGGGGTAGACCTAACTTAATAGGTAAATTCCCAATCTTTTAGTTTCATGTATTTTTAAGTTTACCCAAACCCTCCCAACGTCACTATCTCGCTTACATATTCGTCATAACGTATAAGGGTATAAAAGGTAACTTGGCATAACATACATGGTGAACTTCACATGTCATAATAAACGTGCATACATGTTAAACTTGCAAATCATGTCATGGTGAATTCGCATAAACATGCATAGCTTATTAAATATGCATAACATGGTAAGGTGAACATGCATAATCCATTAAACTTGCATAACATGGCAAGATGAACATGCATAATCCATTAAACTTGCATAACATGGTAAGGTGAACATGCATAATCATTAAACTTGCATAACATGGTAAGATGATCTTGCATAAACATGCATAACCCATGAAACATGTAGAACATGACATAATAAGCTCGCATAAGCATGCATAACTTGTGAAACATGTAAAACATGGCATAGAAATCTCGCATATGCATACATAACTTATGAATCACATAAAACATGACATAGTGAGTTCGCATAAGCATGCATAATCAACTAAACTCACATAAATCTCAACTTTCACCAAGCATTAACTTTAAAGTTTGTAAAGTGAAGGTAAGAGGGCTTACAAATATAAACAAGCCACAAATCCACCAAATAAGATGAAGAAGCCCTTTTAAAAACCAAAACAAAGCCTCAAATAAGAAAACCCTTTTGCAAAATCCCAAAAACACAAACTTTAGCAAATCAAACTTGCATCTTAATGAAGTATGCAAGTTATTAAGCATTCATACAACATAGAAAAGGTTGTATGATCATCATATCATCATAGGATTAAACTTTGAGGAAGGTGGAGGCTAGGGATTTTAGATGGAAGCCATTTGAGGATTTAATTTGGCATAGTTTAGTTGCAAGATTGATTAATGAGGCTTTAGGGTAGGATTAGGGGTATATTTATAGAGAATTAGAGTGTTTTAGGCCCTAGGATTAACCCTAGATTAGGTTTGGCCCGTCAGATCTTAGAATTCTCCAGAACCAAGCCACTTGACCCAACCCAAATCAGAAATGGTGCACCAGGCTGGACTGCCTGGGCACCCCCTGTCGACAGGGCTGTCGACAGGGCAGTCGACACCCTGGGTGCCCTGTCGACATGCCTGTCGACATGGGCCCCCTGGCGGGAATTTTCCCGCCTAACCCTGATTAGCCCAAATCCCTGATTTTAATTTGAAATTTAAATCTGTCTTTAGCATGAAAATTTCTGAAAACTTCAATGGGCCTTAACTGGGTCATACGGACTCCGATTTTCGAAAACTCGGACTCTATTTCGCGTATTTTTCCGAGACGATCGCAATGGCATAGCCCGTTTCCCCTGATTCTGATTTTTGAATTTAATTCTGCCTCGATTTATGTTATAACAGTTTATTGAAAATACGGGTTGTTATATTCTCCCCTCCTTAAAGGATTTCGTCCCCGAAATCTTCAAGTTAGGAAGAACATATCCTACCATCCAACATCCATCTACTCAAAACATCATCCACGAGCAACCATTGTCCTTAAAGGATTCTAAATGCTGTATGAACGTATGCAAAAGTGTGTGTATATGTACTTATCTAATGCAATGATCAATGCAAAATATGTTAGTGAAATGTATCCATATGTATGCAAATCCCTAACATAATGTATAATGACTACATGCGTGCTCAATCATACATCCATATGCAACATCCATGTGATTGCATACAAATTTCATCCAAGAATATGCATAAACACCCATGCACATGCAATATGAGGAGTGTGTGAGCCGATCTAGTGCCTAATGTGTATCATGCATCCACGAGTAACCACCTGCAAACACTTGCAACCACTTGCAATCATCAACCATAACATGCTTCAAACACATGTTTCATCCAAAGGGTTTCTACCTAAGGTTCTTATGACAAGCTTAGCACGATAACTAGATAAATATGGATTGCAAAGAGAAAGATATACTAACAAAGGGAAGAGATTGAGAGTGTACCCTCAAAAAGGAATGGATAAAGCCCACGCATCTTCTCCTCGGTTTCCCAAGTTGCGTCCTCTTCGGCTTCACCCCATTGCACCTTCACCAATCTGACCTCACGATTCCTTAGCTTCTTGGTCTCTGTCCCCAAGATACGAATCGGAGCTTTCCTTAAAGTTGCTTCTTTCTCTACCTCCACGTCTTCAAGCATGCTAGGCTCAACCACCTCAGCGGACTCATGCAAGCACTTTCGGAGATGCGAGACATGAAAGACATTATGCACTCCGGACAACTTCTCGGGCAATTGCACTCTGTATGCCATCTTCCCAATTCTCTCAATGATGGGGAAGGGTCCAACAAATCTCGGTGCTAGCTTCCCAACAGCTCCAAATCGGACCACATTCCGCAAAGGGGAAACCTTCACGAAAACCTTGTCCCCAACCTCAAACTCCAATTCGGACCTTCGCCTGTCAGCATAGGATTTCTGCCGGTCTTGGGCCGCTTTCATTCGTCTTCTAATCAACTCAACCTTCTCGGATGTATCCCTAATCATGTCGGGTCCAAGTATAAGCTTATCCGTGGATTCCCACCAACATGTAGGTGACTTGCACGGCCTCCCATATAAAGCCTCAAAGGGTGCCATCCCTATGCTCGCCTGATAACTGTTGTTGTATGCAAACTCGACAAGAGGGAGATGGTCTTCCCAAGCACCACCAAAATCTAGAATGCAAAGCCTCAACAAGTCCTCAAGTACCCTATTCACCCTTTCTGTCTGGCCGTCTGTTTGCGGGTGATAGGCCGTACTCAGGTTCAACTTCGTGCCCATAGCCTCCTGCAAGCTGTTCCAGAATTGACTAGTAAAGATGGGGTCTCGGTCACTGACTATGCTGGAAGGGACCCCATGTAGTCGCACTATCTCACGAAGATATACTGATGCTAGTCCAGATGCTGTCCTTTTGCTCTTTACTGGAATAAAGTGAGCACTCTTCGTGAGCCTATCCACAATGACCCATATGCTCGTATTCCCCTTCCTGGACCTTGGAAGCCCATCAATAAAGTCCATAGAAATGCTCTCCCACTTCCATAGCGGGACCTCTAGCGGATGTAATAGCCCACCGGGCTTCTTCGACTCAGCTTTTACTCTTTGACAAATAACACATCTCGAGACAAACTCCGCCACATCCTTTTTCATTCCGGGCCAGAAGAAAACGCGCTTCATGTCCTTATACATCTTATCACCCCCTGGATGTATGGTCATCTTGGAGCGATGTGCTTCCTCGAGAACTTTCCTCACCAAGTCTTCTACCATCGGGACACAAAGCCTTCCTTCTCTCCTCAGCCAACCCCTATCGTCTATAGAATATCGAGCAAGGTGACTAGATGTCTCCCCTCGAACCAGCTTATCCAAGATCTCAGTTATCTGAGGGTCTTCCTTTTGCGAAGCCCCAACTTGATCTAGGAGGGTAGGCCTGAGCTCTAAAGATGCCAAGGAACCGGTCACCGACTCCATTGCCAAAGAGAAATCAAAGGTCGCTAAGAACTCTAAATTCTTCATCTCAACAAACAGAGGACTTAGTGTCAACCTTTTCCTACTCAACGCATCCGCTACAACATTCCCCTTGCCAGGGGTATAGGATATCTCAAAATCATAGGAAGCCAAAAATTCCATCCATCTCTGTTGTCTTAAGTTCAGATCTTTCTGCGAAAAGAGATACTTTAAAGACTTATGATCGGTATATAGCTCGAATCTCTCTCCCAGAAGATAATGACGCCATGCTTTGAGCGCATATACAATCGCTGCTAGCTCTAGATCATGAGTGGGATAATTCCTCTCATGTACCTTAAGTTGCCTCCCACCAAAGCATATAACTCTGCCCTCTTGCATCAGAACGGCACCCAATCCCGTGCCACAAGCATCAGTGTACACGGTAAATATCTTACCACCATCGGGTAAGGCTAGAACTGGTGCGGAGGTAAGGGCTCTTTTGAGTCTCTGAAAAGCAAGCTCACAATCCATATCCCAAGCAAAGACTAAGTTCTTCTTCGTCAACTTAGTAAGAGGAGCGGATATCTTTGCGAAGTCTTTAATGAACTTCCGATAGAAACCCGCAAGACCCAGAAAGCTTCTCACCTCGGTTGCATTTCTTGGAGTCTTCCAATCCTGAACTGCGACCACCTTAGCGGGATCTACCGCTAAGCCTTGCTTGGATACGATATGCCCAAGAAATCTGACTTCCCTTCTCCAAAAGTGGCACTTGGAGAACTTGGCTTTTAACTGATGTGCTCTGAGTGTATCCATCACCTCTACTAGGTGCCTCGCATGCTCTTCCTCATCCTTGGAGAAGACCAGAATATCATCAACAAAGACCACGACAAACTTATTCAAAAACTCCCGAAACACCCTACTCATCAAATCCACAAAATATGCGGGTGCATTCGTCAAACCGAACGGCATAACAAGCCATTCAAAGAATCCGTCTGGAGTTCTGAATGCAGTCTTGTCTATACTGTCTTCAGCCACTCTGAGCTGATGGAAACCCGTAGCTAGGTCAAGCTGAGAGAAAACAGAAGCACCAACAAGTTGATCAAAGAGATCATCGATTCTTGGTAACGGGTGTCGGTTCTTCTTAGTTAGCTTATTCAACTCTCTATAATCCACACAGAGTCGGAGAGAGCCATCTGCCTTAGTTGCAAACACCACAGGCGCTCCCCATTCGGATATACTTCTTCTGATGAAGCCCTTCTCAAGCAATTCTTTAACTTGTTTTCTCAACTCCCGTCTCTCACGCGGAGCCATATGCCGAACGGGCAAAGAAACAGGCTTAGCATTATCTACCAGATAGATGCGAAAGTCGATCTCTCGTTTAGGGGGCAACCCCTTAACTTCTTCAAACACATCTGGATAATCTCGGACCACCCTTACAGACTGAAGGGCCTCCTCTGATGAGTCGAGAGATTCTAGATAGCATAACATGACGGGATTCTTCGGATTGCATGAAATCTCTAAGGTGTTGCCCAGGTGAGTCACAAGCCTTACAACCCTATGCTCACAATCCAGAATGGCTCCATATCTAGACAGCCAATCCATGCCCAAGATCAATCCGTATCCCCTGAAACCTAGAACATACGCACTACACAAGAACTCAACGCTGAGTATAGAGATCCTTAGATCCTCACATACCATGGATAGATGAGCAGAACCCCCAATGGGGTTCGAAACACAAACGGGATCATCCACTAAGCTAGTACTGAGGTGCAAGCTATCAACAAGATCAGATGAAATAAAGCTATGTGATGCACCGGAATCAAACAAGGTACGTACCGGAAGGTCAGAGATATAAACAAGGTTCTCAACAGAAACACTACCTCTCTCGGGAACTGAAGCGGCATTGAGAGCATGAACTTGCCCTCCTGAAGATCCAGCCTGTCCTTTCTTCTTTGGGCAGTCTTTGCTGAAGTGCCCAGCCTCTCCACAAGAAAAGCATCCACCATTAAGCTTCCTCTTCTTCTTCCTGCAATCTTTAGCAAAATGCCCAGCTATGCCACAGTAATTGCACTTCCCCTTGCCTTTGTTGTTGCCCTTCTTGTTCTTATTCTGATTACCTTGACTGCTTTGACCTTGGTTGCCTTTGCCTTGAGAATCAGCCTTCTTTGCCGGAGTATCGCCTGACTTGACTTCCTTCTTTCCCTCTCCCTGAAGCAGAGCCATATTGACCAAACTCTCGAAAGTGGCTCCATGCGGAATATGTGACATTGCCAAGCCCTGTAGCGGCTCATTCAATCCTCTGGCAAATCGAAGAGCCTTCTTCTCCGGGGTGTTTACTAGATCCAAACCAAAGCGGGCCAGCTGATTGAACTTGTTCACATACTCCTTGTAACAACCCGTAAAATCTGGGCCAGTTTAAAAAATTTATTTTTGCAATTTTAGCGAATTTTGATTATTTAATATGAATTATTTTAAATAATATCGACAATAAATTTATTTTGAATATAATTCGAACGTATATATTATACGCGTCGTCGTTAGAATAAAAATAATTATATATAATTATAAAAGGAATTGAAAATGGCGCGGTAGTTCGAAAATTCGATTTCTAATTTCAAATGAATATACAGAATTCAATATAAGTCAGAATTGAACGAAACAAGAAATATTTGAATCTGTATAACTATATCTTTGTAACGAAGTTGACAAACTGAGATTTCACTTTAGAAATGATAAGATATGTCCAGTAGAAAATTCAGAATAGTCGCTGTGGAATTTATATATATTTTATATAATAAGGCCCTTAAAAATGGACATTTCGCAAACGACCTCGGATTTCGACGAAACCAGTTTTGTTGGGTCCGGGATGTTAAATTATTGCTAGATTCCAAATTTCATAATTTTTCGAATCAATAGGTGAGCGTGGCAAAGGAAAACGCGTTTGACCATTTCAGTTGAATTTAATCGACTGGAAATTGGCCATTTTTCCAACGGTCTCAGAATTCGACGAAACTAGTTTTGTTAGGACCGTATCGTCAATACGAAGCTAGAAAATATTTTTCTGGAATTTTTCTAGTTAGTATGTGACCCCGGTAATTTGAAATGTACGTTTAAAATTCAATATAATGATTTAAATGTAAATTCAGCAGAAACTGATTGTAACAGCCGAATCAGCTGACGATACATATCCCATTGTGTTCGGAATGGGGGTTAAACGCTATGGACGACAGGCGGTGGCCCTCGTTTCGAGGTCGTATGAAAAAGTCAACTTTTTGCAGGATAAAATAATAAAAAAAAAAAAAAACAAAAAAACAAAACCTTCCCCCTCTATAACTTCTGGCCCCCCCCCCTTTATCGTTCATTCACGATTAAGAAAATCGAAATAAAAAAAAAAAAAACCTAAAACTAACGACGGCGACGCCACCACCGAAGCCGCCGTGCCCCGCCCCACGCCCCTCTGATCGTCTTCCCCCGTCCAGCTTCCCTCCTCCCCCTGAACCAATCGCGAGCCCCCCCCCCCAAGGCATCGAGACGCCACCGGACCCAAGCCCTCGAAGCCATTGCTCCACGCCGCCTCCTTCTCCCAATCGAGAGCACCTCGCCGCCTGCACCACCGTGGGGCCCCGCGCCACCCCGCGCCACCCTGCGCCCCCTCCAGTCGGTAGCAGCCCCCCTTTTTTTTTTCTCTTCGCAGGTAAATTGTTTTAATTTTATTTTATTTTCCTCTTTGAATTTCGATTTTAAAAGATTTTAAAAACTGATTTTTTTTTTTTTTAAACTGTTTTTTTTATAATAAGTAAAAAACTGTTTTTTTTATAATAAGTAAAAACTGTTTTTTTTTTTTATAATAAGTAAAAACTGAATTTTGTAAATGAGTAAAAACTAATTTAAAAGGAAAAATAAAAACTGATTTTATTTTAAGGTTTAAATAGAAAAGGTTTAAACTTTAAATAGAAAAGGTTTAAACTTTATAAAGATTTGATCTTTAAAATAGAAAAGCAAAAAGGCGAGATTTTTGTTTAGAAGAAAAAGTAGGACTTTTAAAAATAGAAAAGACTTTATTTTTTTATATAAAAGCGAAAACTAAAAGGAGATTAGAAATTTAAAAATAAAAATATGATTTTTATATATATTGAACTTCGAAGTAAAAATTCGATTTTTATATATTGAACTTCGAAGTAAAAATTCGATTTTTATATATTGAACTTTGAAATAAAAATTCGATTTTTATATATTGAACTTTGAAATAAAAATTCGATTTTTATATATTGAACTTTGAAATAAAAATTCGATTTTTATATATTGAACTTTGAAATAAAAATTCGATTTTTATATATTGAACTTTGAAATAAAAATTCGATTTTTATATATTGAACTTTGAAATAAAAATTCGATTTTTATATATTGAACTTTGAAATAAAAATTCGATTTTTATATATTGAACATCGAAGTAAAAATTCGATTTTTATATATTGAATAGCGAAGTAAAAATGGGATTTTTGTATATGTAGTGAAAACGGGCGACGAAGCTGACAAAAAGGCGAAACGACGAAGACTTCTGCAAATGAAGAGCCGTGGAGCTAGGATAGCTATATGTGAGAACTTCTCACCTTTCAATTTAATTTTTCTAGTTATATATATACTAGGATGCAGACGGTGCTTAGTAGCACCCGACACAATCGTCCACAGACCATGGACTTGTTTGTTTGACTGTTTGGTGATTGATTGCGATATTGGTTTGAATGTGGTTTGTGGTGTGAAAAATCGAATCGATAAATTGATTAGGATTAGACGTGCGCCGTTATAAGGCGAAGGAGTAAGGCTAGGTTAGACCCTTACTCCAAATTTTGTGGTTTGCATAACGAAAGTGAATTTGATTGATGTGTGAATGGCGTGGGCCTTCACTAGACCGGGGATAAGGCTGGGCCTTGTCCCGTTTCTAGTATCGTGCCGTTATGCCGCCGAAATTTTCTAAAATATGTTAGAAAAATAAAAATATCATTTTATTGAATAAATGGATTGAATAGAAATTCATAAGTTAGAATAAAATGTTTTATCGTTAAAAATATAATTTTTAACGTGAATATGGATAAATAAATATTCATTTACAAACCGGATGGTTTGTTTATGTACACCTATTTAAAGGACATTGATTGGGATGATAAATTTTACACATCGCCCAACTGCACAAATAAAATATTTGTTTGATTGTTTGAAAACCCCACACGGGTGTTGGGATGAAATATGAATTTCACTCATCCTGATTGATTAAATATGTCGATCGATTGATTGACAGGCTGTTATAAGCGTTGAATATCTGTATTTGATGCTTATGCAGTGTAGTGCACTTTGGTTGATGGTTGATTATTTTTCAATGCTATGATATACATGTGTGGTATGAAAATCCATATAATTAACTTTATATGGTAATTGATTGGGCCTCATTCCAATTTGAAAAATAAAGAATATTATAAAATAAAAGTTCATGTGTTGACAGTACTCATTCATTGAGATTGGTCATGGGTTGAACGAAATATTTTAATATTAAAATTTACATCTTTATCGATATAAAATAAAAGTTCATGTGTTGACAGTACTCATTCATTGAGATTGGTCATGTGTTGAACGAAATATTTTGGTAATAACAACTATTTTGAAAAAGAAATATTTGAAATAGAATATTTGAAAATAGAAATTTATGAAGCCGTGTTGATTAGATTGACGCCATTTTGACGCGAACGATATTTATATCGATTTTAAACGATTTCGAAATGAATTGAATTGAAAACGATTTCGAAATGAATTGAATTGAAAATATTTCGAAATAAATTGAATTGAAAACGATTTCGAAATGAATTGAATTGAAAACGATTTCGAAATGAAGTGAAAACGAATTCAAATTGAATTGAAAGCGAATTGAAATGAATTCAAATTGAATTGAAATTTGAATTGATAGAAATGAATTTTAAAACGAATTTATAAGGAAGAATTCAATTTTGCTTTGAATTGAAATGGAAGTTGAAATAGGTTTTGAAACGATTTTAAAACTATTTATATAATTCGTTTTGAATAGGAATCGACGAAATATATATTATATATATTTTATATATAATATAATGGCCTGAATAGAACGCGCCGCGCCGCGGCAGTTCGCGAATTTCGACCATTTATTTCAAACGGACATTACGGGAGATCCGACCGTCGGATTCTCCTAAAACCGGAACCGTTGGGTTCGTATCGAAAAGAGCTTTCTAATGAATGTTAGAAATTTGAAATCTAACGGTTGGATTTGGAGATACGTCCAAATCAAATTCGAAAAAGGTCGCTGTAAGTGCAGTTCGATGGCCGTTGATGGAAATCGACTGTACGTGCCTTGATAAAATTATTAAAAATAGTAATAATTTGTGTAAAATCATAAGAAATGATTTGTGAAAGTTTGGGATGAAAAACTCCATATTTGAAAAGATAAAAATAGATTTTTATCGAAATGAACTAGTTTTGAACTAGAATTATAATTCTATTTATTTTTAAATAAATAAATTGAATTCGAAAAGGGTTTTAAAAGTAACCAAAATTCCAATGATTGCATTGGAGTGGATTTGAATCGAAATTGTCTTCGGAATATTTCGATGTTGGAATTCGTGATATTACAGGTGTTGTTATGGAAATTTGAAAGATATATATTTGTATCGTTATTTCCAATACGACATTTGTTAGTCGTAGAATTCGATATTGAATATAAGCCGATATATTTTCTATTCAGAGCCTTGTATTGAATATCGAATGTGATTTGGGTTTGTCGCGAATGGTGTCTTTACTAACACTGTTCTTGAACCCAGTTGAGAAAAGATTAAATCTTTTTATTTAGATTTAATGAAGTGTACCAATTAAATAATATTTAATTGGAATTGAATTGATATTGATTTTTGGGTTTATCGTGAACAGTGTTTTAAATAACACTTGTTCTTTAACCCGATAATTAGTGAATGTGATTTGGGTTTGTCGTGAATGGTGTCTTCACTAACACTGTTCTTGAACCCAGTTGAGAAAAGATTAAATCTTTTTATTTAGATTTAATGAAGTGTACCAATTAAATGATATTTAATTGGAATTGAATTGATATTGATTTTTGGGTTTATCGTGAACAGTGTTTTAAATAACACTTGTTCTTTAACCCGATAATTAATGAATGTGATTTGGGTTTGTCGTGAATGGTGTCTTCACTAACACTGTTCTTGAACCCAGTTGAGAAAAGATTAAATCTTTTGATTTAGATTTAATGAAGTGCACCAATTAAATAATATTTAATTGGAATTGAATGGATATTGATTTTTGGGTTTATCGTGAACAGTGTTTTAAATAACACTTGTTCTTTAACCCGATAATTAATGGGATGTGACTTTGGGTTTATCGTGAACCGTGTTTTAAATGACACTGATTCTTTAACCCAGTCACAGATTAAAGCTAAGTGGAGTTTTAATGAATCTTTAATTAGATTGAAAAGATCGAGAATGGAGTATCACCAGTTTTGCTCCAGGCGATAGTTAAATCTTTAATTAGATTTGAACGTGGAATTTAGAAACTAACTGTCGGTTAGCCAAGCAGAAGGGTTTTCTGGATATTGATCTGATGTTGGTTTCGGCCTTCGGGGTTAATATTTGGGGAATTATTCTCTTGATTAATTTACGGTTAGTGACTAATGAATTGGAATGAGGCGTATGTTGTGTTTGTGTAACACTTTTATAAAATATACGCGAGTTATTCGGGAAGACCGGGTTTATCCCATTCTGAATAACTGATACGACGATAAGTCGAAGATGAAGACGATGGTCGAAGACCGGAGGTCTTCACGTCGTTTGGGGGATAACTGATGATCTTGATTGGGCTGTACACCCAAGAAGATGGAAACAGTTAGTGATCGTCCAGACGTACTTGGAGATCGATGGATATGCGGGGTACTAGGTGCCTCCGGTTTCGTTCAGACCCAGAACGGACTTGTAAATGGACTGTGTGTCTGACATCGGATTTCATTCTGTGTGACTGATATCGGTTGCATAGGATGGTTTGCCTGTGTGGCATGCTAAGATGCAAATGATCAAGGCTTCTGTTGAAAAGCAAAGTCTTGTGGTGATGATCAAAGCACGGCCTTTGTGGCGTAGCTTTGTGTAACGTTTACCTCGCGTGTTTCACACCAGGTATGAACCAAAAACGGGAGACGGACCTCAGGGAGGGCATGCGTTTCTTCCTAGTTAGAAGTGGCGTCAGTGGTTTTACACGCCCTGACGAGTTTGACTTATGTGGTTGTTGCTGTTGCGAGGCGCCTCGGATTGATCGGTCGTTCTCGAACCGATGGAGTCATTTAGTTGGCTCGTTTACGCCCCATAGGGCGGAGAAACGCATGTTCAGGCATTTTAATCCACTCCGTGTGGACCGGCCCTGACGATCCAAGGGTCACTCGAGCTCTGATCCTGAGACTCGGACTAGGCAGTCTCGAATCGGTTGAGGACTATCTTTTGCCTCGGTTCATAGATGGAAACCCAGTTTCCAAATACGTGACTTTGCGGTTTTATTTGTAAACCTATATATGGCGACATGATATATGGTACCCATGCCGCCTATGATTGATACTTATGATTTGAAGTGTTTTATACACTATGCACTTATATTAGTATCAAATGATTTGTTTTAAAACGTATCAAGCATTCTTTGGCTGTTATAAGGGAAAACCCTATCCCCCGGCTTGCGTTGCATTGTGTGATAGGACCTGGGTCTTATAACAGCTTCATTTTTCTTTATTTAGCATTGCGCTGTTTGTTTTATGCACTGGTATTCTTGGGAGGAAACCCGTTCCGTGTTATACGGCGTGGTCCCTTGATTTACCTAATGATTTAAAAATAAAGATTAATAACTGTTTTAGTTCTCACACCAGTCACATGACTGACCTGGAGTTTATTGTTTTAACCTAAACTCTGGGTGCCCTTATTTTGACACGGGCAGCTAGTAGTTTTGGTTTTGCAGATTTATATTCACAGGATCCTGGTTTACAGCTGGAACGATATCCGGAAAGCTTTGTATCCGTATATCTCATTCTAGTTGTGTAATTGTATTATTTTCCGCTGCTATGTATTTAAATGTAATTTAAATCTCTGATATTTCCGTGTAATATTCTTTTATACTCTGTATATTCTTGTAATCTGATGCATTGTTGTTATATACAATGAAATGTTCTTTTATATGCGTTCTGTTGTGGTTTGTTCTCGAACTATCCGACGCTTTCCTTTACGGGGAAGTTGCGGGTCTTTACACGTGGTATCAGAGCTTTGGTTTACAGAGCTCGAGAACAAGACACATTAAAACCATACGAAAGAAATCATCAGATATTGGATTAGTAATATCCAATGGGAATGACTCGTTAGAGATAGGATCAGTAGTATCCTAGAACGAGTGTGAAGAGTATATTTTTCAAATGAAAACAATTTTTGTTTTGAAAATTTAAATCAATTATTCGTATTTGATTATCTATTTATATTGAGTTGGACAGTCCAGTATATATAGATTTTGCGTATACGTCTGATCCGCGTGTATTCGAAGTTTTAATATACTGGATTGATATAGAATCATACTCTAGTGGCCCGAAGATGATTCTGATGATTGACTAGTCGTCATTAGTATTCATGTTCGAGTAACGAAGGTGTGATATCTATATATTTCCATTAGACTGGTGTGAGAACCAAAACTAATATAGTTAGAACACATTGTTGTGAATTGGCATTAAAAACATGATTTTTGTATATGTATCAAATTACGAATTTGAAACTCTAATTCACTAATTGATTGATGTTTGTTTAGTTTGTTTGATAATTTTGAACCATTATGCCTAACTGAATCAAATATTGACTTGTATTGAAATTTGGTCGCATTTGCTTGCATATACATATATATATTGAACAGGTCATAGCAAGGAGGCTAGAGCCAGAGAATAAAATTTGTTTGTCCGACAAATAGGTACATGTTTACTACATAATTTCCTGTTTTGTTTGGGTGATGATGATTTTGTGAGCCTATTGGCTAGCCGCTTGGCTTTTTCTTTTTTTTTTGAGATCTGAAGGACCGGGGAAGCTATTTGAAATTCCCCGATGCTCCCGGTGCAGGGGAGGTTATGGCGAAATTTTTCGAAAATTTAGGGTGTTAGCCAAATTTTTGAAATTTTGAAAATTCTCAGAAACTGAAAAGTTGGAGAATGGAAGTTAGATCGAGCGTAGAGTTGATTAATCAAACCACTTTCGACTTTGTTCCTTTTCGGGGACGAAAAGTTTTAAGTGGGGGAGATTGTAACAACCCGTAAAATCTGGGCCAGTTTAAAAAATTTATTTTTGCAATTTTAGCGAATTTTGATTATTTAATATGAATTATTTTAAATAATATCGACAATAAATTTATTTTGAATATAATTCGAACGTATATATTATACGCGTCGTCGTTAGAATAAAAATAATTATATATAATTATAAAAGGAATTGAAAATGGCGCGGTAGTTCGAAAATTCGATTTCTAATTTCAAATGAATATACAGAATTCAATATAAGTCAGAATTGAACGAAACAAGAAATATTTGAATCTGTATAACTATATCTTTGTAACGAAGTTGACAAACTGAGATTTCACTTTAGAAATGATAAGATATGTCCAGTAGAAAATTCAGAATAGTCGCTGTGGAATTTATATATATTTTATATAATAAGGCCCTTAAAAATGGACATTTCGCAAACGACCTCGGATTTCGACGAAACCAGTTTTGTTGGGTCCGGGATGTTAAATTATTGCTAGATTCCAAATTTCATAATTTTTCGAATCAATAGGTGAGCGTGGCAAAGGAAAACGCGTTTGACCATTTCAGTTGAATTTAATCGACTGGAAATTGGCCATTTTTCCAACGGTCTCAGAATTCGACGAAACTAGTTTTGTTAGGACCGTATCGTCAATACGAAGCTAGAAAATATTTTTCTGGAATTTTTCTAGTTAGTATGTGACCCTGGTAATTTGAAATGTACGTTTAAAATTCAATATAATGATTTAAATGTAAATTCAGCAGAAACTGATTGTAACAGCCGAATCAGCTGACGATACATATCCCATTGTGTTCGGAATGGGGGTTAAACGCTATGGACGACAGGCGGTGGCCCTCGTTTCGAGGTCGTATGAAAAAGTCAACTTTTTGCAGGATAAAATAATAAAAAAAAAAAAAAAAAAAAAAAAAACAAAACCTTCCCCCTCTATAACTTCTGGCCCCCCCCTTTATCGTTCATTCACGATTAAGAAAATCGAAATAAAAAAAAAAAAACCTAAAACTAACGACGGCGACGCCACCACCGAAGCCGCCGTGCCCCGCCCCACGCCCCTCTGATCGTCTTCCCCCGTCCAGCTTCCCTCCTCCCCCTGAACCAATCGCGAGCCCCCCCCCCCCCCAAGGCATCGAGACGCCACCGGACCCAAGCCCTCGAAGCCATTGCTCCACGCCGCCTCCTTCTCCCAATCGAGAGCACCTCGCCGCCTGCACCACCGTGGGGCCCCGCGCCACCCCGCGCCACCCTGCGCCCCCTCCAGTCGGTAGCAGCCCCCCTTTTTTTTTTCTCTTCGCAGGTAAATTGTTTTAATTTTATTTTATTTTCCTCTTTGAATTTCGATTTTAAAAGATTTTAAAAACTGATTTTTTTTTTTTTAAACTGTTTTTTTTATAATAAGTAAAAAACTGTTTTTTTTATAATAAGTAAAAACTGTTTTTTTTTTTTATAATAAGTAAAAACTGAATTTTGTAAATGAGTAAAAACTAATTTAAAAGGAAAAATAAAAACTGATTTTATTTTAAGGTTTAAATAGAAAAGGTTTAAACTTTAAATAGAAAAGGTTTAAACTTTATAAAGATTTGATCTTTAAAATAGAAAAGCAAAAAGGCGAGATTTTTGTTTAGAAGAAAAAGTAGGACTTTTAAAAATAGAAAAGACTTTATTTTTTTATATAAAAGCGAAAACTAAAAGGAGATTAGAAATTTAAAAATAAAAATATGATTTTTATATATATTGAACTTCGAAGTAAAAATTCGATTTTTATATATTGAACTTCGAAGTAAAAATTCGATTTTTATATATTGAACTTTGAAATAAAAATTCGATTTTTATATATTGAACTTTGAAATAAAAATTCGATTTTTATATATTGAACTTTGAAATAAAAATTCGATTTTTATATATTGAACTTTGAAATAAAAATTCGATTTTTATATATTGAACTTTGAAATAAAAATTCGATTTTTATATATTGAACTTTGAAATAAAAATTCGATTTTTATATATTGAACTTTGAAATAAAAATTCGATTTTTATATATTGAACATCGAAGTAAAAATTCGATTTTTATATATTGAATAGCGAAGTAAAAATGGGATTTTTGTATATGTAGTGAAAACGGGCGACGAAGCTGACAAAAAGGCGAAACGACGAAGACTTCTGCAAATGAAGAGCCGTGGAGCTAGGATAGCTATATGTGAGAACTTCTCACCTTTCAATTTAATTTTTCTAGTTATATATATACTAGGATGCAGACGGTGCTTAGTAGCACCCGACACAATCGTCCACAGACCATGGACTTGTTTGTTTGACTGTTTGGTGATTGATTGCGATATTGGTTTGAATGTGGTTTGTGGTGTGAAAAATCGAATCGATAAATTGATTAGGATTAGACGTGCGCCGTTATAAGGCGAAGGAGTAAGGCTAGGTTAGACCCTTACTCCAAATTTTGTGGTTTGCATAACGAAAGTGAATTTGATTGATGTGTGAATGGCGTGGGCCTTCACTAGACCGGGGATAAGGCTGGGCCTTGTCCCGTTTCTAGTATCGTGCCGTTATGCCGCCGAAATTTTCTAAAATATGTTAGAAAAATAAAAATATCATTTTATTGAATAAATGGATTGAATAGAAATTCATAAGTTAGAATAAAATGTTTTATCGTTAAAAATATAATTTTTAACGTGAATATGGATAAATAAATATTCATTTACAAACCGGATGGTTTGTTTATGTACACCTATTTAAAGGACATTGATTGGGATGATAAATTTTACACATCGCCCAACTGCACAAATAAAATATTTGTTTGATTGTTTGAAAACCCCACACGGGTGTTGGGATGAAATATGAATTTCACTCATCCTGATTGATTAAATATGTCGATCGATTGATTGACAGGCTGTTATAAGCGTTGAATATCTGTATTTGATGCTTATGCAGTGTAGTGCACTTTGGTTGATGGTTGATTATTTTTCAATGCTATGATATACATGTGTGGTATGAAAATCCATATAATTAACTTTATATGGTAATTGATTGGGCCTCATTCCAATTTGAAAAATAAAGAATATTATAAAATAAAAGTTCATGTGTTGACAGTACTCATTCATTGAGATTGGTCATGGGTTGAACGAAATATTTTAATATTAAAATTTACATCTTTATCGATATAAAATAAAAGTTCATGTGTTGACAGTACTCATTCATTGAGATTGGTCATGTGTTGAACGAAATATTTTGGTAATAACAACTATTTTGAAAAAGAAATATTTGAAATAGAATATTTGAAAATAGAAATTTATGAAGCCGTGTTGATTAGATTGACGCCATTTTGACGCGAACGATATTTATATCGATTTTAAACGATTTCGAAATGAATTGAATTGAAAACGATTTCGAAATGAATTGAATTGAAAATATTTCGAAATAAATTGAATTGAAAACGATTTCGAAATGAATTGAATTGAAAACGATTTCGAAATGAAGTGAAAACGAATTCAAATTGAATTGAAAGCGAATTGAAATGAATTCAAATTGAATTGAAATTTGAATTGATAGAAATGAATTTTAAAACGAATTTATAAGGAAGAATTCAATTTTGCTTTGAATTGAAATGGAAGTTGAAATAGGTTTTGAAACGATTTTAAAACTATTTATATAATTCGTTTTGAATAGGAATCGACGAAATATATATTATATATATTTTATATATAATATAATGGCCTGAATAGAACGCGCCGCGCCGCGGCAGTTCGCGAATTTCGACCATTTATTTCAAACGGACATTACGGGAGATCCGACCGTCGGATTCTCCTAAAACCGGAACCGTTGGGTTCGTATCGAAAAGAGCTTTCTAATGAATGTTAGAAATTTGAAATCTAACGGTTGGATTTGGAGATACGTCCAAATCAAATTCGAAAAAGGTCGCTGTAAGTGCAGTTCGATGGCCGTTGATGGAAATCGACTGTACGTGCCTTGATAAAATTATTAAAAATAGTAATAATTTGTGTAAAATCATAAGAAATGATTTGTGAAAGTTTGGGATGAAAAACTCCATATTTGAAAAGATAAAAATAGATTTTTATCGAAATGAACTAGTTTTGAACTAGAATTATAATTCTATTTATTTTTAAATAAATAAATTGAATTCGAAAAGGGTTTTAAAAGTAACCAAAATTCCAATGATTGCATTGGAGTGGATTTGAATCGAAATTGTCTTCGGAATATTTCGATGTTGGAATTCGTGATATTACAGGTGTTGTTATGGAAATTTGAAAGATATATATTTGTATCGTTATTTCCAATACGACATTTGTTAGTCGTAGAATTCGATATTGAATATAAGCCGATATATTTTCTATTCAGAGCCTTGTATTGAATATCGAATGTGATTTGGGTTTGTCGCGAATGGTGTCTTTACTAACACTGTTCTTGAACCCAGTTGAGAAAAGATTAAATCTTTTTATTTAGATTTAATGAAGTGTACCAATTAAATAATATTTAATTGGAATTGAATTGATATTGATTTTTGGGTTTATCGTGAACAGTGTTTTAAATAACACTTGTTCTTTAACCCGATAATTAGTGAATGTGATTTGGGTTTGTCGTGAATGGTGTCTTCACTAACACTGTTCTTGAACCCAGTTGAGAAAAGATTAAATCTTTTTATTTAGATTTAATGAAGTGTACCAATTAAATGATATTTAATTGGAATTGAATTGATATTGATTTTTGGGTTTATCGTGAACAGTGTTTTAAATAACACTTGTTCTTTAACCCGATAATTAATGAATGTGATTTGGGTTTGTCGTGAATGGTGTCTTCACTAACACTGTTCTTGAACCCAGTTGAGAAAAGATTAAATCTTTTGATTTAGATTTAATGAAGTGCACCAATTAAATAATATTTAATTGGAATTGAATGGATATTGATTTTTGGGTTTATCGTGAACAGTGTTTTAAATAACACTTGTTCTTTAACCCGATAATTAATGGGATGTGACTTTGGGTTTATCGTGAACCGTGTTTTAAATGACACTGATTCTTTAACCCAGTCACAGATTAAAGCTAAGTGGAGTTTTAATGAATCTTTAATTAGATTGAAAAGATCGAGAATGGAGTATCACCAGTTTTGCTCCAGGCGATAGTTAAATCTTTAATTAGATTTGAACGTGGAATTTAGAAACTAACTGTCGGTTAGCCAAGCAGAAGGGTTTTCTGGATATTGATCTGATGTTGGTTTCGGCCTTCGGGGTTAATATTTGGGGAATTATTCTCTTGATTAATTTACGGTTAGTGACTAATGAATTGGAATGAGGCGTATGTTGTGTTTGTGTAACACTTTTATAAAATATACGCGAGTTATTCGGGAAGACCGGGTTTATCCCATTCTGAATAACTGATACGACGATAAGTCGAAGATGAAGACGATGGTCGAAGACCGGAGGTCTTCACGTCGTTTGGGGGATAACTGATGATCTTGATTGGGCTGTACACCCAAGAAGATGGAAACAGTTAGTGATCGTCCAAACGTACTTGGAGATCGATGGATATGCGGGGTACTAGGTGCCTCCGGTTTCGTTCAGACCCAGAACGGACTTGTAAATGGACTGTGTGTCTGACATCGGATTTCATTCTGTGTGACTGATATCGGTTGCATAGGATGGTTTGCCTGTGTGGCATGCTAAGATGCAAATGATCAAGGCTTCTGTTGAAAAGCAAAGTCTTGTGGTGATGATCAAAGCACGGCCTTTGTGGCGTAGCTTTGTGTAACGTTTACCTCGCGTGTTTCACACCAGGTATGAACCAAAAACGGGAGACGGACCTCAGGGAGGGCATGCGTTTCTTCCTAGTTAGAAGTGGCGTCAGTGGTTTTACACGCCCTGACGAGTTTGACTTATGTGGTTGTTGCTGTTGCGAGGCGCCTCGGATTGATCGGTCGTTCTCGAACCGATGGAGTCATTTAGTTGGCTCGTTTACGCCCCATAGGGCGGAGAAACGCATGTTCAGGCATTTTAATCCACTCCGTGTGGACCGGCCCTGACGATCCAAGGGTCACTCGAGCTCTGATCCTGAGACTCGGACTAGGCAGTCTCGAATCGGTTGAGGACTATCTTTTGCCTCGGTTCATAGATGGAAACCCAGTTTCCAAATACGTGACTTTGCGGTTTTATTTGTAAACCTATATATGGCGACATGATATATGGTACCCATGCCGCCTATGATTGATACTTATGATTTGAAGTGTTTTATACACTATGCACTTATATTAGTATCAAATGATTTGTTTTAAAACGTATCAAGCATTCTTTGGCTGTTATAAGGGAAAACCCTATCCCCCGGCTTGCGTTGCATTGTGTGATAGGACCTGGGTCTTATAACAGCTTCATTTTTCTTTATTTAGCATTGCGCTGTTTGTTTTATGCACTGGTATTCTTGGGAGGAAACCCGTTCCGTGTTATACGGCGTGGTCCCTTGATTTACCTAATGATTTAAAAATAAAGATTAATAACTGTTTTAGTTCTCACACCAGTCACATGACTGACCTGGAGTTTATTGTTTTAACCTAAACTCTGGGTGCCCTTATTTTGACACGGGCAGCTAGTAGTTTTGGTTTTGCAGATTTATATTCACAGGATCCTGGTTTACAGCTGGAACGATATCCGGAAAGCTTTGTATCCGTATATCTCATTCTAGTTGTGTAATTGTATTATTTTCCGCTGCTATGTATTTAAATGTAATTTAAATCTCTGATATTTCCGTGTAATATTCTTTTATACTCTGTATATTCTTGTAATCTGATGCATTGTTGTTATATACAATGAAATGTTCTTTTATATGCGTTCTGTTGTGGTTTGTTCTCGAACTATCCGACGCTTTCCTTTACGGGGAAGTTGCGGGTCTTTACACTCCTTGACCGACATATCCCCTTGCTTTAGTGCAATGAACTTCTCCATTTGTAAATTTGCTTCAGCTGAAGATAGAAACTTGGTCACAAATCTAGCCCTCAAATCGGCCCAAGTCTCAACGGGCCTCGTCCCATTGGTGACCTCCCACCAATAGGCCGCCTCATCCTTCAAGAGCCATACAGTCAATAAGATCTTCCTCTCATCATCTATTCCAAAGATGGCAAACAAGTCCTCCGTGTCCTTCAGCCAATTCCTAGCTTCAACGAAAGATTCTGTGCCTAGAAAATTCTTGCCCCCCATTGCTTTGAAGTCTTTACACACCTTTGTAAACTCAATCTGAGGATGCTGAGGGGGAGGAGGAGGAAGAGGAGCCTCAGCAACGGGAGGAGGAGGAACATTAGCAACGGGAGGGGGAATATTAGCTGCTGGCGGAGGGGGAGCAGGGACTACCGGAGGAGGGATATTAGGGGTAGGATTCTCAACCACAGGAGGAGGAGTGGGAGTAGGGTTGGCGGGACCAGCAGCCGCCCTAGCTTCTAGGAGTCTCCTATACCAGAGTGGTACGTTCACTCCATCTGGGATGTCAAGATTCTCAGCCATACTGAAACAAGAGATAAGATAAGATTAGGTCAAGGGAACGAAGGATAACGCTGATGGCTTTTTGGGGATTAGCCTTAAAATAATCTAGACTTTATTTTGGAAAATACTTAGTAGGTTTTTGAAAATAGTTTTTCGAAAAGGGTTTTTTTTTTTTTTTTTTCAAAAGTTTTTTGTTCAATCTTGTTAACCTGGTGCTCTGATACCAAATGTAACACCCCACCTCCACTAGGATCACTCCTTAGAATGTACTAGCTTTGGAGGGGCGTTATTGTGAAGGTAAACATGCACAGAGATATAGCAAGACAGAGTATATAAAAATAAATATAAGTAAAGCAGCGGTAGCAGATAAAAACCCATCATCATCACAGAAAACCCACATAGTCAAGTACATAATATCAAAATGTCATGATCCAAAATACAACTCCAGTCTAGATACGTGATAACAAAATACATAGTAAACATCAGTACTAATCCCCAGAAATAAAAGATAAGCCACAGCTAGCTCAGATCCATACAAGAGCTATCCAACAAGCAAGTCAAAGATCCACTAAGCAGATGTAGTCCCTCCCTGAGAACCTGTGGGGGGGGGGGGGGGGGAAACGGAAGAAAAGAAGCGAAAGAAAACAGGTCAGTCAAAAAGACTGGTAAGCCCTACTACGATCAATCTATAAACTAATAAAGTTAACAGTATGATGGAAACTGAGAGGAACATTCTGGCAACAGATAAGGTGACATCACATAGACGAGATTAATCTTTGCACCACAGTGTACTAGCAAACCCACAAAACAAATCTTGATCCCTTAGCCCAAACTTTGGCCCAATAACATGAGGTGACCTTAGTATAAGGCCCAGCCCAACGGTCTAGTCGATCGGCTCCCTATAAACCTAACACGTCGAGTGTTGGTGTCCATACGGCCCACATGGATGTAGTCAGACTGCGCTGGGTCCACCCTTGGGTGTATCAAGCCCTCGGGTGTCAACCCCAGACACCTAAGCAATAATGCACAGTCTAAGCCTACTGGTACCCGTGCCTCGAGTTTGTCCAACATCGGACTACGTGCACGTCCGTAGCCCGCCGGACCCGCACCGCTGTACCACTCAGCCGTCGCTTTGGTCGCTTACATCAGTCCAGTAATCGTGCCCCGCCCTAACCTAGCTATAGGGTTGTAGTGATACCAAACTGGGATTACTGCTGGAACAGACCACGTTGCTAGGGTTTCTAAGAGGGTTAAGTGTGGTTTTAACCCCTCACTAAACCTGGATTAGATTAGCTAAGTGTAACCACTTACCCCCATCTAATCCTCGCATCCCCATTATTGGTTAAGTATTAGTGGGCCATGACTTAACCCTAATCATGAGGCATTAATTACTTAACGCACCCAACCTCTCACATTAGACATCCGTGGTTACCTGGGAAGATTTACACCACGTCTAGGTCTAACCTCGGGTCTTATGGTGCAACATGACCAACTACCCACATTAGACCCCACGTTGTGGTTACCTGGGAAGATTTACACCACAACTAGGTCTAACCTCGAGTTGGCCATATCATGTTATCTAATGTCATGTCCACTTCAAAACATATTTACAAGTTAACATATACTTGGGTAGACCTAACTTAATAGGTAAATTCCCAAGGGGTAGACCTAACTTAATAGGTAAATTCCCAATCTTTTAGTTTCATGTATTTTTAAGTTTACCCAAACCCTCCCAACGTCACTATCTCGCTTACATATTCGTCATAACGTATAAGGGTATAAAAGGTAACTTGGCATAACATACATGGTGAACTTCACATGTCATAATAAACGTGCATACATGTTAAACTTGCAAATCATGTCATGGTGAATTCGCATAAACATGCATAGCTTATTAAATATGCATAACATGGTAAGGTGAACATGCATAATCCATTAAACTTGCATAACATGGCAAGATGAACATGCATAATCCATTAAACTTGCATAACATGGTAAGGTGAACATGCATAATCATTAAACTTGCATAACATGGTAAGATGATCTTGCATAAACATGCATAACCCATGAAACATGTAGAACATGACATAATAAGCTCGCATAAGCATGCATAACTTGTGAAACATGTAAAACATGGCATAGAAATCTCGCATATGCATACATAACTTATGAATCACATAAAACATGACATAGTGAGTTCGCATAAGCATGCATAATCAACTAAACTCACATAAATCTCAACTTTCACCAAGCATTAACTTTAAAGTTTGTAAAGTGAAGGTAAGAGGGCTTACAAATATAAACAAGCCACAAATCCACCAAATAAGATGAAGAAGCCCTTTTAAAAACCAAAACAAAGCCTCAAATAAGAAAACCCTTTTGCAAAATCCCAAAAACACAAACTTTAGCAAATCAAACTTGCATCTTAATGAAGTATGCAAGTTATTAAGCATTCATACAACATAGAAAAGGTTGTATGATCATCATATCATCATAGGATTAAACTTTGAGGAAGGTGGAGGCTAGGGATTTTAGATGGAAGCCATTTGAGGATTTAATTTGGCATAGTTTAGTTGCAAGATTGATTAATGAGGCTTTAGGGTAGGATTAGGGGTATATTTATAGAGAATTAGAGTGTTTTAGGCCCTAGGATTAACCCTAGATTAGGTTTGGCCCGTCAGATCTTAGAATTCTCCAGAACCAAGCCACTTGACCCAACCCAAATCAGAAATGGTGCACCAGGCTGGACTGCCTGGGCACCCCCTGTCGACAGGGCTGTCGACAGGGCAGTCGACACCCTGGGTGCCCTGTCGACATGCCTGTCGACATGGGCCCCCTGGCGGGAATTTTCCCGCCTAACCCTGATTAGCCCAAATCCCTGATTTTAATTTGAAATTTAAATCTGTCTTTAGCATGAAAATTTCTGAAAACTTCAATGGGCCTTAACTGGGTCATACGGACTCCGATTTTCGAAAACTCGGACTCTATTTCGCGTATTTTTCCGAGACGATCGCAATGGCATAGCCCGTTTCCCCTGATTCTGATTTTTGAATTTAATTCTGCCTCGATTTATGTTATAACAGTTTATTGAAAATACGGGTTGTTATAATTTGACTCCATACGTGAACTAAGGTAGTTGGATAGTCTTCAATCCAAGAGATGTTTCGGCGACAAATTATGCGCACAAAGAATTCAATCAGTAATTTTCCAAAACCGTGCACTTCTTCCTGAGCCTCTGATAGCTGTCTACGGGTCTCTTCAGCAGACTTAATGACGTTCTCCACATTCCCCTCAGCTACGGCAGCCCTATTCTCGGCTTCCATTAACTTGGACTCCAAGTCAGGGTTTCGTTTCTCTAGTTTAGCATTTTTTCTCGCTAACTCATCTTTTTCTTGCTCAAGAGTATTATAAGCCAGTTGCATTATGACACTGTCTGACTTAGCATCATCTGCTTGTTTCTTCAACTCCAAACGCTCTTGACTATGAGATTCCAGCAAGTCATGATAACGCTTCTGTAACTCCTCAAATTGCTATTTGAAGTTGTTGGCGTCTCGTTGAGCAATGACGAGTTGAGCCTGTGTGTCTTCTAGGTCCTTCTCCAAAATTTTCAAGGCATTCTCATCAGATTCTGCAGCCTTTTTCATCGAATCAACGTCTGTAATTAAAGTCCAAATAATTCTGGAGAGATTGCGTGAATATTTGAACATCTCCGAGTATTGCTTCTCAACTGCATCAATCTTTGCTTTAGCCTCATCTTCACACTTTGAGGAAATAAGCTCAAATGCAGGTAAAAAAGTTAGATTCTCAAAGTAATGATCTGGGAACTGCTTCTCCAGATATGCCAGTTTAACTTTGGAATCAGCATCCAGTGGTGGAGGCTTGCAGTATGTTAGTTCAACGTGTTTTCGCTTAGTCGGGACGATGGCTTTATCACCCTTTCCAGATCGCTTCTCAGAAACTTTGTGTTTGTCACGTGAATCGGTATGTTTCGGTGGAATTTTTTCCGACTGTGTTTGTCTTGAGGAGAAATTCGATCTTTGGACTGCGACGTATCTTCTCATCGACGACTTTGGTAGCTCTTATATCTGCCTGGATCCGACCGGACGGGGGAACGAGAGCGCGAGGTGTGTGGTCAATAAGAATCATGAGGCCTTCTGTCATATCTGCCCCGTCTCTCACGGTGATCATGCTCGATATCGGAAGGAGGCCTAGACATGCTACGATGCATTTTTATGACATCGTAGTAAGGGAGAGACATTGTGCCTGCGCAACATTATAAGTGGAATTCAGAATCAGTGTTCACATAAGACGTGAGTGCTGTGACGTGTGGTGCTAATGTGTTGAGTGCATCCTAAGTGGTGTTCCCCCCAACAAACCCGAGTCTGAAGCCAGACTAGCACGAGCGGGCTCTTTGGTCTTCACGGAAGCAGTCTCCTCTGAAGAGGTAAAAGTTAAAGGTTCGTTCCAAAGTCCTCTGAAGTATAGATGGTTTCAGGCAGGGGAAGGTTTCCTAGACCCTTAAATGTGGAATCGTCCGTAGTAGGAGCATCTCCTTGAGAAGCATCCGTTGCCAGCTCTTTAAGAGATGTTGACTTCTCAGGAGAAATAGAGTTACCAGGGACAGTATACCCTTCTCTGTGCTTTTCAGCTATGTTGGCTAACTCGTCGTCCTGAGTTGAAGATGGAGAAGGTGAAGTCCGAAGAGGTATTGTTGGACCTTTCGAGCCCTCGCCCGTCCCAGGAATAATGTCTACCGGGGGTATGTACACATATGGACCCGTCCCATGACCTATGCTACGGGTAATGGATAGTAACCCGTGATGATGGAGATACTCATCCTTAAGAGCTTTGTCGATGGTTAGAAACTTTTGATCACCATTGAGAAGCCGATGCAAACGATCAAAGTACAATTGATCCGATATTTGCTTTGAGTTATCAACTGCGATTAAAAAAGAAAGCAAGTTAATGTGTTAGCATGAGCATTTAAAATTGAGATCTAGAAAATCGGTGCTTTACATGATTTGGTCCATCTTCTGGCGCACCCCGGCTGCTGCCTGATATAAAACCATTCGAGCTTAGAATCGCCAGCCTTGCTGTTAAACGGAGCTGTAATAATTTTCCTTTTTGGGACTGATTCAAAATATGAGAAGGAAGGAGTCTCTTGAGTCTGATGCTTGAAATTATAAAAGAAGTGGACGTCATCGAAGGTAGGCTCTATACGTAAAACCTATTTGTATGTTATATATAAGGTTTATAAATAAGCACAAGAGTTGGGATGTAATTGCATGGAGGCAATTCACATCTGTCTCAGAAAGTCGACAACAAAAGGCGGAAACGGTGGAATAGCCCCAACCATACACATCAATCGGGTAACTGCCATAAGTCCTTCCAGAGGATTGTGGGGGGCGATCTGCTTTCGATGGCACCAGGGTATCTCTTTTCAGTATTCCAGGCTTTAGACATATTCGAACTAGTCTGTCGTTATCAATCGTCGATTCAACAAAATCTTTGGGTAACTCCAATATAATGGCAGACTCAAACTCATCAGGAGCTCAATTATCTCCTATCCCTCCTTCCTCTTCATCGCCAACAAAAACTTCACTATCAGAAGGTATTTCACTATTGTGTGCTTTTACTTCATAATCTAGGCCCTCATCGTCCCATTCAGGGTCTGAGGGAGAGGATATGTCATCAAGAGTAAATTTCTCGGAAGTTTCTGCAACTTCTATCTTCTCTACGATAGATGAACGTCTCTCTGCCATGATTATTAAGCTACTGAAGAAGCAATAACATAAGTTAGAGTAAGATAGCTCATATCCCCCCGTGTGTGTATGTGAACTAAAGTGTGTGCTATGTGTGCAAAGGATGCAAAGTAAACACATAAGAGTGTAATGCAAAGGTTCGATAAAGCATTAATGTTCGGAATAGTTCTTGATGCTCGTTTATGTTCGTAAGGCACTATCATAACTGTTCTTTAAGTTGAAGGTTATGTCAAGTATTGATTTGGTCAGTTGAAAAATTCTTGCGCATTGAACAGGACTGCTTCGGTTTGGTTCGGATGTAAGTGTTGGGATCGGATCGAGGGAGGAAGCTATGTTTTGGTCTGAAGCAAACATTCACAACCAGCTAGCAAAACCGGATCGGTTCGGAAGTAGGCACTCGGAGCATTCCGGATAGACTTGAGTATCGATATCTCTCTTCCTCCTTGTTTCTCATTCTGACCGGACCCGGTCAAGTGAGCTTTGCTCCTCATCTTTGCTTTTTAATCCGACCCGATCCAGTCAGGTAAATTCCATTCCCATCTCCACTCCTGTGCTACCTCACTCGAACTGATCCCATTCATTATCCTCTTCTTCTACTTCTTCTTCCCCTTCCTCATCAAAACTGAACCCATCTCCTTCTTAAAAAACCCATCTTTTTTTGAGAAGCATGTCACAACAAAATCACCATTGAACAATTTACCCCTTATCATGTCAAATCCTATCTCCTAGCGCCTCGAGGTGATGACGGAGTGACCAACGATGATGGCGAGGGAGAAGGAGGCCACGGCGTCGAAGCCGAACAAAAGCCATGACCAACTCATTCAAATTGACCACAAATTTTAACTAAAATCGATTATTACAAGAAAAATCGAAGTTTTAAACCTACCAGAGTATTTATTTTGAAGATTAACGAGAGGATTTTGGAGTTTTTGAAAGTTAGGGTTTCGATGCAAAATCTGTTTGACAAGAGCAATAGGAGAAAGGGAGGAAGAAGGAGATAAGCGGCGGGTTTATATAGGCTTATTTGTGACCCCTCATATTCTCAGCCTTTTTAATCCGTTCGGACCGAAGTACAAGCCCACAAAAGCGTTTTGGCCCATTAACCCAATGTTAAGCAAGATGAGAAAGAAAGCCATTCGAGTCGAAGTCCAAACCCGAATGAAATCATACACATTGAGGTGGTGTATAAGTTGAATTTAAAGAAAAATAAAGAAGAAGCCTACCTGGAAGAATCACTGGACATCAGTCAGAATTCTTAAAGCTTGTCAAAAACAAAGGAGGGAAACTGTGAACCTTTTTGGTGTATTTATAGGCTGTAAGAGGCACAACCTTATGAAGCGGCACATCTCTACAAATGAACGGGGATGAGTATTTAACGATTCAAATTCAGAGACCAATGAATAGACGATGTCAAGGCACGCTCCATCTTCGATAGAAGCATCACTTAAGGGGGCAAAATGTTAGCCTACTTTGTGAACTAGGCTACACAAAGTTAAAGAGTCAAAACAGTGAAGAGTACCCTGCCAGATAATCGGATCGGATCGGGTTTCCTCGAGAAGAAACAGATCAGCACAAAGCAGAAAGGTAAGGAAAACAAGCCGAATCAGATCCTTATTGCCAAATCAAATTAGAGGGGAGCGGAAGAAGGAAGAGCTTCTCCAAAGACCGGATCGGATCAGATCCTTATTGCTAAAACAAATTAGAGAGGAGCGGAAGAAGGAAGAGCTTCTCTAAAGATCGGTTCGGATGGGTTGATCTGATCCCATTCTCTATAGAACAGCCGATCCGATCCCTTGCAGCGATGGTTTCACCCCACGATTTCTTAATACTCGGAGTGGTTATACCCATGATCTACCCATGTTTGCCACTAGCCTGGTGTGTTGTCATCATCAAATTCCATCCGAACCCGACTGTGGCGGGATTGATGACACGTGGATCCGAATCGATCCCACTCCAGGGGAATTTTCTACCTATAAATACCACATCAAGAGGCATTTGGAAGGATCTTTTAGCACTTTCAGAATTGAAACTCCTTTGCAACTCGAATTTCATCAACTTATTCAGCTTACAATCATCTTTCAAATTATATTGTGAAGGACATTGAGTGAATCAATGTATGAGATGAGTGAGAATTGAGTGAAAATCATTATTGTGCTCGCATTCAAGACATCAATCGAAAAAGAAGAAAGTGGACGTAGGCTATTTAACGCCGAACCACTATAAATTGTGTGTTTTCTTCGTTTTAGCTTTCATTTCATTAGAATCTTTACTAGTTTGGGTGTTAGAGCCAATTTTGGATCTAACAAGTGACAAGTATTGGGCCTCGTACATAATGATGTATATGGAGCAATGAATACATAAACTATAGGCATGTTTTATTACTTCATTATATTTACTGATAAAATCAGTAAATACAGATATGTGTATCTTATGAACCACATATCAGAATCCTTTGAAAAGTTGAATTCAAAGTGAAGATAGAAACCAATTTTAATAGAAAATAAATCTTTTCGAACAGATCGAAAGAGTATACTTAAGCCAACTATTTAATAACTATCCAGATGAGTTTGAAATTGTTTCATGACTCACTCCACCTAGAACACCATATTGAAATGGTGTGTCTGAAAGGAGTAATCACATCTTATAAGATATGGTACGACCAAGATAAGTCATATAGATCTTCCAATTAATTAAATTTAGGAAAATTGCATTTAATCCTACTAAAATGGTTTTAAAGATACCATATAAGATATGGACAAGGAAATGTCCTAGTGTGTCTAATACGCAGATTTGGATGCAAGACGTTTGTTAAACGCCCTTCCTCTGATAAGATCGGACCCAAATCAGATAACTATTTTGTGTAATATCCACAAGAAACAAATGGATATTACTTCTATAAATTCTCTGAGAATAAAATGTTTATTGCTCGAATTGGTATACTTATAAAGGAGGGTCAGTCTCTAAGATACCAATGGAAATGAAATAGAATTCGAAATGTCTCGAAAACCACAAAATGCCATTGAGTCATGTATAGACAAGAAATTAAGTAGGAGTGACACAATAATTCTAATGTTATTTGATAACACCTTAATTATTGTAAATAATGTTAGTTTAAAAACAAGAAATAAATACTGATTCTAAGAAAGAAAATGTTTAGGTTAAGAAGTTTGTAGCAGAACTTAATTCATTGTTGATACTACGATATAAATTGTGATAACAGTGTGGCTGTTGCTCAGGCCTAAAACGTTAAACTCGTTATTGATCCAAACATACATTTAAGAAATATAATTCTTATGTGAAATTGTTCACAAAAGAAATAAACATATCTACAAAGTTACAAGAGTTGTAGTGTTGCAGACCTACAGAATTAAACTCTGTCGCAGCAGAAGTTTAATGGTCAGACTAGTTTCATGAGTATATGATACATAAATGATTAACTCCAGTGTAAGTGGGAGATTGTTAGAGTTTATGCCCTAGAGGCAATCCATTTGATGAGATTGATAACACTGTTGATGTTATTATTTTATTTGGAATAGAATATATTCTATTATGTTATATTTACTGCGTAATAAAAGTATTAACATAACAGAAGTCCTTAGAATTATAATATGGAATTATATAGTTCGAGTAAGACTTGAACTTGATATTATATAATATGATAAGTATTATAATTCTTAAATGTCCATAGCAGAGTTTTATTGTTTATAAAGGACAACAATAAAGCGCTGAGACTAGTATGTTGATTGACTGATGATCACATCTCATTGATCATTAATATACGTGATATTAATGTCAGAACATAAACACGTATTGGAGAAAATCGTATTAGGATGACCCACCGTGAGATAACTACATGTAATATAATTAACAATATCATAATTTATTCTCATAGTGATAGTGATGTAATGGTCCTCAGACCTGAAATCATTTTAATTTTATTCGAGGATGTTTGTGTTTTGAAATCATCTAAAGTTATTCGTAACAGAGTGACGATAACGGTGATTATTGGATACATCTCGAATCGAATGAAAATTATGAATGATCTAGATGGAATTTAACCCTACGATATATTCGTAGTGATATCCATGGGCCTCTTGATTGAGTGAGACTGTGAAATGCATGGCCATGCTCAAATATTGGTTTGTTTTGAACAGTGTACTCATCGATCAAGAAAAACGGATTAAATTATAAAGAGGATGATACGATCCATGCCTTGAGTTTAATCCTAGATATATTAGTTAAAAGAATTATATTACATTGAGACACTGGTCACAAAAGGTTGTATCAAATCGTTAATTGATCTTATTATAACATGGGTAGCAGCGATGTATTACTAGAGGCCGCTCACTATTTATAATTTTAAATATGATTTAAAATTATTGCCAACGTTATAGTAACCTAAAGGGTCACACAGAAGAAAGTTTAAATGGATGAGAACAATTATTAATGGAAGAAAAGAAATTAAATTGTTGACATTTTCTTTGGTTTAGAATTGGTAAAGGAATTTAAAGTTATCTCCAAATTAAATATCTCGTTTTTAAAGGTAAGGTATGACCCTTATAAAAACACTTAGACCATTCAGATGAAATGTTACGAGAAATAGACATGGAGATAAAACCCTAGAAATTCCAATCGGTTAATACCAACATCTCACCAAATTTCAATTCGTTCGACGAAGAAGAAATGGGCGTTTGTGGATACCTCTAGAGGCGGCGGCTACTCCAGTCACGCTCGAATCGATACAACTCAGATCCGAAAATCAATTTTGCAAAAGGGAGTGCGAAAAAGGTATTAATTTGTTCGATTAGTATATTTTAGCATAGATCCGTTTTAAATAGGGTTAGAAATTGTTTTATTCCATCATTGATTTGATCTAAGAACCTAACAAGTGAATCCCTATAGAAACTCATGGAGGATCCGTAAGTCCTCAATCATCGTCCCCGCTCATGGAGGATGATGCTCTGGACCAGCTGTGTCGTCCTACTGAGGTCGAATTGTACATCTTCCCATCTTCGTCACGCGTGGCGACATCCAGAAGTCAGGCACAATAAAAAAATTAAAAAAGGAAAATGGGGTAATGGGGGAGCTCAGCCTTACTGCGCCATACTTATAGGCGCGGTAGCCGCGCGCGCTGAGTAAATCATGGTGCGACGATTAAATCGGCGCGCCACTTTGAGGAGATATCAAAGATATCTCCCTGAATGTTACAGATCATAACTTTATGATCCGTAACCTTGTTAGAGTTTCTTTAAGGCGACGATGATTTTAAAATTTATTGCTTCATTTGATTTTTATATATGACAAGTTCTATTTTCAACGTACTTAGTTCTTTGAACGGCATTATTGTTCTACATCACTCTAAATTGTTTAGCTCCTTGTCTAATGATACTACATCCGCTTGTAATCATATGATATGGCTTTATACAATATGAGATACGATACCGCCTTTAGATGAAATATATTAACTTGGAAAATTTTGGTCAAAGGCTTCAAAAAAATCTTATAATAAAAAGAGCACAATTTTACATTATAAAAAACTAGTTTAAGAAAATATGTAGAACGTGCTTTCGAGGTTTTATAAGGTAGATTTCAATTTTTGACAAAGGAGGTGTATTATAGCTAATAAAAGCAAGTTGTACGATTTACATGATGATTTGACCAGGTATTGTAAAGGTTCCAATTGTACACCATAATTAATAGCAGAAACTTGTATGGTTCAAAAAATGATTTGATTGAGCATTATGAAGATTTCCACTATACACTATCAAGAAAAAACGCAAATAGCGATAGATTTTTAGCAGCTGAAATTTTCGTCGCAAATTAGCGATGAATTTTCGTAGAATCTGTAAGTGATATTATTTAGGAATTTCTATTTCAACTTATTTTAAAATGTTATCATTGAGTTTTTTTTTCTATCGCTAAACCATAGCAAATTGCAATGGTTTAATGTCATCTGCTGAATTCCGTTGAAATTTATGATAATTTACTGTCATGTATTTTTTGAAACTATTTTATAGTAGGTTTTCAAGGGATTTGCAAGGGATTTATATGCTTATTCTTTATAAAATGTTTTACTTTTATGTTTTTACTAAGTAATTGATAAGTAAAAATAAATTTAAATAATTAATGTTAATAATAATATAGTAATAAAGAAAAATATATAATTTCTATTAATAGTAAATAAAGTTCCATAGTTAGAATTGATAATTAATAAATAAAAAATAATTAAGAAGTAATAATAATTAATAATATAGATTAATAAGTAATCTATAATAATCAATGATTAATAAGTAATTTTTAATAATTAACATGTAAAATTTATTATCAAGTATCTAAAATTCAATAATTATAATTGATAATTATGTTTAATACGTATTAATTCAAAAAAATTAAAACTTTCATATTTTCTAAAATTAATATAAAGTTTAAATATAAACTTTTGAAGTTTTCATAATTTTGAAATAAATATAAAGTTGTAACAAACGCATTTTTAACAGCAGTGAGTTTCCTCTAGTTGCAATAAACAAACTTTTAACAAACTCGTTTTTTTACCGGTTGGAATAAAAATATTTTTTACAAATGATTATTAATACTAAAATCAAAATCTAATTTAATGTTAAATTAATATTTTAAAAAAAATCAAAGTTTTAGATAATTTTAAATTACATGTAATATTCAATTTTTTGTAGAATTCAAAAATGTTGGAAAAAATTGGAAATATAAGTTTTTTAACTATATATTTTAGTTAAGGTTGCACACAACCCATATCCAATCCGACCCAACCCACCACCCTGACGCAACCTACATAAACCCAACCAAACCCATCATAATTCGGGTCAGATATGGGTTACAATTTGTAAACCATACCATATACATGTTGGGTTTGATATTTTGTTCAACCCACCATTATTTTAACCCAACCCAATCCTATATTAAAAAACTAATATCAGCCCACCTAAAATTAAAATAGTATAATCCTGGAATAACGCTCACGTATTCTATAGTAAATATACAAATCATGTCAATCCAAACTAGATAAAATTAGGCAAATATATTTTAAAGAACATTTTAATTTATTTTAAAATGAAGCACTTGTTCAATTATGTAGTAAATTAATTCCATATGATTTTTTACAACGAAATTTTAATAAAACATGTCTTATAATGACTCAGTTATTTTAAATACATTATTCTAGCTAAAATCTGATATATTTTGCTAAATATTTTAATATTATTTTTGAAAAAATTCCCTCATATTCTCATTTTTATTATATTCAAGCAACCCAACTCTACTAAATCCGATTCAACCCAAACCATATCCAACCTCATATAGGGTCGGATACGGGTTGTACTACCTTAAACCCATACTTATGCGGGTCGGAAAAAGAATTTGGTCTAACTCGATCCAACCCATACTTTGTGCAGCCGTTATTTTAGTGTTTGTTAAAAAACCACCTGTTGCTAATTAAAAATTCCTATAACTTAATAAACACAGACCTACGTAAGAAGTATGAAAACCTACCTATTATAAGTAAAAAAAAAGGTAGCATCCAAAAATTTTAGATCCCGCTATCATTTTATTTTCACTGCCTACCCCTTTGCCATTAAACCTAAATCTGAATCCCTATTAAACCTAAATTTGAAACCGATCCTTTAAATCACGAACTGCTCGCCATGTTTTCTCTCTACCTTCATCGTTCCCAAGTCCCACCTGCTTTGTGCTTCTTAGCAATGGCTCAACTCGTGCTCCTGTTCGCCAATGATGGTTCAACATGTTTGTCACAGGCGATTGCTATGATATGTGTTCGCTTCAATAAATCAGTGAGCACTGAGCGAGCGATGAATGATCTCCAGACGATGACAATCCAAATCGCGGTTCTCAAGTGAAGAATTCTTGAAGCCGAAGGATCACTTTTACCTAGGTTACTTTTTGTCTTGAATTCTTAAAACCTATATGTTCTTTTTGGATTACTTTTCTGACATGTATTTTACGGATCTAAAACTATTTTCAATTTTAATGTGATTAATGCTACTGTAGATTTTCTCAGGTTTCGTTGTTGAAGCTCAATTGGCGTGTTTCTTTGTTGGTCAATTGTAATTTGATGGATAAGAACAAAAATAGAACAGATTTGCTTGCTGCTGGAAGCAAAAAAAGGTATACTTTTACGAAATTTTGATATATGATGATTTCGAATTCTCCAGCTATGGTCTTTTTAGATGTTATGTATGGCTTATTTGCTTACCTCTAATTGTTTCATAATTTTAGTGCTCTTAGCTTGACTATTCATCGTTGTTTCCCTCGTATTAGGTAGATTTTTGGTTATTTTTGTTTTTTTACGTTGTTAAATTCATTAATCATATGGTTTTAATTAACTTGTTTCACTTTGAGGAAATTCATGTCATAGTTTCTTTACTGCGTACTATTCGTCAATTTGCGTGAATGTAGTTCTAACTGGAAACATTACACTTCATGACTTCACTTTTTGTTTAGGACCAAGAAGTATTTCATTTATGTGTTTCTTTCTAGAGTTTGTGCTTATGGTTGAACTGTACGCCACAAATGTTTCTCCATACATAATCATAAATATAAGTGCTTTGTTCATGGATAAGTCATAAATTATAATTGAGGACTCACCAACATTCCCTAATAACATGTTGGTGCTTGGGCTTAATTTAACACCCATTATTTTGATGTCTGTGTTGCTAATTTATCTGTGTTATTTGGTTAAATGATGTTGGTGACATGGTTTTTTATTGGAAATACAAATTTAAAATATTGCAAGAACTCAAAATATTGTATGGTCAAACACCCACACTCATTATTTTGTGTTTGCTTGCAGATATTGTATGATCCAACACCCATACCACCGAGGGATGTGCTTTCTCCAGAGTTCTGTTCATTCATTGAAGATTGTCTTCAGAAAGATGATGATAAGAGACCAACAACTAATTAGGCTAGAAGTAATATATATTGAGATCTAATATCCCTTTTTTATTCATCACCCATTTTTTTACTCTATAATCTTATATAATGAAATTCATCTAGAAATAACATAGTAATGGTTGGTAATATTTATTTTTAAAAAAAGAAGATTCAGCTATGTTTTGTTGGTCAGCTCATATCGAATTTATTCCTTGCTAATAAGATGTTTTGGCCAATAGGGAACTTCTTTTTATGTAGAATTTTCATGTGCAGCTTTTCTATGGAAATTATAAATATCCAAGCAAACCTTAAATGTACGAAATTATATGTTTAACTTACTAAAGGTATTACATGACTGCTAAGTTTCACAGCTTATGGCTCATCCACTTATAAAGAAGTATGAAAATGAAAGCGTGGACTTGGGTGCATATGCTTGAAATGTTTTCAATCCTGTTCAAAGACTAAAAGAAATGGCAGATGTGAGCCCCTGGTAACCGTTCTTGTATTTGTTTTATGCATGTGACGATGATGTTCTAAGGTCGTAATGCATTTTAATACAATTAAAGATAGAACATTGCACAGAAAAATATACATTATATTACTATATTTAGGTAAATCAGTGCAGCAACAATGATATATTTCTAATTTTAGCTTCTCATTTCACCTGTTGTAGGTGCAAGAAGTCATGGAAGGAGCAAAGTGAGCAAACTCGGAAGACATGTAAATGAAAGAACATTGTATCCATTTTAGAGGTGGGAACTAGAAAAGCTGTCTTGAAGGAATTGACAGATTCAGATGGACAAGTTATTCTTTTTATCGATGAGATCCATATGGTTGTTGGAGCAGGTAGATTCCAATTATAACGTTTTTTGAGTGTTGAGCCATATATTAAAGGATTTTGGATGTATTTTTTATGGATTGTGGATTGTGGATGTATCCAGCTTGATGCAAAAAATGAAGGATTGTGGATGTATTTTTATGTGATATATTAATATTATCTTTGTTGTGTTGTTGCTTATGACATAATATGATTTGTATGTGGATGGCAAATTTATATTGTTTTTTTGGCTAGCCTTTTATTTCAGTATCTATAATTGAATAATATCAATTCGTAAAGCTGAAAGGAGATGATGGTAAAAAATAGTTATTGCCATATCAGAAAGGGAATAGCGACAGATTAAATAAAAATCTTTTTTTAGCCAAAACTTTTTGTCGCTAATACCTTGGCAATTAGTAAGGGTTTTCCAACTCCTTTTATAGTAAAAATTTATTATAAACTAATTATTCATCGGTAAATAGTCAGTAAATAAATTAAATTAATAAATGAAATTATATTTTTATTACAAAAATAGTAAAATGATAGAAAACTATCGGAAAACTCATGCTATATTCTGTCGCTAAAATCTGACATAATTACTGTCATGGTTTTTACCGACCACCATGTTATACAGGAAATCTGTCGCTAAGTCCAATATAGCGACGGATTGGAAGCGGATACTGCATCACTATATACAGTTTTTCTTGTAATTATAGGTGACGAAAGAAAGTAGAGATGGCCGTTGATTGATTTGATCTAGCACTGCAAAGAATCCAACATGGTTCACAAAGCAGCTTTCAGTGATAGAAAAATCGTATATTAATCAACCATAGCATCAGATAACACAGGATATTGGAAAGTTTCACAAAACCTTCATTTGTACAATCATTCATTTATACAACCCATCTTAATACTCGTTCAAAGAAAATATAACTTATTACAAAACATACTCCTAGAGCAGCATATGACGATGCCCCTTTGGCTGATCAGAGTATAAATAGTGGCAATCAAAACATGTCGATACATACATCAAAAGACACAACACAATAAATAAAATGAAACTGCTATACAGCTACAACTTCCTGCTTGCCTCCGAAAATATATACGAAAGCTATATTTGAAAGACCTTAACCCCTTAGTTACTCAAGTGAGTGCCTGAGAGTTTAAAGAGAAAGCAAAAGTTGTGGGTCAGTCAACAAGACTGGAATTAATAATAAATTGCTACCCGACACTATAGATGCCTCTGGACTACAATGGTTAGTACTGTAACGACCTCAAATTTTGGAACCAATTTAAAAAAATAAATAAATTATACAATAATTTTCAGTCAATTTAAAATTTGATATTTTAAATATTATTTTAATAGCTTTAAAATAGAAATTTTGCAAACACTACAAGAAAAATACGCTATTGCAACTAGCTGGTTGCAACAGGCCTCAAATGTCAGTTGCAGTAAACGATGTTTAACAATAGACCTTTCGTAGTTGTTGCAATAGATAAGATTTAACAACAGGCTTTACCTTCCTATTGCGAAAAGCATATTTTTCGCAACAGCGTTTTCGTGCATGTTGCGAAAACAAACTTTTAGCAACTGCACTTTCATTCTTGTTGCAATAGACAAATTATTTGCAACTACACTTTCAAACCAGTTGCAAAAATTATATATTTAGCAACTGTTTTCACCAATTGCGATAACTGTAATTTTTTTGCAACAGGTAAAGCCACTTGCGACAACTGTAATTTTAATATTATATTATGATTTATAACTAATATTTTTAATAATAAATAAGTAATAGTATTTAATATTTTATAAATATATTTAATAATTAAAAAAAATCGAAAGTTTCTTAAATAAATGAAAAATACCTATGAAATAAAATATACTTTTATATGCATTTAATATTTACTATTTAATTATAATAGTTGATAATTATATAAAATACTTAATATTTAGAATGCTATAATAAATAATCACTAAATAATAAACTTATTTTTATATTTTTACAGATTCATAATTGTGTTTTTCAACTAGCAACAAATTTTATAATTGTGTATGATAACGTATTTTTTGTTTATTATAAGTTATCTGCAAGCTCCAAAGTCGTGGTTTGATTTCAAAACCAGAATTTCCGCTCTAAACAAACTTCGCGCACTCACTTTCGTTTCCCGCTTTCTATTTCATTTCCCGCTTCCCGAACGAAACCCTAAATTAAATTTCCCCTAAATCTACAGATCCACTCTTCAATAGCTTCCTCGAAGATATCTTCTTCATACCCTTCCTCCTCCTCTTTCATCCTCCTGCTCTTCCTATCGCTCTGCTCCCTCTACTCCCTCTCCTCCTACACTTCCTTCTCCCTCCTCGTTTTCTCCTTCATGCCAAAATCATTTCGAGAACTAGGAAGCTTCTAGGGTTTGTTTCTCTTCATCGCGTTGTTTGCCCTTTTCAGTAGATGGGATCGAGTTGGCTGTTTCCTTATGGGAAAAAAGATAGCATCAGCGTAGGTTGTGGGCGTGTTTGGGGAATGTCACTTTCATTTTAGGCGGGGTTTTCAGGGGTTTTCGAGAAGGAGGCAGCATATTGAGGGGAAGTTAAATCAGCTAGGAATAAAAAAAGGTGAAGTGTTTAACGCTTGGGTTTTCCACATTGATGTTATATTTTCCTGAATTGTTCAATTTTGTGATTGGGAATGATGATAAAAGTGTTGGAGATGGAGTTTGGAGAATTGGGTGGCCCTTAATCAATACAGCTTTGTTTTCCTTTTCAGGCGTTTCATGTTAGGTATGATTTTTCTTGATCAGTCCACATCCGGCTAGCATGGTGAGAATTCTATCATTTTTTGTACTTAAACTGACATTTTTAATTACCATAAAAGCAACAAGAATGAATGCTTGAATAAAGCAACGAATCTGTCATTTAATCAACAACTCTATGCTTAGTTCTGAGGATACATATTTGCCTGTACATTTTCTATATACAAGCCTGTTATAGTGTGCCAATTTTGATCCTTCAGTCTTGACTATATACTAACTCCTATGCTATGCAGACAGGTCTTTTTTCTTTCCATTTTGCAGCAATAACATGATAGAAAGTACCCAAAAAAATAGGGTGACATCAGTAAAGCGCAAATGAACTGACTTTTTGCAACTTTGACTTTTTGTTTGGTTATGTCATATCCCATGTCAAGTTCATTGAAGGTAACCTTCCCTCTTTTTCTTGGTTTGTTCTTATTGACTGGCTCCTCGTTTGTGGGCTTGTCCAGTTGCTATGGATATTGGGGTTGTTTATATTTTTTGTTTCTTAGTTATAAAGAATGTGTTGTTATTTGTGTTCGTATTTTCTAGCATATATAGGAGCAACAAACTTTTGCAAATAATTTGAATAACACTTTACTCCGCATGTTGCGAGTATACATATCTAAAAGTTACTGTAGAAAGAAACTGCATTAATTCATTTCAAATGAATGGCGCTACTTATGCTTCACATGTTGCATGGAAAAAATGTCAAGAGATTACTCAACGAGCAGCCTAAACACTAGCTTGGACCTAGCGAGTACGGTGAAGCAAGCTGAGAGCCTTTTGTTGATGTCCCAGATATACACTAGATGATAGAGCAGAAATATGATTAGAAAATATTCTATTCGAAAAAAATGTGTTGTGTGAGAAAAGAAATTGTTATACATGAGTAGTGTATGAAAATTGTAGAAATTTTGTTATAATTGTTTGTAGTATTAAAACTTTGTTAAAATAAAAAATTTATTTGTTTATTTTATTTTGTGATATACACTATTAATAAAACGAATACATTTAATATGTAATATCTATAAGCTGTAAAAAATTTTTTTACAGATTTATGGATCTGTTGCAACAGGCATATACTGTTGCAAAATGATCTGTTGCAACAGCAAAAGCCTGTTGCAAAAAATGATACTGCAACATCTTGTAGCAACAGGCAAAAAATGTTGCAGACTTTTTGCAACTTCGGCTATACCAACAGGCACGGGCCTGTTGCAATAGGTCTACTGCAACAGATATCGCCTGTTGCGAAAAGTGTTTTTTGTTGTAGTGAAATGATATTAAATTTGAAAAAACCAATTTTATCAGATCCAGAACGTTAAATTATGATAGGGTTTCAAATTATGTGTCGATCGGAGTTAGTATGCTGCCGTGCGAAACTTAGATGTGAACTGATCGATAATTTAAACTTGAACTGAAACTTTCTGAGCAAATGATCTTGGAATTTAACGAGACCAGTTCGTTGGAACTGTATTTGAAAAACATAGCAGGATTCCAAATTTCGTAGCAAACGGAATCAGAATGTGATCGTATGGGTAGATAACGTGTAGGTAGATTACACGTAACCTAAGCTAAGTGTTCATACCTAGCTAGTTATCTTGAGTTGTTTTTTCTTTGAGTTGTCACCCTAAGAAGCCTTCAAGGTGCGATTTCTCCCTTCCGTCCGACGTGGATACCTTAGTGATCCAAGGCAAGTCCATTTGCCTATAAATACAAAGTCTTCCATCTTCAGTTTTCACTTTACTTCTCTCTCCCCTTTTCTTTCTCTCCCCCTTCCTTCTAGCTCCACAGTCCTGCTAGTCCCTCCCCTACGCTGATGTGCTCTCCTCCATGCGCCAACACCAGTCGTAGGCCCCTTCCTCCTTAAAAGCCTCATACCCTTTAAAACCCCAAAACAAAAATCCTCCTCCCCTTTTAACCCCAAAATCATACACTCCACAGCCTAACCCGCCACAGTGAACCCCACTTCACTCGCCATCAGCACCCACGGGTCCGACCCCCTCAAACCGAAGCTCCAATACCCTTAAACCCCTCTTCGTTTGTTCCTAAATCCAAAATATATCTCCACTTAATCGTCCGTATTTTAGAAATCCAAATAGCATCGATCCTCTACCCATTTATTTTCAAAAAGACTCCGATGATGCCGAAATTCTTCGGAGTCGCCAGGGTATCCGACAATCAAAGTTAGGAAGAGATGAGTTCTAGGTGAAAAACATTGAACCGTATAAGGGGTAGTTAATTATTAGAGTGACCTCTTATGTGAAGCTTTGATTTGCGGAAATGGTGGAAATGGAAAGTCGCTATGAGTCTATAGACAAGCAAAATTCCTTGGAAGACAAATAAAAAGGTAATTTTGGAAAGAAGAGTATGTTTGGAAGTAAGAAACTAGAAGAAAGAAACGAAGGAAATAAACCCGAGGAAGAATGGATAAAGCACGTCAAATGCTTTAATTGCAATCTAACGGAACACTTGTGAATAGACTGTAAATTTTCAAAGAAACGGAAGAAGAATGAATCCAAATTCAATAAAAAAATTTAGGGTACCTGGGAATGCTTCAACTGCACAAGACTGGCAACATTTCAAGAAATTATTTGCTATTGAAGAAAGCTGAAGTGGCTCATGTCTATGCCATGGAAAATGTTCCAACGCCCTCAACTGATAGGAGGGGGATTGAAGTTCTGGAAGGTACACTTTCCATTAAAAATATTCCAGCTAAAGTATTGTTTGATACTAGTGCATCATGTAGATTCATTTCAAACAAGATGACTAAGAAATTAAATTTACACCTCAAGCATATTGAAAATCCCATTTGTGTTAGGAATCAAATAGGAGGTTCCATCAACCTTTGTTTATAATGTAAAGTGCCTATCTCTTATTCCCATTATCGATTTCCTTTTGATTTGATTGTTTTGAATTTCACCGAATTTGGTATTATACTTGGGATGGATTGGCTAACCCAATACGAAGTGAATGTTAAATGTGTAGAAAGAATCGTTAGAGTAAAGACCAAATTTGAAAATTTTATAGAAATACCATGTGAAGGCCCAAGCTTAAATAGGGCTAAGTTGTAGTATGCTCTGGATGTTTTCCTTACCCCTCTAAAAACCATCCCGGTTGTTAAAGAATTTGCGAATGTGTTTGAGGAAGTAGAGAGTCTTCCTCTACGAAGGGAGATTGACTCTAGGATTAATTTAATTCCTAATGTTATGCCAGTTGTGCATGCAATTCAGAGGATGACGACAAAAGAGAGGGAAGATTGGAATGATCAAACTCAATAGCCTTTGTGACATGGTCTATTTAGATCTAGTCTCTCAAGCTAGAGTGCAGCAGTGGTATTTGTTCCAAAGTCTGATGTTCTCTTAAACTATGCGTAGACTATCGTGATCTCAACAAACAAACTCTCAAAAATAATATCCACTTCCTCGCATCAATGATTTTTTAGATCGCTTAAATGGAGCTCAAGAGTTTTCAAAGATGGACCTAGCTACAGGGTTTCATCGGCTAAGAATTGCAGAAGATTGCGTTTATCTAACAGCTTTCAGGGGGATTGACTTGTTTTACGAATGGTTAGTAATGCTTTTCGAACTATGCAACATCCCTGTTTACTTTACGAACTTGATTAATCGGGTGTTTCGAGAGGTACTAAACAACTTCGTGTTGGTCTTTATTAATGACATTCATATCTTCTCTAAGATGGAGGAAGAGCGCACAAAACATTTGGAAACGATCTTGGAAATTCTAAGAAAGAATGTATTGAAGGCCAAATTTTCCAAATGTCATATCTGGAAGAAAGAAAGAAAATTTCTTGGGCATGTGGTATCAAAGGAAGGAATCTCGGTAGAGTCAGAAGTTTTCTAGGGTTAGCCAGTTACTATCGGAAATTCATAAATGATTTTTCAAAGTTATCTAGTCCTTCGGCGAAGCTGACCAAGAAGCATGCAAATATTTTTTTGGACTCCTAAATGTGAAAAAGCTTTGCAGAAGTTAAAGGAGAGGCTAATCACTCCCCCAATATTAACAGTTATTGATGGCAAGCAGGAACTAACTGTCTATACAGATGATTCTGGAGAAGGAGTCGGTGCGGTATTAATGCAGAAAGGAAATGTGATTGCCTCTGCAAGCAGGCAGTTAAAACCGCATGAGAAGAAATATGCCACTCATGACTTGGAGTCGCTTGCTATTGCATTTTCTTTGAAGATTTGGAGACACTATCTGTTGGGTGAAAAGTTTGAGCTCTTTACTGATCGTATATCACTGAAATATATTTTTACTCAAAAGGATTTGAACATGAGGCAACAACGTTGGTTAGAGTTTCTAGTAGGATACGATCTGGATATACTACTCTGGGAAAAGCCAACGTTGTAGTAGATGCGCTCAGTAGTAAGAATGCTATTATTGCTCATTTAATTATTACACCCACCTTGATTGAGAGGATTTCTGTTCAACAGAAGTATGATGAATTTGTTCAGAAAATATGCAAAAGAATTCAAGAGGGTGAAATCTCAAACTTTAATATTGACAATCAAGGAGTTCTAAAATTGAAAGGTCGAATTTGCATTTCGGATATCCCAGAGCTTAAAAGAGAAGTACTAGATGAGTGCTATAAGTACAAAATTAGTATCCATCTAGGAGTTCATAAAATGTATCGAGACTTGAAATGCACGTTTTGGTGGAAATCAATCAGGAGAGATGTAACGACCCGCATTCTACGCATCGAAGGATCGTAGAATATTTATTTCTTTCACATACGAAGTTGTATGGTCATGTAACTTTGGGAGACGACTATTGGGGTTATTTCCCATATTCATGATTTTTGCTTATTTTTAAATGGTCGTTTTGCCCCTAGCTGATCTTGTTTTGGCCATAACTTTTGATTGGGAAGGAATTTTGACCTGAAACCACTCCCATTGGCTTCAGATGATGGTTCACAGTTCCGTAGAGTGGTCACATGTGAAAAACGGACTTGCCATTTGGGAGATATGGCTGAAATAAAGTTTGGGAGGTGGAAAACTAATTAACCGGGCCAAATAGGGTGATTAGTGAATGGGCCCATAACCCATTTCGGGATTAAGGTTATGGGGAGATTGAAATGAGTTAGGTTTTCATCTATTTCAGTTTTCTAGCCGCAACATACCTCTTAGAAACCCTAACAATGGCCTCCAACCTCTAAAACAACTCCAAATCACTTTCTAACCAAGGATTAGGCTTAGCAACATCAAATCAAGGCGGATTAGCGCAAGAATCGAGGTAGAGCTGCTGTGTTGCATTGATATTCGCACCCAAACAGTAGAGTTTCAGTTCTAAAGGTTTTATTTGTGGCCAAGGTGAGTGATTTGCATAGTTTTGCACTAATTATTGTTGATTAAGGGTAATTAGTGAAGATTTACGAAATTAAACATGATAAAATTCTAGGAAAATATTTATAATTTCGAAAATAATTTTTTAGACCTCTGTTACAAAATTTGGGTTAATTTGATTAAGTTTTGCTAATCATATCATTAGTTTTGCCTAAATATGCTTAAGGGAAAATATGGGATTTTGGGTGTGTTTGGTCCATTTTACATGCTATAGTTGTCGTTTTGGTGTTTATGATTGATTGTACATGTTGCTATGACTGTGTGGTATGAATTGTGATTGTCTAGAAGTGTTAGATTGGTCGAAAACGCCATCGAATGGCATAAACAGTCGCTGGAAAAAGTGCAGGAATCTGGCTTATCCGGATCGGATCGGAGGAAGGAGCCCGAACCGAACCGCCCTCCAAGCTGTTGTATCCGCAAGACGAACTGGACCCGATCCGCCTCTCGTATGCCACTCCGACCCTAACCGATGCACCATGGAGAAGCTTGAGAGACCCGACCCGATCCGGAGTGCTTGGGAAGAAGGACCGAACCAGAGGAGTTTTCCACGAAGCTAGGAGGTGTGGATCCCGATCCGAACCGCTGGAGGAGTTCGATCCGACTCGTTGTGATGACCACAGCCGATCTGAACCATTACGAGGTGGAGAAGTGGATCCGAACTGAATGACCTTGGAGAGCACGATCCGAAGTGAAGAAAAGGGGAAGCCGAACCGATCCGGAGAAGAAGGTGACGACCAAAACCCGAGATGCAAAGGTAGTCCAAGTGGGAAATTTGTACTCTGGATCCAGTTGGGAACCAACGAGTTAACTTCATGATTGGGCATTGCTGCGGGACGTGTGCTAAGGTGTTGTCAATGTCTGTAACTTGGAATCACTATGTGTAGGGAGTATGTGTGTGGATTCAGGGTCACAGTGGCCTAGGTACGACTAAAGAGCTATAGACCAATGAAGTGGGGTCATTTGTAAAGGTTTTATCATGACTCCATGTGGTAAGCTTGGTAGTAGCAGTAGTTGTACAAGTCGAACTCCATCGTTACTTCGATGGGTCTAGTGATTGACAGTGATGGACATCGTATGCTTTACGCACTGAGTGAGAGATGTGAGGATGATTGCTATGGTTGATTTGTTTGCCATTACTATGACATACGCGCCCCCACCCCCGTTATCTTTACACCATCTGTTCAGTGGCACCTTAGAGTATTGTACGATATGTAGTGCTAACTCTTTGGTTGCAGGTCCAGGTTCAGGTATGGTTTAGTGTACCTGTTATTGTTCTGTTTAGCTGCTTATCGCTCATACCAGACTTTTTGTCTGACCCAGAGTTTTATGTCTCTTCTTATTACTCTGGGTGCTCTCACGAGCAGACTAGAGACAGGTTAGCTGGTGATGCATGAGTAGCTGTACCGGAGATGAGCAGGAGGCTTCCACGTATGATATATATAGATATTCTCCCTGTGTCGATGCTGGTCACTACTTTGGGCATTAGTATTGCATCCTTCCTTTATTTCTTTTGTTTAGAGACAGTAATTTGGAAAGTTGTAATAAGCTGTATTTGGATTTCCGCTGCTCTGATGTTGATATTAGTTTTATTTATTAGCTTATGCACGGTCTCACCTGTTTTATGTCAAGTATATTATTATTATATTTTATTCCATGCGCTATGAGACATTCTACAGGTTCTTTATTAGTTCATTCTCTTCTTTCCTTTCTTTGGCGACTGTTCCGTGCTAGTCGGGCATGTGTACAACGCACTTTCGGCGGAAATGCCGGCTGGTGTAGAGCGGGCCATCACACTTGGTATCAAAGCTCTAGGTTGCGTAGTTAACCTAGGGAAGTCATCAGGGATAGATAGTACACGTATATGAGAGCGCGTATTTGTGATTATTTTGGTTTTCAAAAGCTATATATATACTATTAGTATAGCTAAGGATGAAGTCGCACCGCACTAGCACCACTACGGAGATGGTTAATCGTTTTCTCTTTATAGATTGAACGATGAGCCGATACGCAAGAGGTGCCGGTAGAGGAGCCAATAATGGGAATGCTGCAGACATGAGGACGATGTTTACTGATCTCATGAGAGAGATGCTTAGAGATGTTCAGAGGGCAGCTCCCAATGCTAGTAATGGTGGTGGTCCAATAGTGCAGGCGCTTAGGGCCGATTTCGCCAAGCTGAATAAGGATTATACCAGTTTTGGTGGGAAGCCGTTCCACAGAACGGAATCGGCTACGGATGTTCAGGATTGGTTGGACAGCTGCGAGCGTATTTTCAAAGATTAGGGTATCGAGGACGCGATGAAGAGAAGGTTAGCATCCCGTCAGCTGCAAGGACGGGAAATGAATTGGTGGAATGCTATAAAGGCAGCTACTCCCGAGGATCAGATTACTTGGGAGCAGTTTAAGGTTCTCTTTAGCGATAAGTTCATTACAACCGCTCAGAAGTCGGTGTTGTTTAAGAAATTCTTGGAACTCAAGCAGAATGGCAGAGCTGTCTCGGAGTATATTGCCGAATTCGACACTTTGTCGAAGTATGGGTTATCTCTTATTGATACTGCTGAGAAGTGGAACGAGAAGTTCATAACTGGCTTGGATCAGTACTTGGGGGATAGGCTTATTAACCACATCGATGATACGTTTGAATCGATTGTGGGGAAAGCATTGAGGTCAGAGAGTCTTTACCCTAAGTCGAAAACTGAGGTCGCATCTGCAAAGGAGCCAAAGCCACAAGCAAACGGTGGTGGCAAGAATGGTTCTCAGAATAAGAGAAAGCAGAATCAGACCAAGGATGGCCAGAAGAAAAAGAATAAGCAAGATGTTGAGTGTTTCAGCTGTGGTAAGAAGGCCACTATGCCAAGGAGTGTTGGGCCAAGCCAGCAGATAGGAAGTGCTTCAACTGTGGCCAAGTGGGACATCACAAGAACAAGTATCCTCAACCCACTAAAGAAAAGCAGATGGTGAAAGCATATGCCCTTAATGTTATTCCTGCTTCGTCAAATGCCCCAACTGTGGCGGAGAAGGGAAAGAATGTCGTTATTCAAGGTATGCTTTTTATTTATGATGTACCTGTTAGAGTTTTGTTTGATATTGGGGCTTCCAGTTCTTTCATATCTAGTGACCTGGTAGATAGGTTGGGATTGGAACCCGAGATTGTCGATAGACCTTTAGTAGTGACGAACCCGATTGGTGGTTCGACTAACCTTAACATGATTTGTGGTAATGTGGTCTTATCGAGTCATGGATGTATGTTTGTTTGTGATTGCTTTGTTCTGGGCTTTACTGGGTTTGGCATTATTTTGGGAGTCAATTGGATCCAAAGATAAGGGGTGGTGGTAGACTGTGAGGGCTTTTTGGTGACAGTTAGAGCGGATGATGGGCGGAGGGTAGTGTTTGGTGGTCTACCTAGTGATGGGGTAATGGCTGGTTTTCTAAATTCCCTCGGCATCCCACATAGTGAGTTGTTAGGGTTGCCCGTGGTTGGCCAGTATCCGGACGTCTTCAAGGCAGTGACCGGGCTTCCACCACACTGAGAGATTGAGTTCTGTATTGATTTAGTGAAAGATGCCAGACCTATAGTGATGCCACTTCGTTGTATGGCACCAAGGGAGCAGCGAGAGCTCGGGGTGCAAGTCAACGATCTTTTGAAGAAGGGATTTATCAGAAGGAGTGTTTCTGAATGGGGAGCACCAGTTGTGTTTGTTACCAAGGCGAATGATTCCATTCGTTTGTGTGTAGACTACCGCGAGTTAAATAAAGTGACGAGGAAGAACAAGTATCCTCTACCGCGGATAGATGATTTGTTTGATCAGTTGAGTTGTGCGAGAGTATTCTCCCAGTTGGATCTCGCGACAGGATTCCATCAGCTTAGAGTGGAAGCTGAGAGTACAGCTAAAATGGCATTTCGGATGACGTCTAGATTTTATGAGTGGTTGGTCATGCCATTCGGGCGGACCAATGCCCCAACATATTTTGTGGATCGTATGAATAGGGTATTCAGAGATCAGCTGAATAAGTTTGTCCTTGTGTTCATGGATGATATTTTGGTCTATTCAAGGATAGAGGAAGAACACAAGGAACATTTAAGAATAGTGATGGAAGTGTTGAGAAAACACCAATTGAAAGAAAAGTTTTCTAAGTGTCACTTCTGGAGGAGGGAAGTGAGATTCTTGGGCCATGTTGTTTCAGAGAATGGTATTGTCGTGGATCCTGCGATGGTGGCTACGATACAAGATTGGTCTACGCCCAAGAATGCAATGGACATAAGAAGTTTCTTGGGGTTAGCTGGATATTATCGTAAGTTTATACAAGATTTCTCCAAGATAGCAGCACCGTTGACTCAGTTGACCAAGAAGAATCAAGCTTTCGTCTGGGACGAAAAGTGCGAGAATGCATTCAGGAGCCTAAAGGAAAAGTTGACATGTGCACCAGTGTTAGTCATTCCTAAGGGGAATGAAGAGATGACAGTATATACAGATGCATGTGGTACCGGACTAGGTGTTGTATTGATGCAAGGAGGTAGGGTTGTAGCTTATGCAAGCCGGCAACTGAAACCGCATGAGAAAAGATACCCTACCCATGATTTGGAATTGGCAGCGACCGTGTTTGCATTGAAGATGTGGAGACATTATCTCTTGGGAGAAAAATTCGAGTTGTTTACCAATCATAAATCGTTAATGTGACGGCCCGCCCCGCACCAACCGACATTTACTCCAAAAGTGCGCTGTACATATGTCTAGTTAGCACGGAACGGGTCGTCAGAAGGAAAGGGAAGAAGGAAATGAACATACAAAGAACATGTAGAATGTCTCACAGCGCATAGAACAAAATATAATAATAATAACACACTTGACATAAAACAGGAGAGACAGTGCATAAGCTGAAAATCAGAACTAAACATCATAGCAGCGGAAATTCAGAATACAGCTTATTACAAATTTCAAACTGTCTCAAAGCAAAGTAAGATAAATGAGGTACACTACTAATGCCCAAGTAGCGACCACCAACGACACAGGGAGAATGTTTGTATATATATATCATACGTGGAAGCCTCCTGCCCGCCTCCGAATCAGCTACTCGCACATCACCAGTTAACCTGTCTCTAGTCTGCTCGTGTGAGCACCCAGAGTAATAAGAGGAGACATAAAACTCTGGGTCAGACATAAAGCCTGGTATGAGCGATAAGCATCTAAAGTGAACAATAATAGGTAGACTAAAACATACCTGAACCTGGACCTGCAACCAAAGAGTTAGCACTACATACTGTACAACACTCTAAGGTATCATATCAAACAGTGTAAAGATACGGAGGTGGGGGAGGTGTGCATGTCATAATGATGGAAAACAATCAAGCATAGCATCCATCCTCACTTCTCTCACTCAGTGCTTAAAGCATACGATATTCACCACTTCGATCACCCAACATACTTTGCTACGATCACTCTGCCCCATGAAGTCATAAATGGCTTCACTGCACTGATAACGTAGCCACAAATCCTTTGCTATGTCCACTTTGCCCCATGGAGTCACAAGAACCCCACTGCACTGGCTCATAGCCTTACTAATCCTTACTATGTCCACTCTGCCCCATGGAGTCACAAAAACCCCACTGCACTGGCTCATAGTCTTACTACGCATCACCTTGCCCCTCAGGTCGTAATGACCCTACTGCACTGATAACGTAGTCTTGCTACCATCACCTTGCCCCTCAGGTCATAATGACCCTACTGCATTGATAAGTAGCCCATCATTCCTTTTTAGTGGTGAATCGAAGTTATGAACGTCGACAACTCCTTAGCACACGTCCCGCAGCAAAGTCCAACCATGAAGTGAACTCATTGGTTCCCAACTGGTTCCGGGATCCTGAGCTCTAACTTCCATTTGGACTACCTTTGCATCTCGAGTTATTGGTCATCACAATCGAATCGGATCGGATCAGCCTTCACATTCTTCATCGGATCGGGTCGCACCTCCTACGTCGGATCGGGTTGTGGTCCTCCAGGTGATCAGGTCGCACTCCCCCATCGTCTCGTGAATCCAGTCTCCACTTCTGGTCGGATCGTGAATACCCCATACGGATCGGATCGCGCTCCTCCATCGTCTCGTTGTGCATCGGATCGTGGACGTTGCCTTCCTCTATTCGGATCGTGATATGAAGCACGAGTGGATCGGATCGGGTCGTGGTCCTCCAGCTCGTGGTTCCCCTTCCTGGTTCGGATCGGCGTCACCACTTCGGGTCGGATCGGGTTGCTTCATCCGGGTCGGGTCGTGTCTTCTGATCGGGTCGGATCGTCTCGCCCTAGTACCCATCGACTCGTGAGCTTCCCAACCTCCTCTGGTTCGGATCGTGCTTCTACTACCGGATCGTGCCACCTAGCTAAATCGTGACCAACTCCCTCAAACGGATCGTGACGCCTATGCTGGAACGGGTCGAGCCGCGCTCCCCTTCACCGATCCGATCCGGATTCTGGGTCATTTCCTGCATGTTTCCTGCGATTGTTTTTACGCCATTCGGCGGCGTTTTTGACCAATCTAACACTTCTAAACAATCACAAAGCATACCATACAGTCATAGCAACATGTAATATCGATCCCAAACATCAAAACATAAATCATAACAATAAAATGGATCAAACGTACCCAAATCCCATATTTTCCCCTTAAGCATGATTAGGTGAAACTAATGATAGGATTATCAAATCTTAACCAAATTAACCCAAATTCATATCAGAGGTCTAAAACATCATTCCGAATTTTATAAACATTTTCCCACAATTTTATCATGTTTAAATTCGCTAATTAACACTAATCACCCCTAATTAGCCATAATTAGTGCAAAACTAAGCAAATCACTCACCTTAGCCACAAAATAAACCAAGATCTGAAATAATCCTCTGATTTGATGCGAATTTCAATACCAAACAGCAGCTCCTTTGTTGATTTGGTGAAGATCCTCCTTGATTAGGGGTTGCTAAGCCAAATCCTTAACCTAAAGGTGATTTGGAGGTGATTTAGAGGTTGGAGGCCATTTTTTAGGGATCCTTGGTGATAAGTGGAGGCTAGAAAACTGAAATGGAATGATTCTCCATCTCATTTCAGCCCTCCCATAACCCTAATCCCGAAATGGGTTATGGGCCTACTCACTAATCACCCGATTTGGCCCGGTTAAGCAGTTTTTCACCCTCCAAACCTTGTTTCAGCCATATCTCCCAAACGGTAAGTCCGTTTGGCTAATGTAACCACTTTACGGAAAGAGAAACCATCAAACGAATCTAATAGAAGTGGTTTCAGGGCAAAATTCCTTTCCAATCAAAGGTTATGGCCAAAACAGTACCAACTAGGGGCAAAATGGTCATTTAAAAATCGACAAAAATCATGAACATGGGAAATGACTCTAATAGATGTTTCCCAAAGTTACATTACCATACGACTTCACATGGGAAAGAAATAAATATTCTACGATCCTATGATGTGTAGAATACGGGTCATTATACTCTCCCCCTTAAGAAATTTCGCCCCCGAAATTCCCTAATCCAAACACACAAAGGTCTCGCATGCCTATCAATCATAAAACAACAATCAAACATGCAACCAAGCAAAACAAGTCTATCCTAGCATGCGGAAAACTAAATTACGAAGTAGGTCTTACCAGGCAAAGAGTTTTGGATAAGCCTTCCTAATGCTCTCCTCTGTCTCCCAAGTACAAACATTCTCGTTCTCGCCCCACTGAACCTTGACTAGCTTCACTGACTTCCTTCGAAGTTGCTTCGTATCGTGCCCCACAATACGAATCGGCTTGCGGTTCCCAACCGCCTCAGGTTCTACTTCGAAGTCCTCTAACTGATCAGGTGAAATAGTCACATCTGATTCGTGAACGAACTTCCTTAGTTGGGAAACATGAAATACATTGTGAACTCCCGCCATCTTCTCTGGTAAGCCAATTCTATATGCCAAATTCCCGACTAGTTCAAGAACAGGGAATGGGCCAACAAATCTTGGTGCCAACTTGCCTCTCTTGCCAAATCGTATCACGCTCTTCAACGGAGAGATCTTGACAAACACCAAGTCACCAACGGAGAATTTCAAGTCTCTTCTCCTCTTATCAGCATAACTCTTCTGCCTATCTTGAGCAGCTTTCATTCTTTGCTGAATGATCTTAATCTTCTCTGAAGTTTCTCTCACCACATCTGGTCCAAGCACAAACTTCTCGCCAGTCTCTATCCAACATGATGGTGAGTTGCACGGTCTTCCGTACAAAGCTTCATATGGAGCCATACCGATACTGGATTGGTAGCTATTATTATATGCAAACTCTACTAGATGCAAATGGTCATCCCACGATCCACCAAAATCCAATATACAAGCTCTCAAGAGGTCTTCCAATATACGATTCACCCTCTCCGTCTGACCGTCGATCTGAGGATGATATGCGGTACTGAGATGTAATCTTGACCCTAGAGCCTCTTGTAAGCTTTTCCAAAACCCACTAGTGAACAACGGGTCTCGGTCACTCACAATGCTTTTGGGTACTCCATGAAATCTCACTACCCACTTCATATACAATTCTGCCAACTTGGCTGCCGTTCTGGTCGATTTGACTGGTATAAATCTTGCGCTCTTAGTCAATCGATCCACAATTACCCAAATGCTATCATATCCCGATCTAGTGCTTGGTAGGCCATCGATAAAATCCATCGAGACTTGCTCCCATTTCCATTCGGGAATTTCTAATGGTTGCAACAACCCACTAGGCTTCTTTTGCTCGACTTTAACTAGCTGGCAATTCATGCATTTGGATATAAACTTCCCAACGTCTCTTTTCATCCCTTCCCAGTAGTAAGTCTGTCTCATGTCTCGATACATCTTATTACCACCGGGATGTATAGTCAGTTTTGAGTGATGACATTCTCTAAGCCCTTCATCTCTCAAACCATTCACGTTGGGCACAACTAACCTTCCATTCTTTCTAAGCCATCCATCTCGATCAAGCCCGTACACATTCACCTCCTCACCAATACCCATCTCTAACTTGGAGATGATTTCTAATAGATTAGGATCGTCCCTCTGGCTAGAACCAATCCGCTCTATCAAAGTGGGTCTGATCGTCAAACTAGCTAGCATAACTGGATCCAACTCGCACTTTGGTCTGAAATCAAACCTCGCGATATACTCCAGTTGCTTCCATTCAAGAAACATTGCCCCTAAGCTGGCATGTCTCCTACTCAAGGCATCGGCTACTGCATTACCTTTTCCAGGTGTATATGCGATATCAAAATCATACGAAGCCAAGAACTCTAACCATCTCTGCTGACGGAGATTCAGATCCTTCTGAGAGAAGAGATATTTTAACGATTTATGATCGGTAAACAGCTCTAATCTTTCTCCCAAGAGATAGTGTCTCCACATCTTCAGCGCAAATACAATCGCTGCCAATTTGGAATCATGGGTAGGATACTTCTTCTCATGCGGCTTTAGCTGTCGACTAGCATAAGCTACAACCCTACCTCCTTGCATCAATACAGCACCCAGCCCGGTACCACAAGCATCCGTGTATACCGTCATATCTTCATTCCCTTTAGGAATGACTAACACTGGCGCACGCGTCAACCTCTCCTTTAGACTTTTGAAGGCATCCTCACACACTCCGTCCCAGACGAAGGACTGGTTCTTCTTAGTCAATTGAGTCAACGGTGCTGCTATCTTGGAGAAGTCCTGGATAAATTACGATAATATCCAGCTAATCCCAAGAAACTTCTTACATCTGTTGCATTCTTGGGCGTAGGCCAATCCTGTACCGTAGCCATCTTCGCAGGGTCCACGGCAATACCACTCTCTGAAACAACATGACCCAAGAATCTCACTTCCCTTCTCCAAAAATGACACTTTGAGAATTGCGCTTTCAATTGGTGTTTCCTTAACACCTCCATCACTATCCTCAAGTGTCCCTTGTGTTCCTCCTCTATCCTTGAGTAAACAAGGATATCATCCACGAACACAAGAACAAACTTATTCAACTGATCTCTGAATACTCGATTCATGAGATCCACAAAGTAGGCTGGTGCATTGGTCAACCCAAATGGCATGACCAACCACTCATAAAATCCAGACGGCGTCCTAAATGTCGTTTTCGGAACACTCTCATCTGCAACCCTAAGCTGATGAAATCCTGTCGCGAGGTCCAACTGGGAGAACACTCTAGCTCCTTCCAGCTGATCAAACAAATCATCTATCCGTGGTAGAGGATACTTATTCTTCCTCGTCACCTTATTCAACTCGCGATAGTCCACACACAAACGAAGGGAACCATCTGCCTTAGTGGCAAACACAACTGGTGCTCCCCACTCGGAGACACTCCTTCTAATAAATCCCTTCTTCAAAAGATTGCTGACTTGCACCCCGAGCTCTCGCTGCTCCCTTGGTGCCATACGACGAAGTGGCATCACTATAGGTCTGGCATCTTTCACTAAATCAATACGGAACTCAATCTCTCGGTGTGGTGGAAGCCCGGTCACCTCCTCGAAGACGTCCGGATACTGGCCAACCACGGCCACATCTGACAACTCATCCTGCGGGATGTCGAGGGAATTTACAATACTAGCCATAACCCCATCACTAGGTAGACTACTAAACACTACCCTCCGCCCATCATCCGCCCTCACTGTCACCAAAAAGCCCTCACAGTCTACCACCACCCCGTATCTTTGGAGTCAATCGACCCCCAATATAATGCCATACCCAGTAAAGCCCAAAACAAAGCAATCACATACAAACATACATCCATGACTCGATAAGACCAAATTCCTGCAAATCATACTAAGGCTAGTCGAACCACCAATCGTGTTCGTCACAATCAATGGTCTATCGACTATCTCGGGTTCCAGTCCCAACCTATCTACCAGGTCACTAGATATGAAGGAACGGGAAGCCCCGGTATCAAACAAAACTCGAACTGGTATATCATAAATAGAAAGCATACCTTGAATAACAACATTCTTTCCTTTCTCCGCCGCAGTTGGGGCATTCGACGAAGAAGGAACAGCATCAAGAGCATATGCTTTCACAATCTGCCTCTCCTTAAGAGTTTGTGGACACTTATCCTTCTGATGTCCCACTTGACCACAGTTGTAGCACTTCCTTTCCGCTGGCTTGGCCCGACATTCTTTAGCATAATGGCCCTTCTTTCCACAGCTGAAGCACTCAACATCCTTCTTGCTCTTTTTCTGGCCACCTTTAGATTGGTTCTGCTTCCTCTTATTCTGAGAGCTATTCTTGCATCCACCGCCTGCTTGCGGCTTTGGCCCTTCTGCAGATGCAGCCTCAGTCTTTGACTTAGGGTAAAGACTCTCTGATCTCAAAGCTTTCCCCACGATCGATTCAAAAGTCTCATCGATGTGGTTGATAAGCCTTTCCCCCAAGTATCCATCTAAACCAGTAATGAACTTCTCATTCTTCTTTTCAGGAGTATCGATAAGAGACAGTCCATACTTCGACAAAGTGTCGAACTCAGCAATATAATCAGAAACCGCCCTGCCGTTCTGCTTGAGTTCCAAGAACCTCTTGAACAACACTGACTTCTGGGCAACTGGAATAAACTTCTCGCTAAAGCGAGCCTTGAACTGAACCCAAGTAACATGGTCCTCTGGAGTAGCTGTTCTAATGGCATTCCACCAATTCATTGCTCACCCTTGCAGCTGACGAGACGCTAGCCTTCTCTTCATCGCATCCTCAAGACCCAAGTCATCAAAGATACGATCACAGCTATCCATCCAATCTTGAACATCTGTGGCCAACTCCGTTCCGTGGAACGGCTTTCCACCAAGATTAGTGTAATCCTTGCACAACTTGGCGAAATCGACCCTAGGCGCCTGCACTACTGGGCCAACACCAACTCCGGGATTGGGAACTGCCCCTTGCACTTCTCTAAGCATGTCTCTCATGAGGTTAGTAAACATTGCCCTCATGTCAGCGGCATTCCCTGGGTTGGTCCCTCTACCAGCACCCCTCGTGTCTCGGCTCATCGTCAATCTGAAAAGGGAAACGATTAACGACCCCATAATGGTGCTAGTGCAGTGCGACTTCATTCTTATACTACTAATAGTATATATATACATAGCTTTTGAAAACCAAAGTAATCACAAATACGCGCTCTCATATACGTACTAACTCTCCCTAGTGTCTTTCCCTAGGTTAACTACGCAACCTAGAGCTTTGATACCAAGTGTGACGGCCGTCCCGCACCAACCGACATTTACTCCAAAAGTGCGCTGTACATATGTCTAGTTAGCATGGAACGGGTCGTCAGAAGGAAAGGGAAGAAGGAAATGAACATAGAAAAGAACCTGTAGAATGTCTCACAGCGCATAGAACAAAATATAATAATAATAACATACTTGACATAAAACAGGAGAGACAGTGCATAAGCTGAAAATCAGAACTAAACATCATAGCAGTGGAAATTCAGAATACAGCTTATTACAAATTTCAAACTGTCTCAAAGCAAAGTAAGATAAATGAGGTACACTACTAATGCCCAAGTAGCGACCACCAACGACACAGGGAGAATGTGTGTATATATATATATCATACGTGGAAGCCTCCTGCCCGCCTCCGAATCAGCTACTCGCACATCACCAGTTAACCTGTCTCTAGTCTGCTCGTGTGAGCACCCAGAGTAATAAGAGGAGACATAAAACTCTGGGTCAGACATAAAGCCTGGTATGAGCGATAAGCATCTAAAGTGAACAATAACAGGTAGACTAAAACATACCTGAACCTGGACCTACAACCAAAGAGTTAGCACTACATACTGTACAACACTCTAAGGTATCATATCAAACAGTGTAAAGATACGGAGGTGGGGGAGGTGTGCATGTCATAATGATGGAAAACAATCAAGCATAGCATCCATCCTCACTTCTCTCACTCAGTGCTTAAAGCATACGATATTCACCACTTCGATCACCCAACATACCTTGCTACGATCACTCTGCCCCATGAAGTCATAAATGGCTTCACTGCACTGATAACGTAGCCACAAATCCTTTGCTATGTCCACTTTGCCCCATGGAGTCACAAGAACCCCACTGCACTGGCTCATAGCCTTACTAATCCTTACTATGTCCACTCTGCCCCATGGAGTCACAAAAACCCCACTGCACTGGCTCATAGTCTTACTACGCATCACCTTGCCCCTCAGGTCGTAATGACCATACTGCACTGATAATGTAGTCTTGCTACCATCACCTTGCCCCTCAGGTCATAATGACCCTACTGCATTGATAAGTAGCCCATCATTCCTTTTTAGTGGTGAATCGAAGTTATGAACATCGACAACTCCTTAGCACACGTCCCGCAGCAAAGTCCAACCATGAAGTGAACTCATTGGTTCCCAACTGGTTCCGGGATCCTGAGCTCTAACTTCCATTTGGACTACCTTTGCATCTCGGGTTATTGGTCATCACAATCGAATCGGATCGGATCAGCCTTCACATTCTTCATCGGATCGGGTCGCACCTCCTACGTCGGATCGGGTCGTGGTCCTCCAGGTGATCAGGTCGCACTCCCCCATCGTCTCGTGAATCCAGTCTCCACTTCTGGTCGGATCGTGAATACCCCATACGAATCGGATCGCGCTCCTCCATCGTCTCGTTGTGCATCGGATCGTGGACGCTGCTTTCCTCTATTCGAATCGTGATATGAAGCACGAGTGGATCGGATCGGGTCGTGGTCCTCCAGCTCGTGGTTCCTCTTCCTGGTTCGGATCGGCGTCACCACTTCGGGTCGGATCGGGTTGCTTCATCTGGGTCGGGTCGTGTCTTCTGATCGGGTCGGATCGTCTCGCCCTAGTACCCATCGACTCGTGAGCTTCCCACCCTCCTCTGGTTCGGATCGTGCTTCTACTACCGGATCGTGCCACCTAGCTAAGTCATGACCAACTCCCTCAAACGGATCGTGACGCCTATGCTGGAACGGGTCGAGCCGCGCTCCCCTTCACCGATCCGATCCGGATTCTGGGTCATTTCCTGCATGTTTCCTACGACTGTTTTTACGCCATTCGACGGCGTTTTTGACCAATCTAACAGTTCTAAACAATCACAAAGCATACCATACAGTCATAGCAACATGTATTATCGATCCCAAACATCAAAACATAAATCATAACATATAAAATGGATCAAACATACCCAAATCCCATATTTTCCCCTTAAGCATGATTAGGTGAAACTAATGATAGGATTAGCAAATCTTAACCAAATTAACCCAAATTCATATCAGAGGTCTAAAACATCATTCCGAATTTTATAAACATTTTTCCACAATTTTATCATGTTTAAATTCGCTAATTAACACTAATCACCCCTAATTAGCCATAATTAGTGCAAAACTAAGCAAATCACTCACCTTAGCCACAAAATAAACCAAGATCTGAAATAATCCTCTGATTTGATGCAAATTTCAATACCAACCAGCAGCTCCTTTGTTGATTTGGTGAAGATCCTCCTTGATTAGGGGTTGCTAAGCCAAATCCTTAACCTAAAGGTGATTTGGAGGTGATTTAGAGGTTGGAGGCCATTTTTTAGGGATCCTTGGTGATAAGTGGAGGCTAGAAAACTGAAATGGAATGATTCTCCATCTCATTTCAGCCCTCCCATAACCCTAATCCCGAAATGGGTTATGGGCCTACTCACTAATCACCCGATTTGGCCCGGTTAAGCAGTTTTTCACCCTCCAAACCTTGTTTCAGCCATATCTCCCAAACGGTAAGTCCGTTTGGCTAATGTAACCACTCTACGGAAAGAGAAACCATCAAACGAATCTAATGGAAGTGGTTTTAGGTCAAAATTCCTTTCCAATCAAAAGTTATGGCCAAAACAGTACCAACTAGGGGGAAAATGGTCATTTAAAAATCGACAAAAATCATGAACATGGGAAATGACTCTAATAGATGTTTCCCAAAGTTACATGACCATACGACTTCACATGGGAAAGAAATAAATATTCTACGATCCTATGATGTGTAGAATACGGGTCATTACAGTTAAAGTATCTTTTCTCTCAAAAGGATCTAAATCTCCGACAGCAAAGATGGTTAGAATTCTTAGCTTTCTATGATTTCGACATCGCATATACATCAGGAAAGGGCAATGCGGTGGCTGATGCATTGAGTAGATGACATGTCAGTTTAGGAGCTATGTTTCTAGAATGGAAGCAACTGGAGTACATCGCTGGGTATGATTTCAGACCAAAGTGCGAATTGGATCCAGAAATGTTAGCAAGTTTGATGATCAGTCCCACTTTGATTGAGCGGATTGGTTCCAGTTAGAGGGACAATCCTAACCTATTGGAAATCATCTCAAAGTTAGAGATGGTAATCGACGAAGAGATGAACAAGTATGGGCTTGATCGAGATGGATAGCTTAGGAAGAATGGAAGACTAGTTGTACCCAATGTCAACGGATTGAGAGATGAAGTGCTTAGAGAATGTCATCACCCAAAACTGACTATACACCCTGGTGGTAACAAGATGTACCGAGACATGAAGCAGACCTACTACTGGGAAGGGATGAAAAGAGACATTGGGAAGTTTATATCCAAATGCATGAACTTCCAACTAGTTAAAGCTGAGCAAAAGAAGCCTAGTGGTTTGCTACAACCATTAGAAATTTCTGAATGGAAATGGGAACAAGTGTCAATGGATTTCATTGATGGGTTACCAAGGGCTAGATCGGGCCATGATAGCATTTGGGTGATTGTGGACCGATTAACTTAGAGTGCAAGATTTATACCCGTCAAGTCAAACAGGACGGCAGCTAAGTTAGCGGAACTGTATCTCAAGTGGGTAGTGAGATTTCATGGAATAACCAGAGGCATTGTGAGTGACCGAGATCCGTTGTTCACTAGTGGATTTTGGAAGAGCTTACAAGATGCGTTAGGATCAGAACTACATCTAAGTACCACTTATCATCCTCAAACCGATGGTCAAACAGAGAGGGTGAATTGTATATTAGAAGACCTCTTGAGAGCCTGTGTATTGGATTTTGGTGGATCATGGGATGACTCTTTGCATCTAGTAGATTTTGCATATAATAATAGTTATCAATCCAGTATTGGTATGGCTCCGTTTGAAGCTTTGTACGGAAGACCGTGCAACTCACCGTCATGTAGGGTAGAAACTGGTGAGAAGTTTGTGCTTGGACCCGATGTGATAAGAGAAACTTCAGACAAGATTAAGGTTATCCAACAGCGAATGAAGGCTGCTCAAGATAGGCAGAAGAGTTATGCCGATAAAAGAAGAAGAGAATTAAAGTTCTCCATTGGCGACTTGGTGTTTATCAAGATTTCTCCGTTGAAGAGCGTGATACGATTTGGCAGGAGAGGCAAATTAGCACCAAAATTTGTTGGTCCACTCCCAGTTCTTTAGCAAGTTGGGAATTTGGCATACAAAGTTGAATTACCAAAGAAGATGGCAGGAGTTCACAACGTATTTCATGTTTCCCAGTTAAGGAAGTTCGTGCACAACCCAGATGTGACTATTTCACCTGATCAGTTGGATGATATCGAAGTTGAACCCGAGGCGGTTGGGAACCACAAGCCTATGCGTATTGTTGGGAACGATACAAAGCAACTTCGAAGGAAAGCGGTGAAGTTAGTCAAAGTCTAATGGGGCGAGAATGAGAATGACTATACTTAGGAGACAGAGGAGAGCATTAGGAAGATGTATTCAGAACTCTTCGCCTGGTAAGATTTCAATTTCGATTTAGTCCTTCCGCATGCTAGGATAGGTTGTTTTGTATGTTTTGCATGTTTGGTTGTTATATATGATTGGTAGGCATGCGGGATCCTTGGTATGTTTTGGATTAAGGAATTTCGGGGACGAAATTTCTTAAGGGGGGAGAGTGTAACGACACGCAATCTATGCATCAAAGGATCGTACAATATTTATTTCTTTCACAATATTTATTTCTTTCACATACGAATTCATATGGTCATGTAACTTTGGGAGACGACTATTGGTGTCATTTCCCACGTTCATGATTTTTACCAATTTTTAAATGACCGTTTTGCCCCAAACTGATCTTGTTTTGGCCATAACTTTTGATTGGGAATGAATTTTGACCTGAAACCACTCCCATTGGCTCCGGATGATGGTTTACAATTCCGTAGATTGTTCGCATGTGAAAAAAGGACTTATCGTTTGGGAGATATGGCTAAAATAAGGTTTGGGAGGTGGAAAACTGCTTAACCGGGCCAAATAGGGTGATTAGTGAATGGGCCCATAACCATTTCGGGATAAGGGTTATGGGGAGGATGAAATGAGTTAGGTTTTCATTCTATTTCAGTTTTCTAGCCGCCTTTTACCTCTTAGAAACCCTAACAATGGCCTCCAACCTCTAAAACACCTCCAAATCACTTTCTAACCAAGGATTAGGCTTAGCAACATCAAATCAAGGCGGATTAGCGCAAGAATCGAGGTAGAGCTGCTATGTTGCATTGGTATTCGTGCCCAAACAGTAGAGTTTCAGTTCTAAAGGTTTTATTTGTGGCCAAGGTGAGTGATTTGCATAGTTTGGCACTAATTACGGTTGATTAAGGGTAATTAGTGAAGATTAACGAAATTAAACATGATAAAATTCTGGAAAAATATTTATAAATTCGAAAATAATATTTTAGACCTCTGTTAGAAATTTGGGTTAATTTGATTAAGTTTTGCTAATCATATCATTAATTTTGCCTAAATATGCTTAAGGGAAAATATGGGATTTTGGGTATGTTGGATCCATTTTACATGCTATAGTTGTCACTTTGGTGTTTATGATTGATTGTACATGTTGCTATGACTGTGTGTTATGAATTGTGATTGTCTAGAAGTGTTAGATTGGTCGAAAACGCCGTCGAATGGTGTAAACAGTTGCTGGAAAAAGTGTAGGAATCTGGCCGATCTGGATCAGATCGGAGGAAGGAGCCCGAACCGAACCGCCCTCCAAGCTGTTGTATTCGTAAGACGATTTGGACCCGATTCGCCTCACGTACGCCACTCCGACCCGAACCGATGCACCATGGAGAAGCTTGAGAGACCCGACCCAATCCGGAGTGCTTGAGAAGAGGGGCCGAACTAGAGGAGTTTTCCACGAAGCCAGGAGGTGTGGATCCCGATCCGAACAGCTGGAGGAGTTCGATCCGACTCGATGTGATGACCACAACCGATCCGAACCGTTACGTGTTGGAGAAGTGGATCCGAACTGAATGACCTTGGAAAGCACGATCTGGAGTGAAGAGAAGGGAAAGCCGAACTGATCCGGAGAAGAAGGTGACGACCAAACCCCAAGATGCAAAGGTAGTCCAAGTGGGAAGTTTGTACTTTGAATCCAGTTGGGAACCAATGAGTTAACTTCATGATTGGGCTTTGCTGCGGGACGTGTGCTAAGGGGTTGTCGATGTCTGTAACTTTGAATCACTATGTGTAGGGAGTATGTGAGCGGATTTAGGGCCACAGTGGCCTAGGTACGACTAAAGAGCTATAGACCAATGAAGTGGGGTCATTTGTAGAGGTTTGGTCATGACTCCATGTGGTAAGCTTGGTAGTAGCAGTAGTTGTACAAGTCGAACTCCGTCATTACTTCGATGGGTCTAGTGATTGACAGTGGTGGACATCGTATGCTTTACGCACTAAGTGAGAGATGTGAGGATGATTGCTATGGTTGATTTGTTTGCCATTACTATGACATACGCGCCCCTACCCCCGTTATCTTTACACTATCTGTTCAGTGGCACCTTACAGTATTGTACGATATGTAGTGCTAACTTTTCGTTGCAGGTCCAGGTTCAGGTATGGTTTAGTATACCAGTTGTTATTCTATTTAGCTGCTTATCGCTCATACCAGACTTTTTGTCTGACCCAAAGTTTTATGTCTCTTCTTATTACTATGGGTGCTCTTACGAGCAGACTAGAGACAGGTTAGCTGGTGATGCACGAGTAGCTGTACCGGAGATGAGCAAGAGGCTTCCACGTATGATATATATAGATATTCTCCCTGTGTCATTGTTGGTCACTACTTTGGGCATTAGTAGTACATCCTTCCTTTATTTCTTTTGTTTAGAGATAGTAATTTGGAAAGTTGTAATCGGTTGTATTTGGATTTCCGCTGCTCTGATGTTGATATTGGTTTTACTTATCAGCTTATGCACTGTCTCACCTGTTTTATGTCAAGTATATTATTATTATTATATTTTGTTCCATGCCCTGTGAGACATTCTACAGGTTCTTTATTAGTTCATTCTCTTCTTTCCTTTCTTTGGCGACCGTTTCATGCTAGTCGGGCATGTGTACAACGCACTTTCGGAGGAAATGCCGGCTGGTGCGGAGCGGGCCGTCACACTTGGGGTAGACATCTCAATATATGTTAGCAGGTGCCCAACTTGCCAACAGGTCATGAGCAATCAGTAGAAGGTCGCTAGATTACTTCAACCTTTGGAAATCCCGAAGTGGAAATAGGACCAAATATTGATGGATTTTATTGACGGTTTACCTCGAACGAAGAAAGGCAATGAAGTCGTCTGGGTTATCATTGATCGTCTGACGAAGAGCGCCCACTTTCTTCCAGTAAGATCAACAAGAACAACTGATAGTCTTGCTCAATTGTATGTGAAGGAGATAGTTCGAATGCATGGAAACCCAACAGTATTGTTAGTGAACGAGATCTGATCTTTACTAGTAAATTCTGGGAAGCATTTCTGTCGGCATTGGGGACAACGTTGAGCCTTAGCACTGCTTATCATCCCCAAATGGATGGGCATACGGAAAGAGTGAATCGAGTTTTAGGAGACTTGCTCAAGCCTATATCCTTGATTTCAGATGATCTTGGCAAAATCACTTGCATTTTGTGGAGTTCTCTTATAACAATAGCTTCCAGGCAAGTATTAACATTTCGCCTTTTGAAGCGTTGTATGGTCGACCTTGCAGATCGCCTATGTTTTGGATTGAGTCTGGAAACCGACTTGTATTAGGTCCAGACATGATCCATGAGGCAGTGGATAAAGTTGACTTTATTAAGAAAAAGTTGAAGTCAGCACAAAACAGATAAAAAAGTTACGTAGATTCTAGAAAAAGGGATTTGGAATTTGCAGGGTCTAGTGTTTTTTAAAATTTCTCCACTGAGAGAAGTCATTCGAATCGGGAAGATCACCCAAGTACGTTGGTTAATTTTTGATATTATAAAGAATTGGAACTCAATCTTACAGGATTCAATTACCAAAATGGTTATCCTAAATGCATAATGTTTTTCACATTTCTCATCTTCAGAAGTATGTACATGATCCTGATTTGATTGTTGAGGAAGCCGCACAATAAGACTTGGAAATCACACCAAGTTTAGCAGTTCTGAAAGAACCTCTGAAAATAATTAGCAAAGAGATAAAGGAACTGAGAAACAAGAAAGTGAAACTAGTAAAAGTACAGTAGAGAGGGATCCAAGAGACTATACATGGGAAACATAAGATAATATTAGAAAGTCTTATCCCAATTGCATAATGAATATCTCGGATTATCTCATGTGAGAGGTAAACTCATTGTTAGAGAATGGAGTTTTGATGAAAATAACCTTATTTCAATTATCATTTATTATAAAATACATACTAACATCTTTATTTAGAATATATATACATATACACACACATATGTAGGATTTGTATACATGAATTAATACTGAAGACTGTACAGTTTAAGAGCTTTTAGAGATTCAGAATTCAGAGTAGATTCAAGACTCATGAGTAATCAAGATTTCAAGAGTTCAAGAATAATATATTAATAGAGTCTAGATTTTGTAAGACTCCAAAAAGCACTCCAGGTTCAAATTCAAATTCAAATTCAAATTATGAGCTTTCAATTCTTTCCTCAATCCTCTATATTTTTTTTCTCTTTTTATCATCAATCTTATCTATTTTGTTTTTTCTATTTAACTCTATTTTTATTCCTTTTTGTTTTTCAAACTTAAGTTTTTTATTTATACTTTATTTATATTTTATATAGTTTAAAACCTTATAATTTTATAAATATATTTATATAGTTTAAAAATATATTTTCATGTGTTTTTCTATCATATAATATTGATTTACAACATTAGAATTTTATCCAAGAATTTCCAGAATTAATTTTATAGCAAAATATGTATGTGGACATATGACAGCTATTTTTCTAAATTTGAAGGGAAGTGTCTTTTCACTATTTGAAACACTTCAGAACCGTTGCAACCCTTCATACCCTATAAAAAGAGGTTAAAACCGAACTTTCTAACATCTTTTCTTCTCCATCTTCATCTCCTTTCATCCTATTATTATTCTTAATCATTTTTATGGTTTTTACACTTATACTCTGTCAAATTCACTTCTGAATTGATCAAACTTCTTCTCTCTACACCTCTACTCTCTACTCTCTGAATCAAGTGCTAGTGAAGAGTTATAGGGATGTTTTATAATTAGTTGGGTGAATAAACCTTGTTGTGAGTCAAAGAGGAGTCGGTGTGTCCTTGTGGGCCATGAGATCGAGGAAATAGGAGTCAGTGTGTTCTTGTGGGCCATGAAATCAAGAAAGTAGGAGTCGATGTCTCCTTGTTGAGCCATGTAATCAAGGAGGGTGTAATTGACTAATGAAAGAGTAATAAAACTCTGCACAACCCAGCGTTGCGTGGGACTGGACGTAGGAGTAATCCGAATCAGTATCAAATCCGGTGTGTTCTTTCCTTTTCTTTACTTTTGTTTTTGTTTATTTTGCTTCTGCATTTGAATCTGTGTTTGTATTTGTAGTGTTTAATTCATCCCATAGTTCTCTCTAGTTTTTTAGTTTTGTTTAAATTCTTACAAACATTATTCACCCCCATTTTTAGTGTTTGCTTTGCCAGAACGAACCATTCTGCAGTCCCTAACAATTGATATCAGAGCAAGGTTTTTGAAAAAGTTCATAATATGATTTTTGAAAATTTGGTAAAATGGAAACCAACACTAGTCTTTTACAGAGGGTCAATCTGCTGTTAGACCTCCACAATTCAATGGTAGTAATTATTCATATTGGGCATGTAGAATGAAAATTTATTTACAGTCTGTAGGATTAGACACATGGAATAGTACACAAAATAATTATGTTGAACCCACAACTGCATTTGCACAATGGACAAATGAACAAAAGTTGCTGCACAGAGCAATTCAAAAGCCATGAATATGTTATTTTGTTCATTAGATAGAAATGAGTTTAATAGAGTATCCACTTGTAAGACTGCTTATGAAATCTGGAGAACTTTACAAGTTACTCATGAAGGAACTAGTAAAGTTAAACGGATTAAGATAGGAATGCTAGTCAATCAATTTGAATTATTTGAAATGAATGAGAATGAGTCTATTTTCAATATGTATTGCAGATTTCAAGAGATAGTGCATTCACTATTATCACTTGGGAAAACTTATTCCGAAGCAGATCAAGTCAGAAAAATATTGAATTCATTAACTCAACAATGGGATCAGAAGACTTTGGCTATAGAAGAAGCCAATGATGTCAATGAAATAAAGATTGAAGAGTTAATTAGGAATTTAATGTCAAATGAAGTTCAATTACAGAAAAGAAAAGAAAATATATCGACTGAAAAGAAATCTATTGCATTGAAAGCAACAACAAATGATTCTGACTCAAGTAGTGAAGATGATGAAAAAACAGCACTCATGACAAATCATTTTAGAAGATTTATAAAGTATAAAAGGAAGGGTTATAATCAAGCAAAATTAAATAATGGATGATGTTTTAACTACAATAAATCAGGTCATATAAAGAGAATGTGTCCATATCCAGACAAATCTACTCAACAACCGGACAACTCAAATCCATCAAAGAAAAAAAGAAAGCATATGCAACAACGTTAAATGATTTAATTCGTCATCAAGTGATGAAGAACCAGAAACCGAAAATACAAATATATGTTTTACAACAATTCAGAGTTCATAAGATCATGAAGAAATGGATCAAAAAATAGGTACGCATAAAATTATGTTTTAATTTTATTTGGTTACGGTTGCTTTGTTTGTTTGCTTTGGTTTAAATTTAAAATTTTAATAATCTTTTTGAAATTTGAAATTAAAATTTGAATTTTAAAATTCAAAATAATAATTTAATATTAAATAACCAATAAATTAATAAGTAAAATTGTTTGACAGATCATTACGATTAGAAATATTTCAGGAAATCGTTAAACCTAAAATATAAATTGATAATTTAATTCAAAGCTTGAAAATTCAAAATTCCTTCTGAAATAAACATTGTATGTCGATATACAAGAAGGACATATGTCGACATATACAACAATTTTTGAAATTTAAAATTTGAATTTCAAAAGTTTAAACTTCAAACTTCCCTCCAATCTTTTCACAAACTCCCAAGGTCTGAAAAGGTGTCCTTTCAATTTGAAAAGTTGTGCCTGTTCAATTCATATTCATTCACATCATATTTATTCATTTTCTATATATATATCCATCCTTTCTACCTCTCATTCACAACTAAAAACAACTTTCTTCATATTTATCCTGCTCAAAACTATCATATCTATGGCTTCCTAAAGTTCATCTCAGAAATTGAAGATAACCAAAACCATAAAAGCAAATAAGCCTTTAAAACCTATGGTGACTATTTAGCAAATGCTAAAGTTAACACGGGTGCTTTCACCGTCTTTAGCGACTTTCCATCTTATGATCTCATCTCTCTTTTTCAACACAATGAAATCTTGAGCCTAATTGACTCTCGTGATAATGACGGAGTGTGTTATCCCAAACTCGTGAAGATGTTCTACGCAAATCTCAACCGCGGATTTTATCAAGGCAATGAAAATCAAATTTGGAGTAGTGTCAAGGGAACTCAAATTGTTCTCGATGCCGATCTTTTAGGAGAAATTCTAAATTGTAGAAGTGAGGGCACGGATTTCTCAACTTTTGCCATCGATGAAACCGATTTGGAAACCTGTCGCGATATCTTCAAAGATGGTGCTCCAATGGAATTCAAAAATCGTTTCTTTCGTCCAAAATCAAGAATTGTCTACCTCCTCCTTCAACACAACATCAATCCCCATTCCGGAAATTTCAACAATCCAACTCTTAAAGTCCAAAAGGCTCTCTTTGCCATAATTGGTGGATACAAAATCAATTGGGCCGAAATGACTCCTAATGAAATTAAGCCCATAAATGTATCTACAAGGGAAAACACTCTCTACTATGGTGTTTATCTTACTCGCATTTTCAAATATTGTGGAATCGATCTTCATGGAGAAGAATTTGTCCCTAGAAAAGTGTTTAACGCATCAAACATTCTTCTTATGCAAATTCCTCTCACTTTCAAACCTTATGAGATATATGAGGCCAAACAAGCCCGAATGCAACAAGAACAAGATTCAATGGAAGTCGAAGAAGAAGAGACTTCTATAGAAAGCATTGAGTATCCAACCTCAAGTCGTAACTTCAAAGACACGTTATTCAAAATCAAGTGAAAATCGTTAAAAATCAAAGAAGCTTAACAAAAGGTTTAACAAAAAACTTTCCAGGTTATCCAAATTCATGGTCAAGATAGGAAGAAAGCTTGGAATTTCATCTTCCTCATCATCATCTGAAAACTAGGCCATCTAGTTTAGTCTATCTTTATATATTTGCTTTTGAATCTCATATTTAAGTGTGTCTTGTTTAGTTGGATGTATTTGATTTTTAGTATGTAATGAATGGAGTTTTATATATGTTTTTATCATCTTTATGTTTCTGGAAAAATCATAAAATATATTATAATATTACAAAAGTTCAAAAGATTTCAAAATTTTCAAAATTCACACAATAGTATGTCGACATAACCAAACCTGTATGTCGACATATAACAAAAATAATTCAAACTTTTTTCAAAAATTAAATAACTACTCATGTCCTTTCAAAATCCAACGAACTCCGGACCCTATTTAAGTACATTACTTCCAGAAAACTTCATTATTTCATTGGTCCTTCTTTCTTAATCATTTTTCATCAAATCCATGGCAAATCCTATCCATAATCTAAGTGAAAATCTGGAAGAAACTCTCAATTCATTCAAAAACATTCTCTCTATCATTCTACGAAATCAACATCATCTTGAATTGAGTCAAATAAAGACGTTCGAACAACAAGAAAAGCACTTTGATGCAATGCGATGGTTAATCTCTTCTCTTTTCATAGATGAAGAAAATGATCTCGTAAGGGCTCCACCAACCAAAGAAGATGAAGATTGGGAAGTAATTAAGAAGGATCCTATCTTTGGAGAAGTTGGTTGGGTTGAAGTTCCAAGATACATTTAGTTGTTTGGTACGATTTGATTGATTTGTTTTCATATGGTGTGGTGTGAATTAGATTATATTGTTTGAAACTTGACATATTAAGACATATGGTATGATTTAGTTTGGATTGGTTTGTATATATATTTGACAAACATATGTAATAATACTTGGATTGGTGTGTATTTAATCATCATATTAAGTATTATTCTATTAAGCTTAATAGATTAAGAGGGTATTCTACTTAGAAATAGTTAACAAATTAAGGGGGAGTATTTTATGTCATAATCAGGGAATTATACAATTTAGGGGGAGTATTTTAGGAATATTACTTAGATTCTATAGTCATTTAACTTAGGGGAGTATCTTTAATCTTTCTTTTTGATAATGCCAAAGAGGGAGAAATTATAAAATATAGGCATAGTTTTATAGAATTCTTATAGAAAGGGGGAGTATAAGAAGATCATCATCAAACAAGTATATACAGGTATATATAGGTATGATATTTTATAAACTAAGTTTGTCATCATCAAAAAAGGGGAGATTGTTGGAGAATGGAGTTTTGATGACAACAACCTTATTTCAATTATCATTGATTATAAAATTTATATACTAACATCTTTATTTAGAATATATATATATACACATATGCAGGATTTGTATACAGGAATTAATATTGAAGACTGTACAGTTTAAGAGCTTTTAGAGATTCAGAATTCAAAGTAGATTCAAGACTCATGAGTAATCAAGATTTCAAGAGTTCAAGAGTTTAAGAATAATATATTTATAGAGTCTAGATTTTGTAAGACTCCAAATAGCACTCCAGGTTCAAATTAAAATTAAAATTTCGATTTTTCAATTCTTTCCTCAATCCTCTCTATTTTTGTTTTTGTTTTTATCCTCAATCTTATTTATTTCGTTTTTCTATTTAACTCTATTTTTATTCCTTTTTGTTTTTCAAACTTAAGTTTTTTATATATACTTTATTTATATTTTATGTAGTTTAAAACCTTATAATTTTATAAATATATTTATATAGTTTAAAAATATATTTTCATATGTTCTTCTATCATATAATATTGATTTACAACATTAAATTTTATCCAAGAATTTCCAGAATTAATTTTATATCAAAATACTTGAAAAATGCTTTGAAAATTAAATTTACACATGGCTATGTCAACATAGCAAAATATGGATGTCGACATATAACAGCTATTTTTCAAAATTTGAAGGGAAGTGTCTTTTCACAATTTGAAACGCTTCAGAACCGTTGCAAAACTTCATAACCTATAAAAAGAGGTTAAACCGAATTTTCTAACATCTCTTCTTATCCATCTTCATCTCCTTTCATCCTATCATTATTCTTAATCATTTTTATGGTTTTTACACTTATACTCTGTCGAATTCACTTCTGAATTGATCAAACTTCTTCTCTCTACTCTCTGAATCAAATGCTATTGAAGATTTATAGGGTTGTTTTGTAATTATTTGGGTTGAATATACCTTGTTGTGAGTCAAAGAGGAGTCAGTGTGTCCTTATGGGCCGTGAAATCAAGGAAATAAGAGTTGATGTGTTCTTGTGAGCCGTGAAATCAAGAAAGTAGGAATCGATGTCTCCTTGTTGAGTCGTGAAATCAAGGAGGGTGTAATTGACTATTGAAAGAGTAATAAAACTCTGCACAACCTAGCGTTGTGTGGGACCGGATGTAGGAGTAATCCAAAATAGTATAAAATCCGGTGTGTTCTTTCCTTTTCTGCACTTTTGTTTTTGTTTATTTTGCTTCTGTGTTTGAATCCGTGTCTGTGTTTGTGTTTGTAGTGTTTGATTCATCCCATAGTTCTCTCTAGTTTTTAAGTTTTGCTTAAATTCTTTCAAACACTGTTCGCTCCCCTCTAGTGTTTGCTTTGCTTGAACGATCCATTCCGCAGTCCCTAACACTCATTTCTTAGATATCGTTTCTATCTAGTTTTACATTCATTAAATTTCGGGGATGAAATTCTTTTAAGTGTGGGTGATTGTAACGAACTAAAATTTTGGAACCAATTAAAAAAGTTTTAGAATTCAATTTTAAATAAATTATATAAGAATTTTCATTCAATTTAAAATTTGATATTTTAAATATAATTTTAATAGCTTAAAAATTGATATTTTGCAAATAATTTTAGAATTTGATGAAACCAATTTTATCGGATCCGAACGTTAAATCATGGTAAGGTTTTTATTTCGCGTCAATAGGAGTTAGTATGTGGCATGCAAAAATTAGATGTGAATCGATCAATAATTAGAATTCGAACTGGAACTATTTGAGCAAACATTCTCGGGAATTCGACGAGACTAGTTTTGTTGGAACCATATCTGAAAAACATTGTAGGATTGAAAATTTCATAGCAAACAGAACCATTATGTGGTCGTATGGGTAGAAAACGTGTAGATATATTACACGTAATCTAAGCTAAGTGTTCACGCCTAACTAGTTATCTTGAGTTGTTTCTTCTTTGAGTTGTCACCATAAGAAGCCTTCAAGGTGTGCTTTCTCCCTTCTATAACTATGCCGACACCTCAGTGATCCAAGGCAACTTCAGTTGCCTATAAATACAAAGCTTTCCTCCTCCATTGTCCACTTTACTTCTCACTCTACCCCTTCCTTCTAGCTCCACCGCTCTCCCCCTTCAGCCACCGCCAGGCCCTCCCCCATGCCTCCGTGCGCCACCACCAGTCTTAGGCCCCTCCTCCTTAAAAGCCTCATACCCTTTTAAAATTCTAAAACAACACCCCTCCTTCCCTTTTAACCCCAAACCCGTACCACCCTTAGCCTAACACACCACCATGGACCCCACTTCACCAGCCACCTACACCAGCGGGTCCCAGCCCCTCAAAACCGAGCTTCAATACCCTTAAACCCCTCTCCATTTGTTCCTAAAACCAAAATATATCTCCACTTATTCCTCTATATTTTATAAATCCAAATATCATTGAACCTCTGCTAATTTATTTTCAGAAAAACTCCGATGACGCGGGAGACTTCCGAAATCCTCCGGAATCGCCAGTGTATCCCACAATTAAAGTTAGGAGGAGTGGAGTTCTAGGTGAGAAACATTAAACCATATAAGGGGTAGTTAATTATTAAGTATTATTTGTAAACTTGGTTAAGTTATATAATGACCTATGATGGTGTATATAAGTTCATGTTATGATATGGAAATGTTTGGGGGTAGAAAAGATATGATTTTTGAGTGAGAATTATACAATCGCTTTAGTATATGATACATAGAACTGATAATGTTGACATTGAAACAAGTTTGAACCTTAAATAGTCATTTGATGGGAAATTAACTTAATATTAGTTTGTTGGTATGGGTATGTATCCCTTTTGGTATTGAATGCTTATGTTTGTTGATAATTGTATCGCGGTTAATCTTTTGATTGACAAAACTATATAAGCGTTAATGGTTAAGGCTTATATAGCATGAATTATGCCATGATATGTGTGGATAAAAGTTTTCACGGTTGTTGATAATGTGAGTACCATGGTTAATATGGACAAAAAGTATGATTATTGGCTCACTGGTTAAGTCTTCATTCATTAAAATGATTTTAATGAATATTTTATTAATATAATTATAAGTGGAAAAAAGTCAAAATTTAATATCCAAATTTTCATGGATGTAAAGTTTAAATCATTATGATGAACTTTTGCAAAAAAAAAAGAAATAATTTTGGAGAAATTAAAAGCAAGTTATAGCCTGTTGAAGTTTCAAAATTTAAAATAAATCTAAACGAATAGTAATGGAAAAAGAACGAAGTTTGGTTATGGTATTTGGGAAATGTTTTAACCAGAATTCCTTTTCAAAACTTTCTTATTTATTTTTATAAAGTACGTCAGGAAAATTTAGGGTTAAAATAATAATTTTTGAAAAATAATACTATTTTAATAATAAAATAATACCGATTTAATAGAAATATTTGGATTTGAAGTTAAATATTTGAAATAAAGTTTCCCAAAATTATTATATAGGTTTTATATAATTAATAAATAATTTTAGAAAAAATTTGATGTAATTTATGATATAAATCGAAGTATGGTCAGAATAGAACTCGTCGCGCATCGGTAGTTTGTGAATTTCGACCTGTAGCTTCAAACCGACGTACATGGAGATCCGACCTTCAGTTTTCCCAAAACGAAAAACTTTCGGTTCAAAATGAAAAGAGATTTCAAATGATATTTAGAGTTTTGAAATCCAGCAGTTAGATTTTGAGAAAAATACAAATCAAATTTGAATATAAATAGCCCCAAAGCCTTAGTGACCTGAAATCGGAATTTGTTGAAATAGATTATTTTTAAATAAATAAAAATAGAGAGAAATTATTATAAATTATAATAATGATTTAAAAGATGTTTGGACCAAATGTATATGATCGTGAGTGATAGAAACCTGTTAAGTAGAGATAAGTTATTTTAGCAATGCTTTTTATAACAGTTTTTCAGGAACATTTGATATAAAGGGTTTTAATTCACGAATTGAATACAATCCTTTGGTAAACCTTTTTATAAGGTTAAAAAGAATTGTAAATATGATTTTGGAAGCCGAAAAGCTTAACCAAATATGAGAATAAGATTTAATATTATGAAATGATTTCCACTTAAAGGAGACTTAATTAGAGGGTTAATAATCCGAAAAGGATTTTGTTTCGACGCTAATTATTTCGAAAAGACCGGGTTCAATATAACACCCCACTTCCGTTAAGGTCACTCGCAAAGGGAATGCCTTAACTTCGGTGGAACGTTATAAGTAAACAGAACAGAAATTTACAAGACAGATAAAGTAGTACTTGAAAATTTTATAACTTTATTACAGCAGAAAACAGAAATAAGTTTGGTTACATCTTTCAAAACCACAATATCGGAATTCAAGTACATAAATATCAGTCCTGTACAAAAGCCTTCAGAGTACGTAATTTTAAAGCCATAATCCCTAACAGAAAATGCCATAAATAGGTAAAATCAAAGCTAAGCAATACTTCAAGCACTCTAGGACTTCAAGCAGAGGGAAATCTAAGTCAAGCTCTTACGTTACCAACCTGAGTACCTGGGGGGAAACGGAAGAAAAGAGGCGAAACAAACTAGGTCAAACATACGTCTGGTGAGTCCAGTGACTTTCAGCATATAAAAAGATAATAGTATCATGACATGTAAATAAAACTGGATGAGAGATAACCGTAACAGTAGTAGCAGGTTAACAGAAGAAACAGAATGATACAAGCTAAGCTCCTTACTTAGTTTTCACCTCTCTGCACTAATACTAGTATAACAGAATTAGGTGTTGTCCTATTGTCTAAACAGAAAACAGAATGATCTCTTCAAAAACACGATGCTAGAAATGGGTCTTTACCACCGGAACAGAGACAGACGGTATAGAAACAGAATCAGGAATGAAATCAGAGATAGAAATAGAATAATCCCTACGGAAGTAGAATATTAGAGTTAGGTTTACACTAGTAATGGGCCTTTACCACCCCAACAGACGATACCACACAGAAACAGACGGTACCCCAACAGAAACAAAAAAAACTAAATGTACCCTAATTTCTACCCCAAGCGATCGGCTCCCTAATACATAAATACCCTGTGTCGGCCCCACAGAAGGGTGTATCACTCCCTAAAGTGGCAACCTATAGACATAGACCTATTTACAGATGTCACGGTGTCTTACATCCTCAGAGCAAACCGGATCCATGCACACACATGACCCGGTTGGAATGCGCCATCAACACCCCTCACCATTATCAGAGTAAACCTCTTACAATTAGTTCAGTAAACGTGCCCGGACCCCTCTTAGTGTTGGGTCATAGTTTTGATACTAGAAAGGGTTACTGACTAATATGGGTCCCAAACAACAGATGACACAAGTAATTATCCCTCATAACCTTGTGTCCCCTGACTAATAGATTTCAAATTAACTTGTTTACAGATTTCAGATGCACAAAGTTCAGATTAACTAGTTTTCAGATCAGACATACAAGTTAACAGGTTTTCAGACTAACGGATCAGATGTACAGATTAACAAGTTCTCAGACTAACGGATCAGATTTACAGATTAACAGACTTACAGATTGTTTTAGCTAACTTTGTATTGGGCCTACAGATTCACGAAACGGGTTTATTAGATTCATCAATCCAGTTGTTTTAACCCTATCCACCCAACATGTTTTAGGCATCATATCTATCTTAGATTTGCATTAATTAAATATTAATGCACAAACCTCTCACATTAGGTCAGTAGCTTGTGGCCGCTGGATGTGCCGGGCGGTTCCGGGCAGACTTCTGCCATAAGCCAGACCTAACCTCGTGTCTAAGCATCCTTATGCCTACGACCTCTCACATTAGACTGACAGTTTGAGGTTGCTGGTTAAGCTGGTTGGGTCTGGGCAGGCTTCCACCGTAAACTGAGTCTAACCTCGTGTCTCAGCATTCTTATTTGTAGCTAAAGTTTTCATTCATAGATTATGCCAATATCAAATTAATTATGCCAATTCAACAAATTAACTTCTTTATAAGTTACAGCAGATTATTCAAAGTTCCATTAACATGTTTTGCTCAATTTTAGATCGAGCCTACAGATTACATACCCAAACAGAGTATTCAATTCCAACAGATCTAGCAGATTGGGCAATTTAATAGATTTAAACATATCCTAAAGTTCTATTAACATATCTTGCCTAATCATAAATTAAGCCTCATTTTACATGCCAAATTATTGTCATAATTCTCAACATAACATAGTTAGATTTTCCACAATACATAATATTCTCTAAAGCCCCCAAATCATGATATACAATATGAATTATGCCAATTTATAGCCGTTGACTACCGCGTATGTAAAATATCCAAAAATCCGAATTAGGCGTATTCACATTAATAGTTATCCCTATTTTAATATAGGATTTCAGGCCTAATTCCCATATCCTTTTTCTTCCAAGTCATAGATCGTCATATAACATATGCCCCAAATCTAGCTCTTAAAATTACAACATGTATTATGTCCTCAAAATCAGATCTTGAATTATAACATGCATTATGTCCCCAAATTACAATTCATATGTTGTCATACATTAATTCTCCTTCTTCCAAATCATAAACCGTCATATATAGTATGCCTAGATCTAGATCTTAAATTACAACTTATGTTGTGTTCTCAATTTAGTCATAAATCGGTTATGTCCAATTATGCATCATTCAATATTTTCCCCAAATTTAGCGTTCGCGTGTCAATCTCTTATGAGATTTGGCTCAGGCTCGTAGTAGCCTGGCTATAGAACAGAAGGAAGAGATACAGAATAGTTACAATAAGATAGATCTACATAGAAAAGCAGATCTGATAAACAAGAATAAGATGGATCTACACATAAAAACAGATCTGATAAACAAGAATAAGATAGATCTCTAATTCAGATTTGTACCCATGTCAAGATCATAATTAAATTTATATCTGAAAATTACTGTACTCACAAATTGTGGTTTAATAAAGAGAAGAACGATTCTGGGATCTTATTTTCTGGAGTTGATTTAGCTTTCCGTTGATGTAGGCGTTGATGTGTTATCTTTATCTTCCCTTTTGAATTGATTGACTAGGGCGGAGGCTAGGTCACTTTAGGTTTTAGGAGCATGGAGGCACCATTCCTCTGTGTTAATGAATTAGGGTTTAGGTTTAGCTATGTATATATAGATGTCTAGGATCGATTAGTGCTCTTAGATTAACCCAGAAACCATCAGGACCACTCATATGCCACATCAGCACTTAGGGCGAATCGGGCCATGGGTTAACAGTCAAACACCCTGGATCGACCTCCAGTCGACCCAACAGGGCTCGGGTCGACTCCAAAATGGTGCGGTTTGGCTATTCCCCCTCCCGATTCGTTGTTTTGAAATTTTTTGAATATTTATTTATTTAATTTTTTTATATATATCTATATATATATTTCGCTCATATAAATACAAACTTCAAGGCTTAATAACGTCTTCATAAGGTATCCGTTTTGTGCAAACCAAATGTCTATCTTGACCAAAATTTTGAAACGAACATAATAGCGCAACCCATTTCACTTAATTCTTCTTCTAAAATTAAGTATACTTTAATTTTTGAATTTTAATGTTATAAAATTATGGGGTGTTACATCAACCCATTTCAAATAATTATACGATGATTTAAAAGTCAAAGACGGTGGAAGACCAAAAACCTTCACATCGAATAGACTGCTTGCTGATGCATTAGATATGGTTAGCTCCTATTAAAAGGTTATGGTGGCAGTAGTCAGGAGTACTTTTTGATTGTCCGGATGTGCAAGGGCCTCCCTCCTTAATTGGACGAGGAATAAGGTGCCTTTGGTTTCGTTCAAACCCATAACGGACTTGTGAATGGATGTGTGTCCAAATTGTATTTTACAACATAACCAATTAGTTTCTACTGATGTTATATCAGTTGGTGACGGAGAATTTATTCTCTTAGCTTACCACTCTCCTCTGAGACTTATGTACTCAGAGGGTTAGATATTAATAAACATTTATTATATGTTGTGAATTGACAGTGTGGAATAATGAGTGCTACTAGAAGATAGATCAAGGCTTTTGATGAAAAGCAAAGCTTTGTGGAACGTTGACTCTAGGGCCTCACACCCTGGAATGAGCCAAAAAAAGGATGATGGACAACAGAGATATGGACTAATGTTTCCTTCTAGCTAAAAAGTAATGTCATGGTATGGAAGCCTAGGCAAGTATACTTATGAGGATGAAAGACCGAGGCGCCTTGAATGACGACCAAATACGACAGGGGAACGATATATTCAGGAAAGATTCAAATCAGATCGTTAGTGTCGATCGACTCTACTAATCCAAAAGGACTCAATGGTTAGTTACTGGGACATCTTCTAGAGGTGTTCCGAATGTGGTTAAGGAAGATCCTTCGCCTTAATTCATTGACGAAACCCAATTTCCAATAAGTGCCTTTGCGTTTTTCAGATGTAATATAACCAACATAATGGGATGGGGAATTATTCAAGCTAAGTTTTATATATTTATTTTTGAAAGTGAATTCTATACTTAGACACTAATAATAATATCATTTTTAGAATTTTTTACGTATCAAGCATGTTTGGTTATTATAAGGTAAAACTCTATCCTCCAGTATGCGCTACATTATGTGATCGGACTTGAGCCTTATAATGGTTTCATTTTTCTAAAAAGCATTGCGAAGTTTTTATGCATTGGTGTTCATGTGGAGGAAACCCGTTCCGTGTAGTGCGGTGTGGTCCTATGACACGCCTTACTTTTTCAAAGGTTAATAATTATTGTTTAGAGTTTCTCATACCATTCCCATAACTGACTTGTAGTTTATTTTTCCCTTGTAAACTCGGGTGCCATTATTTTCTCACCGGCAGGCCAGTAAACAGATTGTTAGTTAAACTACTTTTGGAAGCTATGTCTATTTATATATGGAAGCTTTCTGGGAAAGCTAGTTTTGGATTTGGAGCAGGAAAAGGATTATGATCTTCTTTTAGACTCTCTCTAAGACTCGGTCATGGTAAAATATCTTTATTTCCATTGTGCGACTATTTACTTATTTCCGCTGTTATGTATGATATTTGGATCTAATGGGGTGTACTTGTTGGATCTAGATTAACCCTAGAGGGGGGTGAATGGGGTTTTTTGAAAAATTAAGCGAGATATTAAAAATATTAGATCACAAAATGCAGCAGAAATAAAAATACAGAAAGTAAATGACACATAGATATACCTAACTTCGACAAAATACTGCCTACTGCTGTGTTCCTAAGGTTTTTTCTAGGTAATAGAACAGATCTCGCTTACAAGACCATGTAAACTCACGAACCCCTCGCTTCTATTCTAATCCTATGCTCAAAACCCTAGACTGGTCTATATCCCCTAGACCTGATTTTCCCCTAGTTTTACAGACTCTAGTAAAGTATCAGTTAAACCCCTAACTGAATCCCTAGATTTTCCAGACTCTAGAAATGTTTTGTTGATTTCAATTCAAATTACAAAAACAATAAAAAAAAATTAAACCCTAGGAGATAGGAATAAAGGGTTATCCCCTTTTCACTTCAACTGGAAAATAGGCCGGCCACTTATTCATTTGCTTGCACCCTTGTTCCTTTGTCCCGATTGTTCCTCTTTCTCTGGAAATGGCGGCTGGCTCTCTAGGATTTTTGAAATCCACCAAATCCGAATTGATTGGTTGATGAAAGGTTTAATCTCTGAAGCTTGAATTCATTGCTATGTGATTCTTCGATTTGGGACTGCTCTCTGTTACTCGATCGATCGAAAACAGTGAGTTCTTTTTGAAATGATTCGAGTTTTTGCTTTTTGTGATTTTAGCTTGTGTTTTCGATCATGTTGTCGATGATGTAAAGGGTGAATATATAGCGTAAATGAAAACCCTAACTTCTCTAATTTCAAATAATGCCTTGATTTGATTTTGTGTAACTATCCCCTTTTGATTCCCTGGCTTAAATGATTTGTGTGGTTGTTGGAATTGAATTCCGACTTGATTTTGTCCGTCGATGAATCTAGAAATATAAATTTGCCTCCTTGACTTTCCCGTATATGTTTTCTTGCCAAAATTAGATGTTGATATCTATAAACATATAATTCGATTTTCTGGACTTGGTAGAATACATGCACATTTCGGGAAACAGTTTTAAAAAAATCTTGCCATATATTTCTTCAATGAATTCTGGAAATTGATTCAGGCTTGTCATATTGGATTCCTTGAAGTTTCTTATTTAATGCTTGAAAATGAGTTTCGACCAATATAAACATTGCTTGCCAAATATGCAGATTTTATTGCACCATTGAACTGTTGCCCTCTGTGTGATTGATTTTCCTTTCCAGAAAAGATTTTGCTTGCCAAATATGAAATGAAAAAAACTAGAAATGGTTTAAAGCCTTGCCTTATATGTTCTTGCTAAATACTCTTAAAACAAATTAACACTTGTCTGAAGTCCACATTGTAATTTTCTGGAAACTCATCTATCCATGTATGAACACATTTCTGAAACAAGACTTCTTGAGTGATTTCTGGAATGAAAATTTTGAACTATTCCATGCTCCGTTAATTTGTTGACACAAACCATAATGAGTATTTTGCCAAATTGTTGCATAGATCTGTGAAACAAAAATTATCTGTTTAATGCTTGCATCAAAATCATACAGTGATAGAATTGCCCCATGATATATGCTGGAATCTTTTTGTGGAATCATTCATGTGCACCATTCACATTAATGTAGCCATTCTTGTATATGTTAACATTGTGCTTTCCTCTTAGAACTTCTGCATCATACCCAATGTTGTGTTACTTTTTATTTTTGGCTCCATTGACTTTAAGCTACTGATTCATCATGTGCTAAAAAATTGCTACCTTGTGTTTATTACTGTACATGACATGTATGGGTACATGATCACTTCTGTTTACTCTATGATACTTGAAACTGTGTTGTTGCATGTCATGTTTGAGAAATCTATACACATTCATGTTTGGCCATGTATGCACAGTATTGACCACACATGTTTGCACACTGTGTTCCATCGATTTGCTGATCTAGTTCAACTTGTATAGCTGAATCATTTCTGAAATGTGCTGTGCTTGCTAAACTCTTGAGCATTTGTGTAACCTTGCCATTTGTGCAATCTGCACTTAGCATTCTGACTTGTGTTGATGTTTGTGCTCCTTGAAACCATGCTTCATTTGAGTAACTACTCATGTGTAGTGACCCGAAAATCCAGTCCAATTTGAGCTGACTAAATAACACAAGTCCAACCCAAATCGTACTGGAAATTCAAGAAACTAATAGAAAGAAGATAGAGGGTGAGAATAGATAAGATAGAAACTTAGAATAGAAGAAAAAGAAGAACATACAACATCATCAGAGTAACACGAATCTCACAGCGGAACGAATAAAATATAACATAACTTTTGAAATACAAAGTTATAACTGTATATACATACCATTTCAGAGTACAACATATAACATCACAGCGGAATAAATAATAGCTATCGACTGCTGAAGCCTCCTGCTCCAAGCTCCTCAACTATACCTGTAAATCCTGACTACTTGACTGCCCGTACAAATTTAGGCACCCAAGAGTTTAGGGAAAACAAAATAAACTCCGGGTCAGTCATGTGACTGGTGTGAATAAACTCAAATCATTTAAACAGGTATATGATATCTCATAAGACCACGCCGTGAATACGGAACGGGTTTTTCCCTTATGAGAATCCAAATAACTTTTCAAAGCAATATCATTCTGATATTATAATAATGTCTAAGTACAAATAAATATCAATCTAGCAGAAACGCTTGCATCTCATGTTACTACATATATAGTATACAATCAAAATCGCAAGCACGTATTGGATGATTGGATTTCCAACTATGACAAGGTATGGAACCACCTTCCGATCAGTGTACTCTAGGAACGATACACTGAAGTTCAACAAGAACATCTTGCAACTCAGCCACACATGACCGACCACTCATTTCGCTTGAGTGTATCGAATGTACATCACCAACGGTTGGGATCAGCAACCGTTCCCGTATATATATATGGGACAGCATTGATAGATTAAAGAAGAAAATGAATATTCTCTAGATAGGTGATTATACACCCTACTTCGGTGCGACCGACTTAGCCATGTTGCCTGCCCGATTTCTGGCATTTACCGGATGTGAGGCTAGAAGCTACGTTTATCTTTTCACATCATATCTTCATTTACTTGGAATACCACATCGTCATACCCACCAAATCATTATCGATTTCCCTAACAGTATCACGGGTATGAAGCTAAGAGAAACGAATTCCTCCGCCACCAAACGTAACACGTTGAAGAGATCAACATATATGATTCGTTAGGAATACTCTGTCAGACATTCGTCCATACAAGTTGTCCTGGGACTGGACAAACCGAAGGCACTATTCAGTACATCCATCTTAAGCACTGTTATCTAAGACTTATACAATAGCCCTTGCATTTTACTCCGTCTTCAATATATTCAGCATACTTGATTTGAAACGCTTATGCCAACACGGAGTGGTTCTTCGGATAATAATCCAACCGGTCTCTCCATATTAACAACGTTAAAATGGTCAAAAACATTGATAGTCTGTGATTTAACTATCAAAGAAAAACTCGTGTGCAAACAACGATATTATTTCTGGATGGAAATTATATCAATCAATCATCATTCAACATTTATCTCTGTAGTCCATTACTTTACTTATATCCTGTTTCCATATATTCAACCTTCCTTATTTTCTAATTTTAGAAAATATACTTTATTAACAATGGAAAACATTTCCATATCCTGTTTCCTATATTAGAAAACATTTCTGATTTCTTATTTGGAAAACATTTCCAAAGTTCCTTCATTGTATTTAAACAGATGTTTAAATAAAATATCGCTATGCCAACTCAACTCATTTATTAAATTCACTTAACCATCATTCACTATCAAACCTTACCATTCCTTAGTTAAGAAGGAAGTCAATCAAGTTGGGGTATAATTACCTCTCAGACCTTAACTGAACAACGTTATAACTTCGAAATAGTAACAGTTTATCTTTTAATCTTTTAACAACTTCTTTACGTAACTCTCGGATTCAATTTACGAATCCACTTCTTTATTGAAAACATTTGATTTTAACGATAACGTTAAAATCCCTACTTTCGCAATATCTAACTTCAATTATTCCCTTTATTCTTTAATTCGAATAATTTAACATAACCCTAATTTATTAGTGTATATTCTTGATTTAAAAACCGGAAAGTAAATATTACTTTCCCGAATTCAATATAATTGAACTCGACGTATAATTCTCTTTCGAGAAATCTCTATTTGATTAACTCTCCTTCGAATAACCTATATTCGATTATCTCTCTTCGAATAACTTATATTCGAAATCTCTCTCTTTCGAATAAACCATATTCGATCTCTTTCTTTCGAATACGCTATATTCGAAAATCTCCTTTCGGTTAAACAAATCGATAGCTCCTTTTGATTAAACTAAAATCGATAAATTCCTTTCCTTTCGAATACACTATATTCGATAATCTCCTTTCGAATAACTATATTCGATAACTCCCTTTAACCTGATTCGAATAACTAATATTCGATAACTCCTTTTAACTTGATTCGAATCACTAATATTCGATAACTCCTTTTAACTCTATTCGAATAACTAATATTCGACTAACTCCTTTGGATTAACTCATTTGTATTAACTCGGTTTGATTAACTCCTCTTGACTAACTTAACTTAATTAACTCGACTTGATTAACTCCTATCGAATAATATATTCGATTTAACTCCGTTCGCTTGACTCTAGATCGCAACGATCACAATGGTTACGCCTGATTCCCTCAGGAAACATCCGACCGCCGTAGGCTATTTACAGCCCTGCGAATTTCGCTAGCAGTCGTACGAAAAGGCATCTTATTTGTATTAACTCTAACTGATTAACTCCGCTGATTAACTCTAACTGGTTAACTTGACTTACTTAACTCAACTGGTTAACTCGGCTTACTTAACTCAACTGGTTAACTCTAACTGTTTAACTCTAACTGGTTAACTCTAACTGTTTAACTCTAACTGGTTAACCCTACTGTTTAACCCTAACTGTTTAACTCTAACTGGTTAACTCTAACTAGTTAACTCTAATCGATTTACTCTATTCAACTAACTCGACTCGACTAACCCCTTTCGAATAACATATTCGATTAACTAACTTCGAATACCATATTCAATTAACTAACTTCGAATACCATATTCGATTAACTTCATTCGAATACCCTATTCGATTTACTACTTTCGAATACAATATTCGATAAACTCCTTTTTATAACGTTTATCCTTTTAAAAAGATTTCCCTTTTACAACGTTTATTCATTTATAAAGATTTACTTCTAGTAACGGTTCTTCACTTCATAAATGATTTCCTTTATCTTTCTATTTATTAGTGCTTTACAAATATCTCCTATTCGATTTCATTTGTAAAGGTTTCACAAATATTTCTCTTTTGATTTCATTTGTAAATGATTTACAAATATTTCTCCTTTGGTTTCATTTGTAATGTTTTACAAATATTTCTCTTTTGATTTCATTTGTAAATGATTTACAAATATTTCTCCTTTTCTAATTTATTCTTAAAAATATTCTATCTCCTTAAATTCCTGGGAAAATTCGCCATAACCTCCTTTGTATCGGGAGTATCGGGAAAATCCCCAAACCGCTACACAAGCCTTTCCATTCAAAAAGAAAATGATTTGCAGTTATTTCCTTTTTGAATATCTCCTATTTATTTCTAAGTAAATAATCCCTATTTAATATTTTATTTATTTAACAAATAAATAATCCATGTCATAATATCTTATCTGTTTATTCTAAATAAATAATTCACTTTATAAATATTCCATTTATAAAGGCTTTCCTTCATTTATAATTCCACTTAACGTATTTTCTATTTATAAATATTCCATTTATAAATATTTCTATTTATAAATATCCTATTTATAAATATTCTCTTTTATAAAATCCTCTTGATTCTATAAATATTCTCTTTTCAATATTTCGGTATATCACGGTGCTCAATCATATCAAATCACGATGTTCAATATCGTCCATACACACACAATCAACAACAGATTATAAATCACGTCATATATCACAATATATGAAAAATAATAAAATAACTGTTGAGGAATCCAGTCGGATTCCTCCAACCTGTTTCCCTGCATCCACAGATGTTATACAATAAAATCAATCATCACTTTCAGTTTCATATGATATATTCTGATAAACAGAATCAATACAGAAATTTAACTAACTGACTAGCAGTTCAATCAAACGGTCAACACACAGTCAAACAGTCTATATTTAACAGTTCTAAAAATACAACATGAAAATATAAACTGTTCAGAGTTAGTGAGATTTACTCACATTTGGGCGTTAGCCGTTAAATAACGGTTTGCGTTATTTGATTCAGTCGGACAATTTATTTCTCCATAAATTGTAACGAGCTTTGTTTCTCTCCCGGTCAGTCTCATTGTGTTGCTCCCGTCCATACGATCCCAACGCAACTTACGGTTCGTGATTCTGATTTCATACGACCGAGATATTACATTACGAAGTTTAATACTATAATTTAAATAAACACTTAAAACATTAAAGTATACGGGCCTTACTCTTTTCAAATCCTCTGGCCCATCACTAAACTAAAAGCCCACCACCCGTTCAAACTCCTTCTTCCCCAATTCAAGGTCCACGCTCCAGTAATTACACGCACCCAACATGGCCGATTTCCCTTACTTCCATCTCCTCCTCCTTCCACTTTAATTTCAAGGTAAAATCACCAAAATTCCTCTCGTTCAAATCTCCACCTCCCTGACCTAAACACCTTCAACTCGCACCCTCTCTGCTCGCCACGTCCTCCAGGTCAGTTCGCCAGCGTGGCTACAGGTCACGACATTTTTGTACATAGAAACCCGACGGAAATAGCACACAGGTGCTAATCGATATGCTGAACCCAAAGCAAACAACTAAAACTCGCGTCGATGCTTAAACAATGATCGATCTTCAACCCTAGCACCCAACGCAGCATACAAACCGGTGTTCGAACCATCTAAAATTGCTGCTACATTGAAGGGAAACTTCCCAGTATTTCAATTATAAAGGTTGGATGATTTATAGGAATTTATTCCTATTTCTTTGGATTTTTATTTGCTCGAGATGTTTTACTGAGAGGAAAAACATACGGCGGTAATTTGACCAAGGGAGAGAGTGGACTTAGGTTTAGAAATGTTGTGGGGGGTATTTATAAAGAAAATAAATATATAGATATATTTTTAAAAAGAATATTCTCGGCATATTCTCTTTTATATATACGTTCTAGTCTTCTAAAAATCACTGCGAACACATACGATGCCTAAAAATCATGAAAATTGACATGTAGCTAGAGTTCGTCATTACGGTCCCAACAAAACTGGTTTCGTCGAATTCCGACTTCGTATGCTCATACAGCATATTTTTAAAGGTCAATTTATCGACTGTTTTTCACTCTAAAAATCCGTACGGCCACACAGTGACTCTAAAAATCACGAAACTGGAAATCTAACAACTATTTGACATTGCGGATCCAACAAAATTAGTTTCGTCGAAAACGGAGGTCGTATGAAAAACTGGCTAATTTTCAAGCGTTGAACTGACCTTTTAAATATATAAACATATTTAAATATTATTAAATTTAATATTAATAAATTAATATTCTCGTATATATCCACAGATGATGTTGTACGGCTCCAGAATATTCTGCCATAATTCATGACTTGATTTTCAAAATTCCGATTTGATCGATATTCAGTTCGTATCGAAAAATCGATTTATAACGTATATAAAGCGTCGCAAATTATAAAGGAATTCCACAGCGACTTTTCTGAAATTTGATTTGGACGTAAATCAAAATCTACACGACGAAATCCAGATTTTTCTCTTCCATTAGAAAAATATACTCCACCAGCTCCGTGCGATTCTTGTTTCACTGAAATCCGGCTTAAAACGAGTCATGTGCATTCAGTTGAAGTTCAAATCGTCAAATAGCGAACTGCCGCGTCGTTACACGCTCGATTTTAATTAAAATATAATTCTACGTTCAAACTAACGTCGATTGAATATATTCGTCAATATAATTCAACTCTAAGCTGAATTACATCTTAGGGATGACCCCGTTCACAGAATATTGTGATTTCCAATATTTTTGATTATTTCGACGTTATAATATATTTTATTATATTATAATTATTAATTAAATATTCAATATTATTTAATTCACGTTCTCGATATCGATAAATCGATATTTAATAATTAAATAAATAAATTGTTCAACAGCTAAAATGCGGGTTACTACATCATGTATATGCTGCTCCTCAACTTGTCTATGAACCACCAACCATGTTGTATGTTTTGGTCATATGCTGCTCCATTGTATATGCCCACTTGACATGCACCATGCTCGATCATATAGATAATATGAACTAGACCATTTGTATTCATGCAACACTAGCTTGCACATGACTAATGCATACTGTCATGCTTCATTTGATTTCACCTCTTGACCATCTACCATGTACTTGCATTTCTTTTCAAAAACATACCGAGTTGTTGTTATACATGGTTCAACTATATTTACCTGTACATTTATATATGTGTACAATACGCAACAGTGTGCGTATACATATATCGTGCACGTGTGAATTACTTATCAGCAGACTGTTGCACTGTATTATGGCTGTTCAGAATCAACTGGTTCTGATCAGCAAACCAGTGTAGTATGTTGAGGTTGATTAGTGCATATAAGAAATATATACATATCAGATCAAGTCATGAAAAATGATGAGAAACATACCGAAAATCTGAGGCAAATAAAATTTTAAAATAAAAATTATATTCGCTACCATTTAGAATATTATTCCAGTTCCAAATACCGTGTGTGTTTCTGTATGTGATAGGTATGAAGACTGGACTGACTGCTGTGAAGACAGAAAATTGAAGACAAGAAAACAATGTATATAAGTGTCAATTTGTATATATGAGAAAGTATGTATATAAAATGAGTGACTGAGTGATTCTGTAGTGAGGAGCTGTGTATATGAAATCTGATATGACATGAAATGTAATACAGAGACGTACAAATAGTGGAGTATAAAATTTGTACTGTTTGATATTGAAATAAAATATTTTATTCAAATAAAATATTGTGTGAATATTTAAATTTCTGTATAGTTTTATTTTATTTAAATAGAAATATTATATTCTTGTTTGTTGTGTAGTATATGAAACAGTAAAATTACAAACACATTTATAACAATATATATTTGGTTGTTATCATCAAACAAAAATCATATAATTGTGTATATAACAACGTTATATACAACCGTACTAACTCTTATGAAGCATTGATGTAATATGATATACATTTTGATGTTTAATGCATGTTTTATCTTTCTGCTGTTATATAATGTGTTATATCCTAAAGGCCATCTATTCTTTTGAGAACCAGGAAAATGGGTCGTCTTAAGTACAATTATCACAATGATACAACGATAGCAATATGTTATGTTATAGACAATGGATTCCCCATCCTTCGTTACAATGACCAACTTTCTTAATGGTTTCAACGTTTTACAAGTCATCAGTGATTCCCTCTACGCTTCATAGGGCCAAATTCCACTATTCAAGAAACCACTTCCTCACTTATTCATTTGAGTTTCAAACCGTGTGAAGCGAAGGAACAATTTTCCAATTACAATTTACAAACTGCACGAAGCAATGAAATTCTTCATTTCGATCCCCCTCTCATGCTTCGTAAGGTAACCACCTGCTAACTACGGGACCGAAGGCATATCCTTAAATCTCTCGAACTGCGCGAAGCAACGGACCCTTCCGGTTTAACCTCCTGTGGTTCGCAAAGTAACCATCCACTAACATGAAGTCGAAAACTCAAACTTAAGTCCCTGAATTGCGCGAAACAACAGGCTTATATCATATTTTAGTTTAACTGGTAATCCCCAAATTTCCCACCCATTGGAACTTCCCCAGGTTTGACATATGCAATGTCTTAAAAAATGTCCAATAATCAATAACATAAGTATTTCAGTAGATCCGATCTATGTTCAATTTACACTTTAATGGGCACGACACATGGGTCGTTCCCAAACCCCTTTAGCTCTCTCTCGTAGGCATCGAAGCCATATTCAATTCATTTAGAAAAGGGAAACTCTTCCAATTAAACAATAACAATTAATGCTCAACACCAGTCTTCACATAAATGGCTGCAAGCTAACCGAATATGGAAACCCTTCTGGTTTCACAAAACAATCAATGTCTATCGTCACACAAATGATGGAAAACAATAGAAGCAAAACCTCTATTCCATTTCAAAAAACAATTTAATAAAAGAACTTCTTGTCGTCATTACCAAAGCTGACAACCAAAGAGACGAAGCCTCAAAACATTTAGTTTTAGAAAAGTTCGTAGCCAACCTCATCTGTGTCAAAGGAAGTAATTTGAAGAAAATAGGTTTTTGAAGGCATGTCGTCGTAGGCAACGACTTCAAGGCATTCAGAAGCATAAGCTTCAATTTAGAAAACATATTTCTCTTTAAAGGATCTCTTCATCAAAAGGACCGAAGGAACGTAGGTAGCAACCTCAAAAGACAATTTAACGAAAATAATTGATCCCTTCTGATTCCACTGAACGATGTGGAGGCGAAAGCTCTATTCTTTACAAAGGTATTATTTGTAAATCCTTCTTTGTAATACATTTTTTTAATGAAAAAGAACCCTTTGGCCTAACCGAAAGAGACGAGGCAGAAGCCTCTTGTGGAGTAGCTATCTTTCCAAACCATAATATTTATAAGTACCAAGGCCAATACCGAAACAAAAAGGTATGAGGCAGAAGCCTTGAATGCTTCATATACCATATTTATGTTATTTCAAGCCTCCATCGCTACTGAAGAGTGGTTTCGACCTTGTCGGAAGATGCTTTCGGAAAGGCAGTGAAAATGATAGCAAATACAAATAAAGTTGCCTTATTTCCTTTTAAGCGCTACTTTATACCCACTTGACCATATTTTTCAAATTCTCATTGGTTCATAAAATAAAATACTCCTATATACAGTATTTTTTCATCAACCATGTACAAAATATTTATACATATATTTTAGTCATTTTAATCAACATTAAAGCATTTCAATTTTAGAAAATTCATAACAAATTCATACAATTATGAAAAATCATGACATCCGAAAACTAGTCTTCAAAATCCTATAACAAACATCATCTCAAAGTTTCATGACAATCAGAGATGTTAGACTATTAGTTTCGGTCTATGGACATAACTATTTTCATACATTTTAATCATACACATGAAACCAATCATGAGTATTACAAAATATTCAATTAACATCAAATAAATCATGAAACCAATCATAAACAATAACATATGTTTGGGCTATAACCAAATAGCCGAAACCTCAATGGGTAGAGAATACTATTCACATTATGTGGGTAGAGATGATGAGATTTGTTGATGAAGTTCCAAGCTCTAAGTTTCCTAGCTTTTTCTTTCTTCTTCTCTTAGCTTCAGTGGCCGGCTACAATTTAGTTTTTCTTAGGTTTCTAAAAATGATTATTGTGTTATGTGCGATGGAGAATAAGAGATATATATATATATATATATATATATATATATATATATATATATATATATATATATATATATGAAATCCACTTATGCCCCTCTCGTATACCTCCCCTGCAAGCACGCTTATTTGGTTTGTTTGTCTTATGGTCAACTTTCTAATTAATTAATTAGGCACAAATCTCATACCGTCATCCATCACTTTATTCCTATTTAATAATCCAATTAAATTATTGAGTAATGTCTTTTGAAAATTAAGGATGTTACATCATAACTTTCATATATTACATTAATTAATGTCCATTATATATATATATATATATATATATATATATGTGTGTGTGTGTGTGTGTGTGTGTGTGTGTGTGTGTGTGTGTGTGTGTGTGTGTGTGTGTGTGTGTGTAGAGAGAGAGAGAGAGAGAGAGAGAGAGAGAGAGATTCCCCATAATTTGGAGTTGCAGTATTAAATTCTCGTATTTACTAATTGTTACCTTTTTGGATTTATTACCATTTATTTCCCATTAAAACCAACAATTACCATTGTAAATTCTCCTTTTATTATAGGTAACATTAATCAATACCCATAAGTAATGGTGGACATTTTAAATTCAAATCTACATTTAATGTTACCTAGTACTCCCTGCAGATCATATTATAGGACGTTTTGTGAAGTTTTTTATTTTTCAAAATATAAGACGTTTTCAACCATAATAAATTGTACCTACTTTATTAACTTGCCATGATGTAATTCTATTGGCCCAGGTGGGTAGACGGCTCCTTGGGAAATCTCAAAAGCCACTTTTTTATATTTGAAAATAGATAAAGTAACTTAATTTTGCATGAAAAAATGAGCCAACCCACCAAAAAGAAGCATTTGAATTTTTTTTCTTAGTTCCTATGCATATCTCTAAAACAACTTATATTATGAACCGGAGGGAGTATTAATAATAACTAGGGTTAACTACGTGTGTTTTCAAATGGATAGAATAGCAATATATTTAGATTTCTTTATTTATTCATTTACAAATTTTCGTAATCCAGATCAATTTACATTCCAGTTCAAATTACCCATTAGGACAATCCTTCTATGTTTTGACTAGGACAATTCTTCTATGTTTTGACTAGGACAATCAGTTGGTAATGACGATATAGGTCGGCATTGACGAATTGAAATTTGTTGGAAAACATGCGCGACGGCCCACTTTTCATGTTGGAAATTCGACCATGAATATGAGATTTTAACAAACCACTATAGAAAGATTGTGTTTTTGCTCTTTATTTTCCCTTCATTTTCTTCATTTTTATGTTTGCTTGATTAAGTTTGATTTATATTGAAGCACAGTACAATATTTTTGGGCAACAAAAACAAACTTAAGCAGACACTTAGCAAAATCAAATCAAACCAAGTGAACTTATTTGATTTGGTTGGTGTATTGAGATTGAACTAACGAACACTTACTCATAAGTTTTGCTACTTCAAAATAAATCATTTGATCACAGGGTTATATATTTATATTACAGTCTGCTTGTACGCTAATGTTACCATATATTACCAAGAATGCTGACAAGCAAAATTTAATTGTTCCTTGAAGTTCACTACTTTTATATTACAGTCTGCTTGTACGCTAATGTTACCATATATTACCAAGAATGTTACCATATATTTATATTACATGGAAAAAGCACCATACGTGAATGCTGACAAGCAAAATTTAACTCACTATCATGTAATCTTCAAATTTCATTGTTCCTTGAAGTTCACTACTTTTTGAATCTACAAGAGAAGTCCAACAAGGTGGTACACCAAATTGCCAGTTGGTTTTCTTATTCGATAATCTTATGCTGGAAAAGTTATTTTCCTGACAATAAAATTAGTTTGTCATTAAAAAAAAAAAAAAAAAAAAAAAAAAAAAAAAAAAAAAAAAGGGAAAGAAAAAAAACGTAAACCCATACCGGTGGTTAGCTATTATATACAGCAATATAACGAACTTGAAATGATAAGAAAAAATCATGATTTTATGTTTCTGATTTTCCTATCCATATATCTTGAAACATTTTCCTAAAACACGCCAGTCCGTAAGCAGTTTCTCTTTATGACTAGTGGAAATAGTTTTCAAAAGCACTGTATAAAAAGTCAAAATTTTGTTTAAATTGAGGGTTCAGATTTTCTTTTTCTGCTTTTTTTTTAAATTAAAAAAAACCCAAAGTCTACAAATAAATAAGTTAAAAACAAATTAGTGCCCATTTACTGGGCATGGAATGTTGTTCAGATTATTAATTATTCAAAAACATTTTTACGTTGCATATTTATTTGAAATTTAGCCTGCTAATGACATCGAAAAACAGCATTTATCATTTATTTGGAATTTAACCTACTAATGACATCGAAAAACAGCATGATAAATGTAATTTGTTCCTAAATTCCATTACTGTAACAAAATATACGCATTGTAAAAGCTTCACCAGAAAATGATAGAAGAAGATACCAAGGCCTTTGTCCTTTGTTCTGTTTTTGTTTAGCTCCTATTTTACATTCAAAATAAGCTTTTAAACATAATTGCAGCAATTCTATAGAACGATGTATTTTTTGATTGAACATAAACATACTTATATAAAAATATAATGCTACAAACGAATGAATATATATATATATATATATATATATATATATATATATATATATATATATATATATATATATATATCCTACGGGACTTTAAAGGAGAACTGAAAACAACCTTTTAGTAACGAACTTACGTTGTCTTAATATTGCCTGCTAGACAACTTCTATTGCAAACAAGAAGATAATATAAACTTTATTCTAAAATAATTCATATATGAACACAAGCAATCAATACAATATAACCTTATTTCAACAAGATACTGAAAAATTAATGTCAGCTTAAACGTTCATCTCGGTTGAATCCTTTGTTGTACAGAGGAAACTCAAAGAGAAATCCAACTTTAAACCAGGAGGGTACTTTTGCATATATGGAAGGCGGCAATGGAATCAATGGACTGTAAAAGAAAAAGATATGAATACTTAAATCATGTTCTATATTCAAAACTAAAAATGTGAATTACGGCAGAAGCAAACCTTGTGGTTAGTTTATAGATGCGATAATCTCCTGAACTGTTGTATTTTCTATCTGCAGATTCCTGTCATATAGAGATGTTGGGAAATTAAACAGATATATGCAATAATAGCATGATGTATTCAGCTAACTGACTAAAAATTCAAAACTTAAGAGAGGTAGGTCTGTAACTGAATACCTCGAGAAGCGGAATGCCGCTAACAAACAGAAGAAGAAGTGTCAGGAAAATAGGACCAAAGATCACCAGCCATTCTGCATCTTTAAGTACTGGAGTGGATGCTAGGAATATTCCCCACCAAAGAAGAATCTATGATCACAAACGATCATGAATAATAGAGTTTCGTAAGTGATAATATCTGATGTAATAAAGGAATTAACAAAACCTTTTAGGTCATTTTGTTGAATTTAATTAGTTATACAATAAGCTGTTGCATTACATAATTCTTTCTTTAGATCTTTCAATATTTTCTTTTAGTAACTATGCCTTGATATACATCTGCATCTACATACCAAGATGTGAGATGTGCAAAATTTAAAACTTTACAATAGCAACCATCATTTTATTTATTCTTTTTTATCTAATTATATATATGAGTGTGTGCGCGCGTGCATGCGTGTGTATGTGTGTGTTTTAAGCAGAAGTGCAAACCTCTCCGAAATAATTTGGATGCCGAGAATATTTCCAAACACCAACATTGCACCACTTCCCTCTATTAGCAGGAGAATTTTTGAACATCAACTTTTGCTGATCAGCGGTCGCCTCAACAATTACACCCACAAGCCACATGATCCATCCGATGATATCTTGTGCTTTGATTGATGGATTTCTATCGCTAGCATTCACAATCGTGACAGGCAAGCTTACTGTCCACACCCATACAGCCTGTAATGCAAATGTTTAAGAGGATATATATTACATCCCTAATATTAAAATTGATAGGCCAAAAAGACCTGACATATTTCATATTATAAACATGGCTCTTACAAAGTAAACTAAATAATTAGTATTTCTATAAAAAGAAAAGGAAGAAGAAGAAAACAATTTTTTTATAATGCAAATATCTGTGGCATCATCAAATGAAAACGAGGGAGTGGGTTTATAATATAAAAGGGTCACCTCTTTCTATGTATAAAAATAAAAATACTAATGAAAAGTAGTAGAAAAAAAAACTCCACATCGTTTAATGGAATTATTATTGCACTATTGTATCTGCATATAACATAATTTGTGTCACATGAAGAAAGCATAATTATTGTTACAAATAAGTTAGTGAATCATTTTATAGATGAGAGGCGTTAACATATGGATCAGATGTTCGGCGAGCTTGCATGTTGATACTTTTCATCTTCTCTCTTGCTGTACAGAAGAGAAAAATTATATGTAAGAAGGTCATTATAGTACCTGAAATATCCAGAAAACTGCTAGTTTCCCGATGTTAGAACGCATTTCATCAAACCGATGATCTTCACCCCACTGCAAAATCCTAGTATTGGAGAAGAAAGAGATGAGCAATGAATTGAGAAATATTAACAGTTTTTCGGTTCAATACGTTAAGTGTCATGTTCAATATGATCCTTATAAATGCTCTAGTGGCACAATATCGTAACTCTTGTAATTGAAAAATCTAGCAAAAACATTTTAGGTGCATAAAAAATGGTATGCCTATATGAATAATCTGAGAAACGTGATTTGAAATTTTGTTTCAAAAAGATTGTAGCCATTAAACATTAAGTGATAAAGTATTATTCATGTTTTCCCTTTTCTGCACATGGTATAAGATTTGAGTAAAAGCAACACCTCATCAGAAGGAATATACCCAAGCGGAGACCCCAGATTAGCACAAGTGTTGTCAAAACAATCTGAAGAGTGTACCAAAAATAAAATCAGAAACTTAGAACTGAAAGGGAAAAAACTACAAAAATATATTTTTAACACATATCACAATCACACAGGAAAGGAACAAAAGTTGTATGTTAAGACTTCTTTGAGATGCCATGAAGACTTAGAACATTTGAACAATAAGCCTGCATAAATGCATTAACAGTTGAGAACCATAATGCTTTTATCCATCTTTCACTTCCTTGGTTTTCTACTATATTGATCTTCATGCTGAAACCAAAAGAAAAAAAATTTGATCTGGATGCAGCTATATACATCTTATCTGTATCTTAAAAAACTCACATCCACCAAAATATCATTCAACATTTTGTATTGTCCTCTTAACATCACAACACCTTTGTTATAAAATGCTCAATTTCTCAAATGTTTTCACCATGCCCGGCTTTTTTTTTTCTTCAGCCCATGTGTCAAACTTCACTTGTGATTCTCAAAACCCAATATCTCTACACCAAATTTGCAAGACCTAATTTTAATTCACTTCACAGACCTTAAAGCCAATCTGTTTCTTAAATAGGCCCTGATTTCATAAAATCATGTGGGTTTTTGGAGTGTACAGGTTGATTTATTTTAGAAAGAAAATACAGCTATATATAACAGCACTCTTATAATTTAATGTGTATGTTGGATGTTGTTCTCAAAGGCTGAAACAGTATGAATGTCGTACTATTGACTGGCTGAAAACCATGGATAATCTGCAGACTATGTAGAATGTCTAAAGAAACAAAAGCAATCACCATAGAAGTATAACTTCCATGTACAAATTTTTACAGGTGTGCATATTATATGAATTTGTTCTGCAGGCCAAAAAGTTTCATTTTAAATGGCTATGTCAGTGAACACAATTATCAATATAATATTAGTCCTAGCAATGATAAGTAAAACTAACTTGTCTGAAATGCCATGTCCCTTTTAAGACAAGAGTCAAAATTCCAAGAATCACAAAATTCGTACTGCCTGCAGAGTCAAAACAATGTGCATTCAGAGAAGAACATGAGCTTTTTCGCTTTCCAAATTAAAGAACAAAATATTTCTTCCAATCATATTTAGGGGAATATGTTCATGCTTAGTGAAAATGGCCACATTTACAGGGATGGATGACTGTCATTTAATGTTGAAGCATGTTCTTTGCTACTCCACAGTAAAATTACAAAACATTACAAAATTGGTTATACTAAGTTACCCTAATATTAAGACCAATTAGTTCATATTGAATGACTTCTGCAAGATTGTGTTATAGTAGTTACTAATAACAGGTTAGAGGAAAAAATTGAGCAAAAGTGATAACAATTACAATTTGAGAGGGATTTCAATAAAATTGAAGCGGTCAGATTCTGTGTTTTAAATCAAGCTAAAATAGTAAAACATACATAGTCCAGAAAATACGCAAGTGAACACAAAGAATATCAAATGCAATGTTGGAAAACACGGATAAGACCCAAAAAAAAAAAAAATTTGCTACATACATTCAAGTTCAAATCTACTGCCTATAGTCAATACAAAATCATGGATATCACCTAATTCTTTTTGACATACATGTACATGTTATAGAACAATGTAACCTTAACTCAACAATCAGAACTATGATATATTGGAAAAAGGATAACAATGATTAAACCAGCACTTGAAATTAGATAAACTACATGTTGCTCAAAGAATCATAGCCAGGTTGGTAATTGTTTCAAACAGTTTGCGTTCAGTAAAATGTCACACTTCAATATATCCGTTCTGATTTCTAACCACACACACAACAAAAAAAATTGAAAAACACCCTGTAACAAAATTGCCCAAAGTAAATATCACCTGCGAAATCAGTAACCTTGTCAATCTTTAGCAGCGCCGTGATGATGAAGAACAGTAATTGATAACCCACCTGTGCAAAAAAAACAAGGGGTGAAGGACAACCAAAAAAATGAAATAAATTTGAAAATGATTTGAAAAGAAGGAGAGATTACGGTGACGATGGCTGTTAGAGCTAAGAAATGGGAATCGAGCACAGTTCCCATTTTTTAGTTTTAATTTTCGAAGTTTTTGTCGATTGAACTGAAACTTAACCAGTAAAGGAGACGAAATGTAGCACTAGCGTGTATACGGTGGAAAATGAATGGTATCGCTTTGGACAGCAGATCATCTATGACAGAATTTTATTGTTTGGCCAACAAAAAAATCCAAGGATATACTTTGCCTCGTGTGGGGTTCTATAATCCTAACTGCCTCAAATCTGATATGCTTAAAATGTGTACCAGTGCATTCACCGTAATGTATAAACGAAATAATTTGTTTTCTAGAGTTGACAATTTGAAATACTTTAGAACTATAAATAAAAATGATTACCCAAAGTTGAACTCCTAGAATTATATGGAAAAAAATAATAATCAAAAGATATGTTATAAGTGGTTGAGGTATCGAAACATTTTTGTTAATAATTATCCTGAAAATGCAAACTCTATGAAGACCGCATGCCTCATGCGTTAAACTATAAAAAAAATGCGTTGTATGTCGTGTCAGGCCGATATGGGACGACCATCAAGGAAGATAAACCGAAACAAAACCTGTCATATAACTCACAACGCATAGATAACATATAATAATAAAATATACAGTACGGTATAGTAGTGAAGCATGATAAAGCAGAAAATCCTATCTTCATAGAATCTCAGGAATCATGTGCAATACTCCTGCTTTGAGTCTGCGAGAATCCTTCGAGCTATCAACTATTCTTTGGCATTCATAAGTCATCTACAGCTCCATCTCCATGTCGAGTCTTTCTCGAACCCGTTCATTATCATCCATCGTCGTCCCATCCCGAGCTTCCTATCACATTCGTCTACGACCACTCCGTCTGAGTTCACAATCTAAGACTACCCAGTCCTCTTGTAACACCCCACCTCCGTTAAGGCCACTCACAAAGGGAATGCCTTAACTTCGGTGAAGCGTTTTAGGTAAAAGATGCAGATAAAATACAAGAAGACAAATAAAGCGGCGGAAAATAAAGTCATTTTATAAACAATGTGGTCTAGTCAAACCTTACAACAGTTGTCTCAATCATACTTCAAAGTAATACATAGAACTTCTGTCTTGATTCAAAAACTTGCAAGTATAAAAGAAGCGTAAAAATAACAATGATATTCCCCGATAAAGCATGAATCAGCTATAGCAGTGGAAGAGAGAGTCCAAAGCAATACACCGACTATTTCCATCCTTGGAAAGAAAATTGAGCTTAAGTGGTAACATTTCCTCCCTGCGAACCTTTGGGGGAGAGGGGGGAACGGAAGAAAAGAGGCGAAACAGACTAGGTCAGACATAAGTCTGGTAAGTCCAGTGACTTTCAGCATATAAACAGGCAAAAACATCATGACATGAATAAACTGAATATAAGGCAATACCATGAGAACAAGGATAACAAGATAACATAAGATTAGCACAAGATATGATAAGGTAAGATAAATTGAATGCACTTCTACTTTTTTTCTACCCTGTTATTCTGATTTCTGTATCTCTTCACCCCCTAACTAGTGTCCCAACTAGTAACCTGTGAAACATGATCTCAATCCCCACAATTGTGGTAGCCTTCAAGTGTACATCTAGTATGAGGATCTTACCTCAATCAGCCTAATTGTCATGAAGATGCTAGATGTACCCTTACTACCCTATAGATCGGCTCCTTACTCGTATTAATTTTCCTTTTGTCTGCGTCAATTGGCCCTCTCTTGCGTGTAGATACCCGGTGCTGGTCCCACCATAAGGTGTATCAATCCTTAAGATAGCAACCCGACACGATCCAAGATGCACAGTGTATAGCTACTGGTACCCAGTGCCTTCTTTTCCCACTCCGGAGTACGTGCACGTCCGTAATCTGTCGGAACCTACACTGACGTACCCCTTGCCGCTATTTTTGACCACTTATAATCAGCCCAGTAATCGTGCCCCACGTTGCCTAGTTTCAGGGTGCCTTGATACATCTATGTGGGTTATTGCTGAAATGAGTCCCCGTTACTAAGGTTCCTTACTGGTTAAGTTTGTGGGCCTATATATACAAATATTACCCACCTACACGAGATGTACTTAACCCTCCCACTGATTCAAACATGTTTATTTAACGGTTAAGTTTGTAGGCCTATATTTACTAATATTATCCACCAACCCGATATGTACTTAACCCTCCCACACATTATGTCATATTGGTTAAGTGTTGTCCATTCATGTTAACTTAACCCACCCACTCATCATGTCATGTTGGTTAAGTGTTTCTTATTAACCCTTCTCACTCGTCACGTTGAATTGGTTAAGTGTTTCCTATTAACTTAACCTCGTTCATTCATCATGTTATATTGGTTAAGTATTTCCCATTAACTTAACCACATTTGTTCATCAAGTTACATTGGTTAAGTGTTTCTTATTAACTTAACCCCACGCGTTCATCATGCTGTATTGGTTAAGTGTCATCAATCAATTCAGGTTAACTTAACTCTTCCACGCATCCTGTTATATTGGTTAAGTGTTGCTCTCTTGTTTTAACTTAACCCTACCCATTCATCATGTCATATTGGCTAAGTATTTATTATTAACTTAACCGTTCTCATTCATCATGTTGTACTGGTTAACTTAACCCTAATCACTTGTCTAATTAACATGTTATAACGGTTAAGTGTTCAAAATTTACTTAACCCCACCTTCTTGTCTAATTAACATGTTATAACAGTTAAGTTTTGCCTTAGTTAACATAACCCTACCATTCTTAACATGTCTTGTTCATTAGCATTAATTGATTTACTAATGCATCAACCTCTCACATTAGATCTATGTTGTTGCGGTTACTGGATGTGCTGGGTGGTTCCGGGCAGTTTTACACAACTAAATCTAACCTCGGGTTTTTCTTGGGCATGATGCACTAACCTCTCACATTAGATAGGTGTTGTTGCAGTTACTGGATGTGCTGGGCGGTTGCGGGCAGTTTTACACCGCAACTTAATCTATCCTTGGGTTAGGCACGTTTATCTTTTAGCATATTTACCATACATGTCCAAGTCTAGATTTTATATGCTAATCATCCCAAATTCACTAAACTAGCCATGTTCCAATTCTCAAGTTATGCCCCAACAAAGCTGATTGCAAGTTATGCCCCATAAATTCAAATTCAAGTTTTTACTCAAAATAGGTTACACCTAATTTTTCCAAATTTGCAATAGTAGTCATGCCCCAAAAATCACGATATAACACATGCCCTACGGTTTAGTCATGTTGCACCGTACAAAATATTATTTGAAAACTCCCAATCATGATTCATAATATAAACTATGCCAAATTATAGCCTTTAATTACAGTGCATGCCAATTACCCAAAATCCCAATTTAGGCATGTTCACATTTAACAGTTATCCCTATCTTACTATAGGTTTTCATGCATAAGCCATATATCACTATACACAATAATCTCCTTCTTCCAAGTCATGAACTATCATATATAATATGCCCCAATTTTAGGTCTTAAACCACATCATGTACTATGGCTTACATGTTTACAATTCAATTTACGCCACAAATCCTAAGTCATATGTCCAATATACTTTATGCCTCAAATCTCAAGTCATATGTTCGATACACTTTATGTTTTAAATACAATATGTGTTATGTCCTCAAATCCGTTACAAATCAGTTATGCCCAATTATACATAATTTAATACTTTTCCCAATTTTAGCGCTGGTCATGTTCAAATCATATATTATGCCCAATTTTAGCGCTGGTCATGTTCAAATCATATATTATGCCCAATTTTAGCGCTAGCCATGTTCAAATCCTATATTATGCCCAACTTTATTTCCAACCTACATTCATCTCTTATGATATTTGGCTCAGGCTCGCAGTAGCCTGGCTGTAAAAGCAAAAAGGGAAGAAGGAAAGAAGAGACAAAGAATGGACATAATATTGTCAATGAGATAGATCCAATGGATATAGAAAGACAGATAGAAATAGGCATAATCTCAGATTCAGATTTATTACAATGTCAAAATCATAATTAACCTTTATTTCTGAAAGTAACATGAACTTACAAATTAAAAAACGGTCTTGAATTCTGGGATCTGATTTCTGAAAGTGTAAAGCTATCCCTTGATGTCAACTATCGATTCTCTAATTTGGAATTGATTCGTAGCTTCTAACTTGTTTTCTAGTTTGCTTCCTAGTTGGAGAAGAAATGGTGGCTATGCTAGGTTGACCATGGACAACATGGTGGCTCCTTGGAATGAAACTGTGTGATTTAGGGTTGAGGGTTGGGGTTGCTTTTGTAGAGGTTTAGAATTATGTGAGCCGTTAGATCAACCTAGGAGCAATCAGAACCGTCCAGACTAGATAGAGTTATCCAGAATCGCCACCTATGCCCTAGTGACTCAGCAACAAGTCAGAAAATCATCACTGTTTGGATCTGGGCGAGGGGGCCGACCCTTATGGGGGGGTCGACACCCCTCTTGGGGGGGGAGGGGGTCGACACCTATGCCGACCCCTCTGGGGGGAGTCGACCCTATGGGTGGGAATTTTCCTTCCAGCTGATTCACGTGATTTTTCAAAATTCGAACTGTTTTTATTTTATTTAATTATTTAATTTTCTATTTAAACATGAAATCTTCTGAACTCCATAACTTCTTCATATGGAGTCCGATTCACGAAAAATCGGACTCTATCTCAAGTAGAATTCCGAGATGAACGCAATGGCGTAACCCATTTGATCTAATTCTTCTTTTAATAGTTGAATATTATTTAGTTATCTCTTATGTCCCATTTTAAAATTATGGGGTGTTACATTCCCCCCTACTTAAAGGATTTCGTCCCCGAAATCTTCAAGTTAAGAAGAATGTATATCCTACCATCCAACATCCATCTACTCAACCATTCAATCACATGCATCCATTGTCCTTAAAAAGATTTCTAATGCTTTTCATGAATATATGCATAGTGTGTGTATATGTCCTTATCGAATGCAAAATCAGGCGCTCTACTGATTCAGTTGACCTCCTTAATGGGAATTACGTCAGTGCCATAAGTCCATCATGTATGCAATTATTCCTAACCGTACTTTATAACTTCTACATGAGTGCTCAATAATTCATACAAATGCAACATCCATATGATAACACATCGAGTTTCAACCCATATATATACAAATTCACTCATGCATATACAATATAGAAGTGACGGAGTCGATCTAGTGCCTATTGTGTGTATATGCATCCACGAGCAACCACTAGCAAACACTTGATTCTACTTGCAACCATCAATCATAATATGTTTCAAACACATGTTTACATCCATTGGCTTCTACCTAAGGATCGAGGATAGAACTGAGAGGATATACTTAAAGGATAAAGACTAGCATGCAAATAAATTTTACAGAAAAAGAGAGATCAAGGATATACCCTCAAAAAGGGTATGATGCGCGTATCTAGTCTTCAGTCTTCTAAGTCGCATCTTCTTGAGCTTCGCTTCATTGTGCTCCGACTGTCTTGACACAATTGCGTAGCTCCTTAATTTCTGTTTCCAAAATATAAGTTGGAACTCATTTCAATGTCGCCTCTCCTTTCACCTTTTCTTCTTATAGTATACTTGGCACTACAACTTCTGTCGTGTCATGCTAACATTCCCAGAACTATCTCTTGAAAATAAACAGGTGCTAACCATGTTACTAGATGTATATAATAAGATGATTATATTCTTCTTCGTCAATCTAGTAAGTGGGGCCAATACCTTCGCAAAGTCCTTAATGAACTTCCTATATTAGCCCGCTAGTCCAAGAAAGCTTCTTACTTCTGTTGCATTCCTTGGGACCTTCCAGTCTTGCACCGCAACTACTTTTGCGGGATCTATTGCTATCCCTTCTTTGGGCGCCACATGTCCTAGAAACCTTACTTCTTCTCTCCAAAAATGACATTTTTGGAGGGTAACTGAGACTTTCCTTAGAAGCAAAGCATGTTCTTCCTCATTCCAAAATATCATCTATGCACAAGTGAAGTGAACCATCCGCCTTTGTAACGAAAATGACTGGAGCACCCTATTCAGAAATACTTCGCCTTATGAACCCTTTTCCAAATAACTCTTTTACTTGTTTACTGAGCTCTTCCTTTCCCTTGGATTCATGTGTCGTACAGGTAATGCAACTGGCTTTGCATTGTTAACTAGACATATGCGAAAGTCTATCTCGCGTTTTAGGGGACAAACCCCTAACCAAATCAAAAACTTCTGCGTACTCATGGTCTACTCCAATGGATTGCAAATCGTCGATAGATGCATTAAGTGATTCTACGTAGCTAAGACAAATTGATCCCTTAGGATCGCACGAAATCTCGAGAGTATTCCCGAGGCAAGTTGAAAGTCTAACTACCCTCCTTTTACCATTACTAGCTACCCAATCCATGCCTAGAATCAACCCACGGCCCAAAAACATAAGCATTACACTTAAACTCAATACTTAACATAGTTATTCTCAAATCCTTACAAACCAAAGATAAACGAGCCGAACCACCAACCGGATTTGAGACAATAATGGGATCTTCTATTATACAAGTACTAAGGTGCAGAGACTCATCTTGGAAGCAGATATAAACGAATGTGAAGCGCTAAAATCAAAAAGAGTACTAACAGGATGATAAAAAAGAAAACTAAACTTTTTCAACTAAAGCTTTACTACCTCTCTCAGGTACGCTGGCGGTGAGAGCATGCACTTGCCCTCCTGAAAATCCTGTCCTTTATTCTTGCCCTTGTCCTTAATTATATGACCCATAATAACGACACTTCATCTTGTCTTAGATTTTTTTATTCTTTCCTCCTTCATGAACCAAGTCCATATCCATGAGTTTCTCATCCTGGGGTTATGTTCCTTAGCCAAACTCCCTCATTCTCGTCTTTGCCATCCTTATGTAACTTGTTGACAAGTCACTTGAAAGCTTCCACCATTATACAGAAATCCCTACAAAGCGTGAAAGAAGATTAGCCGCAGGTGAAAGTATTGCGGCTATAGATGGAAGTTGGAGACTTCTTTGCCCTTTGACAGATGTCGTAGTCTCATCAAGCCTACAGAACCATGCCGCGATGAGATTACCTCCAGAAAGCCAGGAGCCCTGGAGACTCGGGAAAGAAGGTAACAAGGATTCAAACAAAGGATCAAAAGATAGTGCATATGGATTTGGGGAATATGCCTTTAAAACAAAACTTCTCTTTTGAAAATTCTTCTTTTAAAACCATTTTGAAAATAATTTTTCAAATATTTTATCTGATCCGGTAACCTTCAGCTCTAATACTACGTGTAACACCCCACCTCAGTTAAGGTCACTCACAAAGGGAATGCCTTAACTTCGGTGGAGCGTTTTAGGTAAAAGATGCAGATAAGTTAACAGATAAATAAAGCAGCGGAAAATAAAGTCATTTTATAAACAATGTGGTTTAGTCAAACCTTTACAACAATTGTCTCAATCATACTTCAAAGTAACACACAGAACTTCTGTCTTGATTCAAAAACTTCCAGGTATAAAAGAAGCATAAAAATAACAATGATATTCCACAATAAAGCATGAACCAGTCATAGCAGTGGAAGAGAGAGTCCAAAGCAATACATCGACTATCTCCGTCCTTGGAAAGAAAACTGAGCTTAAGTGGTAACATTTCCTCCCTGTGAACCTGGGGGGAATGGAAGAAAAGAGGCGAAACAAACTAAGTCAGACATAAGTCTGTTAAGTCCAGTGACTTTCAGCATATAAACAGGCAAAAGCATCATGACATGAATAAACTAAATATGTAATACCCCGTATTTTCTGAGAATATTAAAAGAACAAATTAAAGTATACTTAATTTTTTAAAAGAAGAATTAAGGAAAACGAGTTATGCCATTGCATTCATCTCGGAATTCTGCTTGAGATAGAGTCCGAGTTTGAGTAAATCGGACTCTGTATGAAGAAGTTATGGCCCTCAGAAGTTTTAGGAATTTAAATAAAATAAAACAGCTTAGATTTAAAAGAAGTTCGAAATTCAAATCACACACCCGGGCTGGGCGGTAAATTTCCCGTCCAGGACCCAGGTCGACAGGGGTCGACCTGGGGGCTCGACTTGGGTCACATAGGTCGACCTGGGGGTTGACCTTCCCCTATTTCCAGATCCGAGGACTAGTCCATTTTTCTACATTTGGACGCCCGTTATGACCAGATTCGTTGATCACTATGCTATATAAACACCCCTAAGGCTACAGTTTTCTCTACATAACTTCATTACGCATATACTCTAAGACGGGGTTATGCCACTCAAGTTCTTCGTAGAATCAAGTTAGAATTCAAGTAGAGATTCAAAGGCTAATTCAACGACTTCAACAACTATTTTCTAAGAATCACATCTAAATTAGAGATTCGATAGTCTACGTCAAGGGATAGCTTTTCAGTTTCAGAAAACAGATCCAGAAAACAAGACCGTTTGTAACACCCCACGCCCGCCATGGTCACTCTCTAAGGGAATGCCATAGCATCGGTGGAGTATTTTAGTGAATATAGAACAGAAAAATTACAACAAGACAGATATAAATAGTACTTGAAATTTAAAACATCATCTCATAGCAGCGGAAGTAAACATGTCTGGTTACATCATAAAACCACAATAAAAGTCAAGTACAATATCCATCAAAATAAAGAAGTAAATAATCCCACTCTCTCATACAATAGCCAGGACAAAAGAAAAGATAACTGGGTAACTGGAGCTTTACATCTATCCAAGCTCCTAAAGACTGGAACAGCAATCCGATCAAGCTCCACTACTGCTAGGATCCACCGTTGGACCTGAGGGTTGGGAAAAAGATAAAAACAACGGGGTCAGACATAAGTCTGAGCGAGTCCTATAACTTTAAAAATACAATCATTAAAGTAACCAGAGAAGACATAAACTTGACCTACGGTAATGTCTGGGGATGAATGGCTACACTAAGCAGCTTGGTAGACTTAGGATAAACTAAGATAACTGTAAAGACGCATCTACCCACCCAAGGATAATTACTACACTGCACCACACCAGTCATTCCTACTTAAAGGTTGATCCCTCCTAAGGACTTAGAAAATTTCCCCCAGTAGTTTTGTGTACCCCTAGCCCACTACATAGGTGCCGTCTGCCCCTATCTCCACTAGGTGTACTTAGTAATTTTACCCAGTAGTTTCGTGTACCCCTACATAGGTGCCGTCTGCCCCTATCTTTATTAGGTGTACCCACTACTCCCCAGCGATCGGCTCCCTACCGTAGATACCCGTGCTGGTCCCACAATGGGGTGTATCATTCCCCAAAGTGGCCACCTGATAATATCAACGGTGCACGGCTTTATATCTACACGATGCAACAACGGCTTATCTACCAGCCCGGGCCCACACACGCATATGAAACCCGTTGGACTTGCGTTGCCACCGCTAACCCGTTTTGGCCTCTTATAGTCAAGCCCAATATGCGTGTCCCGTCACTCGACTAGAGTCGAGCCCACAAAGATACGTTTGGGATATTGGTTGAAATGGGCCCCCACAAGCTACCCACCTAAGCTTGTCACTTATCTAGTGTATCCCACTTAACCCTTTAATCATGTTTAATTACATGTTTCCACTTGGTTAAGTATTCTAATCGTATTTTCTATTGCCACCCAAGGCAACCACTAGATTTCCACATGCCACCCAAGGCACCCACTTAACCCCTCATGTCCCTCTACATGCTAATATGGTTAAGTGTTTCTTAACTAATTAATTAAGATCATGACCTCATAAAGACCTCTCACATTAGACCGTCTTTTATGACTGCTGGATATGCCGGTTGGTTCCGGGCAGACTTCTGTCATCAAAAGGGTCTAACCTCGTGTCTTTACTTTAATCATGTATTTAATTTATGACTAAGACCTCTCACATTGGGCCAATCATTTGTAGCCGCTGGATGGCCGGTCGGTTCCGGGCAGACTTCCGCTACAAAAGGGTCCAACCTCGTGTCTTAGTTGATTAATTACACCTAATTAATCACCACCATATTGATTATCCCTAATTAATATCAAGTTTTTCATAACATGGGTAGACCTAACTCAATAGGTAAATTCCCATGGGGTAGACCTAACTCAATAGGTAAATTCCCACTTATGTTAATTTATTTTTATGGTATGCTTAATCATACCCAATCATACTTTTCTTAACATATTTATTAACCCCATCGTTCCCCACGCAAATCGTTCTCATTTCATAATAAAGGGAAGATCCATCACAAATATCATGGGTTTAACCAAATATTAACATATAACTTTGTCATGGGTTAAGAGGATGTCAACTTGCATATATGAGCATATATTAACCCAACTACATTTAACCCAAACTTGCATATTATCATACACATATCTTGCATAACAATGTTGAACTTGCATATAAGCATTCTCATAACTTGCATAACATGTTAAACATGAATTCAAGCATACACATAACTTGCATAAGCATTCACATTCTTGCATAAGCATTCACATACTTGCATAAGCATGCATAACTTGCATATCATGTTAAACTTGCATTTAAGCATATACATAACAACCTACACATAACATCATACCCATAACTTGCATATGAACTTGCATAACTTCACTTGTTAAACATGCATAAACCCACTTATTAAATATGCATAAACCCACTTATTAGACATGCATAAACCCACTTGTTAAACATGCATAAACCAACTTATTAAACATGCATAAACCAACTTATTAAACATGCATAAACCAACTTATTAAACATGCATAAACATAGGAAAACATAGAGTAGCATATCATTACAAATGATTTAAACTCACTAATCCGCATTCAAGACCATAAGTCTCATTACACCCAATCTACTTACTTTAGCAATTGATGTTAAAGTGATAGAAACTCACCAAACCCAAGGTTAGCAAACTTATGAAGTGAAATTAGTTGCTAAATATGAAGATGGTGATGATTAGAGATTGATTAGCTTGCAACTTCCTTCATAAATTAGTGGAGGCTCCTTCTAAATTTAATTTGGCGGCATGAGGCCATCATTTCTATTTTTAGTATGGATTAGGGTAGGTTTAGGGTGTATTTATAGATTAGGTGAGTGTTTTAGGCCCTTAGATTAACCCTGGATTAGATTAGGTCCGTTAGATTTATGAAATCTCTAGAACCCAGCCCAGCCCAGCCCTAGCCAGAAAACCAAATCTGGTGCACCCAACCCTCTGGCTCGACACGCCGTGTCGACAGGCAAGTCGACCCCCCTGTCGACAGGCCTGTCGACATGGTTAGGGCGGGAATTTTCCCGCCTGGCCCCGCTGGTTCTACTTTGAAATCTGAATTTGAATTTTTAAATCTGTTTTTAGCTTTATTTTTTCTGCAAACTTCATTGGGCCTTAACTGGGCCATACGGACTCCGATTTACAAAATTTCGGACTCTATTCTGCGTATTTTTCCGAGACGAACGCAATAACGCAGCCCGTTTCTCCCAATTCTCACATCTAAGATTATTTATTCTGCAATTAGTGAATTTTAGCATTAACTGAAATACGGGGTGTTACATTCTCCCCTCCTTAAAGGATTTCGTCCCCGAAATCTCTAAGCTAAGGAGAATGCATATCCTACCATCCAAACAACCATCTACTCAATCCATCAAACACGGGCATCCATTGTCCTTAAAACAATTTCTAATGATGTATGAGCATATGCAAAAAGTGTGTGTATATGTTCCCTATCTAATGTATGAACATATGCAAACCATGATAGTGCCATGCATCCATTATGTATGCGAGAGAACCCTATCGACACATACAATATCTACATGAGTGCACAATCATTCACCAAAATGCATCATCCATATGATAACACAATCATTATACATCCATAAATATAGCTTCCTACACACAATTTTATGCAATATGCAATATGAAGTGACTGAGCCGATCTAGTGCCTAGAGTGTGTGTATATGCATCCACGAGCAACCACTAGCAAACACTTGCATCCACTTGCATCCATCAACCATAACATGTCTCAAACACATGTTTCAACCATAGGTTTACCCTATCTAAAGGTCAATCAGCACTAACGAGAGGATATACTAAAGATAAGATAAGTACTAGACAATGATAGAGGAGAAAGTAAAGACATACCCTCAAAAAGAAATGGGTACAATGAACGCATCTTCGCTTCTGTCTCCCAAGTTGTGTTGCTCTCATCTTCTCCCCATTGCACTTTGACTAGTTGAACCTCTCTGTTTCTCAACTTCCTAGTCTCTGACCCAAGGATGCGGGTAGGAGCTCGTCGAATAGTCGCATCACGCTCTACTTCCACTTCTTTAAGCAAGCTTGGCTCTACCACCTCTGCGGTCTCGTGTAAGCACTTCCTCAAATGTGACACATGGAATACATCATGTACACCACTAAGTCTGTCAGGCAACTCCACTCTATATGCCATCCGTCCAATTCTTTCCTTAATGGGAAATGGCCCTACGAACCTTGGTGCTAACTTCCCAATAGATCCAAAGCGAACCACATTTCGTAACGGAGACACTTTGACAAAGACCATGTCCCCAACTTCAAACTCAAGATCCGTCCTCCTCTTGTCCGCATAAGATTTTTGCCTATCCTGCGCTGCTTTCATCCTTCTTCGAATCAAGTCAATCTTCTCAGAAGTCTCCCTAACCATATCAGGCCCAAGCAAAATTTTATCCGTAGATTCCCACCAACATGTAGGTGATCGACAAGGCCTTCCATAGAGAGCTTCGAAAGGAGCCATACCAATACTGGACTGAAAGCTGTTATTATATGCGAACTCCACCAATGGAAGATGCTCTTCCCATGTACCTCCAAAATCTAAGATACAAAGCCTCAAAAGGTCTTCTAGAACACGATTCACCCTCTCAGTCTGGCCGTCCGTCTGAGGATGATATGCGGTGCTCAGACACAATTGAGTCCCCACTGCTTCTTGCAAACTTCTCCAGAACTCGCTAGTGAAGATAGGATCTCGATCACTCACTATGCTAGAGGGTACCCCATGCAATCGAACTATCTCTCGAAGATATACAGAAGCTAGCCATGGAGCGGTCCTTTTGCTCTTCACGGGTATGAAATGGGCGCTCTTAGTAAGTTTGTCTACCACCACCCAAACTCCCGTATTACCCTTTCTTGATCTGGGTAACCCGTCAATAAAATCCATCGAGACACTGTCCCACTTCCATTGCGAAACTTCCAATGGGTGAAGCAACCCACCTGGTTTCCTTTGCTCTGCCTTCACTTGCTGGCACACCAAGCATCGAGCGACATACTCGGCCACATCTTTCTTCATACCGGCCCAGAAGAAAACCCTCTTCATGTCTTGGTACATCTTGTCCCCACCAGGATGAATGGTCATCCTAGAACGGTGTGCATCATCAAGAATAACCTTCCTCAAACCCTCGTCTTGCGGTACACAAAGTCTACCGTCTCTACGCAAGCACCCCCTATCGTCTAGGGTGTACCTACTCAAATGGCTGGATGACTCCCCCCTTATGAGCTTCTCCACCAACTCAACCAACTGTGGGTCGTCCCTCTGTGCTTCTCCAATCCGTCCCAAAAGAGTAGGTCTGACCTCCAAGGATGCTAGCAAACCGGGTACATAATCAATGGAAGGTCTGAAATCAAACATCGAGATAAATTCCAAGCTTCGTTGTTCCACAAACAATGGACTCAAGGACAACCTCTTTCTGCTCAAGGCGTCCGCCGCCACGTTACCCTTGCCAGGGGTATACGCTATCTCGAAATCATAGGATGCTAAGAATTCCATCCACCTTTGCTGTCTCAGATTCAAATCCTTCTGAGAAAACAAGTACTTCAATGATTTGTGGTCAGTGAACAATTCGAATCTCTCACCAAGAAGATAATGGCGCCAAATCTTAAGCGCAAAAACAATAGCGGCCAACTCTAAATCATGGGTAGGGTAATTTTTCTCATGCACTCTCAACTGCCTTCCACCATAGGCTATCACCCTTCCCTCTTGCATTAAGACTGCGCCTAGTCCTGTCCCACAAGCATCGGTATAAACAACAAATGGCTTGCTCCCATCTGGCAACACTAAAACTGGAGCAGTGGTTAAAGCTCTCTTTAACCGTCGGAACACATCATCACAATCTACGTCCCATGCGAAAACAAGATTCTTCTTCGTTAAGCGGGTTAATGGGGTTGATATCTTCGCGAAGTCTTTAATAAACTTCCTATAATAACCCGCCAACCCCAAGAAACTTCTTACTTCGGTAGCATTCTTCGGAACCTTCCAATCCTGAATTGATACTACCTTCGCGGGATCCACAGCTATCCCTTCCTTGGAGACCACGTGCCCCAAGAACCGCACCTCCTTCCTCCAGAAGTGACATTTAGAGAATTTAGCCTTAAGGCTATGTACTCGAAGAGTCTTCAATACCTCCCCAAGATGTAGGGCATGCTCTTCTTCACTCTTAGAAAATACTAAGATATCATCCACAAAGACCACCACGAATTTATTAAGGAACTCCCTGAACACCCTACTCATCAAATCAACAAAGTATGCAGGGGCGTTCGTCAACCCAAATGGCATCACCAGCCACTCATAGAAACCATCCGGAGTTCTAAAGGCAGTCTTGTCTATGCTATCCTCAGCCACCCTCAACTGATGAAACCCCGTGGCTAAGTCCAACTGAGAAAATACTGAAGCGCCAACCAACTGATCGAAAAGATCATCAATCCTCGGCAATGGGTGTCTATTCTTCTTTGTGAGCTTGTTGAGTTCTCTATAGTCTACACAAAGTCTGAGGGACCCATCCGCCTTTGTAGCAAATACTACTGGAGCAACCCACTCCGATATACTCCGTCTTATGAACCCCTTCTCAAGCAACTCCCCTACTTGCTTATGGAGTTCCCTCCTCTCACGAGGGGCCATGTGGCGCACTGGTAAAGATACAGGTTTAGCATTATCCACCAGATATATTCGGAAATCAATCTCCCGCTTCGGAGGTAAGCCCTCCACCTCCTCAAACACATCCGAATATTCCCGGACCACTCTAACAGATTGCAAACTCTCGACCGAAGCGTCAAGCGATTCAAGATAACTTAGCATAACAGAATCCATGGGATTACAAGAAATCTCGAGAGTGTTACCCAAGCGGGTCATGAGCCTAACAACTCTCCTTTCGCAATCAAGAACGGCACCATTACTGGATAACCAGTCCATGCCCAAAATCAACCCATAGCCCGTGAAGCCCAACACAAAAGCATCACATCTAAACTCAATGCTAAGTATAGAAATCTTCAAACCCAAACATATCATGGACAAATAAGTGGAGCCCCCAATTGGGTTTGAAACAACCAAGGGATCATCTACCAGACTGGTGTCTAAGTGCAGTGACTCAACTAATGATGATGAGATAAACGAATGCGATGCGCCTGAATCAAACAATGTACAGACAGGATGATCAAATAGAAAAACCAGACTTTCAACGGAAATAGTTCTACCTCTTTCCTGAATCGGTGGAACCGCGAGAGCCTGTACTTGCCCCCTAGCCTGACCTGGTGCCATAAGAGCTTGCACCTGTCCTCCTGAGGTAGACCCCGTCCTTTGCCCTTTCTTAGGACAGTCTTTCACTAGATGCCCTGCTTCGCCACAGTGGAAGCAGCCAGTCTTCTTCTTCTTGCGACAATCCTTGCTTAGGTGGCCAGGTGTCCCACAATTGAAACACTTCTTCTTCTTGCCCTTGCCACCGTTGCCTTTCCCACCTTTGTTTTGTTGTTGTTGCTGAGGTCTCTTTTGATCTCCCTTCTTCTCGGGTGCCCTATTAGCATTGGGACCCTTCTCTTCTTCATGCATGAGTGCCATGTCAACTAGCTTCTCAAAGGTGGCCCCCATAGGGATATGAGTCATAGCCAACCCATGCATCGGTTCATTCAAGCCTTTCACGAACCTCAAAGCCTTCTTCTCCGGTGTATTCACCATGTCTAGGCCAAACCTTGCCAATTGATTAAACTTGTTGACATATTCCTTCACTGAGAGATTTCCTTGCTTTAAAGTCAAGAATCTTTCCATATACAAGTTTTCCTCCGCCCTTGAGAGAAACTTTGCCACAAATCTTTGTCTAAAATCTGCCTAAGAGTCAATGGGGCGTTCTCCATTAGTGACCTCCCACCAGAATGAGGCCTCTCCCTTCATTAACCAAGCAGCTAACTTGACTTTCTTCCCTTCTTCCATCTCAAAGATATCTATCAACTCCTCCACCTCCTTAAGCCAATCTCTAGCCTCCACAAAAGTTTCAGATCCTTGAAAAGGTTTCCCTCCCATAGCTTTAAATTCCTTGCAAGTCTTAGCAAAAGTATCCGTGCGAGGAGGAGGGGGAGGAGGAAGATCGGGTGCTACGGTTGGTGGAGGAACATTTGCTGGACCCGCAGTGGTGGCCCTAGCCTCCATCAATCTCCTATACCATACTGGTACCGTCACACCCTCCGGAAAGTTAAGATCCTCAGCCATGCTGAAACGAAAAAGGAAAGATTCAAAACGGAGAATTCGAAGGATATAAATATGGCTATTGGGGATTATGCTTTTCTTTCAAAAACTTTTCTCTTTAAAGACATGTTTTTGAAAATATCTCTTCCAAAAATGTTTTAGAAAAATAGTTTTCTAAAAATTTTATCTGTTCCGGTAACCTGGCTCTGATACCACGTGTAACACCCCACGCCCGCCATGGTCACTCTCTAAGGGAATGCCATAGCATCGGTGGAGTATTTTAGTGAATATAGAACAGAAAAATTACAACAAGACAGATATAAATAGTACTTGAAATTTAAAACATCATCTCATAGCAGCGGAAGTAAACATGTCTGGTTACATCATAAAACCACAATAAAAGTCAAGTACAATATCCATCAAAATAAAGAAGTACATAATCCCACTCTCTCATACAATAGCCAGGACAAAAGAAAAGATAACTGGGTAACTGGAGCTTTACATCTATCCAAGCTCCTAAAGACTGGAACAGCAATCCGATCAAGCTCCACTACTGCTAGGATCCACCGTAGGACCTGAGGGTTGGGAAAAAGATAAAAACAACGAGGTCAGACATAAGTCTGAGCGAGTCCTATAACTTTAACAATACAATCATTAAAGTAACCAGAGAAGACATAAACTTGACCTACGGTAATGTCTGGGGATGAATGGCTACACTAAGCAGCTTGGTAGACTTAGGATAAACTAAGATAACTGTAAAGACGCATCTACCCACCCAAGGATAATTACTACACTGCACCACACCAGTCATTCCTACTTAAAGGTTGATCCCTCCTAAGGACTTAGAAAATTTCCCCCAGTAGTTTCGTGTACCCCTAGCCCACTACATAGGTGCCGTCTGCCCCTATCTCCACTAGGTGTACTTAGTAATTTTACCCAGTAGTTTCGTGTACCCCTACATAGGTGCTGTAACGACCCGCATTCTGCGCATCATAGGATCGTAGAATATTTATTTCTTTCACATACGAAGTCGTATGGTCGTGTAACTTTGGGAGACGACTATTGGGGCCATTTCCCATGTTCATGATTTTTCCCGATTTTTAAATGACCATTTTACCCCTAGTTGGCACTGTTTTGGCCATAACTTTTGACTGGAAAGGAATTTTGACCTGAAACCACTTCCATTGGCTTCGGATGATGGTTTCTCTTTCCGTAGAGTGGTCACATTAGCCAAACGGACTTACCGTTTGGGAGATATGGCTGAAACAAGTTTCAGATGGTGAAAGACAGCTTAATTGGGCTTAAGCGGGTAATTAGCAGCTAGGCCCAAGGGGAATTTCGGGTTTAGAGGTATAGGAGGTCTGATTAGGGTTAGGTTATCACTTTCATTTCAGTTTTGAGCCGCCACAAACCTCCTTGAAACCTTAGTAATGGCTTCCTACATCTAAAACACCCCAAATCACTCTCTAATTGAAGATTAGGCTTAGCAACACCAAATTAAGGAGAAAAAGCACCAAAGCAAGGTTGGAGCCGCTGTTAGACATCAGTATTCGCCCTAAATCAGAGGAGTTTCAGTTCTGAGAATTTCATTTGTGGCCAAGGTGAGTGATTTGCATAGTTTTTGCACTAATTACGGTGATTAAGGGTAATTAGTGAAGATTAGCGAATTTATACGTAAATAAATTCTGGAAAAATTCTTAAAATTCTAAAATAATGTTTTAAGGCTCTGTTAGAAATTTGGGTTAATTTCGATGTGTTTTGCTAATCGTATGCTTAAACATGATTAAGAGGGATTATAGGCAAATGTGAGGTTTTAGCCACTTTTGATTCATTTAAATTGTTGTTTGCTGTTTGTGGTTGCTATTACGTGTTGCTATGACTCTATGGTATGTTTCATGATTGATTAGAATAGTTAAATTGCTCGAAAACGTCGTCGAACGGCATAGAAAGCTCGCTGGAAAGAAGTGTGCAGGTTCCGAACCGGTTCGGATCGGAGAAAAGGGGTCGGATCGGACTAGGGAACTGACCAAGGGAATCCGAACTGGATGAGGACTTGCCACTGGAAGAAGTTTGGCAGGAAGGAAGGCCATTGCTTAGAGTTGGAGTGGACAAGGGGGATCGGATCGGAGTAAGCTAGGGAGCGGAGCGGATCGGATCGGAAGAGTGATTGGAGGCCAGATCGGATCGACATGGAGATGCAGGGCTCGGATCGGAAGCAAACACTCGGGAGAAGCAGGAGGGGAAGCCACGCGGATCAGATGGCAAGGAGGGATCGGATCGGAATACGTGAAGAAATAAGCTAGGGATTGGAGCGCTGGAGGGAAGGACACCCGACCCGACCTGGAGGAAGACCCCGACCCGACCCGGAGCGAAGTACCCGACCCGAATCGAATGAAAGAAGACAAGGAGAAGGACCCGAACCCAGAGGAAGGTGGTACTCCGAACCGAACCGAGCATGGGTGACCGAACCGAACCGAATTCTAGAGCTGCTACTGCACGACAACTTTTCTGAAGACCCACTCCAATTCGACCAAACCCGAGATGCAAAGGATGTCCAAATGAGAAGTTAGAGCTTAAGATTCAGATGGGAATCAACGAGTTCACTTCATGGTTGGGCTTTGCTGCGGGACGCGTGCTAAGGAGTTATCGGCACCTATAGCTTTGGACCACTATGGTAGGAGGTACGAAGGCGGATTCAGGGCCATTATGGCATTGGTAGAACCAAGGGCTACGACCAATGAAGTGGGTCATTGAAATGTTTGGTCATGACTCCAAGTGTTTGGCTTGGTCATAGCAGGGTTTCTACAAGTCGGGATTCGTCGTTGCCTCAGTTTGTCTAGTGTTTCAAAGTGGTAGATGACGTACGCTTTATGCACTGAGTGAGAGATGCGAGAATGGTTGCTATGGATGATTTGTTTGCTATCATTGTGACATGCACACCCCACCCCTGTATTCTTACACTATTTATTATGGCACCTTGGAGTATTGTACGGTATGTGGTACTAACTCTTTGGTTGCAGGTCCAGGTTCAGGTATGGTTTAGTATACCTGTTATTTCCCTGTTTAGATGCTTATCGCTCATACCAGGCTTTATGTCTGACCCAGAGTTTTATGTCTCTTCTTATTACTCTGGGTGCTCACTCGAGCAGACTAGAAACAGGTTAGCTGGTGATGCACGGGTAGATGATCCGGAGACGAGCAGGAGGCTTCCACGTACTATATACATAATATTCTCCCTGTGTTGTTGAAGATCACTGCTTGGGCATTGTTGGTGTATCTTCTATTTTAGCTTTCTTTTGGTTAGAGACAGTAAATTTGGAAAGTTGTAATAAGTTGTATATGGATTTCCGCTGCTTTGATGTTGACATTGATTATTAGTTATCAGCTTATGCACTGTCTCGCCTGTTTTATGTCAAGTATGTTATTATTATATTTTATCCCATGCGCTGTGAGACATTCTACAGGTTCTTTGATTAGTTCATTCTCTTCTTTCCTTTCTTCTGACGACCGTCTTGTGCTAGTCGGGCATGTGTACAGCGCACTCTTGGAGGAAATGCAGGCTGGTGCGGGGCGGACCGTCACACTTGGTATCAGAGCACTAGGTTGCGTAGTTAATCTAGGGAAGTTATCAGGGAGAGATAATATACGTATACGAGAGAGCGTATTTGTGATTACTTTGGTTTTTAAAAGCTATATATATACATACTATTAGTAGTATAAGGATGAAGTCGTACTGCACTAGCACCACTATGGAGTCGTTAATCATTTCCTTTTTCAGATTGACGATGAGCCGAGATACTAGAGGTGTTGGTAGGGGAGCCAATAATGGGAATGCTGCTGACATGAGGGCGATGTTTACAGACCTCATGAGAGAGATGCTTAGGGATGTTCAGAGGGCAGCTCCCAATGGCGGAAATGGTGGTGGTCCAATAGTGCAGGCGCCGAGGGTCGACTTCGCCAAGCTGAATAAAGACTATACTAGCCTTGGTGGGAAGCCGTTCCACGGAACGGAGTCGGCCACGGATGTTCAAGATTGGTTGGATAGTTGCGAACGTATCTTCGAGGATTTAGGTATCGAGGATGCGATGAAGAGAAAGCTAGCGTCCCGTCAGCTGCAAGGGCGGGCAATGAATTGGTGGAATGCTATAAAAGCAGCTACTCCCGAAGACCAGATTACTTGGGAGCAGTTTAAGGCTCGCTTTAGCGAGAAGTTCATTCCAGCTGCTCAGAAGTCAATGCTGTTTAAGAAGTTCTTGGAGCTCAAGCAGAATGGCAGAGCTGTCTCGGAGTATATTGCTGAATTTGACACTTTGTCAAAATATGGTTTATCTCTTATTGATACTGCCGAGAAAAAGAATGAGAAATTCATAACTGGTTTGGATCAGTACTTGGGGAAAAACTTATTAACCACATCGATGAGACGTTTGAATCGATTGTGGGGAAAGCGTTAAGATCAGAAAGTCTCTACCCTAAGTCGAAGACTGAGGTTGCATCTGCAGAAGAGCCAAAACCACAAGCAAGTGGTGGAGGCAAGGTTGGTTCCCAGAATAAGAGAAAGCAGAATCAGGCTAAGGATGGCCAGAAGAAAAAGAATAAGCAAGATGTGGAGTGCTTCAGCTGTGGTAAGAAGGGCCATTATGCTAGTAATTGTCGGGCCAAGCCAGCGGATAGGAAGTGCTTCAATTGTGGCCAATTGGGACATCACAAGGACAAGTGTCCACAGCCCCCTAAAGAAAAGCAAATGGTGAAAGCATATGCTCTTAATGCTATTCCTTCTTCGTCGAATGCCCCAACAGCGGCGGAGAAGGGAAAGAATGTCGTCATTCAAGGTATGCTTTCTGTTTATGATGTTCCTGTTAGAGTTTTGTTTGATACCGGAGCTTCCAGTTCTTTCATATCTAGTGACCTGGTAGATAGGTTGGGATTGGAGCCCGAGATTGTCGATAGACCTTTAGTAGTGACGAACCCGATTGGTGGTTCGACTAGCCTTAGCATGATTTGTCGTAATGTGGTCTTATCGAGTCATGGATGCATGTTTGTTTGTGATTGCTTTGTTTTGGGCTTTACTGGGTTTGGCATTATTTTGGGAGTAGATTGGCTCCAAAGATACGGGGTGGTGGTAGACTGTGAGGGCTTGTTGGTGACAGCTAGAGCGGATGATGGGCGGAGGATAGTGTTTGGTGGTCTACCCAGTAAGGGGGTATTGGCTAGTTTTCTAAACTCCCTCGACATTCCGCATAGTGAGTTGTCAGGTTTGCCCGTGGTTGGCCAGTATCCGGATGTTTTCGAAGAAGTGACCGGACTTCCACCACACCGAGAGATTGAGTTTCGTATTGATTTGGTAAAAGATGCCAGACCTATAGTGATGCCACTTCGTCGTATGGCACCAAGGGAGCAGCGAGAGCTCGAGGTGCAAGTCAGCGATCTTTTGAAGAAGGGATTTATCAGAAGGAGTGTTTCTGAATGGGGAGCACCAGTTGTGTTTGCTACCAAGGCGGATGGTTCCCTTCGTTTGTGTGTAGACTACCGCGAGTTGAATAAAGTGACGAGGAAGAACAAGTATCCTCTACCGCGGATAGATGATTTGTTTGATCAGTTGGGTGGCGCGAGAGTATTTTCCCAGTTGGATCTCGCGACAGGTTTTCATCAGCTTAGAGTGGAAGCTGAGAGTATAGCTAAAACGGCATTTCGAACGCCGTCTGGGTTTTATGAATGGTTGGTTATGCCATTTGGACTGACTAATGCCCCGGCATATTTTGTGGACCTTATGAATAGGGTATTCAGAGATCAGCTGAATAAGTCTGTCCTTGTGTTCGTTGATGATATTTTGGTCTATTCGAGGACAGAGGAGGAACACAAGGAACATCTAAGAGTAGCGATGGAGGTGTTGAGAAAACACCAATTGAAAGCAAAGTTTTCTAAGTGTCACTTTTGGAAGAGGGAAGTAAGGTTCTTGGGCCATGTTGTATCAGAGAGTGGTATTGCCGTGGACCCAGCAAAGGTGGCTACGGTACAAGATTGGCCTACGCCCAAGAATGCAACAGATGTAAGAAGTTTCTTGGGATTAGCTGGATATTATCGTAAGTTTATCCAAGGTTTCTCCAAGATAGCAGCACCATTGACCCAGTTGACCAAGAAGAATCAAGCTTTTATTTGGGATGAAAGGTGCGAGAATGCATTTAAAAGCCTAAAGGACAAGTTGACAAGCGCACCAGTGTTAGTCATTCCTAAGGGGGATGAAGAGATGACGGTATACACGGATGCCTGTGGTACCGGACTGGGTGCTGTATTGATGCAAGGCGGTAGGGTTGTAGCTTATGCAAGTCGGCAATTGAAACCGCACGAGAGAAGATACCCTACCCATGATTTAGAATTGGCAGCGATCGTGTTCGCGTTAAAGATGTGGAGACACTATCTCTTGGGAGAAAGGTTTGAGCTATTTACGGATCATAAGTCGTTAAAGTATCTATTCTCCCAGAAGGATTTAAATCTCCGTCAGCAGAGATGGTTAGAGTTCTTAGCTTCCTATGATTTTGACATCGCATACACACCAGGAAAGGGCAATGCGGTGGCTGATGCATTGAGTAGAAGACATGCCAGCTTGGGGGCTATGTTCCTTGAATGGAAGCAACTGGAGTATATCGCGGGGTTTGATTTCAGACCAAAGTGCGAATTGGATCCAGAAATGTTAGCGAGTTTGACGATCAGACCCACTTTGATTGAGCGGATCGGCTCTAGTCAGAGGGACGATCCTAACCTATTGGAAATCATCTCCAAGTTAGAGATGGGTATCGATGAAGAGGTGAGCAAGTACGGGCTTGATCAAGATAGATGGCTTAGAAGGAATGGAAAGCTCGTTGTACCCAATGTCAATGGATTGAGAGATGAAGTGCTTAGAGAATGTCATCACTCAAGACTGACTATACACCCCGGTGGTAACAAGATGTATCGAGATATGAAGCAGACTTACTACTGGGAAGGAATGAAAAGAGACGTTGGGAAGTTTATATCCAAGTGCATGAATTGCCAGCTAGTTAAAGCCGAGCAAAAGAAGCCTAGTGGTCTGTTACAGCCATTAGAAATTCCCGAATGGAAATGGGAGCAAGTCTCGATGGATTTCGTCGATGGTTTACCAAGGACTAGATCGGGATATGATAGCATTTGGGTGATTGTAGACCGACTGACTAAAAGTGCAAGGTTTATACCAGTCAAATCGACAAGAACGACAGCTAAGTTAGCAGAATTGTATATGAAGTGGGTAGTGAGATTTCATGGAGTACCTAAAAGCATTGTGAGCGACCGAGACCCGTTGTTCACTAGTGGGTTTTGGAAGAGCTTGCAAGAGGCGCTAGGGTCGGAGTTACATCTCAGTACCGCATATCATCCTCAGACCGACGGTCAGACGGAAAGGGTGAATCGTATTTTGGAAGATCTCTTGAGGGCATGTATGTTGGACTTTGGTGGATCATGGGATGACCATTTGCATCTAGTAGAGTTTGCATATAATAATAGTTACCAATCCAGTATCGGTATGGCTCCGTTTGAAGCTTTATACGGAAGACCGTGTAACTCACCATCATGTTGGATAGAGACTGGCGAGAAGTTTATGCTTGGACCAGAGGTGGTGAGAGAAACGTCGGATAAGATCAAGATCATTCAACAACGAATGAAGGCTGCCCAGGATAGGCAGAAGAGTTATGCTGATAATAGGAGAAGAGACTTAAAATTCTCCGTTGGCGACTTGGTGTTTGTCAAGATTTCTCCGTTGAAGAGCGTAATACGATTTGGCAGGAGAGGCAAGTTGGCACCAAGGTTTGTTGGCCCATTCCATGTTCTTGAATTAGTCGGGAATTTGGCATATAGAATTGACTTACCGAAGAAGATGGCGGGAGTTCATAACGTATTTCATGTTTCCCAACTAAGGAAGTTCGTTCACGACTCAGATATGACTATTTCACCTGATCAGTTGGAGGACTTCGAAGTAGAACCCGAGGCGGTTGGGAACCGCAAGCCGGCCCGTATTGTCGAGCACGACATGAAGCAACTTCGAAGGAAGGCGGTGAAACTAGTCAAGGTTCAGTGGGGCGAGGACGAGAATGATTGTACTTGGGAGACAGAGGAGAACATTAGGAAGACTTATCCTGAACTCTTTGCCTGGTAAGATTTTGACTTCGATTTAGTTTTTCCGCATGCTAGGATAGGCTTGTTTGCTTGTTTTGCATGTTTGATTTTTGTTATATGTGGTTGTTAGGCATGCGGGATCCTTTGTATGTTTTGGGTTAAGGAATTTCGGGGACGAAATTTCTTAAGGGGGGGAGAGTGTAACGACCCGCATTCTGCGCATCATAGGATCGTAGAATATTTATTTCTTTCACATACGAAGTCGTATGGTCGTGTAACTTTGGGAGACGACTATTGGGGCCATTTCCCATGTTCATGATTTTTCCCGATTTTTAAATGACCATTTTACCCCTAGTTGGCACTGTTTTGGCCATAACTTTTGACTGGAAAGGAATTTTGACCTGAAACCACTTCCATTGGCTTCGGATGATGGTTTCTCTTTCCGTAGAGTGGTCACATTAGCCAAACGGACTTACCGTTTGGGAGATATGGCTGAAACAAGTTTCAGATGGTGAAAGACAGCTTAATTGGGCTTAAGCGGGTAATTAGCAGCTAGGCCCAAGGGGAATTTCGGGTTTAGAGGTATAGGAGGTCTGATTAGGGTTAGGTTATCACTTTCATTTCAGTTTTGAGCCGCCACAAACCTCCTTGAAACCTTAGTAATGGCTTCCTACATCTAAAACACCCCAAATCACTCTCTAATTGAAGATTAGGCTTAGCAACACCAAATTAAGGAGAAAAAGCACCAAAGCAAGGTTGGAGCCGCTGTTAGACATCAGTATTCGCCCTAAATCAGAGGAGTTTCAGTTCTGAGAATTTCATTTGTGGCCAAGGTGAGTGATTTGCATAGTTTTTGCACTAATTACGGTGATTAAGGGTAATTAGTGAAGATTAGCGAATTTATACGTAAATAAATTCTGGAAAAATTCTTAAAATTCTAAAATAATGTTTTAAGGCTCTGTTAGAAATTTGGGTTAATTTCGATGTGTTTTGCTAATCGTATGCTTAAACATGATTAAGAGGGATTATAGGCAAATGTGAGGTTTTAGCCACTTTTGATTCATTTAAATTGTTGTTTGCTGTTTGTGGTTGCTATTACGTGTTGCTATGACTCTATGGTATGTTTCATGATTGATTAGAATAGTTAAATTGCTCGAAAACGTCGTCGAACGGCATAGAAAGCTCGCTGGAAAGAAGTGTGCAGGTTCCGAACCGGTTCGGATCGGAGAAAAGGGGTCGGATCGGACTAGGGAACTGACCAAGGGAATCCGAACTGGATGAGGACTTGCCACTGGAAGAAGTTTGGCAGGAAGGAAGGCCATTGCTTAGAGTTGGAGTGGACAAGGGGGATCGGATCGGAGTAAGCTAGGGAGCGGAGCGGATCGGATCGGAAGAGTGATTGGAGGCCAGATCGGATCGACATGGAGATGCAGGGCTCGGATCGGAAGCAAACACTCGGGAGAAGCAGGAGGGGAAGCCACGCGGATCAGATGGCAAGGAGGGATCGGATCGGAATACGTGAAGAAATAAGCTAGGGATTGGAGCGCTGGAGGGAAGGACACCCGACCCGACCTGGAGGAAGACCCCGACCCGACCCGGAGCGAAGTACCCGACCCGAATCGAATGAAAGAAGACAAGGAGAAGGACCCGAACCCAGAGGAAGGTGGTACTCCGAACCGAACCGAGCATGGGTGACCGAACCGAACCGAATTCTAGAGCTGCTACTGCACGACAACTTTTCTGAAGACCCACTCCAATTCGACCAAACCCGAGATGCAAAGGATGTCCAAATGAGAAGTTAGAGCTTAAGATTCAGATGGGAATCAACGAGTTCACTTCATGGTTGGGCTTTGCTGCGGGACGCGTGCTAAGGAGTTATCGGCACCTATAGCTTTGGACCACTATGGTAGGAGGTACGAAGGCGGATTCAGGGCCATTATGGCATTGGTAGAACCAAGGGCTACGACCAATGAAGTGGGTCATTGAAATGTTTGGTCATGACTCCAAGTGTTTGGCTTGGTCATAGCAGGGTTTCTACAAGTCGGGATTCGTCGTTGCCTCAGTTTGTCTAGTGTTTCAAAGTGGTAGATGACGTACGCTTTATGCACTGAGTGAGAGATGCGAGAATGGTTGCTATGGATGATTTGTTTGCTATCATTGTGACATGCACACCCCACCCCTGTATTCTTACACTATTTATTATGGCACCTTGGAGTATTGTACGGTATGTGGTACTAACTCTTTGGTTGCAGGTCCAGGTTCAGGTATGGTTTAGTATACCTGTTATTTCCCTGTTTAGATGCTTATCGCTCATACCAGGCTTTATGTCTGACCCAGAGTTTTATGTCTCTTCTTATTACTCTGGGTGCTCACTCGAGCAGACTAGAAACAGGTTAGCTGGTGATGCACGGGTAGATGATCCGGAGACGAGCAGGAGGCTTCCACGTACTATATACATAATATTCTCCCTGTGTTGTTGAAGATCACTGCTTGGGCATTGTTGGTGTATCTTCTATTTTAGCTTTCTTTTGGTTAGAGACAGTAAATTTGGAAAGTTGTAATAAGCTGTATATGGATTTCCGCTGCTTTGATGTTGACATTGATTATTAGTTATCAGCTTATGCACTGTCTCGCCTGTTTTATGTCAAGTATGTTATTATTATATTTTATCCCATGCGCTGTGAGACATTCTACAGGTTCTTTGATTAGTTCATTCTCTTCTTTCCTTTCTTCTGACGACCGTCTTGTGCTAGTCGGGCATGTGTACAGCGCACTCTTGGAGGAAATGCAGGCTGGTGCGGGGCGGACCGTCACAGGTGCCGTCTGCCCCTATCTTTATTAGGTGTACCCACTACTCCCCAGCGATCGGCTCCCTACCGTAGATACCCGTGCTGGTCCCACAATGGGGTGTATCATTCCCCAAAGTGGCCACCTGATAATATCAACGGTGCACGGCTTTATATCTACATGATGCAACAACGGCTTATCTACCAGCCCGGGCCCACACACGCATATGAAACCCGTTGGACTTGCGTTGCCACCGCTAACCCGTTTTGGCCTCTTATAGTCAAGCCCAATATGCGTGTCCCGTCACTCGACTAGAGTCGAGCCCACAAAGATACGTTTGGGATATTGGTTGAAATGGGCCCCCACAAGCTACCCACCTAAGCTTGTCACTTATCTAATGTATCCCACTTAACCCTTTAATCAAGTTTAATTACATGTTTCCACTTGGTTAAGTATTCTAATCGTATTTTCTATTGCCACCCAAGGCAACCACTAGATTTCCACATGCCACCCAAGGCACCCACTTAACCCCTCATGTCCCTCTACATGCTAATATGGTTAAGTGTTTCTTAATTAATTAATTAAGATCATGACCTCATAAAGACCTCTCACATTAGACCGTCTTTTATGACTGCTGGATATGCCGGTTGGTTCCGGGCAGACTTCTGTCATCAAAAGGGTCTAACCTCGTGTCTTTACTTTAATCATGTATTTAATTTATGACTAAGACCTCTCACATTGGGCCAATCATTTGTAGCCACTGGATGGCCGGTCGGTTCCGGGCAGACTTCCGCTACAAAAGGGTCCAACCTCGTGTCTTAGTTGATTAATTACACCTAATTAATCACCCCCATATTAATTATCCCTAATTAATATCAAGTTTTTCATAACATGGGTAGACCTAACTCAATAGGTAAATTCCCATGGGGTAGACCTAACTCAATAGGTAAATTCCCACTTATGTTAATTTATTTTTATGGTATGCTTAATCATACCCAATCATACTTTTCTTAACATATTTATTAACCCCATCGTTCCCCACGCAAATCGTTCTCATTTCATAATAAAGGGAAGATCCATCACAAATATCATGGGTTTAACCAAATCTTAACATATAACTTTGTCATGGGTTAAGAGGATGTCAACTTGCATATATGAGCATATATTAACCCAACTACATTTAACCCAAACTTGCATATTATCATACACATATCTTGCATAACAATGTTGAACTTGCATATAAGCATTCTCATAACTTGCATAACATGTTAAACATGAATTCAAGCATACACATAACTTGCATAAGCATTCACATTCTTGCATAAGCATTCACATACTTGCATAAGCATGCATAACTTGCATATCATGTTAAACTTGCATTTAAGCATATACATAATAACCTACACATAACATCATACCCATAACTTGCATATGAACTTGCATAACTTCACTTGTTAAACATGCATAAACCCACTTATTAAATATGCATAAACCCACTTATTAGACATGCATAAACCCACTTGTTAAACATGCATAAACCAACTTATTAAACATGCATAAACCAACTTATTAAACATGCATAAACCAACTTATTAAACATGCATAAACATAGGAAAACATAGAGTAGCATATCATTACAAATGATTCAAACTCACTAATCCGCATTCAAGACCATAAGTCTCATTACACCCAATCTACTTACTTTAGCAATTGATGTTAAAGTGATAGAAACTCACCAAACCCAAGGTTAGCAAACTTATGAAGTGGAATTAGTTGCTAAATATGAAGATGGTGATGATTAGAGATTGATTAGCTTGCAACTTCCTTCATAAATTAGTGGAGGCTCCTTCTAAGATTTAATTTGGCGGCATGAAGCCATCATTTCTATTTTTAGTATGGATTAGGGTAGGTTTAGGGTGTATTTATAGATTAGGTGAGTGTTTTAGGCCCTTAGATTAACCCTAGATTAGATTAGGTCCGTTAGATTTAGGAAATCTCTAGAACCCAGCCCAGCCCTAGCCAGAAAACCAAATCTGGTGCACCCAACCCTCTGGCTCGACACGCCGTGTCGACAGGCTAGTCGACAGGCAAGTCGACCCCCCTGTCGACAGGCCTGTCGACAGCCCTGTCGACATGGTTAAGGCGGGAATTTTCCCGCCTGGCCCCGCTGGTTCTACTTTGAAATCTGAATTTGAATTTTTAAATCTGTTTTTAGCTTTAATTTTTCTGCAAACTTCATTGGGCCTTAACTGGGCCATAAGGACTCCGATTTACAAAATTTCGGACTCTATTCTGCGTATTTTTCCGAGACGAACGCAATGACGTAGCCCGTTTCTCCCAATTCTCACATCTGAGATTATTTATTCTGCAAGTAGTGAATTTTAGCATTAACTGAAATACGGGGTGTTACACCGTTCTTTTGTTTGTAAGTTCAAGTTACTTTCAGAAATAAAAGTTAATTGTGATTCTGACATTGTAATAAATCTGAATCTGAGATTATGCCTATTTCTGTCTGTCTTTTTATATCCATTGGATGTATCTCATTGATAATATTATGTCTATTCTTTGTCTCTTCTTTCCTCCTTCCCTTATTGTTTTATAGCCAGGCTACTGCGAGCCTGAGCCAAAGCTCATAAGAGATGAACGTACGTTGGAAATAAAATTGGGCATATATGATTTGAACATGGCCAGCACTAAAATTGTGCATAATATATGATTTGAACATGGCCAGCGCTAAAATTGGGCATAATATATGATTTGAACATGGCAATTGCTAAAATTGGGCATAATATATGATTTGGACATGACTAGTGCTAAAATTGGGAAAAGTACTAAATTATGTATAATTGGGAATAATTGATTTGTAACGGATCCGAGGACATAACACATGTTATATTTAAAACACAAAGTGTATCGAACATATGACTTGAGATTTGCGGCATAAAGTATTGGACATATGACTTGGGATTTGGGGCGTAAATTGAACTGTAATTATGTAAGTTCAAGTTATTTTCAGATTTAAACACCTAATAGTGATTTTGGCATGTAATGAAATGGATCTAAGTCCATGCTTGATGATAAGACAAATCTTTTAGATTAATTCCTATCTTTCTATTAAATCAATGATTTACATGCCTAGGAAGTTATTATCCAATCATGCCTATCTTTATTGGACATCTGATATATAACCCTTTTTTAGGTTCATGACGTTATTTATATCAGATCTATATGTCTATGAGGTTATTTCTGTCAGTTTGTTTCATATCTATCTTTGTTATACCCCAACTCTAACAGATTTGTAATCCTCTTAGGTCAAAAAATATTATATTTTACAAATCTACCATTTTAATGCCTGTTTTATGCCTACTCTCGTTTATGTTCCTCTTTCTTCCCCTTTATCTTATGAATCTAGATTAACCTTTAATCTAGACTAAAACTTGTTATACATGCGATAGGAATGCGGGGGTATTGGGGAATAACCTATTTGGTAATGATGGAACCTAATTTTGTAACTTTTAATTTGGGGCATAATTGTCTTTGTTGCGAACTTGGGGTAAATTGAAATATTAAATCTAGATTTGGCACAAACTGCAAATTGGAATATTAATCTAGATTGGCATAACCATTGGTTGAGATGCCAAAGCATAATGTATATTGGGGTATTGGGGCATGGCTATTAGTACAAACTTGGGAAGATTAGGTGTAACCTATTTTGAGTAATAACTCGAAATTGAATTTTGGGGGCCATAACTTGCAGTTAGCTTTGTTGGGCATAACTTGAGAATTGGAATATGACTGGTTGGGATATTTAGCATATAAATCTAGACTTGGACATTTATGGAAAATGTGGCATAATATGAAATTGACAACAATTGTGAGTAATTTACATATAAACTGTAAATATGTAAACTAGTGAAAAGACGAATGTGCCTAACCCGAGGAAAGATTGAGTTGTGGTGTAAAACTGCGCAGAACCACCCGGCACATCCAGTAACCACAACAACACCTATCTAATGTGAGAGGTTAGCGCATCATGGCCAAGAAAAAACCGAGGTTAGATTGAGTTGTAGTGTAAAACTGCCCGGAACCGCCCGACACATCCAGTAAATGCAACAACACATATCTAATGTGAGAGGGTTGGTGCATTAATAAATCAATTAATGCTAATGAACAAGATGATTGACTAGGGTTAAGTTAATAGGAACACTTAACCAGTATAGCATGATGAATGAGTAGGGTTAAGTAATAAGAAACACTTAACCAATATAACTTGATTTGTGGTAGGGTTAAGTCAACACAAGAAGGCAACACTTAACCAAAGTAACATGACAAGTAGGTGGGTTAAGTTAACTTGAATTGATTGATGACACTTAACCAATACAACATGATGAACACATGGGGTTAAGTTAACAAGGAACACTTGACCAATGTAATTTGATGAACGAACGGGGTTAAGTTAATAGGAAACACTTAACCAATCTGATAAGTGAGGAGGGTTAAGTTAATAGGAACACTTAACCAACATGACATGATGAATGGGTGGGTTAAGTTAACATGAATGGACAACACTTAACCAATATGACATAATGTGCATGAGGGTTAAGTACATATCGGGTTTGTGGGTAATATTAGTAAATATAGGCCCACAAACTTAACTGTTAAATAAACATGCTTGAATCGATGAGAGGGTTAAGTACATCTCGTGTAGGTGGGTAATATTAGTACATATAGGCCCACAAACTTAACCATTAAGTAAACATGCTAGAATCGGTGGGAGGGTTAAGTACATCTCATGTAGGTGGGTAATATTTGTATATATAGGTCCACAAACTTAACTAATAAGAAACCCTAGTAATGGGGACCCATTTTAGCAGTAACCCACATAGATGTATCGTGGTACCCTGAAACTAGGCAGGGTGGGGCACGATTACTAGGCTGAATATTAGCGGTCAAAACAATAGCAAGGGGTACGTTATTGTAGGTTCTGACGGTTTACGGGCGTGCACGTACTCCGCAATGGGAAAAAGCAGGCACTGGGACCAGTAGTTATACAATGTGCATCTTGAATTGTGTCGGGTTGCTATCATAAGGATTGATACACCTTATGGTGGGACCAGCGTAGGGTATCTACACACAAGAGAGGGCCGATTGACACAGACACAAGAAAAATTAATACAAGTAGGGAGCCGATCGATAGGGTAGTAAGGGTACATCTAACACATTCATGGCAATTAGGCAGATTGAGGTGGAATCCTTATGATAGATGTACACCTGAAGGCTAACACAAATGCGGGGATTGGGATCACATTTCAATATGATCACTTTATATAGATTAATAGTTGGGACACTAGGTAGGTGGTGCAGAGATATAAAAATCAGAATAACAAGGTAGTAGCAAAGCAGAGAAAGAGTAGAAGCGCATTCAGTTTATCTTACCTTATCATATCTATTCTAATCATATGTTATCTTGTTATCCTTGTTCTCACTGTATTGTCTCATATTCAGTTTTATTCATGTCATGATGCCTTTTCCTGTTTATACGCTGAAAGTCATTGGACTTACCAGACTTATGTCTGACCTAGTTTTGTTTCGCCTCTTTTCTTTCGTCCCCTCCCCCCTCCCCCCAGGTTCACAAGGAGGAAATGTTACCACTTAGCTCAGTTTTCTTTCCAAGCTCGAAGATAGTCGATGTATTACTTTGGACTCTCTCTTCCACTGCTATGGTTGGTTCATGCTTTATTGGGGAATATCATTGTTATTTTTATGCTTCTTTTATATTTAGAAGTTATTAAATCAAGACAGAAATTCTATGTATTACTTTTAAGTATGATTGAGACAACTATTGTAAAAGCTTGACTGAGTCACATTGTTTATAAAATGACTTTATTTTCCATTGCTTTATTTGTCTGTCTTGTAATTTATCTGCATCTTTCACCTAAAATGCTCCACTGAAGTAAGGCATTCCCTTTGTGAGTGACCTTAACGGAGGTGGGTTGTTTCACTTGGTATCAGAGCTAAAGGTTACCGGGTCAGATAAAAGATTTGAAAAATTATTTTCAAAACGGTTTTAAGAGAAGCATTTTCAAAAGAAAAGTTTTGTTTTAAAGGCATATTCCCCAAAGCCATATGCACTATCTTTTGATCCTCTATTTGAATCCTTGTTTCCTTCTTTCCTGAGTTTCTAGGGCTCCTGGCTTTCTGGGAGGTAACCTCATCGCGACATGGTTCCGTAGGCTCGATGAGACTACGACACTTGTCAAAGGCCAAAAAAGCGCCCCACTTCCATCTATAGCCACAGTAGTTTCACCTACGGCTAATTTTCTTTCAAGCTTTGTAGGGTTTCCCGTGCGATGGAGGCAATGTTCGAAAGGCTTGTCAACATAGTTCACAAAGGAGGTAAAAAGGAAGAGGCAAAAGGGGAAGAATCACAAACAAGGGATTGGAATATAAGAAGGGCGGAGGAAATAATAGATCCCACAACAAAAGGAGGTATCTTTTCTGCGGTATAGCGGGTCATTTAATTATAGGAAGTAAAAGACAAGTGGTTGTTTTCAGCATGGTGAGGCAGGGCATCTTATCAAGGATTTCCCGTAGGACAAGGACAAGGACATGATTTCCAGGAAGGCACCTGCATGCTTTCACCGCCAACGTACCTGAGAAAAATATAGTAAAGTTTAGTTTTTCTTTTTGATCATCCTGTTAGTACTCTTTTTGATTTCAGCGCTTCACATTCTCTTATATCTGCTTCCGTAGTTGGGTCTCTGCAGCTTAGTACTAGTATAATAGAAGAACCCATTATTGTCTCAAATCCGGTTGGTGGTTCGGCTCATTTATCTTTGGTTTGTAAGGATTTGAGAATATCTATATTAAGGATTGAGTTTAAGTATAATGCTTATGTTCCATGGGCTATGGGTTGATTCAAGGTATGGGTTGGTTAGCTAGTAATTGTGAAAGGAGGTAGTTAGACTTTTTACTTGCCTCGGGAATACCCTCGAGACTTCGTGCGATCCTAAGGGGATCAGTTAAGCTTAGATACCTAGAATCACTTGATGCATCTATCGACGATTTGCAATCCGTTAGAATAGTCCATGAGTACGCATATGTTTTTGATTAGGTTAGGGGTTTTCTCGCTAAAACTCGAGATAGCTTCTGCATATATCTAGTTGACAATGCAAAGCCAGTTATGCGATCAACGATAGTTTTGGAGCAAGATTGGCGTGGATAGCCAGACTCGGTTAAGTGCCCAATTGTTTGGTTGTTTTGCTAGTATCATCTAACATAGATCGTCCAAATTTTGAGGAGGTATTCCTTGGGTGCTTGTCTGATATTGGTTTTGGCCTTTGGGGCTGGTACTTGAGGGATGTCGAGTTCTACTAGGATGGTTTGCGTGAGAAATAAATGGTTGTTGCAGGCACCCTAAGTAAGACTGACCTTAAGAGAGGTAAAAAGTACATAGTAACATTTAGCTTTAGACCCTCAGATTTGTGACATGATGGATAAACTAAGTAGAGGAGAGACCTCTAATCATCTTAGTATATACACTTGGTATCATGGTTAACATCTGTTTATCTTGGAAAGATAGTTTGACTACATTGGATACCCTTTAGCATAGTAAGTGATCAAGGTCCTATCTTTACTAGTGGGTTTTGGAAATGGAGGTCAAGAAGCTTCACAATTGTGAAGTTAAATTAGTTAAGGTACAGTGGAGTGAAGCTCAAGAAGATGCAACTTAAAAGACTGAAGACTAGATACGCGCAGCCTACCCTTTTCTTTTTGAGGGTACATCCTTAATCTCTCTTTCCTTAAGATTATGCAAGCTTGTATCTACCTTTTAAGTATATCTCCTTGATCCTATTCCTTATCCATAGATAGAAGCCAATGGATGTAAACATGTGTTTAAAACATGATATGATTGGTGGTTGCAGGTGGTTGCTAATGGTTGCTCGTGGATGCATACACACACATTAGGCACTAGACCAGCTCAGTCACTTTCATATTGCATATGCATGAGTGAATTTTTATATATATGAACTGAAACTTGATGTGTTATCATATGGATGTTGCATTTGTATGAATGATTGTGCACTCATGTAGAAGTTATAAAGTACAATTAGGAATAATGCATACATGATGGACTCATAGCACTGACATAATTCGCATTAAGGAGGTTAATTGGATAAGTGGACTGCCTGATTTTTCATTAGATAAGAAACATATACACACACTCTGCATATGTTCATATGGCATTAGAAACCTTTAAAGGACAATGGATGCCTGTGTTTGATGGTTGAGTAGATGGACGGTTGGATGTTAGGATATGCATTCTTCTTAACTTAGAGATTTCGGGGACGAAATCCTTTAAGGAGGGGAGAATGTAACACCCCGTATTTTCTGAGAATATTAAAAGAAAAAAATAAAGTATACTTAATTTTTTAAAAGAAGAATTAAGGGAAATGGGTTACGCCATTGCGTTCGTCTCGGAATTCTTCATGAGATAGAGTCCGAGTTTGTGTAAATCGGACTCCGTGTGAAGAAGTTTTGGCCCTTAAAAGTTTCAGGAATTTAAATAAAATAAAACAGCTCAGATTTAAAAGAAGTTCGAAATTCAAATCACACACCCGGGCTGGGTGGGAAATTTCCCGCCCAGGACCCAGGTTGACCAGGGGGTCAACCTGGGGGTCGACTTGGGTCACATAAGTTGACCAGCGGGTCGACCTAGAGGTCAACCTCCACCCATTTCCATATCCGAGGACTGGTTCATTTTTTTGCATTTGGAAGCCCGTTCTGACCAGATTCGTTGATCCCTATGCTATATAAACACCCCTAAGGCTACAGTTTTATCTACACAACTTCATTATGCCTATACTCTACCCTAATTCATATCAAAATAAATCAAAGGCGGGGTTATGCCGCTCAAGTTCTTCGTAGAATCAAGTTAGAATTCAAGTAGAGATTCAAAGGCTAATTTAGCGACTTCAATAACTATTTTCTAAGAATCAAATCTAAATTACAGAATCAACAATCTACGTCAAGGGATAGCTTTTCAGTTTCAGAAAACAGATCCCAGAAAACAAGACCGTTCTTTTGTTTGTAAGTTCACGTTACTTTCAGAAATAAAAGTTAATTGTGATTCTGACATTGTAATAAATCTGAATTTGAGATTATGCCTATTTCTATCTGTCTTTTTATATCCATTGGATCTATCTTATTGATAATATTATGTCCATTCTTTGTCTCTTCTTTCCTCCTTCCCTTATTGTTTTATAGCAGGCTACTGCCAGCCTGAGCCAAAGCTCATAAGAGATGAACGTACGTTGGAAATAAAATTGGGCATAATATATGATTTGAACATGGCCAGCGCTAAAATTGGGCATAATATATGATTTGAACATGGCCAGCACTAAAATTGGGCATAATATATGATTTGAACATAGCCAACGCTAAAATTGGGCATAATATATGATTTTGACATGACTAGCGCTAAAATTGGGAAAAGTATTAAATTATGTATAATTGGGCATAACTGATTTGTAATGGATCTGAGGACATAACACATGTTATATTTAAAACACAAAGTGTATCAAACATATGATTTGAGATTTGAGGCATAAAGTATTAGACATATAACTTGGGATTTAGGGTGTAAATTGAACAGTAAATATGTAAGTTCAAGTTATTTTCAGATTTAAATACCTAATAGTGATTTTGGCATGTAATGAAATGGATCTAAGTCCATGCTCAATGATAAGACAAATCTTTTAGATTAATTCCTATCTTTATATTGAATCAATGATTTACATGCCTAGGAAGTTATTATTCAATCATGCCTATCTTTGTTGGACATCTGATATATAATCCTTTTTTAGGTTCATGATGTTATTTATATCAGATCTATATGTCTATGAGGTTATTTCTGTCAGTTTGTTTCAGATCTGTCTTTTTTATAACCCCAACTCTAACAGATCTGTAATCGTCTTAGATCCAAAATATTATATTTGACAAATCTACCATTTTAATGCCTGTTTTATGCCTACTCTCGTTTATGTTCCTCTTTCATCCCCTTTATCTTATGAATCTAGATTAACCTCGAATTTAAACTGAAACTTATTGTACATGCGATTGGAATGCGGGGGTATTGGGGAATAGTCTATTTGGTAATATAATTTTGTAACTTATGATTTGGGGCATAATTGTCTTTGTTGCGAACTTGGGGTAAATTGAAATATTAAATCTAGATTTAGCGCAAACTGTACATTGGAATATTAATCTAGATTGGGCATTACCATTGGTTGAGACGCCAAATGTGACGGCCCGCCCCGCACCACCCAACATTTCCCATGAAAATGCGTTGTGTCGATGTCCAACCGGCACGAGACGGTCGCCAAAGAAAGGGAAAAGGTAAGGACTTACTGGTGAACTAACAAAGAACCTGTAGAATGTCTCACAGTGCAAGGAACAAAATATAATAATAACATACTTGACATAAAACAGGTGAGACAGTGCATATGCTGAAACTAAACATCATAGCAGCGGAAAATCCAAATACAGCTTATGTCCCACATCATCATTATTACAACTTTAAGACTGTCTCTAAAGCAAAAGGAAGGAAAGGTACACTACTAATGCCCAAAGTAGTGACTAATAGTGACATAGGGAGAATATATATATATATATATATATATATATATATATATATATATATATATATATATATATATATATATATATATATATATATATATATATATCATATGTGGAAGCCTCCTGCTCGTCTCCGGTACAACTACCCGTGCTTCACCAGCTAACTCCAGTTTGCTCATGAGAGCACCCAGAGTAATAAGAAGAGACATAAAACTCTGGTTCAGACAAAAGTCTAGCATGAGCAATAAGCAGCAAAACAGAACAATAACAGGTACACTAAACCATACCTGAACCTGGACCTACAACCAAAGAGTTAGCACTACATACTATACAATACTCTAAGGTGCCAGTAACATATGGTGTAAAGAATACGGGGTAGGGGTGTGTGTGTCATAGTGATGTCAAACAATCAAGCATAGAAACCATCCTCACATCTCTCACTCTGTACGTAAAGCATACGATATCCACCACTTTGATCACTAGACCCATCGAGGTTATGGCCGAGTTCGACTTGTACAACTACTGCTACCACCAAGCTTATCCCATGGGATCATGACCAAACCTTTTCAAATGACCCCACTTCATTGGTCTATGGCCCACTAGTTGTACCTAGGCCACTGTGGCCCTGAATCTATTCACGTACCTCCCATACATAGTGATCCAAAGTCATAGACGTCGACAACCCCTTAGCACACGTCCCACAGCATAGCCCAACTCATGAAGTTAACTCATTGGTTCCCAACTGGATCCTGAGTTCTACTTCCTATTTTGACTTCCTTTGCATCTCGGGTTTTGGTCGAGTTGGAGCTAGTCTTCAATAAAGTTGTCGCGTAGAAGTAGCTTAAGTCTGGTTTGGTTCGGCTATACATTATCTTCAGATTTCTTGTTCAGTTCGGGTCCTCTGGCTTGTCTCAGGTCTCCCCATTCGGTTCGGTTTGGATACCCCATCGTGGTTTGGCTCAGCTCCTTCATTCAGTTCGGTTCGGATGCCACTCTCCAACTCGGTTCGGTTCGGGTGCCTCTCTCGCTTCAGTTCGGTCCACGTAGATCCGATCCCACACCTTCCTGCCGTTCCAATCCGACCCCAACTCCACTCGGTTTCAATGGCCTTCCTTTTTGCCCTTGCATCCTCTTGTGCCAGGTTCCGGTCCGATCCATACTCTCTTGCCCAGTCCACCGATCCGATCCGAGCCCCATATCCGACCCGAAACCCTGCACAACTTTCTGCAACTTTTTCCAGCAACTATTTTACGCCATTCGACGACATTTTCGGCTAATCTATCTTTTCTAAACAATCACAAATCATTCCAAACAGCCATAGCAACATGTATAATCAACCACAAACACCAAAACAATAATTTGATAGGTTAAAACGGATCAAACATAGCCAAAATCCCATATTTCCCATAAGCATGTTTAAGCAAAACTAATGATAGGATTAGTAAAACTTAACTAAATCATTCAAATTTTCTAACATGACATAAGGGATAATTAAAGAAATATTAATTTTAGAAGAAGAATTAAGTGAAACGGGTTATGCCATTATGTTCGTCTCGGAATTCTACTTGAGATAGAGTCTGAGTTTGCATAAAACGGATATCGTATGAAGGAGTTATGGACGATGGAAGTTTAGTAGAACGATCAGGAAACAAGCCACGATAACTGGCGCACTTGTGAAGTGCGCCAGAACAAAAATGCACTGACGCACCAGGGAAGTGCACCCAGGCCGAGCCCAGGTCTACAGAATTCTAGAGAGTTCCATGATGACATGTCTTTTTAATCTGAGTGGTTCTGATGGTCTCTAATCTAATCTAAAGGTCCTAATTCACCTAATACATCTATAAATAAACACCTAAACCTAACCCTAATCGCATTATTATCATCCATGGCGCCTTCATGCTGCTCTATTCTAGATCAAAACAAGCCTTTCTTCTCAATCAAGTCATATTAGAAGATCAGATCAATTCTCTTCTTTTGATACAACCAAGGTGAGTCTATGTTACCTTCACATATAATTAGATTAAAAAGTAATTGTGATAAGTATGTAAATTGGATCTAATGTATATGCCTGTAAATAAGATGAATCATATCATGTTTTTTAATTTGTTATCCTTCAGATTCAGACCTAATTGCTATTATCATATGCCTATCTGATCTACTTTGTCGTTATTCATTTCACATGCCTATTTATATGTTTATGCCAATTTTGATGTTTTGATTCTCTCCCCTTCTTCTTTTCCCTTTTCCTTTTGATATTAGGCTAACTTCGAGCCTAAGCATATTGCATTGAGATTTACGTACGAATAATGTTGGAATGATTGGGAAAAAGTTTGGGAAAGTATGTAATAAGATGAGATTTGGCATAAATTTTTAATGGCTATGAAAAATGGATTTGGGCATAATTTGGTATTACTTGTACATGTGTGATTATAGGCATAAAATGGATTAAAATTATAAACATAATTTAGATTGGAAATTATGGGTAATTGGAATAGATTATAATCCAAGATTTGAAATTGGGATTTGAATCAAGAAAGTGAAAATGAACGCATAAGACATGAGGTTAGATTCAGATTGCGGTATAAGCTTGCCCGGAACCGCCCAACATATCCAGCAAATGCAAAACGGTAATCTAATGTGAGAGGTCAAAGGCAGAAATTAGATGCGTAATAATGCAAAGACACGAGGTTAGATTCAGATTGCGGTATAAGCCTGCCAGGAACCGCCCGACATATCCAGCAACTGAAAACGGTAATCTAATGTGGGAGGTCTTACAAGATTACGGTTATAATGAATTAATGAAAACTTAACCAAGATAAGGCATGTGGTAAGACATGGGAATAATAAAGGTCTAAGTGGGTAACATGGGTAACATGTAAAACATAATTAAAGCACTTAACCAAGATAAGACATGTGATAAGACATGGGGATAAAAAAGGGTTAAGTGGGAATTCCTAGTGGGGACAAAGCTTAGGAGGGAAGCTTGTGTCAAGTGTGTGGACCCTTTTCAACCAGTAACCCATTTTAGTATCTATATGAGCTCGAACTAGGTCGAGGACTGGGACACGCTTACTGGGGTTGATTGTAAGAGGTCAATAAAGAGTTAGCGATGGCAGTGCAAGTCCAACGGAGTCATGTGCGTGCGTGGGTCTGGGCTGGTAAGTAAAACGCTATTGCATCGTGTAGGTATAAGCTGTGCATTTCAGTAGTATCGGGGTTGCCACCTTAGGGAGTGATACACCCTATTGTGGGACCAATATAGGTATCTATGAGGTTAGGGAGCCGATCGAATGGGAAGGGTAGTGGGTACAACTACTGGGGATAGGAGCAATTTGGCACCTATGATAGTAACTAGAAGTACACGAAACTACTATCATTATATTTATTTAAGAGGGATCATCTTTTAATCTGTAAATAGAATGTTGGTACGGTGCAGAACATATCTTATAGTGGTTAGGAGCGCAGTCGATGTTCTATCTTGCTTATCTTGTTTACCCAGTCATATCTGCTTATGTTACAGTTGTTTCTTATATCCAGTTTATGTTCTTATCCTGTTACTTTGCTGATTATATTGTTAAAGTCACTGGACTCACCAGACTTTATGTCTGACCCTATTTGCTTTGCTTCTTTTCTTTCCCTCTCCCCCACGGTCCTTAGGGTGGGATTAGTGAAGCATGACTTGGATTTCTTTCTTCTTGAAGTGCTTGGAAGTGTTGAAAGTGATGCTCAGCTTTATCTCTTTTTCATTTTGGCTATTTGGAGTGGGATTATGGTTTTGCTTTTATTTACTCTGATAATAATTTTGTTCAAGATGGATATTTGTGTACTTGGCTTTAGTATGTGGTTTTGATGTTATAACCAAACATGTTTTGCTTTTCTGATGCAATGAATTAATTTTGAATTTTTAAGTACCATTTTATATATCTGTCTTGTGAATTTCTGTTCTATACTCTTATAACGGTCCATGAAAGTTAATGCATTCCCTTAGTGAGTGACATTAATGGACGTTGGGTGTTACATGTGGTATCAGAGCTGAAGGTTACTAGAACAGATAAAAGATTTTGAAAACCGTTTTCAAAAGCATTTCAAAAAAAGAAGTATTTTCAAAAAACATGTTTAAAAGAAGGTATTTTCAAGAGAAAGGTATATTATGGAAAACATAATCCCTAAAAGCCATATATCTTTCTTTCGTATCTCTGTTTGAATCTCTTCCTTTTTCCTTTCAACATGTCTAGGGAACTTGGTATACCCGAGGGCGTACAGATACCAGGCTGGTTCAGAAGGTATCTGGAGGCTAGGGCTACTACCGCAGACCTAGCAAACGTTCCTTCTCCCCCAGCTGCAGCCGCTTCTCCTCCTCCTCCCCATGTAGACGCTTTTTCTAAGATATGCAAAGACTTCCGTGCGATGGCCGGAAAACCATTTTATGGAACTGAGACGTTTGTTGAGGATCGGAATTGGCTCAAGGAAGTGGAGGACTTGTTTGGTATCTTTGAGATAGACAATGGAATGAAGGTTTAGCTATCTGCTTGGTTGATGAAGGATGAAGCTTTATTTTGGTGGGAAGTAACTAATGGAGGACGTGCAGTGGGGACATGGATGGATTTTAGACAAAGGTTTGAGTTGAAATTTTCTTTTACAAGCAGAGGAGAGATTACACATGGAGAGGTTATTGGCTTTGAAACAAGGGAGTTTGTCTGTGAAGGAGTACGTTAACAAGTTTAATAAGTTAGCAAGTTTTGGTATGGAATTAGTTAATACACCACATAAAAAGGCCTTGAGATTTGCCAAGGGTCTGAATGAACCATTACACGGGTTAGCTATGTCCCATATTCCTATAGGGGCTACTTTCAAGAATCTTGTTGATATGGCGTTGATACATGAAGAGGAGAAAGGTACTAATGTAAATAAGGCATAGGATAAGAAAGGTGATCCAAAGAAGGAACAACAATAACAAAAGAAGGGCGGTAAGGATAATAAGGCTTCATAGAAAAGAAAGTGTCATAATTGTGGAATACCTGGCCATTTGAAGAAGGACCGTAGGAAGAAGAAGAGGACTGGTTGTTTCCAATATGGTGAGGCAGGACATATGATTAGAAACTACCCAAGGAAGCAAAGGCAAGGGAAAGGGCAAGGACAGAGGACCGGATCTACTTCTGGAGGGAAGGTTCATGCTCTCATGGAAGCTACGCAAGAGAGAGGTAGAAACATTTTTGTTGAAAGTTTGATTTTCCTTTTCGAACTTCCTGTACGTACTTAGTTTGATTCTGGCGCTTCACATTCATTTAAATCTGCTTTCGTTGTTGAGTCTCTGCACCTAGATACTAGTGTAGCAGTGGATCTCGTTGTTGTCTCAAATCCTATTGAGGGTACGGCTCATTTGTCTATGTTATGCCGGGATTTGAGAATATTTGTGTATGGCGTTGAGTTCGAAGGCAACGCTTATGTTCTTGGTTTCATGAGTTATGGGTTGATTATAGGAATGGATTGGCTAGCCAGGTATGGTGCCATTCTCGACTATGAAAAGAGGGTAGTTAGGATGTTGACTAGTTTGGGTAATACTCTCGATATCTCATGTGACCCTAAGGGTTCTGTTATGCTTAGCTACCTAGAATCTCTTGACACTTCTATTGATGATTTGCAATCTGTTCGAGTAGTCCGCGAGTATGCAGATGTCTTTAAGGAGGTTAGGGTTTTACCTCCAAAACGCGAGATAGATTTCCGTATATACTTGGGTGACAATGCAAAGCCAATTTCATTGCCTGTGCGCCACATGGCTCCAAGAGAAAGGAGGGAGCTTGGTAAACAAGTGAAAGAGTTGCTTGAGAAAGAGTTCATAAGAATCTCGGAGTGGGGTGCTCCAGTTGTTTTTGCCATGAAGGCTGATGGTTCGCTTAGATTGTGCGTGGACTATAAGGAGCTGAATAATCTCACAAAGAAGAACAGACACCCATTACCGAGGATATATGACTTGTTCGATCAGTTGGTTGGTGCTTCGGTTTTCTCTTAGTTAGACTTAGCTACAGGATTTCATCAGTTGAGGGTAGCTGAGGACAGCATAGGTAAGACTGCATTTAGAATTCCAGATGGTTTCTTTGAATGGATCGTCATGCCTTTTGGTTTGACGAATGCACCCGCATATTTCGTGGACTTGATGAGTAGGGTGTTTAGGGAGTTTCTAAATAATTTGTAGTAGTCTTTGTAGATGATATCCTGATCTTCTCAAGAAACGAGGAAAAGCATGCCTTACATCTTAAGGAAGTTTTAGAGACCATTTGAGTACATCAACTTAAGGCTAAGTTCTCTAAATGTCACTTTTAGAGGAAGGAAGTAAGATTCCTAGGGCACTTGCTCTCTAAAGAAGGGATAGCAGTGGATCCCACGAAGGTAGTGGCAATCCAAAGATCGGAAGATTCCTAAGAATGCCACGGAAGTAAGAAGTTTTCTTGGTTTGGCAGGCTTTTATAGAAAGTTCATTAAGGACTTTGCTAAGATATCAACCCCACTTACTCGGTTAACGAAAAAGAATTTGACCTTTTCTTGGGATGTTGACTGTGATGATGCTTTTCAATGCTTGAAGAGGGCTTTGACGACAGCTCCAGTTTTAGTTTTGCCAGATGGGAGTAAACCGTTCACGGTGTATACCGATGCTTGTGGGACAGGGCTTGGCGCAGTTTTTATGCAAGAAGGAAGGGTGATATGTTATGGTGGAAGGCGGTTGAAGGTTCATGAGAAGAATTACCCTACCAATGACTTAGAATTAGCTGCCATAGTTTTTGCGCTTAAGTCTTGGCGCCATTACTTTATTGGTGAGAGGTTTGAGTTGTATACGAATCATAAGTCATTAAAGTACTTGTTCTCTCAAAAGGATTTAAACTTAAGACAACAAAGGTGGATGAAGTTCTTAGCATCCAACGATTTTGAGATTGCATATACCCTTGGCAAAGGTAACGTTGTAGCTGACGCCTTGAGTAGAAAGAGGTTGACTTTGAGTCCTTTGTTTGTCGAGCGACATAGTTTAGAGTATATATCTATCTTTGACTTTAGACCCTCTCGATTATGTACCTGGTTTGTTGGCATCGTTAGAGGTGCGACCTACGCTTTTAGGGCATATAGGAGCGGCACAGCGAGATGACCCACAGCTGATAGAGATAGTAGACAAGCTCATAGGAGGGGAATCTTAGAGCCATCTTAGTAGGTATACTATAGATGAAAAAGGTTGGTTACGTAGGGATGGGAGACTTCGTGTATCACGGGACGAGAGTTTGAGAAGGAAAATCCTTGAAGGAGCACATCTTTCTAAGATGACCATACATCCCGGTGGTGACAAAGTGTATAGGGACATGAAGCGAGTTTTCTTTTATGCCGGAGTGAAGAAGGATGTGGCTGAGTTTGTTTCCAGATACTTAGTGTGCCAGCAAGTCAAGGCTGAGCAAAAGAAGCTTGGTGGTTTGCTTCACCCTTTAGAGTTTCACAGTGGAAATTGGAAAGTGTTTCCATGGATTTCGTCCATAGGTTGACGAGGTTAAGGAAGGGTAATACGGGGATTTGGGTAGTACTAGATAGACTTACCAAGAGCGTCCATTTCATTCCCGTTAAAGTAAAAGAACACTAGCATGGTATCATCTATTTATCTCCGAGAGATAGTTCGTCTACACGGATACCTTCTAGTATCGTAAGCGATCGAGATCCCATTTTCACTAGTGAGTTCTGGAAGAGCTTGCAAGAGGCGGTAGGAACACAATTGTGTTCGAGCACCGCTTATCATCCTCAGATGGACGGCCAAAAAAAAAAGAGTGGATAGGATTCTGGAAGATCTTTTGAGGTTATGCATCTTGGACTTTGGAGGGACATGGGAAGAACACCTTCCATTGGTAGAGTTCGCCTACAACAATAACTATTAGACTAGTATTGGCATGGAACCTTTTGAAGATCTATATGGATGACCTTGCCGATCACCGACTTGTTGGTGGAAATCTAAGGATAAGATTTTGCTTAGGCCCGAGATGGTTAGGGAAACCTCGAAGAAGATAGACTTGATTCAAATACGGCACAAGACCGGCAAAAGTCATACATTGATAAGAGACGAACCGATCTTGAGTTCGATGTTGGATACACGGTTTTTATTAAAGTATCACCATTGAGGAATGTAGTTCATTTTGGATCTGTAGGGAAATTGGCACCAAGATTCGTAGGGCCATTCTCTACTTCAGAAAGAATTGGACAGATGGCCTACAGAGTGAAGTTGCCTGAGAAGCTTAGTGGAGTTCATGACGTATTTCATGTGTCGCATTTAAGGAAGTGTTTACATGATATCGTGGAAGTAGTGGAGCCAAGCATGCTTAGGGAAGTGGAAGTAGAGTGAGATGCCACGATTAAGCGAGTTCCTACGTGCATCCTTGGGACAGAGGTTAAGAAGCTTCGCAATCGAGAGGTCAAGTTGGTCAAAGTCCAATGGGGAGATAATCAAGAAGACGCGACTTGGGAAACAGAAGACAAAATACGTGCGTCGTACCCTTTCCTTTTTGAGGGTATGTTCTTAACTTCTCCTTTTTCTACCACTTTGTTTATACTTGTTCTATCGTTTAGTGTATCCTCTCGATTATATCTTCGATCTTTAGGTAGAAAATCCTATGGTTGTAAACATGTATTTGAGACATGCTACGTTTGGTGGATGCAAGTGGATGTAAGTGTTTGCTAGCGGATGCTTGTGGATGCATTTACACACACATTAGGCGCTAGATCGGCTCAATCACTTTCATATTGCATATGGATGAGTGTGCATGTTTAAATTAATGGAAGTATATTGAATTTGTTATCATATGGATATTGCAATTGGATGAATGGTTGTGCACTCATATAAAAATGATATGTATCATTAGGATTCTTTTGCATACATAATGGACGCGTGGTACTATCATGTTTTGCATTAAGGAGGTCAACTGAATTAGTAGACCGTCTGATTTTTCATTAGGATAAGGACATATACACACACTTTGCATATGTTTATGAAAGTATTAGAAATCTTTTAAGGACAACGGACGCCTGTGATTGATGGATGAGTAGATGGATGATGGATGGTAGGACATACATTTCTTTCAGCTTCGAGATTTCGGGGATGAAATCCTTTAAGTAGGGGGGAATGTAACACCCCGTAATTTTAAAACATGACATAAGGGATAATTAAAGAATAATTAATTTTTAGAAGAAGAATTAAGTCAAACAGGTTATGCCATTGTGTTTGTCTCGGAATTCTTCTTGAGATAGAGTCTGAGTTTGCGTAAAACAGATATCGTATGAACGAGTTATGGACGATGGAAGTTTGGCAGAACAATCAGGAAATAGGCTAGGATAACTGGCGCACTTGTGAAGTATGCCAGAACAAAAATACACTGGCGCACCTGGGAAGTGCGCCCAGGCCGAGCCCAGGTCTGTAGAATTCTGGAGAGTTCCATGGTGACTTGTCTTTTTAATCTGAGTGGTTCTGATGGTCTCCTAATACATCTATAAATAAACACCTAAATCTAACCCTAATCTCATTGTTATCATCCATGGCTCCTCCATGCTGCTCTAATCTAGATTAAAACAAGCCTTTCTTCTCCATCAAGTTAAATTAGAAGATCAGATCTACAAACAACAAAACCTAATTCTCTTCTTTTAGATCCAACCAAGGTGAGTCTATGTTACTTTCACATATAATTAAATTAAAAAGTAATTGTGATAAGTTTGTAAATTGGATCTAATGTATATGCCTGTAAATAAGATGAATCATATCATGTTTTGTAATTTGTTATCCTTTAGATTCATACCCAATTGCTATTATCATTTGCCTATCTGATCTACTTTGTCGTTATTCATTTCACATGCCTATTTATATGTTTATGCCAATTTTGATGTTTTAATTCTCTCCCCTTCTTCTTCTCCTTTTTCCTTTTGATATTAGGCTAACTTCGAGCCCAAGCATATTGCGTTGAGATTTACGTACGAATACCGTTGGGATGATTGGGAAAAAGTTTGGGAAAGTATGTAATAAGATGAGATTTGGCATAAATTGTTGATGGTTATGAAAAATGGATTTGGGCATAATTTGGCATAACTTGTACACGTGTGATTATAGGCATAATTTGGATTAAAATTATAAACATAATTTAGATTGGAAATTATGGGTAATTGGAATAGATTATAATCCAAGATTTGAAATTGGGATTTGAATCAAGAAAGTGAAAATGAACGCCAAAGACACGAGGTTAAATTCAAATTGCGGTATAAGCCTGCCCGGAACCGCCCGACATATCCAGCAACCGCAAAATGGTAATCTAACGTGAGAGGTCAAAGGCATAAATTAGATGCGTAATAATGCAAAGACATGAGGTTAGATTTGGATTGCGCTATAAGCTGCCCGGAACCGCCCGACATATCCAGCAACCACAAACGGTAATCTAATGTGGGAGGTCTTTCAAGATTACGGTTATAATGAATTAACGAACACTTAACCAAGATAAAACATGTGGTAAGACATAGGAATAATAAAGGGTTAAGTGGGTAGCATGGGTAGCTTGTAAAACATAATTAAAGCACTTAACCAAGATGAGACATGTGATAAGACATGGGGATAAAAAGGGGCTAAGTGGGAATTCCTAGTAGGGACCAAGCTTAGGAGGGAAGCTTGTGTCAGGGGTGTAACACCCCACCTCCGCTAGGGTCACTCACAAAGGGAATGCACTAGCTTTGGTGGAGTATTATCTAGGTAAACATACATAGAAATATTACAAGACAGAACATAAATTAAACAGCGGAAGGAAAAGCCAAATTTCATTTCTTTAAAATCTAGTAAGGTCTAAAGCCTTTTACATCAAAATGCTATTAAGCCAATTACATCAAAATCTGTCTTGCAATAGTAAAGAAGCATAAAACCATAGTTATAAATCATTCCCCAATAAAGCAAAGCAAGCCATAGCCAAGAGAAATCAAAGCCGTACATGAAAGAGCTTTGGAGCTTGGTAAGACCCGAACTAAGATGTATTCCCACCCTGCGAACCTGGGGGGGGGGGGAATGGAAGAAAAAGAGGCAAAACAAAACGGGTCAGTCATAAAGACTGAGTAAGTCCTAGTGACTTTCAGCATAAAAACAAGTAAAGATAACATGACATGAATAATATGAAAGTAAACATAAGCATGATGACAAGATAAGCTACAAGAAAGATAACTAAGAATAACCTCATATGGTTTTTGTTGAGTATAACATCGCCAGGTTTCCATTCAAGATAAACTAAATATAATTTCGCAAGATTTCTATCAAGCATCGCAAGATTTCTCTGCTTTACCATTAAAATATTTCTATGATATCTATTTGCTCTGCACCAACCGTACTAGTATCCCAACCCGTGTCATTGTTGACTATAAAATGATCCCTTGCCCAATGTCATGAAATGATCCATTACTTGGTCTCACGAAACGATCTATTAATCGATCGACTCCCTACAAGTCCTATCTCGTTCATGTGTCTGTGTCATACGGCCCTATCACGAATGTAGTCACCTATGCTAGGTCCACCATAGGGTGTATCAAACCCTAGGGTGCCAACCACCGACACGAATCAAGAATGCACAGTGTAAATCTACTGGTGCCCAATGCTTGCTTTTTCAACTCCGGACTACGTGCACGACCGTAGTCCGCCTGAACCTACAATGGCGCATCAACTCAGCCGTCGTTCTGGTCGCTTACAATCAGCCCAGTAATCTTGCCCCACCCTGCCTAGTTTCAGGGTACATTGATACATCTAGTGGGTTACTGCTGAAAAGGACCGCGTATCTAGGGTTTCCGTCCAGCAGGTTAAGTGTTGTCATTTAAATTCGAGACTTAACCCCATCAGTCTAGCATGTCAAGTTGGTTAAGTGTGAACATTCAAGTTCGTGACTTAACCCGTCTACATGTCATGTCAAATTGGCTAAGTGTTGTTGTTCAAGTTCATGACTTAGCCCTACGAATCATGTGTCAAGTTGGTTAAGAGTGTTCAAGCGGTTCGTGACTTAACCCTATCAAATCATCGTGTCAAATTGGTTAAGTATATTCAAGCGGTTCATGACTTAATCCTATCAAGTCATCGTGTTAAATTGGTTAAGTATATTCAAGCGGTTCATGACTTAACCCTTTCAAGTCATCATGTTAAATTGGTTAAGTATATTCAAGCGGTTCATGACTTAACCCTATCAAGTCATCGTGTCAAATTGGTTAAGTATATTCAAGCGGTTCATGACTTAACCCTATCAAGTCATCGTGTTAAATTGGTTAAGTATATTCAAGCGGTTCATGACTTAACCCTATCAAGTCATTAATTCATTTATGAACCCCAACCTCTCACATCAGACCTGTTGTTGTGGTCACTAGATATGCCGGGCGGTTCCGAGCAGAATTACACCACAACTCAGTCTGACGTCGGGTTTTCAAGTGCGATATGACCAATTACCCACATTGGATCCTATTGTTTGTAGTAACTGGATTTGTCGGGCGGTTCCGGGCAGAATTACACTGCAAACTCAACCCAACCTCGAGTTGTCCATTTTCTAGTTCATTCTAAATGTCATGTCCATGTTCAAGTTATAACAATGTTCAAATTTCTAAGCAAGTTTCATGTCAAGTTTCTAGTTTTCAACTTATGCCTATTATCAAGTTCATAACTCACGTTTTTGCCCCAAAACGTGTTCCCAAAGTATTACTAAAATTTGCTATAAAGTTATGCCAAGTTATAGCCTCTTTATTTACAATACAAGCCAACTACCCAAAACCCAACTTTACATATTAATATATATGCCCAAGTTCTAACTTTTCATGTCGATATACATATGCCCAATTCTAGCCAATTTACATATGTTCAAGTTCCACATCAAACTACATGTATTCCATGTTTACACTAATTTACCTATAACAAGTTCTAGCTTTTTACATATGTCACGATCCTTGTCAAAAATACATATATCAATTTATATGTGTCCAATCTTAGCCAATTTAGATATATACCAAGTTTCATGCCTTTTTACATAGATCCTATTAATGCCAAATTCCATGTATATATTATTTATGCAAATTTCCCCATAACAAGATTATACCAAAATTTACAGATCAAGCCCCACACTTGCAGATACAGTGATAATTTCCAATTTCATGTTGCCAATAATTCCAACATATTCATATAGGCAATAATTCCATAATTCCCCCGTATACATATCGTACGCAAGTCGTGATTTTAGGCCAAGGTCCGAAATTGACCAAGGTTCATCAAAAGAAAATAAATAGGGGAAAGGTAGAATTCGTAGTTAAAACAAGATCAGAAGGAAAAACTTCATCACAGGCATGAAGATTACAATTCGATAATAATATTAACATGAATCGAGAAAACTAATTTACAACAGGCTGAATAGATTATGAACTTAACATGAGAATAAAGATAGACAAGTCAAAAACTCAAGATTCAAGAAACAACAGAAATAGATCTCGATCGATAAACATACTTAGATCCAATTTCACTTTAATTCAATGCCATATTATAATCAAATATTTAAATCAGAAAATAACTAGAACTTACATTGATTGGCTAAGAGAGGACAAATCGATTCGTTGTCGCGTTGAAACGTCTAACTTGATTAATCTTCTGATTTGATTCAATATGGTCTAGGCGTCGTTGCTTGAAGCTTTAATCTCTAGTTTTGAATTGAGTTGCTTAGGTTGATGTTGATTAGCTTCTATTTTTGATTCCAGCAGAGTAGCGACGCCATTTTTATTTTTATTTAGAATAGAGGCAGAGTAGGAGCAGAATAGAATTGTGTGTCGAGAAGGCTAGGTTTAGGGCTGTTTAAATAGGATTAGGCGGACGAACCTAGGCAGAAAACGGGACCAGGTACATCAGAATGCACCCAGGCCCAAAAGCAGATTCGGGGACCAGGTCGACACCCAAGTCGACTGTGCAGTCGACCTGGTCCTGGGGGTGTCGACTCCCCCGTCGACCTGGGTTTGGGCGGGAAATTACTTAGTACAAATATAACACGTTGAGACGTCCCGAAATCTCGTTCAGACGGAGACCAGGGTTATCTTTTGGAATATAACATAGAAACAGATAATAGCAGAATAGAATTAAATAAATACACCAGATAATGAACAATAGAACATACTGGATAAAAGTAATCATCAGAGTTACACAGTATACAGGATCTTACTTAGTACAAATACAGTTCAGCTATACATAAATGTCTACAGCGGAAAACAAACAAAATATGTACAATAGGAGCTGAACAACATAAAAAGAGATAAATGATAGAATCCATCTTCAGCTCCAGCTATCCAGAAAGAACCAGCTGAACCTGAATACAAGGCTGCTCGTGTAGAAAAAGGGGCACCCGAGTTTGAGAGTGAAACAAACTACGAGTAAGTCATGGGACTGGTATGAGAAATCTACTCAACACATATATAATTTGGCTAATCACAGGACCACGCCACTTTCGTGGAACAGGTTTACTCCACTGGATTGCCAGTGCTTTAAAACAAATCTTTCTTTTAAACATCGCTATGCTTTTTATAAAAATGAAGCCGTTATAAGACTCAGTTCCCATCACACAATGCAACGCAAACCGGAGGATAGAGTTTTTACCTTATAACGGCCAAAATATGCTTGATACGAATAAAACAAAGGCATTTGATATTATTGCTAGTGTTTATATGTTTGAAAACCATTTCGAATCATAACTATCAATCATAGACGGCATTAATGCCCCATACCACTATGTCGCCATATATAGATATACAATCAAATTCGCACGATGTCGTATTTGGAAATTGGATTTCCGTCATGAACCAAGGCAAAAGATAGTCCTTACCGAATTCGAGACTGCCTAGCCCGAGCCTCAGGAACAGCCGCAACTGCCCCTTGGATCATCAGGGCCGGTCCACCGATGTGGATTATTATGCCTGAACACTACGTCTCCCCGCCCTTTGGGGCGTAAACGAGCCAACGAATGACTCCATCGGACCCGGATCGTCCGATCAAACCGAGGCGCCTCGCAACAGCAACCACCACATAGGTGAAAAGTATATAAATGTCAGGGCTGGTAGGTCACTGACACCACCCTAGCTAGGAAGAAACGCAGGCCCTCCCTGATGTCCTCTCCCGTTTCTGGTTCATACCGGGGTGTGAGGCTCGCGAATTCACGTTATACACAAAGCTACGCCACACAGGCGGTGCTTTGATCATCACCACAAGACTTTGCTTTTCAACAGAAGCCCTGATCATTACATCTTAGCATGCCACACAGGCAATTCATGCCATGCGACCGATGTCTATCGATACACAACCTCTGAGCTCGTGCGTTTCAGAGAAGGGCGTTAAGCAAAAGAATAAATTCTCCGCCGCCAAACAGATGTATATTTAATAGAGATCAATCAACACAGAATAAAATCCAATGTCAGACACACAGTCCATTTACAAGTCCGTTCCGGGTCTGAACGAAACCGGAGGCACTAAATACCTCGCAAACCCATCGATCATCACGTACGTCTGGACGATCACCACTCATTATCCATATTTCGGGATGCCTCCCAATCAGGACCTCGGTTACCATCCAAACGAGGTGAAGATCTCCGGGCTTCGACCACCGTCTTCATCTTCGACTTTCAATCGTCGGTCAATTATTTGAAATGAGAATCAACTTGGCCATTTCAAACAATTCACGTATGTTTAGAATTTTAAATCAATTTATTTCAATGGTTAAATCATTCGACAACACCAATTTTGTTCTTTAATGTAATTTTCACACCAAACACATTCAACCATCAAATACAACATAAATCGAGCAAATTCAGTTTATTTCCATTCCATATTGTTTATGATATTTTATAACAATTAATCGCTATTTTTATTTATTTTAAAATAGCCAATTTATTCAAAACGACGCTTCGGGCCATAAAGCGGCCGTGGCGCTGTTTTTCTTCAGAATTGATTTACACATATCTGAAAATCTAACCGTTGGATCTTCACAAAATTTACATCATTAGAAAGGTCTTTTCTAAACGAATCCAACGGTTCCAGTTTCGGGAAAATCCGACGGTCGGATCTCCCGGTACAATCGTTTGAATTTTCGATTTCAAAATACGAACTGCAGCGTCGTTATTCGATTAAATATATAATTATATTAATATATATATAAATATAATCGCTTCTGGCGCTATTTTTCATCAGATTTGAATTAAACATTCCAGACAATCCAACCGTTGGATTTTTACAAGGTTGGTGCCGTTGGGAAGATATTTCCAAGGCGAACCCGACGGTTGAGGTTTCGGGAAAATCCAATGGTCGGATTCCCCGTACTAGTTGTTTGAAATCACGGTTTCAAAATGCGAACTGCACGGCCACGTTTCGTTTTAATTTTATTTATATTTATATAATTATATAAATATAGTTCATTCAACAATTTCAATATCGTTTTCACTTCAAATATTTCACTAACGCCTTAAAATTTTGGAAAATTTCGCCATAACCTCCCCTGCACTGGGAGCATCGGGAAATCGCAAATAACTTTCCCGGTCCTTCTAATCTCAAAAGGAAAAAGAAAAAGAAAAAGCCAAGCGGCTAGCCAACAGGCTCATAAAATCATCACCCAAACAAAACAGTAAATGTGTACCTATTTGTCGGGCACAAAATTTTATTCCTCTTCTCTAGCCCCTTTGCTATAACATGTTCAATGAATATGCATGTACCTATATATAGTTCTTATCATTTATCCTTTTCTATTCAACTTCATATTTGATTCCTATTTGGTTTAAAAACACCATTCATTCTAATGTTACATACATAGGTACAAATCATATCATTAGCTAATTAATGAATATTTCAACTCATATATATTTATTTGAACAAGTGGCTATTTTTAACACTTCACATTTCAACGATTTATGCATATAATAAAAATGTGATTTTTATTGTAAAACAACTCATTTCAAAACACTATTATTTTATATATTTCATATTGGTGATAAAAATAGGATTTTTCTTATAAAACAATTTCTTTCAAAACGAGATTATTTTACACAGTTCATATAGTCGATAAAAGGTGATTTTTATTATCAAACAATTTATTTCAAAATATGAATACCATTCAACACATGAATCTCAGATCAACGAATGAATATCGATTCAACACATGAAGGTTTTCTATAGTTTCTATATATAGATAGAAATGTGATTTTTGTATTTAAAACGCGAATACCATTCAACACATGAATTTATAATCAACGAATGAATATCAATTCAACACATGAAGGTTTTCTATTGTTTCTATATATAGATAGAAGTGTGATTTTTATATTTAAAACGCGAATACCATTCAACACATGAATTTCTAATCAACGAATGAATATCAATTCAACACATGAAGGTTTTCTATTCAATGAATAAATATAGTTTAAGCAGATGAAAATAATTCAAACACACGAATATTATTCAAAATTTCGGCAGCATAACGGCAGGGTAGTTAAAACCGGGACCGTCCCTAGTACGGCTCCTCGCTCTACCTTAAAACCTCGCGGTTTTTGACAATGGGGATCATGCATCTAGTTCGCACGCAGGCGGCATGTATATATTTATTTCATTTCCACAAACTAATCCTATGTGGTTTCAACCAAATATTTCTCAACCACAAATGAGTATTTTTCAACCACAATCAATCAATATCAACCACAAACAATCCCAAACAATCATTCGCTATCAACCAATTTTCACACCAATCACAAACAATAAATATCGTCCATGGTTTGTGGACGAGGGGCGTGTATATATATATATATATATATATATATAAGAATTCACTTTTATTTCAACACATATATAATTTTTACAACACATATATAACTTATACATCGAACGTACAACTTATACAACGCTTATACAAGAGATGTACAACACTTATATAACTCATACATCGACTATATAATTTATAAATCGTCGTTTTCCATATTGTTTATGAATTAGAAATCTCACATTGGGTTCCACTCCACCAAAAATAGCAGAAGGCTCAGAAAAATATGCGGTCTCTTCTAAAATGTAGAAGGCGTCCACACGGTCATGATGTTTCCTGTTTCATCGAATTTCGTTAACGAATGAAAAAGATATGATTTTTCAAATTTTGCAACACTTTAAAACTGTCGAAATCAGTTTCAAATAAAAACAGTCGTTATACCTCAGTTTTGTTCAAATCTAGGTTTTGATCTTGCCGCCAATCCGTTGTACTTCGTTCAGATCGGGTCTCGCAGCGTCGAAGAGCTACGAAGTAGCTTCCCTGCGCCACCAGTCTCGTCCAGTTCGGTGGCGGCTCTGGCCCACGGCGGCGACTCAAAGTCGGCCACTTTAGAGGCACGATTCGCGACGGCAGGGAGGAGAGGAGGGTCGAGGGTGGGTTTGATTTGAAGGGGAGGAAGAGGTCGTTCGATTTAGGGTGGTGGCGCTGGCGAATTCGGGGACCAGGTACATCAGAATGCACCCAGGCCCAAAAGCAGATTCGGGGACCAGGTCGACACCCAAGTCGACTGTGCAGTCGACCTGGTCCTGGGGGTGTCGACTCCCCCGTCGACCTGGGTTTGGGCGGGAAATTTCCCGCCCAGTCTGTTCTGCGTTTGAAATTTGAATTTTGAACTCGAATTCGAGCTGTTTTGAACTCTGAAAATTCCTGAAACTTCGGAGGGTCATATCTCCCTCATACGGACTCCGATTCTCGCAAACTCGGACTTGATTTCATGCAGAATTCTGAGACGAACGCAATGCCGCAACCCGTTTCCCTTGATTCTGATCTTAAAATTTAATTCTGCCTAAATTTATGGTTATAACACGTTATCAAAATACGGGTTGTTACAAGGTGTTTGGACCCTTTTCAACCAGTAACCCATGTTAGTATCTATATGAGCTCGAACTAGGTCGAGGACAGGGATACACTTACTGGGGTTGATTGTAAGAGGTCAATAAAGAGTTAGCAATGGCAGTGCAAGTCCAAAGGAGTCATTTGCGTGCATGGGTCCGGGCCGGTAAGTAAGACGATGTTGCATCATGTAGGTATAAGTTGTGCATTTCAGTAGTATCGGGGTTGCCACCTTAGGGAGTGATACACCTTATTGTGGGACCAGCACAAGTATCTATGAGGTTAGGGAGCCGATCGAATGGGAAGGCTAGTGGGCACAACTAGTGGGGATAGGAGCAAGTTGGCACCTATGATAGTAACTATAAGTACACAAAACTACCATCATTATATTTATTTAAGTGGGGTCATCTTTGAGTATGTAACTAGAATGTTGGTATGGTACAGAACATATCTTATAGTGGTTAGGAGCGTAGTCGATGTTCTATCTTGTTTGTCTTGTTTACCCTGTCATATCTGCTTATGTTACAGTCATTTCTTATATCCAGTTCATGTTCTTATCCTGTTACTTTACTAATTATATTGTTAAAGTCACTGGCCTCGCCAGAATTTATGTGTGGCCCTTTTTGCTTTGCCTCTTTTCTTTCTCCCCCCCAAGGTCCTTAGGGTGGGATTAGTGAAGCTTGACTCAGATTTCTTTTTTCTTGAAGTGCATGAAAGTGTTGAAAGTAATGCTCAAATTTATCTCTTTTTCATTATGGCTATTTGGAGTGGGATCATGGTTTTGCTTTTATGTACTCTGATAATAATTTTTTTTCAAGATTGATATTTGTGTACTTGGCTTTAGTATGTGGTTTTGATGTTGTAACCAAACATGTTTTGCTTTTCCGCTGCAATGAATAAATTTTGAATTTTTAAGTACCATTTTATATATTTGTCTTGTGAATTTATATTCTATACTCTTATAACGGTCCATGAAAGTCAATGCATTTCCTTAATGAGTGACATTAATGGACGTGGGGTGTTACACCAATCATAGATCTAACATAATTTGATGCTAATCATCACCATTTCAAATCTCGCAAATATCGCCCAAGATCTCCTCCGAGATCTAGTTTTGGGCTCCTTCCGAAACGAAACAACAAATATCACTCTGAATCTCCTTTCGAATATATCACCCGAGATATTGCAATATCGAACGATATATCGACCAAGATGAAATACTGGAATACCATCTGAGATTTTAGTTTTTTTGTTAAAATTTAAATTTGTGCCTGAACTAGAACTATAATTAAAAAAAATTCAAATCTAGCTATGTCAACCTTTTGTTATTTGCATGTTAAATGACTGTATTGTATGTTCAGTATGTTTACAATGCTTATGATTTTCATATTCGCATTTTTACATACATGTTACTTATGAAATTATGTATTTTATGGTCTATTTGTGCTGAATTTTTTAATGTTTTGGATCCTTTTAATGTTTCCTCTCTAACAATATTTATGTTTTAAGCATATTACAATTTAGAGTATGAATGATCTTTCGCAAAATAAAGAATAATAAAGTTATTTTGCATTTTAAGTTACTATGTTTTTAATAGCATTCATAAAAATTATTTTTTTAAAATATCATTTTTAACATATCATGTACCCCGAGATTGTTCCGATATGAACTTTCAGACCTGAGATGAAAATCCAAGACGAACTCCCGAGTTAGACTCATCTAGTCTGAGATCTCCCCCGATATTAGACTGGGTCTGTAAAATCCCCGAGATGAAACGCGACCGATATCCGAGATTTAAAACCTTGCTAATCATACACTAATTTCATATTAAATATGATAGATCTAACAAATTACTTATTATTTGACAAAATTAGGTAATCCTAGGATGTTTAGATTTTAAATGAACATGTATGATTCGAGTTTAAGGTAGAATTAACATATAAGGTCCATAATTATCCTTATTAATACATATGATCCATAATTTTTGTTAAGATATCTCTATCACTCACAAAAATCTAGATCCAATACAATATGATGATGATCCAGTCCGAACAATGATGAAAATGTTTGATTATGATGCAAATGATGAGATTTAATCTCCTTTGATGTAGATCTTACCTTTAGATGTTATGTATGGTGATTTGATGAAGAAAGAGATTAGGGGTTTGAGATTAGATTGGACAGGAAATTACAAGTGTCCAACCTAATGTTTGAAATGAAAAGAAAATCTCTAATTCACTCCTCACATCATCTACTTATAGCTGCAGGCCATATCTTAATGAGTACACTCCCATTAGTTATTAATTAATCTACCCTGCAAAATAAAAACTTAAAGTAGTTATTTCTCCCAAACCACAGGGCCAGATTCTTAATGTGACCACTCTATGGAATGATCAACCACCATCGCAGTCCAGAGAGACTAATTAGAATACCTAGTTTAGTCTTTAGTAGATTTTATGACTAAAATGGTAAATCATAAGGGAAAAATGATTATAAATAGGTTCGGTAAGAACCGTGGACATGTCTCACATCCCCATGAACCACATATTAAAATATGAGAACGATACGACCACTAGAAAATTAAATAGAACTTTTTTATGATCATCCAATATGTAAAATACAGGTAATTAAATTCTCTCTCTTTTAGGAATTTCATCCATGAAATCCCAAACAAGCACGAGCAAACTTAGCATCCTGCATTCCTACCATCCACGAGTAGCCAATCTATCATCGAATTTAGCATGCAACAATCCATGCAAAAAAAATTCTATTCAAGCATGCAGAATTTAATAGTGTAAGACACATTGACACAAGTAAGATATGATATGTGAGATATACCACTCAAAGATTTTTAGATAAATAGATGTCATACTCTATTCCATTTCCTATGTGCAATCATCGTCATTCTCGCTCCATTGTACCTTGACTAGCTTAAGAACCTCCTCCTAAGTTGTTTCTTATCATTCCCAACGACACAAAGGGGCCTACGATGTCTAAAAACTTCCAGCTCTACCTCTAAGTCTTCTATCTGATCTGGAGATACTACCATACTCGATTCATGCACAAACTTTTGTAGATATGGGACATGGAAAACATTGTTCACACACTCCATCTTTTCAGGTAAATCCACTCTATAAGAAAGCTTCCCGATACACTTTATAATAAAAAATAGTCCAATAAATCTTGAAGCTAACTTGTATTTCCTTCCAAACCGAACAACATCCCCCAGAGACAAAACGTTTACAAATACCAAATCTTTGACTGAGAATTCCAAACCATTACTTCTCATATCGGCATAACTCTTCTGACGTTCTTTGGTTTCCTTCATTCGTTGTTGAATAACTTCAACCTTATATGTTGTTTCCCTTGTCATCTCTAGTTAAAGGACCAATATCTCTCCAATCTCTAACCAATAAGAAGGTAAATTGCATGGTCTACCATACAATGCCTCATATGGTGTCATACTAATACTTGACTGATAATTGCTATTGAAGGAAAACTCAAAAAAATGAAGTTGGTCTTCCTATGGTTCTCCAAAATCCAATAAACAAGATCTTAGAATATTTTCCAATATTTCGTTGACTCTCGTTGTATGATCAATTGTTTGGGGATGGTAAGCCATACTCATATGTAGCTCGGTTCCTAATGCCTCTTGCAAACTCTTATAGAACCATTGGTGAACAAAGGATCTTGATCACTTACTAGACTCTTAGGTATTCCATGAAACAGAACTATCCATTCAATATACAACTCAACCAACTCGGATGTCATCCTGGTAGATTAGATAGAAATTAATCTTGCACTTTTAGTTAAGCGATCCACAATAACTCATATACCATTACATCATGCCCTAGTCATCGCTAACCCAACAATAAAATCCATTGATACTTGCTCTCATTTCCACGTTGGAACCTCTAATGGCTGCAATAACCACTCGGCTTCTTCTGTTCAGCTTCAACCAAGTGATAATTCATACACTTCGAGATGAATCTCCTAACATTCCCTTTCACACCTTCCTAGTAGTAAACACTCTTTATATCTCAATACATCTTATTACCACCAAGACAAATCATCAATCTGCAGTGATGCCATTCCTTAGAACTTCATCTTTCAATTCATATATATCAGGAACAACCAATCTTCCATCCTTACGATGTCAACCATCTTGATAAACCTCGTAACTCTTCATTTCCTCTGACTCGACTCTCATTTCTAACCTCTTAATAATCTCAACAAGCTTGGCATGCTTTAACCAATCCTTTCGATGATAGTTAGTCTAATAGATAAGCTCACCAACATCTCAGGCTCTATCTCATAGTAAGGCATGACATCAAATTTAGAAAAAAATACTCAAGGTGCTTCCATTCAATAAACATACTTCCCAAACTTGCATTTCTTCTACTTAACGCATCAGTCACTATGTTAACTTTCCCTGGAGGATAGGAAATACGAAAGTCATAAAAAGATAGAAACTCCAACCATCTTTGCTATAGAAGACTCAATTCCTTTTGGAAGAAAAGTCACTTCAATGATTTATGATCCGTGAATAGCTCGAATTTAACTTCCAACAAATAATGCCTTCAAATAGTCAAGAGGAAAACACCATCATCGCTAATTCTAAATCATGAGTTGTGTAATTCCGTTTATGTGGCTTTAGTTGTCGAGTCGTATTACACAAACTTTCCCTTTCTTCATTAGCATTGTTCCTAATCCAGTAGTACCACATGCATCTGTATGCACCACCATCTCTTCGTTTCCACTCATGATAACCAACCTAGGAGCACTAGTCAATTTCTCTTTCAAAATCAAGAAAGCATGCTCACGCTAAGCATCCCATGCGACCTGATTCTTCTTTGTCAATCCAATCAATGGTGCAGCTATCTTAGAAAAGTTGTTGATAAATCGCCGATAATATCTGTAAGAGGTGATCAATCCCTTTGAACTGAAAAACCGTCAATAGGATCTTGCAATGATGTGATAGAACAAATACATTTAAATGATTATCAACCACAGATCACAGAAAAAAAATAAAGGCAACAGAGAACACACAATATTTATGGTGGTTCCACTATCGTGAGACAGTGTACGTCCACTTCAATGGAGAAGAGATTTTATTAATGTTCAAAAGATTACAGATTTTTTTTTACGGTAGAGCAAAGAAATGTAGAAATACAGACGAACACTCATAGGAATAACATTCTCTATGCCTCTCTTTATATAGAGAAAATAAAATTACTTGGGGATAAGGCAATTAATTTATATAAATAAATCAATTCATCGAAGGCTAATATTCCCATTAATTTTATTGTCATATGATTGATTGATAACTTTCTCTTTTCTCCATCAATCAATCATTTTTTCCAATTTAATTTCTTTCCGTTCATTCTTCCATGAAAGATGGCAACAAAATAAATGACGAATATCTCCAATATCCCTATCTCTTTAATATTCCTTCCATTTCTTTCTCGCACAAAATGGGTAACCAAATTACCCTGAATATCTCCATAATCTAATTAATTTTCCAAATATTGTATCACCAAATTCCAATAATCTCTACCTTGATACAGTATCTCTTGCAACAAAGAGACTCTAATGTGAATGCTTCCCAATGAGTTCCTGCAAAAGCCACCCCTCATTGCACTTTGTTAGTGAGCTCGGACAAGGCCACCACCCACCAACAAAGTGTTTTGGAAGCATTAAAAAAATAAGGTAGACCTTGTGCAACCAACTCCTATCTCTTCATACAAGAAGAATACCAAATCTTCTCTTGACTTCAAACAAGTCACTTTCTTCCCCATAATGCCACCACGTGGCACCTAGCACTTTATCAAGTGAATCAAGTTCGAGCAATGCTCAAACTTAGTAGCAGGTAATGCTTTCGTAAACATATCCGCTGCATTGTTACTTTTGTGAATCTTCTGAAGACGAACTAACTTCTCCTCATTCATAGAGATAATGAAAGACTCTCTTACCTCTATATGCTTTGTTCTAGAACTGAAAGCCAAATTTTCAGCTAAATGAATTGCACTTTGACTGCCATAATTCACCAAACAAGCATCTTGTATGAAGCCCAAATCACACAATAATTTCTTCAAATAAAGTGCCTCCTTAGCTGCCTCAACTGTAGTTATCAACTCTGCCTCTGTAGTAGACAAAGCAACTATAGTCTGCAACCTCGCTCTCCAACTAGTAGCTGTTCCTCCAAGTGTGAGCATATAGCCTGAGGTTGACTTCCTTCTATCTCTATCTCTGGCATAGTCTAAATCACAAAGTCTGACCAAGTTAAAATCCTTATTTCTGCCGCAAAAAACAAGCCCATAATCTGATGTCCCTCTAAGATATCTAAAAATGTACTTCACTGCCTCCTAATGCAATTTTCCCGGATTTGCCGTATATCTACTAACTAATCCTACAGTCTGAGCAATGTCAGGTCTAATGCACACTATAGCATACATCAAGCTACCTACTACACTCGCCCAAGGCACCATTTTCATATAGGCCTTGTCCTTTTCTGAGATCGGAGAGCCTTGGTTAGAAAGCTGTATATGCAAAGGCATGGGTGTACTGATAGCCTTTGCTCCATCCATGCTAAACCGAGCAAGAACCTTCTGAATATATTCCTTTTGAGTAGGTATCAAAATTCCAAGCTTTCTATCTCTTTGGATTTCCATCCCCAAAATTTTCTTTGCTTCTCCAAGATCTTTCATATCGAATTCAACTTTTAATTTCAACTTCAATGCATCAATTCAGCTTTATCCCTTAGAAGCAATCAACATATCATCCACATACAAAAGCAAATACACCTAATTATTATTCTTTAAATACTTAAATAAACACATGCGTCTTTAGTACTACGATTAAAATCATGTGAAAGCATAAAATAATCAAACCTTTTCTACCATTGTCTAGGCGACCGTTTTAGACCATAAAGAGATTTCTTCAACTTGCATACCCAATCCGATTTTCCATCTACAATAAATCCTTCAGGCTGCTTCATGTAAGTTGTTTCCTCCAAATCACCATGCAAGAAAGCCGTCTTCACATCAAGTTTTCTAACTCCAAATCGTGAGTAACAACTATTGCAAGTAGGATTTGAATTGAAGTTTTTCTAACAACTGGAGCAAATATTTCATCATACTCTAACCCCTTTCTTTAGGAAAACCCTTTGGCTACTAATCTTTTCTTGTATCGACCATCATCTTTCACCTTGAATACCCACTTGCAACCTATGGCTCGACTTCCTTGAGGTAGTGGTACCAAATCCCAAGTCTTGTTCTTTTGCAATGACTGTATATCCACTTCCATAGCGCAATTCCACTTCGAGTTATCACTCGACTTCATGGATTATTCAAGACTCAATGTTTTATCATGAATTACATGTAAAGCATACTCAAACTGATCATCAAGGTTCAAATTTGCATACTGCCAATCTCTATATCTAATTGGACTTCTCTTTTGTCTCTGACTAGCCCGAATGGTTATATCACCCAACTCTCCTTCAACTTTGCCTTGAGCTCCACCTTGAGATGAATCCTCTCTAGCTTCATGACCATTACCATCACTACTAGAGGAAATCTATGGACTATCATGTGATGTATCATTAACTGTTCTGTTAGCTCTATTTCGGGTTTGAAAACTGGAAATCTCGGTCTTTTCAGCCTTCTGATCAACTGAATCTGAACCCTCTGATAAACCTTCCAAAGGTTCAAACATTGCTGACTCATCAAAAGTCACATGTTTGGAATGTATAACTTTCTTCATAGTTGGGTTCAAAATTCTATATCCTTTTATACCATCTGTATAAGCAAGAAAAATACATTTGGAGGCCCTAGGCTCCAACTTGTCATGTCCTATATTGTGAACATAAACTGGACATCCGAATATGTGAATATAACTTAATAAAATGTTTTTACCTCTCCATAATTTCTCTGGAATCTTCCCATCAATGGTTGGGCATGGAATCTGATTAGTAGTATGTGCTACAGTCGAAATAGCTTCAGCCCAAAGACCCTTAGACATACCCGCAGTCAATATCAAGCAATGACCCTTTTCAAGTAGAGTCCTTCATTCTTTCAGCAACCCCATTGGATTGTGGATCACCAGGTCTAGTAAAATGTCTTCTAATACCTCGTTGTCTATAGTAGTCGAGGAACTCTTTAGAGACATATTCGCCACCATTGTCGGATCTAAGAATATTCAATTTCTTTTCTGTTTGGTTTTCAACAAGAGCTAACCAAACCTTAAACTTCTCAAGTACTTCGACTTGGCTTTCATTACATAAACCCAAACCTTGCATGAGTAGTCATCAATGAATGAAACAAAATAATATGCTCCACTAATAAAAGATGTATAGTATGGCACCCAAATATATGAATGCACATAATCAAGTACCCTCTTAGAAGTATGCACGCCATCACCAAAAGAAACTCTGGTTTGCTTTGCCAATACACACTTTTGCAAAAGTCCAACTTATTGAAGATTTCTCCCTTGATCTTTTTCTTATTACGAAGAAACTCTAAGTTCTTCTACAAAGTATGACCTAATCTCATATGCCAAAGCTTGGTAGCATCCAAACTTTTAGAACTATCGACTCCAACACATAACTCTCCATGGAAAGTGGTACCCATTGGCAAATGCAGATTTCGCACCATAACACCCTTCATCAATACTAGTGCCTCTCTAGAAACTCTCAAACCATATCTGACAATGGTTATCTTGCATCCCAATGATGCCAATTGACCTAGTGATATCAATGACTTCCGAACGCCTAGGACATAGCGAACATTTGAAAGTGTGCGAACAATCCTATCATACATGCAAATGCGGACTAAACCAACTCCCATAGACTTACATGTAGCATCATTCCCTATAAGGATAGAACTTCCTTCTTTGACATCGAACGCAGAAAAATAATCCTTATTAGGGGTCATGTGAAATGATGCTCCAGAATCTAGAATCCAGTGGTCTACAACATCTGATACAACCGTTGTCAATAGATCGCTACCAACTTTCTCCATTGCAATAGATGAAGAACCATCAGTCTTCTTCTCCAAATCTGGACAGTCTCTTCTCCAATAGACTGGTTTCTTACAATTATAGCACTTTCCATCTTTAGACTTACTCCGCGAATTTGGCTTCCTAGAATTGGAACGCCCCCTACTATTCTTCGCTTTCTTCTCTTCTCTTCCTCTGTCAACAAATAAACTTGAACTACTACTTCCTCCACTACTATCACCAACACCAAACTCTTTCATCTGATCTCTTAACTTTTCACTGAGAAAATATGTCTTCACATCATCTAATTTCAATGTATCTCTAACATAGATAAGGCTGTTAGCGAAACCAATGTACCGCTCTCGGAGCGAACACAACAGAACCATTGCTTTCTGTTCTTCATCAATTTTCAACTCAACAGACTTCATCTTCATCAACAAGTCATCAAACACACTTAGGTGTGTCTTAATTGAAGAACCTTCCTTCATCTTATAAGTGAAGATTAGGTGTGTCTTAATTGAAGAACCTTCCTTCATCTTATAAGTGAAGAAGATCTTCAATAGGATCAGACGGTTAGTTAGGGATTTCTTCATGTAGAGGTCCTCCAACTTCTTCCAAATGCCTTTAGCTATTGTTTTCTGACTAATTTTCAGAAATTACATTCTTTCCCATAACAAGTTGAAGAGTAGTAAAGGCCCGTTCTTCCATTTCTTCTAATTCCAATGACGAAATATTAGTAGGCAATGAGTCTGTATCAAATACTACTCGATGAACGCGATTTCTTCTCAAAACTGCTTTCATCATCCACTGCCGCTGTTCAAAATCTCCTTCACCATTCCACTTCTCTATCGTCAACTGTGATCCTGATGCCAGATAGGAGCCTCTGACGTATGGAGCAACTACTAGCACTGACTTATTATTTTCATCTCCTCCTACAATTCTACCAAACACCTTCTTTGGGAATCTAGCTTTGATACCAGTTGTAAGGGGTAATCAATCCCTTTCAATGGAAAAACCTCCATAAGATCTTGCAATGATGTGATAGAACAAATAGATTGAAATAGTTATTAATCACATATCATAGAAAAAATAAAGGCAACAGAGAACACATAATATTTGTAGTGGTTCCACTATCGCGAGATAGTGTATGTCCATTTCAATGGGGAAGAGAGTTTAATAATGTTCAAGAGATTACAGAGTTTTTTTTATAGTAGAGCAAAGAAATGAAGAAATACAGATGAACACTCATAGGAATAACATTCTATATCCCACTCTTTATATAGAGAAAATAAAATTACTTCGGAATAAGGTAATTGATTTTATGTAAATAAATCAATTCATGGAAGGCTAATATTCCCATTAATTTTATTGTCATGTGATTGATCGATAACTTTCTCTTTTCTCCATAAATCAATCGTTTTTCCAATGTAATTTCTTTCCATTTCTTCTTCCACGAAAGATGGCAACAAAATAAATGACGAATATCTCCAATATTCATATATCTTTAATATTCCTTCCATTTCTTTCTTGCACAAAATGGGTAACCAAATTACCCTAAATATCTCCAAAATCTAATTAATTTTGGAAACATTGTACCACCAAATTCCAATAATATCCGCTAAACCAAGGAAACTTCTAACATACATATCATTCTGAGGTCAATCCTAATTTTGGATTGTTGCAACCTTAGCAGGATCCACCGCTATTCCTTGTCTCGATACGGTATGACCCAAGAATCTCACTTCTTCCTTCCATAAATTACACAACTCTCATCTAATGCTTTCGCAGGGTTTCCAAAACAATTCTTAAGTGTGTCTTGTATTCTTCCTCGGTCCTGGAGTAAACTAATATATCATCCATGAATGAAAGCATGGACTTGTTCAACTAATCTATGAAAACTTGGAACATAAGATCCACAAAATAGGGTAGTGCATTAGTCAATCCAAACAGCATCACCAGCCACTCATAAAATCTTGATGGTTTACTATACTTGGAAAAAATATTTGGCAATAAATACTTGTTCTTCTTGTTATCGTATTCATCTCATGGTAATCTATACACAAACTCAAAGATCCATCAGTCTTAATTACAAACACAACTGATGCATCCCACTTGGATATGCTCCTTCGAATGAATCCATTACTCAAAGATCATTCACATGCACCTCCAACTTTCTTTATTGTCTAGGCGGCATCCTATTAAGAGGCATATCTATAGATCTGGCTCCATCTACTAAATCATCTAAAACTCAAATTTCCCTTGCGGCGGTAGTCCTTTGACCTCGTCAAAGACATCGAAAAACTCTCTAATGTTCAGCGCAAATGACAACCCATTCCGTGGAACTGCAAGAGAATATAAAAAGCTGACTAGAGCACTCTTTTGGGAGGCAGCGTATCATAACCATGCATCCTTTCACATTCCCGATTATCACCTCGAGCCTCTCGCAATCCACTATACCTGCATATTTTTTGAGCAAGTACATACCCGGAAAGATCCTAAACTCAGTGAAGTTAAAAACAAAACAATCACACATAAAAGAGTAGCCTTGACTCGATAAAACTAGACCATGGCAAAACATACAAAGACTAGAAGATCCCACGCTCGGGTTAGTCACAACCAACAGTCTATCAACAATCTCATACTTTAAACCTATCCTGCAAACAACACTACACTAAAATAATCTTTTAACAGTGTTTGAAAAATGTCGTAATAGGATGTAACAACATTGTTAGAAGCGCTATATAACGACATGCAGTTGTAGACGCAAAATTAACAACAAAAAACAAATGATGTTAAAAATAATATTAGACAGTTTTCTTTTAGTTTTGTAAATAATTTTGTACTGCTTAGAATGATGTTTTTTTTATCAATGATTTGTAAACACTATCGTTAATTTTTGATAGAATTTTTGTTATGTTGTCTTAATAATGTGCATTATCTTTTCATAGAACCCACAACACGATATAAAAGCTGTCACTTGTTCCTAATGTTTTCATATACATGTATCATTAATCTATACTACATTTTATTGTATTCCAACTGAATAACACACATAACATATACAAATCGAACTAAAAGCTATCACATAAAATCATAACTATTGATTATTTCCATAACTTAAGTTGAATTCCATAAATTATACACAATATCTATAAACAAAGTGATACAAATTCATAAACAAAGTTTATATTTATAAACTAATTTCATACAACATTAGAAAAAGATATAATATATGCATCGACAACCATGACAGCAAATGCACTTGCAGATATACGAAATAGGAGAAATGGCATGGTTTTGTGATGACCTCTTATTGTCAACATGTTAAAATTTTCCCTTTGGCATTAATTTTAGACTACCAACCTGAAAACATACTGTATACTTAGAATATTAATTCTTTTCTTGGTATAAAAATCACCACGATAATACAAACTCAAATTACCATGTCTGCAAGATAATTGGAATATAGACGTTAATATTACAATATAATAGGAATAAACTGCAAACAAAACCAAAGAAGACCTATCTCCAAATGTAGCTTCTGTTTTTCATTTTTTTGGATGTCCTTCAAAAGCTCAGCTAAATCATCATGACATAATTCTAGTTGTTACAATAGTGACCCTATTTCCAGGACCTAAAAACAACATGAATGATATATTTCTAATGATAATGATATGTCAACTATAAGGAATCTCTAATATTTGACAAGATAATAAGAATCATAAGACACTTTTCAAGTATGATTTTTTTATATTTTACTCAACATTGTTCTGCTTAGTTGCTCATAAGTTTTCTTTTTAGAAATATGGTGTTACGGATATTAAGTTATATCCCACTAAGTAAAGACAATTTCCCACTACTTACCAAAAATAGGGAGGGATTTCCGTAATTTTGCCTAAAAATGTAGAAAAGGTATAAAAATTTGCTTCACACCTGATTTAAGCAATCATCAAACTGCCCTATAACCGCCAAACAAGGCTTCCTCTCCTCCACTAGCCATATAATGACGAAGACTACTGCAATAAAAATTTGAGCATACCCAGAGATTAGCAAATCATTGGCAATAAATAAAAAAGAAAATACTTAACAAAGTTTTCCTCAAAAAACCCCACTCGGTTACAAAAGGAAGTGCCATGCATAAACTGCTTTCGCAGTTTTATTATTCAAATTAGACATGGCAAATTGGTTTAATAATACAGAACTGTTGAAATATATATCACACTAAAGTAAAAGGAACATGACAACATTAAACACTAAAATAAAGTGAATACTTAAGAAATCAAAAAAAGGATAAATATTTTGTCAAACCAGGGTTTTGACTACAAGTATGCATATCCAAGTTGAATTTAATGCGATTATCAAATTTTAGCCGACCTAATACAAATCGCGAAGATCGCGAAGATAGCATTTTGCAAAATTAAGTTGCTCTGTATATGATCTAAATACTGGTTATCACTTATCAGATCTCACTTTATTTTCACCCTTGCTAAACATGTATTAAAGGTAGATTCAAAAATAAAGTAAAAAACATACCTTGTCAACTTTAACTAATCTCTTGCAAATTGATTCCTTCTGTTCGTCACAGATATAGGTTGTATTAACTATCAGCTCAAACAACTACAGTACAACAATAGAAAAATCCAAAAGTAAATATTAGATAGTAAGTAAAAGACGATCATTTTACAGGTTGTACTGGATCAATTTTTTGATGCATTTCTTGCATCATCAGTAATATTTCTGTAAGACAATTCAGATATTGTTCCATCGATATGAACATATGTTTTATGAAAGATTTTTTTTTAAAAAAAGGGACATGAAAAAAGAAATCAAGGTCCATTAAATTATATTTTTTCTTTTCCAACTGGTAGAAAAATACATTAACCATAAAGTAAAATGATGGACAATGACATAAAAATCTCTTAAAACATTATGCAATGTAATTGTACCTTTTTTTAAGATAACAGAAATCTCTTAGGAAACCAAACCAATCCATGTTAAGAACAAGTTAATTATACCTCAATGGAGCTGTATTTATACGTTTATCTCTCGGGAAACCAAACAAGTCTATTAGGAATCGGTATGATCTTACAATTAATTATAGTTTTTATCCTATTATTTGATTATTCCATCACAATTAAACAACACCACATTTATGGTAAAACTACTTGCTTAAATGGATCGAAACGATTATTATTACTATAAACATAGCTAACTTTTATAAAATTTAGTTAGTTTATTATATTATTTATAAATTTGGTTAACTTAGTTAAACTACTATTATAAATTCAGTTATTTTTTATAAAACTTAGTTAACATGATACATTTTTTCATTTATTATTATTATAAACTTAGTTATGTATTATTACTATTAAAACTCTTTAATTTTTATAAAACTTATTTAACTGTGTTATATATTATTACTTGGTGAATTTTTATAAGCTTATTCTTCTTGTTACCGTATTCATCTTATGGTAATCTATACATAATCTCAAAGATTGATCAGCCATAATTGCAAACACAATTGGTGAATCCCACTAAGATATGCTCCTTCGAATGTGTAACACCCTACGTCGATTAATGTCACTCTCAAGGGGAATGCAGTAACTTTCATGGAGTATTATTGGTGTATAGAACAGAATATAATAAGATAGATACATATATTGGTACTTGAAAAATTAAAACAACTTTTATTACAGCGGAGAAATAGTTTGGTTACAACAACATCAAAAACCAACAATAAAACCAAGTACACTTAATATCCATCTTGACAAATTAGTTTCTGATGTTAAAGTAATTTGGATAAGACATAAACTGGTAAAACAAGGAATGAACATGAACCAAATGGGCATGACAAAGCAAATAAGAGGAATAAGATAACATTAATTGCGCCTCCAACACTATAGGATAATTACTATACTGCACCATTACTAGTCACCCTAAAAGTTGATCCCGCCTACTGAACATAATAATCATAATGGTAGTTTCGTGTACCCTTAGCTGTCTTCATAAGTGCTGCATGCCCCTATCTCCATTAGTTGTACCCACTACCCCCATGCGATCGGCTCCCTAACTCGTAGATACCCGTGTTGGTCCCAGAGCGGGGTGAATCACTTCCCAAAGTGGCAACCCGATACCACTAAATATGCACGGCTTATATCTACACGATGCAACAACGTCTTACCTACCAGCCCGGGCCCATGCACGCACATGACCCCGTTGGACTAGCGTTGCCACTGTTTACCCGTTTTGACCTCTTACAATCAAACCCAGTAAGTGTGTCCCGTCCTCGATCTAACTCGAGCTCACAAAGATACTTAATGGGTTACTGGTTTGAAAAGGGTCCCCATGTTGGACACAAGCTTTCCACCTATGCTTGGTCCCCACTAGGATTTCCCACTTAACCCCTTCTTATTCATGTTTTCTTACATGTTTCAATTTGGTTAAGTGTTTCTAATCGTATTTCGCATGTCACCCATGTCATCCACTTAACCTCCATGTCCCACCACATGTTTATCTTGGTTAAGTGTTACTTAATTCATTATAACCATACCTTGTAAGACCTCACACATTAGACTACCATTTGCGGTTGCTGGATTTGCCAGGCAGGTCCGGGCAGTCTTATACTGCAAACGAGTCTCACCTCGTGTCTTTACAATTGTTACACATTTAATTTATGCCTTCGACCTCTCACATTAGACTACCGTTTGTGGTTGCTGGATTTGTCGGGCGGGTCCGGGCAGTCTTATACAACAAACGAGTCTAACCTCTTGTCTTAGGCGTTTATTATTACACATAATTATTTCACCCCAATATGAATTAATTATCCCTATTCAAATTGTCAATAATTTCCAAATTAATCCATGTCCATAATTGTCACCTAAATTATGTCCATACTTTTCAGGTATATAAATTATACCAATTAGAGTCTCAAATTAATTATATGCATTTAAAGCCATTTTATGCCAATTCACAATATGTATATTTAATATTTTCCCATTGTCCCCATGCCGTTCGTACGTTTAATATGAAATATGTTAGACTCGCAAATAGTCTAACTCATAAAAAGAAAAGAAACATCACAACTTGCATAACACATAAAATAGATCTAACTTGCGGATAGGAATTATAAAATAAGTTTGCATAGCCAATAACTTGCATAAGCAATGGACATATAGAACATAAATTTGCATAAACTACCATGGATCTAGATATAGATCTAAACATGAAATTGTGAACTTACATATATGAATATGGGTTTCACCTAAACTTGCATATGTGAATATGGTTTTCACCTAAACTTGCATATGTGAATATTGTTTTCACCTAAACTTGCATATGGATTAAACATGTAAACTAACATCACATGTTTTACATATAAACTAGCATATGTATATACTTGATTTACATATACACTTGTGTATAATTCGCATACAGACTTGCATAAGATTCACATACAAACTAGCATATGATTTACATCCCAAACTTGCATATGGACTAATGTCATAAAATGAATCAAGTTAAACATATGTGATTGGACATATGAAATAGATCTACTAACATAAGTTAACAAAACTATCATATGTTCACCAGCAGACGAAAAAAAGTTAATTAATGTCACATGATTCAACATACATGTTCTCATAATCCCAATTATAACTCATCATAATTAATTTATTAATTATTTTGTGAATTAAATTGTACTCACAAAGATGGATTAGAGAAGAGAATAATTCGTTCGTCATTTATATTAGAATTCTGACTTGCAATTCCTAAGCTTTAAGAAGACAAACTATTCTAACAGCAGCATGGAGGCCAAGAAATTAATTTAGTTTAGGTTTAGAGCTTGAATCTATGCGTGCTTATATAGAATTTTAAATCAATATAAGCTGTTAGATTATCATAGGAGCAAATCAGAACCATTCAGACTAGATAGAGTTATCCATAATTGCCACCTATGCCCTAGTGACTCAGCAACAGGTCAGAAAAGACTCAGCAACAAGTCAGAATCATAACAGTTCAGATCTACCCGAGGGGGTAGGTCGACCCCCAGGTCAACCTGTATAGGGGAGGTCGACCCCCTAGTCGACCTGGCTTGGGGCAGGAAAGATCCTGCCCAGCCCGCTTCCTCGTTTGAATTTTCATCTGAACTATTTTTAATTTATTTAAATTACTGAAATTTCTAAGGGCCATAACTTCCTCATACGAAGTCCGATTTACGAAAACTTGGACTCTATTCCAAGCATAATTTCGAGATGAATGAAATGGCGTAACCCATTTCCCTTAGTTCTCACTTTAACAATTAAGTATTCTTAAATTCTTTCTTTTTAATAGTCACAGAAAATTCAGGGTGTTACATTCTCCCCTCCTTAAAGGATTTCGCCCCCGAAATCTCCAAGTTAAGGAGAATGTGTATCCTAACATCCAATCATCCATCTACTCAATCATCAAACACAGGTATCCATTGTCCTTACAAGATTTCTAATGCCGTAAGAACATATGCAAAAAGTATGTGTATATGTTCCTTATCCAATGCAAAATCAGGCAATCTACTGATTTAGTTGACCTCCTTAATGCAAATCATGATAGTGCCATGCGTCCATTATGTATGCGAAAGAATCCTAACGATACGTATTACTTCTATGCACAACCATTCATCAAAATGCAGCATCCATATGTTAACACAACCATTATACATCCATTAATTTAAATATGCACACATATTTATATGCAATATGAAAGTGATTGAGCCAATCTAATGCCTAATGTGTGTGTACATGCATCCACGAGCAACCACTAGCAACCACTTCCAACCACTCGCAACCATCAATCATAAGATGTTTCAAATACATGTTTACATCCATTGGTTTCTACATAAGGATAAAGAATAGGACCAAGGAGATATACTTAAAAGACAGATATAAGCATGAATAAACTTATGGAAAAAGAGATCAAGGAAGTACCCTAAAAAAGAAAAGGGTAGGCTGCGCGTATTTTTCTCTCAGTTTCCCAGGTCGCGTCTTCCTCAGCGTCACTCCATTAAACTTTAACAAGATTGACTTCACGATTGCGTAGCTTTTTGACTTCCGTACCCATGATACGAGTTGGAACTCTTCTCACAGTCACTTCTCGTTCCACTTCTACTTCCTCTAGTATACTTGGCTCCACTACTTTTGCAGACTCATGTAAGCACTTTCGTAGTTGAGAAACATGAAAAACATATGAACTCCAGCTAGTCTTTCGGGTAGCTCTACTCTATAAGCCATCGCCCCAATCCTTTCAGTGATAGGAAATGGTCCTACAAATCTTGGTGCTAGCTTTCCTATAGACCCAAAATGAATGACATTCCTCAATGGAGATACTTTAAGGAACACCCTATCTCCAACCTCAAACTCAAGATCGTTCCTTCTTTTGTCTGCGTAGGACTTCTATCTATCTTATCCAGCCTTCATCCGTCTTCTTTTCAAGTCCACCTTTTTTGAGGTTTCTCTAATCATGTCTGGCCCAAGTATGAGCTTGTCTGTAGACTCTCACCAACAAGTTGGTGATCGGCATGGTCTTCCATATAAAGCTTCGAAGGGCGCCATGCCTATGGTGGCCTTGTAGCTATGGTTGTAAGCGAATTCCACCAAAGGAAGATGATCCTCCCATGTCCCTTCAAAGTCAAGAATGCACAATCTAATGAGGTCTTCCAATACTCTGCTCACCCTTTCTGTCTGACCATCGATTTGGGGGTAATAGGCCGTGCTTAAGCATAATTGTGTGCCTACAGCCTCTTGCAAACTCTTCCAAAACTCACTCGTAAAGATAGGATCTCGATCACTCATTATGCTGGAGGGTATCCCATGGGGTCTAATTATCTCTTTACGATAAATGGATGCTAGGAACGAGGCAGTCCTTCTACGCTTAACAGGTATAAAGTGAGTGCTTCTAGTGAGCCTGTCCACTATTACCCAAATACTGGTATTGCCCCTTCTTGACCTAGGCAACCCATCAACAAAGTCCATCGTAGTGCTATCCCACTTCCACTGTGGGACCTCCATAGGATGAAGCAGACCACCAGGCTTCTTCTTCTCCACTTTGACTTGTTGGCATATCGAGCACTTAGCGAGGAACTCAGCTACATCTCTCTTCATGTCATTCTAAAAGAAAACCCTTTTTATATCTTTATACATCTTGTCTCCACCTGGGTGTATAGTCAGCTTAGAATGGTGTGATTCTTCGAGAACCGTCTTCACTAAATCCCTTGCTTGTGGGACGCATAGCCTTCCATCCTATCTCAACCAACCCTTATCATCGATGGAGTTTCTATTGAGGTGACTAGAAGTCTCACCCCTAACTAGCTTATCCATCATATCAACTAGCTGAGGGTCTTCTCATTGCGCGATTCCTATTGAGTCCAAAAGAGTAGGCCGCACCTCTAGCGATGCTAACAGACCAGGTACAATTTCAGAGGAGGGTCTAAAGTTATAGTTTGCTATGTACTCCAAGCTTTGCCTTTCTACAAAGAGAGGACTCATGGTCAGCTTCTTTCTACTCAAGGCGTCTGCTACCACATTGCCCTTGCCAGGGGTATAGGAAATCTCAAAATCATATGAGGCCAGAAATTCCAACCACCTTTGTTGTCTTAAATTAAGATCTTTCTGTGAGAAAAGGTACTTTAATGATTTATGGTCAGTAAACAATTCAAACCTTTCTCCTAGTAGGTAATGAGGGCACGACTTTAGAGCAAAAACAATGGAAGCTAGCTCCAAATCATGAGTTGGGTAGTTCTTCTCACGTACCTTCAATTGCCTTCCCCCATAACAAACTACCTTGCCTTCTTGCATCAAGACAGCGCCCAACCCTGTACCGCATGCGTCTGTGTATATGGTAAGCATTTTGCTCCCATTAGGCAATGTAAGAACTGGGGCTGTTGTTAGAGCCCTATTCAAATGTTAGAAAGCAATATCGCAATCCAAATCCCAAGCGAAAGTTAGGTTCTTCTTCGTCAATCTTGTGAGTGGAGCTAAGATTTTTGCAAAGTCTTTAATGGACTTTCGGTAAAAGCCCGCTAGCCCGAGAAAGCTTCGGACTTCGGTTGCATTCCGAGGAACCTTCCAATCTTGCACCGCAACTACTTTTGCGGGGTCCACAGCTATCCCCTCTTTGGACACCACTTGTCCAAGAAACCTCACTTCTTCTCTCCAGAAATGACATTTGGAGAATTTGGCTTTCAGCTGATGTGCGTGAAGAGTATCCATGACTTCCCTTAAATGCAAAGTATGCTCTTCTTCATTCTTCGAGAAAATCAAAATGTCGTCTACGAAGACCACCACAAACTTGTTAAGGAACTCCCTGAACACCCTTCTCATCAAGTCAACGAAGTAAGCGGGTGCGTTTATCAAGCCGAAAAGCATGACAAGCCATTCGAAGAAACCATCCGCGGTTATGAATGCGGTCTTATCAATGCTATCTTCAGCCACTCTTAGCTGATGAAACCCGGTAGCCAGATCTAGTTGGGAGAAAACCGACGCACCTACAAGCTGATTAAACAAGTTGTCTATTCTTGGAAGTGGGTGCGTATTTTTCTTGGTCAGCTTGTTTAGCTCCCTATAATCAACACATAGGCGAAGTGAACCATCCACTTCGGTTGCGAATACTACTGGAGCACCCCATTCATAAATACTCCGCCTTATAAACCCTTTTTCGAGCAACTCTTTGACTTGCTTGCTGAGCTCTTTCCTCTCCCTTGGAGCCATGTGTCTAACGGGTAGAGCTACGGGTTTTGCATTATCAACAAGGTATATGCGGAAGTCTATCTCCCGCTTCAGAGGTAAGCCCTTCAGCTCTTCAAATACATCTGAGTATTCATGGACTACTCTAACAGACTGCAAGTTTTCAACAGACGCATCAAGAGATTCTAGGTAGCTAAGCATAACATAATGTATGGGATTACAAGAGATTTCGAGAGTGTTGCCGAGGCGAGTCATAAGTCTAACCACTCTTTTTTCACAATCGAGGATGGCACCATTACTTGATAGCCAATCCATGCCTAGAATCAACGCATAGCCCGTGAAGCCAAGAACGAAGGCGTTGCATTCAAACCCAATGCTCAAGATAGACACTCTCAAATCCCGACAAATCATTGAAAGATGAGCCGAACCACCAATAGGATTTGAGGCTACTATGGGATCCATAACTAGACTAATATTTAGGTGCAGTGTTTCAACCAACGAAGCAAATACAAACGAGTGTGAAGCGCTAGAATCAAAAAAAGTACGAACAAGAAGATCAAACAGAAAAATCAAACTTTCAACAGAAATGTTTCTACCTCTCTCCTGTCCTGGTGCCATGAGAGCATGAACCTTCCCTCTTGCCTGCCCTGGTGCCATGAGAGCCTGAACCTGCCCTCCAGAAGTAGACGCTATCCTCTGCCCTTTCCCTTGTCTTCTCGGGCAGTCTTTAATCAGATGTCCTGGCTCACCACAGTTGAAACAACCAGTCTTCTTCTTCTTCCTACAGTCCTTGCTCAGATCGCCTGGTGTTCCACAATTAATTCACCTTCTCTTTCCTTTTCTATTGTTATCCTTACCACCTTTCTTAGGTTGCTACTGTGACTTCTTTTGATCCCCTTTATTTTCCGGTTCCTTATTAGCATTAGCGCCTTTCTCCTCTTCATGCATAAGCGCCACGTCAACCAGTTTCTCAAAGGTAGCCCTCTAGTAATGTGGGTCATAGCCAACCCATGTAGCTGCTCATTCAAACCTTTAATGGATCTCAGGGCCTTCTTTTCAGGTGTGTTCACCAAGTCTAAGCCAAATCTCGCCAACTGATTGAACTTGTTGACGTACTCCTTTACTGATAAATTCCCCTGCTTCAATACCAAGAACCTCTCCATGTATAAATTCTCTTCTGCTCGTGAGAGAAATTTCATCTTGAACCTATGCCTGAAATCCATCCATGTCTCCACTGGACGCTCTCCATTCGTGACCTCCCACCAAAACGAGGCTTCGTCCTTCATTAACCAAGAAGCTAATTGGACCTTCCTTCCATCTTCTATCTCAAAGATACCAAACAAATCTTCCACCTCCTTAAGCCAATTTCAAGCTTCAACAAACGTCTCTGACCTGTGAAAAGGTTTCCTGCCCATTGCCCGAAAGTCTTTGCATATCTTCGAAAAAGTATCAACGCGGGGAGGGGGAGGAGGAAGAGCGGTTGCAGCTGGGGTATGAGGAATGTCTGCTGGGCCTGCAGCGGCGGCCCTAGCCTCCAGATATCTTCTGAACCAGGTTGGTATCGGTATGCCCTCGGGTATCTCGGGTAACCCAGACATACTGAAAAGAAAAAGGAAGAGATTCAAAATGGAGAATCGAAGGAAAGATATATGGCTCTTGGGGGTTATGTTTTTAAAACAAACTTTTCTCTTGAAAATACTCTCCTTAAAACATATTTTTGAAAGTATTTCTTTATAAAATGCTTTTGAAAAACAGTTTTTCAAAATCTCTTATCTGTTCTATTAACCTTCAGCTCTAATACCACATGTAACACCCCACGTCAATTAATGTCACTCTCAAGGGGAATGAATTAACTTTCATGGAGTATTATTGGTGTATAAAACAGAATATAACAAGATATATATATATATATTGGTACTTTTAAAATTAAAACAACTTTTATTGCAGCGGAGAAATAGTTTGGTTACAACGACATCAAAAACCAACAATAAAACCAAGTACACTTAATATCCATCTTGACAAATTATTTTTTGAGTACATAAAGTAAAAAGCATAACCCAACATAAGTAGCCATAAAAGAGATAAGCTGAATTTTACTTTTAGCAATCCAAGCACTTCCAAAAGAGAGAGAAAGATCCAAATCAAGCTGCACTAGCACTAGTCCCACCCTGAGAACCTGGGGGGGAGGGGAAGAAAAGAGGCAAAAACAAAGGGGGTCATAGATAAAGTCTGGCGAGTCCAATATAATTATTAAAGTAATTAGGATAAGGCATAAATTGGTAAAACAAGGAATGACTATGAAACAAATGGGCATGCCAAAGCAAACAAGAGGAATTAGATAACGTTAATTGCGCCTCTAACACTATAGGATAATTACTATACTGCACCAATTCTAGTCACCCTAAAAGTTGATCCCGCCTACTGAACATAATAATCATAATGGTAGTTTTGTGTATCCCTAGCTGTCTTCATAGGTGTCGTTTGCCCCTATCTCAACTAGTTGTTCCCACTACCCTCATACGATCGGCTCCCTAACTCGTAGATACCCGTGTTGGTCCCACAGTGGGGTGTACCACTCCCCAAAGTGGCAACCCGATACCACTAAAGATGCACGACTTATATCTACATGATGCAACAACATCTTACCTATCAGTCCGGGCCCATGCACGCACGCACATGACCCCGTTGGACTTGCGTTACCACCGTTAACCCGTTTTGACCTCTTACGATCAAACCCAGTAAGTGTGTCCCGTCCTTGATCTAACTCGAGCTCACAAAGATACTCAATGGGTTACTGGTTTGAAAAGGGTCCCCATGTTTGACACAAGCTTTCCACTTATGCGTTGTCCCCACTAGGATTTCCCACTTAACCCCTTCTTATTCATGTCTTCTTACATGTTTCAATTTGGTTAAGTGTTTCTAATCGTATTTCACATGTCACCCACTTAACCCCCATGTCCCACCATATGTTTATCTTGGTTAAGTGTTACATAATTCATTACAATCGTAATCTTGTAAGACCTCCCACATTATACCACCGTTTGCGGTTGCTGGATTTGCCGTGCGGGTTCAGGCAGTCTTATACCGCAAACGAGTGTAACCTCATGTCTTTACAATTGTTACGCATTTAATTTATGCCTTCGACCTCTCATATTAGACTACCATTTGTGGTTGCTGGATTTGCCGGGCGGGTCCGGGCAGTCTTATAACACAAACGAGTCTAACCTCGTGTCTTGGACGTTTATTATTACACATAATTATTTCACACCAATATGAATTAATTATCCCTATTCAAATTGTCAATAATTTGCAAATTAATCTATGTCCATAATTGTCACCTAAATTATGTCCAACTTTTCAGGTATATAAATTAAACCAATTAGTGTCCCAAATTAATTTTATGCCTTTAAAGCCATTTTATGCCAATTCACAATGTATATTTAATATTTTCCCATTGTCCCCACGCCGTTCGTACGTTTAATATGAAATATGTTAGAGTCGCAAATAGTCTAACTCATAAAAAGAAAAGAAACATCACAACTTGCATAACACATAAAATAGATCTAATTTGCGGATAAGAATTATAATATAAGTTTGCATAACCAATAACTTGCATAGACAATGGACATATAGAACATAAATTTGCATAAACTACCATGGATCTAAATATAGATCTAAACATGAAATTGTGAACTTGCATATATGAATATGAGTTTCACCTAAACTTGTATATGTGAATATTGTTTTCACTTAAACTTGCATATGTGAATATAGTTTTCACCTAAACTTGCGTATGGATTCCTACAAACTTGCATATGGATTTAAACATGTAAACTAACATCACATGTTTTACATATAAACTAGCATATGTATATACTTGATTCACATATAAACTAGTGTGTAATTTGCATACAGACTTGCATAAGATTCACATACAAACTAGCATATGATTAACATCCCAAACTTGCATATAAACTGATGTCATAAAATGAATCAAGTTAAACATATGTGATTGGACATATGAATTAGATTTACTAACATACGTTAACAAAACTGTCATATGTTCACCAACTGATGATAACAAAGTTAAGTAACATCATATGATTCAACATATATGTTCTCATAATCCCAATTATAACTCATCATAATTAATTTATTAATTATTTTGTGAAAGAAATTGTACTCACAAAGAAGGATTAGAGAAGAGAATAATTTGTTCGTCGTTTATATTAGAATTCTGACTTGCAACTCCTAAGCTTTAAGAAGAAGAACTATTCTAGCAGCAACATGGAGGCCAAGAGATTAATTTAGTTTAGGTTTAGAGCTTGAGTCTATGCATGCTTATATAGAATTTTAAATCAATATAAGCCGTTAGATTATCATAGGAGCAAATCAGAACCATTCAAACTAGATAGAGTTATCCATAATTGCCACCTATGCGCTAGTGACTCAGCAACAGGTCAGAAAAGACTCAACAACAATTCAGAATCGTCACAGTTCAGATCTACTCGAGGGGGTAGGTCGACCCCCAGGTCGACCTGTATAGGGGAGGTCGACCCCCTGGTCGACCTGGCCTGGGGCGGGAAAGATTCTTCCCAGCCCGCTTCCGCGTTTGAATTTTGAATTTTGAATTTTAATCTGAACTGTTTTTAATTTATTTAAATTACTGAAACTTCTGAGGGCCATAACTTCCTCCTACGAAGTCCGATTTACGAAAACTTGGACTCTATTCCAAGCAGAATTTCAAGACGAATGCAATGGCGTAACCCATTTACCTTAATTCTCACTTTAACAATTAATTATTCTTAAATTCGTTCTTTTTAATAGTCACAGAAAATTCAGGGTGTTACAGAATGAATCCATTACTTAAAAGATCGTTCACTTGCACCTCCAAATTTCGTTATTTTCTAGGCGACATCCTCCTAGAGGTATAACTATAGATCTGGCTTCATCTACTAAATCAATCTGAAGCACAATTTTCCTTTACAGCGATAGTCCTTTGACCTCGTCAAAGACATCAGAAAACTCTCTAATGTTCAACACAAATGACATCCCATTCCATGGAACTGCAAGGGAATATAAAAAGTCGACTTGGACACCATCCTTAAAAATCCAACTAGGGCACCGTCCTTTTGGTAGGCAGTGTATCATAACCATCCATCCTTCCACATTCCCGAATGCCACCTCGAGCCTCTCGCAATCCACTATACCCGCATATTTCTTAAGCAAGTACATACCCAGAAAGGTCCTAAACTCAATAAAGTTCAAAACAAAATGATCACACATAAAAGAGTAGCCTTGACTCGATAAGACTAGACCATGACAAAGCATACAAAGACTAGAAGATCCCACTCTTAGGTTAGTCACCAACGATCTATCAAAAATACCAAGTTTTAAAATTGTCTTGCACACAACACCACACACCAAAATAATCTTTTAACAGTGTTTCAAATATGTTATAATATGATGTAACAACGTTGTTAGAAACGTTGTGTAACGACATGCAGTTGTAGATACAAAATTAATAACAAAAAATAAATGGTGTTAAAAATAATATTACACAGTGTTCTTTTAGTGCTATAAATAATTTTGTACTGCTTAGAATGATGATTTCTGTCAACGGTTTGTAAACATTATCGTTAATTTTTGATAGCATTTTTATTATCTTGTCATTGTAATGTGCATTACCTATTCATAGAACCCACAAAACAATTTAAACGCTGTCACTTGTTCCTAATATTTTCATATACATGTATCATTAATCTATACTTCATTTTATTGTATTCCAACTGAATAACATACATAACATATACAAATGAAACTAAAAGCTATCACATATAAACATAACTATTGATTATTTCCATAACTTAAGTTGAATTCCATAAATTATACACAATATCTATAAACAAAGTGACACAAATTCATAAATAAAATTTATGTTTATAAACTGATTTCATACAGCATTAGAAAAAGACATAATTTATGCATGATGGCCATGACAACAAATGCACTTGCAGGTATGCAAAACAAGGCAAATGGCATGGTTTTGTGATGCCTCTTACTATCAACATGTTGAAAATTTCCTTTGGCATTGCTTTTAAACTACTAACCTGAAACATACTGTACAAATAGAATATTAATTCTTTTTCTTAAAATAAAAATCACCACGATAATACAAACTCAAGTTACCATATCTGCAAGATAATTGGAATATAGACGTTAAGTTTACAATATAATAAGAATAAATTGCAAACAAAACCAAAGAAGAGACTTATCACCAAATATAGCTTTTGTTTTTCTTTTGGTTGGATGGCCCTTAAAAGCTCAGCTAGATCATCATGACAAAAGTCTCGTTGTAACAATTGTGAATCTATTTCCATGACCTAAAAGCAACATGCATGATATATTCCTAATGATAATGATATGTCAACTGTAAGGAACCTCTAATATTTGATAGGATAATAAGAATCACAAGACACTGCTCAAGTATGACTTTTTTTTATGTTTTACTCAACATTGTTCTGCTCGGTTGCTCATAAGTTTTCTATTTCGAATTATTGATGACTTATCCATAAATTTTTTCTCATTACAAATAATAATGACCAAAAAATAATACGGGGGATTGGCGGATTGCCGATCTACTACATAGCCATTTTCTAGAACATATACACTATGCAGGGTGATAGAAGCTCGAAATTAGAAATGCAAAATCACCTTTACAACACAATCATGCCAAGCAATCACGTTGTCACTTACCTAGTGTTACAAACTTAACACTACAGTTTAATCCAGAGGCTATATCACAAATACTAGAACTACGTATATATTCTCACAAATATAAAGCTGCATGCAGTCCCAATATCATAAATAAAAGAAAGTTATGACTTTACTTCGAGCTCTTGACTAAAACGAACAAGCCTAAAGCAAGAACTTCATGAACTATGGTAGTTACAACAATGACAACTCGCACAGATTGTGTTGAACCGGTCAACACAGCATCACTATATACACATGCAACTACCCGAATTTTTATGTAGGATTATTTAATTAAAGTAAATATTTAAAATGATTTATTTTAAGAGTTAATGACTTGAAATTAATTTAAATGAGAATTTGGTTGTCGAATTATATTGAAATTGTAAATGTTGAGTTTACAAACCAATTAAATCTATTTTGAACTTGTGTGAAATTCTATTTGGTAACTAATGACATTAAGAAATTATTACCGATAAATCTGAATATTTAGAAATCGATATAAATTTTATTGATTTTATTTAACACATGAAATTAGCCATTTTTCAATTGATCTCAAATTTCGGTGGAACTAGTTTCATCGGACCAGAAATATTAAATTATTGTAAGATTTCCAATTTCGCGATGATCTAATTTGTTTTGTAATTCTTCAGTTATAAACGCTGAACGATAACACAAAGGAATATGATATAATAGATATTCCTATAAGTATCCTTCCATCTCCACAAGTTAGACAACACATTCCTCTCCTTCTTTCCATCATTTCAAACGCAGTAAGAAAAAAAAAGCATGGAAGCCCCTTAGATTTCAAAAATCCCTAACTCGAAATCAATTCAACTAAAATTCTTAAAACTTAAGTCTTTGAAATCCTCATGACTTGCTCGTCGTTTCTATATCTAGTTTGTTGCTTGCGGTCATGACATCATTAAGGAGACTTCCATGGTCAATCTTTAGGTTTTTGGTTTTTCTCAGATTGAGATTGTTTTTAGAAAAATGAAATTTAGATTCTGGTTTCTTGTGGAATTTTGCACTTGCTTGAAAATTTCAAAGAGATTCGGGTGGGAAATTTTTCGTACCTTTTACTGTATGTAGCGGACGGAGCGAGGTCAGAATTTTAAAGGGTTCAACAGAGCTGAAAAAATTGTGTTGGGCAAGTTTAAATCGTGTAGAGAAGTTCGTTAGCATGTTCGGTTTGTGGAATCTAGGTTTTGATGGGTGTATCAGTGATAAACATGCACACATTCTTTTGTTTCAAACTCTTCCAGGTTCGAATGGTTTACTGATGAAGGAAGAAGGATTATGATAGGGTGACTAGGTAATTAACCATAAATTAAATTAGCTAACGATGATTTAATTCTTTCAAAACTTGTATGAACTATATATATGTCACACGAATTCAGATTTCAGCGAAACAAGTTGCGCTAGAACTGTATCTACGAATACTACGTGTGTAAACTAGATTGGAGTGATTTGGAGCTATTTGAAATTGTCAAATTTGAATTAGATAAAATGACGCAAAATCATCAACGGAACGAATGGTGAGTTAACTCTCACACTTTCAAGAAAAGTATGAATGTTATTATTTCATATAATAATATTCATTATTGTTGGCATACAAATTGTGTGTTTGGATGATTTATTGCTTTGCTAGTGGTTGTCGATGTATATTCCCGTCTGTAAACGGATGACCTTTGATGCTACTTGATTTTATGCGGAAGATTCATCTTAAATGAATTAGATTAGTGTGACACCCTACATTTTAAATTAAATAATAAAATAGAATTCATAAAATTTTCTAAATTTGGTCACGGAATTAGCATCATTGCATCCGTGTCAATTTTCTGAACAATTTACACCTAGGGTTTGCAGAAAACGAACTTAAAACGAAGAAAATATCATTAAATGAAGTTTCAAAGTAAACACAAAAATGATAATAAGAGAAACATGCATAAAATCAAGAGTTTCCAATGTTCTAAGTTTATGAACAAAAGCAATGTGAAGTGAAGTGGTTGAGCATTTGCTTCCTAAACTAGAGGTCAGGAGTTCGATTCTCAACAACATCACATTTTTAAATTTTAAGAGGGTCAATAAAAAAGATGCATGTTCCAAAAGAAAAGTATATGTGTACGTACATATAAGGAAAGATTATATATATAAGTGTATATGTATATATATTTATTTATGTGTGTGTGCATGTGTGTGTATATATATATTTATTTAATTCAAATAAAAGTATATATACAGACATGAAATTCAAAAGTAACACATGATTAATCAAAATAAGTAAGAAATAAATTTTGGGATAGCGTAGTTTGAATTTAGAAATTAATGAAGTTATACGTAAATATATACACACAAATTTAAATTCGAAATTTGAACGTATATTAAAAACGGAAGATAATAATAGTAAAATAAATGAAAATAGGAAAGAAGATAACATTAAGTGAATGTTTTAGTTATAGCATCAATCACGTAGAAAGGATCCAAATATACGATTTTAAATCGTATATATGGGTCGACCAATGCTTGAAGTAGGTCGACCCAGGGGTTAACACATTTCAAAGATGGGTCGACCCACTTGAAGCATGCGTCGACCCTTTTTTGGGCCAGACAGCGTGATTTATTTCGTGATAATGGCTCAGATTTTATTTGTTTTGACCTAATGGACGTAGTTATTCTAAGCACCTATAAATAAACCATCGGGGTTTAGCTTCCAACTCATATTTCTTATAGGGCACCAGAGCTCTGCCATTTCCTTTCTCATCCAAATTCTTCAAAAATAAATATATATTAGTTTTTGGATCTCTAACTCAAGATTTAGAGAAGAAGATTGCAGATCTAAGCCATAGATGCCTAGATCCTCTGTCTAGACAAATCTATAAATGCGAATTAAAAAGAAAACAATGTAGATCCAAATCAGATCAAAAAAATTAGAGCGCAAATCTCAGTTGAGTGGATTCAAATTATATTTTCCGATAATAGTACACTATATCATTTGATTCCTGTTGGAATTTATAATATGTTCTCTTCTTCTTCTTTTCCCATTTCCTACATCAGAATATACAGTTTATGTTAAATTTTAGCTATGAGAAAAATTAATTGAATTATGATCAGGCGCAAATTAATTAAATTGTGGTTATGCGCAAAATAATTGAATTATGGTTAGGCGCAAAATAATTAAATTGTGGTTATACACAAAATGATAAAATTGTGGTGATGCACAAAATTAATTAAACTGTGGTTAAGCGCAAATCAATTGAATTGTGGTTAGGCACAAATTAATTGAATTATGGTTATGCACAAATTAATGGGACTTGCAATAAAAAGGGGAAACTTGATGATTTGGGGCTAAATGAATGTATTATACCAAAAATAGTAATAAAAGGGAAATTTGAAAGTACACAAACTTGGTAAGGCTTACTAAATAAATGTGACAAAGATTGACATGGCATAATTAAAGTTATGTGTAGTAAACTTATAGAAAAAGGGTAAATCTGAGAATTTTCATACTATTTGTAAGTAATCACCTTAAGATTTAAAATGGAATAAATACAGAAATTGAGAAAAGGATAAGAGATAGGAAATAGTATAATAACTAATAAAAAGTAAGGAATTAGTAATAGACTGAATCAGTTGGTTGTGGAAAAGTATACATTTCCATAAATAAATTCTTGTTAAATACAAAGAATGTAATTGCAACGAAAAAGGATATAATGTGGCTTAGTGCGAATAGTGATTTTGTTGTATTGCGCACTAAAGGCCTAAAAATAACCCAGTAAAGAATAATATCATGCAATTACGGGTCTCGATTAGTTTATATTATGAATAAATTTTAGTACATTTCTAGTAACCAAATAGATATGGCATGTGAATTATTTCCTGTAGACGTGTAAACTTACAAAGACGATAAGTAGATTAGTGTCATAACTGTAAGAGTTAAGTTAAATAATAAGAAACCTATGAAATATGTAATAAACTGGGAATGTAACCTATTATAATAAATTATATAAGACGGGAATGTAGTATAATAGGTAGACTTGTCAAAGAGACAAGTAAGACTATACCATATAGGTTATAATTAAGAGATGAAATAGGAAGTGAGAGGCTTATCATAACTGAACATAATTTATGCGAAATAAGTTTAATAAGCAAATCGACGAATATAGTTGTGGTAATATTATAACACAAGGTTATAATTTAATGGAAAAGAGTAGAGTAAGCTTACTGTAACACCCCACATCCATTAAGGTCACTCACAAAGGGAATGCCTTAACTTCAATGGATCATTATGGGTACTGGAACAAAATATTACAAGATAGACATATATAAAACAACGGAAAGCAAAGTAGAAGTATTTCAAATCATTTATTAAATATAATTGTTTACAATAAAAGCCCATCAACTTCCAATACCCAATTACATAGCTAAATTATATGTCTTGCTCAAAAACAAAGAAGCGTAAAAATAAATTGCAGCATTCCCCAATAAAGCAAAGCAAGCCATAGCCAAGAGAGATCCAAACCGCACATGAAAGAGCCTTGGAGCTTGGTAAGACCCGAACTAAGCTGTATTCCCAACCTGCAAACCTGGAGGGGGGAACGGAAGAAAAAGAGGCGAAACAAAATGGGTCAGTCATAAAGATTGAGTAAGTCCTAGTGGCTTTTAGCATAAAAACAGGTAAAGATAACATAGCATGAATAAACTAAAAGTAAACATAAGCATGATGACAAGATAGGCTACAGGCACTATGAATCAAGTATAACATCCCATACTTCCTATCAAGGGTAGCATCACAAGGTTCCTACCAAGTATCATATCGCAAGGTTTCTATAATGTCGCAAGATTTCTAAGTTTCACCATTACCCTATTTTCCTTGATTTCCTATATTCTCTGCACCACCTAACTAGCGTTCTAATTAGTTTACCTAGTTGTAATTACAAGATAAGTGATCCCTCATACCCCACATGATAGTTTTATAGGTACATATCCCACGATGAGGGTCCCCCCTTACATTGACAGTTTCATGTCCCCACCGTACCTACCTTAATTGATCGGCTCTTACTTACAATGTTTCACAAGTGTTATATACTAAGGTTATCCCAACCCCGTAGTTGTGGTAGCCTTCAGGACTACATCTAATATGAGGATTTTTCCTCAATTAGCCCAATTACCATGAATGTGTTAGATGTATCCTTACTACCCTAATCGATCAGCTCCTACTCGACCTAGTTCTTGCGGCCCCCTACTTGTAAATACCTGTGCTGGTCCCACCCTAGGGTGTATCAATCCCTAGGATGGCAACCCCGACACCCTTTTTGATGCACAGCTTTATATCTACTAATGCCCAGTGGCTTAATTTTCCACTTCGGAATACGTGCATCCCCATAATCCGTCGGAACCTGCACTGCTGCATCCCCTGCCGCCGTTATGACCGCATACAATCAGCCCAGTAATCGTGCCCCACCCTGCCTAGCTCAGGGTACCGTTGATACCTAATGTGGATTACTGCTGAAACGGGTCCCGCTACTAGGGTTTTCCTAGGTTCTATTCGTATATCCCACAGGTTGGTTAAGTGTTATCTATTTAACTTAACTCCACCCTCCATCATGATATCGTGGTTAAGTGTTCTCTCTTGTGTTACTTAACCCTACCGCATGTCTTGTTATATCGGTTAAGCGTTCTCCCCTGTGTTAACTTAATTCTTACCACACCTCACGTTAGATTTGTTAAGTGTATGTTAACTCAACCTCATCAACTAGCCATTTTATAATGGTTAAGTGTTACCCTTTTGTATTTACTTAACCTTACCACACATCAGGTTATATCGGTTGAGTGTTATCAACCCATTCAAGTTAAACCAACCCATTTAACTTAACCCTACCATTCGTCAGATTGCATTGGCTAAGTATTTCAAGTAATTCATGGCTTAACCCGCCCACGTATCATGCTAAGCTGGTTAAGTATTATCTATATGTTCAAGTTGACTTAACCCTGCCACGTGTCATGTTATATTGGTTAAGTGTCATTAGTCTAGTCATATTACTTAACCTACCCATTGGTCCGATTAACAGTTATGTTGGTTAAGCCCACATTTATAAGTTTACATGTTCTTAACTCATACCGGTTAGGTCTACATTTACATGTCAAATTTCCATGTCATCCCACCTAACCCCCTAACTATACCCACGTCATTTTATGGTTAGTATTCCTTAATTCATTCATTATGACGAACGAATCATGACCTCTCACATTAGACCATGCATTTTGTGGCCACTAGATTTTCCAGGTGGTTCCAAGCAGATTTACACCACAAATTGAGTCTAACCTCGTGTCATAAACCGTTACGCCTACAATTTGGCCTTCGACCTCTCACATTAGACTGACGCTTTTTGGCTACTGGATTTGCCGGGCGGTTCCGGGCAGATTTACACCACAAACCGAGTCTAACCTCGTGTCAAAGGTTCATTAATGGTCGTATTCCACCCAAAACCCCAATACTAGTTCATGCGTTTAACATATAGAAATATTTATGTTCATGTTCAAGTCAATTATCGAATACACAGTCATTTTCATGTCTCAAATTCCCAACTTCACATATAAATAAACATATGCCCAGGTTCCATAATTTCATGCTAATTTATATATATATATATATATACCCAATTCTAATCAGTTTACATATATCCAATTCTTGCCTATTTACATGTATGCCAAGTTTATGCCATTTTACCTATATCAAGGTCTAGCCAAGATTACATGTATCAAGTTTCAGATCCAAATAAACCCAAATTATGATTCATGATGTAGTCATCCCAGACTATAATCGTTTTATTACAATACACGCCAATTACTCAAGTTCATAATACATATTTATGCCAATTATCAAATTTACAATCGCTTTTATATTCAAATTTCTAATTCTACTTATGCCCAATCGTAAGCCTAATCTTTTGATTTAATTTACATAGGCCCGAACTCGTGATTTTATTTACAAGCCAATTCATGTATGCCCACTTCATACCAAATTAATTATTCCAATGACCAATCTTGCAATTTCAATTATGTCGACAATACCCAAGTTTCAAATTTCATGTTATGCCAAACATGTATATCCAAATAGGTAATATCCCAAACATTTCCCCATATTCAATCGTAAGCAAATCGCGGTTTAGGCCTAGGTCCAAAATTGAACAAGGTTCATCAAAAGAAAATAAATAGGGGGAGGTAGAATTTTGCATAAAAATAAGATCAGAGGGAAAAACATCATTACAGGCATAAAGATTACACTTGATAATAAATTCAACATAAATCAAGAAAACTGATTTACAACAGGCTGAATAGATCATGAACTTGACATGAGAATAAAGATAGACAAGTCTCAAAAACCCAAGATTCAAGAAGCAACAGGAATGGGTCTGAACCGATAAACATACTTAAATCCAATTCCACTTTATTCCATGGCCATATTATAATTAACAAGTTTAAATCTAAAAACAACTAGACCTTACAGATCATGGCTAATGAATTATGAAATGAATTTATTGTAGAATGCTGATTTATTGTCTTGAATCATTGTAGAAGCCTTAATCTTCGAATTAAATTGTGTATGAAAGCTTTGTCCTTAGAATTGATTTGAGTTTGAATGCTTAAGCTTTAATTTGGGGCGACGACCATGGTTCAAGAGGGAGTTCAGCAGCATTTCGGTGTAAGAATGATTTGTTGTGAATTAGGTTAGGTCTAAGGGTGTTTTTATAGGTGTAGCAACTAGTTTAGGCCCTTAGATTAACACTAGAATCAATCCTGACCTTCAGAAATCGGCCCAGCCCACTGACTCAACCGGAGCACCCAACTAGACCAACCTGGCCCGACCAGGGAGGCCAGGTCGACCTGGTCTGGCCAGGTCGACCCCCAGGTCGACCTGGTCTGGTCAGGTCGACCCTTAGGTCGACCTTATGGTCGAGCTGGGCTCTGGGCGGGAATTTTCCCGCCTAGCCCGCTTCTGGGTCTTGAATTCGAATTTGAATTCAAATTTCTGAGCTGTTTTTGATTCTGAAAATTCGTGAAACTTTTAGAGGTCATAACTCGGTCATACAGACTCCGATTTTCGAAAACTCAGACTTGATTTCATGTAGAATTCCGAGACGAACGCAATGGAGCAACCCGTTTCCCATGATTCTCACTTTAAAAGTTAATTATACCCTGGTTTCTTGTTTCAACATGTTATTAAAATTCGGGTTATTACATTCTCCTTTCCTTAAAGGATTTCGTCCCCGAAATCTTCAAGTTAAGAAGAATGTGTCCTACCATCCAATCATCCATCTATTCGATCATCAACCACAGGCATCCACTGTCCTTAAGAGATTTCTAATGCTGTATGAACATATGCAGAAAATGTGTGTTTATGTTCCATGTCTAATGCAAATGATCAGACCTGATTGATCTTCTTAATGCAAAATATGTTTAGTGCCATGAGTCCAACATGTATGCAAATAGTCCTAGCCACATAAACACTATATGTGCGCACAAACATCCATTCATATGAAACATCCACATGATAGAACACTCAGTTTCATCCATAAACAAGTATAAACACTCATGCATATGCAGTATGAAAGGTGACGGAGCCGATCTAGTGCCTAATGTGCGTGTATATGCATTCACGAGCAACCACTAGCAGCCACTTGCAACCATCAATCATAACATATCTCAAACACATGTTTACACCCAATTGTTACTACCTAAAGGTATAGTCGAATGATGGAATCAAGTAAAAATTTTGTGCCTATTAGGCAATGTCAATACTGGAAATCTACGTCACATATATATTGATTAGGAGAAGAACTCCCTAAGCATCAGCCCCAAAGACCGAAATCAACATCAGACCGATACCCAGAGAATTTCTCAACCTAACCAACATATATGATTCTAGGGAACTAAGCACGATGGACTCCTTTTAGGTCACAGGAAATCCCTTCCTAAAACCAACCCGTATCCTATAGAACCCAAAAAGTTTAGTCAACCCAGTGGACACCCTCAAGCCCCAACATGTATTACTAACAGATGAGTCATACTCCCTATGGGGTTTGCAACAGAAATAGGATGGAAAATAAGACCGAGATATGCTTAAAAGTTAGCATGCAAATAAGCTCTACAAGAAGAGAGGGATCAAGGATATACTCTTAAAAAGAGATAAATGCGCGTATCTAGTCTTAAATATTCTGAGTCGCATTTCCTTAAGCTTAACTCCATTGTGCTTTCACCGTCTTTGACTTCACAACTTCGTAGCTCCTTAATTCTTGTTTCCAAAATATGAGTTGGAACTCATTCCACTGTTGCTTCTGGTTTCACTTTCACTTATTCTCCTTCTAGTCTACTCAGCTCAAACATAACTGCGTACTCATGGTTTCATGCAAGCTCTACAAAAATTCACTAGTGAATCTCGGATCTCGTTCACTTACTAGAAGGTATTCCACGTAAATGAATTATCTCTTGAAAATAAACAAATTCCAACCATGTTACCAAGTGTACTTACTAGGGTGATTTCTATAACTCATGCGTAAGCGAAATGAACCATCCGCCTTAGTGGCGAACACTACTCGAACGGATTACAAATTACCAATAAATGTGATAAGAGATTTTAGGTAACCAATCATGACAGATCCCTAAAGGTTACACGAGACTTCGAGGGTATTACCGAGGCAAGTCAAGAGTCTAACTGCCCTCCTTTCAAAACCGAGAATGGCACCCTTACTGGATAAGCACTCCATCCCTAGAATCAACCCATAGCCCAAAGACATAAGAATTACTTCTAAACTCAACACTTAGCATAGACATTCTCAAATCCAAACAATTCATGAATAAATGAGCCGATTCCCCAACGGGATTTGAGACAAAAATGGGATCCTCTACTACGCTAGTACTAAGGTGCAGAGACTCAACTATCGAAGCAGAATAAAAAGGATGTGATGTACAAAGACAAAGTTCTAACGGGATGATAGAAAAGAAAAGCTAAACCTTTAATAGAAACGTTACCACCTCTCTTAGGCACGCTAGAGTGAGAGCATACAATTGCCCTCTCGACGATCTTGTTCTTTGCCCTTGTCCTTGTCCTATAATACTTAACTACATGTCCCTTTTTACCATACTAAAGATACTCTCTCTTGTCATGGATTTCATTATCCTTTCACTTTGGCCTCTTCCCTTTCACCTTTTCCTCCTTCGTAGATTAAGCCGTATCAAAAAGTTTCTCATCCTTAGGCTTGTGTTCTTTATCCTCGTTCTTACTATCCTTGTATAGTTTGTTGACAAGTTTCTCGAAAGCTACCTCCATCGCACGGCGACTCCACAAAGCTTGAAATAAGATTAGACGTAGATAGAACTACTGCGGCTACAGATGGAAATTGGGCACTTCTTTGCGCTCCTACATGTGTCGTACACCTACAAAACTATGGTGAAAAAGAAAGAGAGAAAAGACTCAAGGAGAGAATCAAGAGATAGTGCATATGGCTTTGGGGAATATGCCATTAGTAAAATAGAACTTTTCTTAGAAAATGCTTCTTTGTAAGCGTTTTGAAAATAATTTCAGAAGGTTTTTTTAAAAGCTTTTGCCCAGTCTGGTAACCTTCTGTTCCGATACCAAATGTAACACCTCACATCCGTTAAGGTCACTCACAAAGGGAATGCCTTAACTTCAATGGAGCATTATGGGTACTGGAACAGAAATATTACAAGACAGGTATATATAAAACAGCGGAAAGCAAAGTAGAAGTATTTCAAATCATTTATTAAATATAATTGTTTATAATAAAAGCCCATCAACTTCCAATACCCAATTACATAGCTAAACTATCTGTCTTGCTCAAAAACAAAGAAGCATAAAAATAAATTGCAGCATTCCCCAATAAAGCAAAGCAAGCCATAGCCAAGAGAGATCCAAACCGCACATGAAAGAGCCTTGGAGCTTGGTAAGACCCGAACTAAGCTGTATTCCCACCCTGCAAACCTGGAGGGGGGGGGGGGGAACGAAAGAAAAAGAGGCGAAACAAAATGGGTCAGTCATAAAGATTGAGTAAGTCCTAGTGGCTTTCAGCATAAAAACAGGTAAAGATAACATGGCATGAATAAACTAAAAGTAAACATAAGCATGATGACAAGATAGGCTACATGCACTATGAATCAAGTATAACATCCCATACTTCCAATCAAGGGTAGCATCACAAGGTTCCTACCAAGTATCATATCGCAAGGTTTCTATAACGTCGCAAGATTTCTAAGTTTCACCATTACCCTATTTTCCTTGATTTGCTATATTCTCTGCACCACCTCACTAGCGTTCTAATTGGTATAATTAGTTGTAATTACAAGATAAGTGATCCCCCATACCCCACATGATAGTTTTATAGTTACATATCCCATGATGAGGGTCCCCCCTCATGTTGACAGTTTCATGTCCCCACCGTACCTAACTTAATTGATCGGCTCTTACTTACCATGTTTCACAAGTGTTATATACTAAGGTTATCCCAACCCCATAGTTGTGGTAGCCTTAAGGACTACATATAATATGAGGATTTTTCCTCAACCAGCCCAATTACCATGTGTAACACCCCGTGTATTTTATAATAGTGAAATTCACAAATTAAAGTATAATAAATTTTAAATTAAAGTATTAAGGGAAACGGGATATGCCATTGCGTTCGTCTCAGAAAAATACGTGAAATAGAGTCCGAGTTTTCGAAAAACGGAGCCCGTATGACCAAATTATGGCCCGATGAAGTTTCAGAAAATTCAAATTTCGAAAACAGATTTGAATTTCTGCCCAATCAGAGTTGGCGGGAAAAGTCCCGCCCAAACCCACCAGGTCGACCTGGGGGTTGACTTTAGGGTCAACCTGCCAGGCCAGGTCGACCTGGGAGTCGACCTAGGTGTCGACCTAGGTGTCGACCTGCCCCAGGCAGGTCGACTCTAGAGTCGACCTGGGGGTCGACTGGGGAGTCGACCTGGCCCCTGAGCCAGGTCGAACCCAGCCCACCCTGGTTGGCCTGGTCTATGTTTGGTCGATTTTCTGATCCTTGCCTTGTCACTAGGGCTAGGTGTCAGCTCCTGGTTGGTCTCTCCTTCAAACGAACGGCTATTATTAAACCAAGCTCCATCGACGGTCTAAATCAACTCAAAAACTCTATAAAAAGGACCTAAGACTAACCCTAATTTACACAAACTAAAATGGAGATGAGACCGTCATGCTGCTGAGGAGAGACTGAGGATAGCCGTCAGAAATAGAGAGACAACTAGAAGATAATTCAAAGCTTAAAGCAACATTAATCAAATCAAAGCAACGCCTACAACAAAGGATAGCATCTCCAAATTCAGAATTCAGATTCCTGAATTGAAGATTCGTCATACGTTGTAAGTAGAGTGCTATTTCGATGTGAATTAAATAATTGTGTTGATTTGTGTAAAGTAAGAAATGGAATTGTGGCGATAATAATCTATATTTGTACGTTGCTTTGATGCTAAACGATTTGGGAATATTATGGTATACGATTGGATATTTGCAAGTATGCGATTTGCGTTGGAAGTTAACAACGAAATGGAATTGTGGCAATAATAACCTATATTTGTATGTTATTTTGATTCTAAACGATTTGGCAATGCTATGGTGTACGATTGGATTCATACAAGTATATGGTTTATGTTGACAACCACATGTTGTGGAATTTTAATTGGGATTCATGCAAGCATATAATTCATATTGAAAACTACATGTTTGTGGTAGTTATTTACAACACCCATTTGATAATTGCAAGTATACGATTCATGTTGAAAATAACAACTATATGTTGTAATAGTTTATTTGAAATTCATGCAAGTCTATGATTTATTGTTATGCCAACATGATGTATATTTCTATGGTCATCTTTAGTGTAATTTGGTCCATTTGAGTATTATGATTCATATGAAGTTATGTTGGAATTGGCATTATAGTTCGAGTATAAAAATCATGCTTTCGTGATAGTGAAAAAAGCAAACATCTTTGTAAGCCTGTATTAATTTTATGAACATGACTAAACTATGTTTGTTATTATGCCTAGTTGAAAACATGTTTGTAGGCTTATGTTGTTATCATAATCATATGATAATATATGTGACACATAAGTTACATTAGAATTACACTAGAATTACATCCCACTTGCAAGTTACATAGATAGGATAAAAACAATGATTATATGAATAGTAGGATTCATGTTCAATTATGTTTATGCCATGACTATATGAATAGAAGGACTCATGTTCAATTATGATTATGCCATAATTATATGATTAGAATGGTTCATGTTTAAGTATTATTTATGCCATGACTACATATAATGATTCATGTTTTGTTTATACCATGATTATGTGAATAGAATGATTCATGTCTAAGTATTGCGTATATTATATGTTGTTACAATTGCAAGTTTACATGTGCCTACCTTATGTTAACTGAGTCGTTATGTTGCAAGTTCATGCGTTCACACTCCCCTTTTATGTTACCTTATAAACACCATGTTATAAGCCTCCCCTTTTCATATGGCTAAATTGGGTTTAAGTGTTAAACCCAACACACCTTACATTGGAGCGAACGTATAAAACGGGGGTAATGACGTTTGGGCTAAAATATAGAACATATGTGTTGGCATGTTTGACGCATGCCAACAACCTTGAAAAACAATTAAGTGGCATAAATAAATATTAATCAATAAAGATGAATTTGAATAATGGGCCGCAAATATTTACATATAAAAAGAAAAGAGACAAAATATGTAAATGTAGAAAATACGATGCGTTTAACCCGAGGTTGGATTGAGTTGTGATGTAAACCTTCCCGGAACCGCCCGGCTGTCCAGTATTCACAACAATACCTATCCAATGTGGGTGGTTAAACACGGAGCCCAATAAGGACCCGAGGTTAGACTGAGTTGTGGCGTAAGGCTGGCCGGACCCAACCGGCAACAGCAGCCACAACAATACCTATCTAATGTGAGAGGTCAAGGCTTTAATAAGACAATTAAGGCTGAGTCAGGATTGATAGGATTAAGTGAATTAAGACTTAATCAAAATGGAACATGCTAAGCTAAACAGACTGATTGGGGGTTAGGTTTATAAAACACTTAACCAACTTAGCATGTTGGCTAGAAATAGAAAAACCTAGTAGCGGGGGACCCTTTTCAGCAGTAACCCTACAAGGTATCATGATACCCTGAAACTAGGCAGGGTGGGGCACGATAACTGGGCTGACTGTAAGAGGTCAAATCGACGGCGGTGGTGCAGTAGTGTAGGTTCTAACGGGGTGCGGGCGTGCACACACTCCGGTGCAAAAAAATAAGGCACTGGGCACCAGTAGCATACCTGTGCATTCTAGGATTGTGTCGGGCCGCCACCATGGGACTTGATACACCCCATGGTGGGACCAGCATAAGTAACTACAACATCGAGGGCCGTAAGACACAGGTAACTATGCGAGTAGGAGCCGATCATCATAAAAATGGATCAGTTCACCCTGATTATGGAGTGCCTGTTGGGAACTAGTTTATATGGGTAAAGAGATTAATATGGGGTACGATAGTATATTCGACCCTAGACAACTTAACTTAGTTTATGGTGCTTTCCCATTTCTAGTTTATACTTATCATACCCAGTTCTTTGTTCATAGACTGAATAGTCCTAGACTTACTCAGGCTTTATGTCTGACTCTACTTTTCTTTCGTCTTCTTTTCTTCCGTTCCCCCCCAGGTCCACAGGGAGGGAATACCGCAGCTTGACCAGCCTTCATATCCAGCTTGAAGAGAAAGAATGTATTGCTTGGATCTTTTCGTTTTGGACTATGGCTTTGGACAGCAATTATGGGACTTTTGCAGTTTATTTATGTTTTCTTTATGCTTCTTTAAATAATGTAATCAAGATAGTTATGAAGATGTTATGTTTTTGGAAGTATTGTAAGACAATTATGGTATGGTTGGTGTAACACGTATTTTAATGAAAAAAAGTTGTTTTCCGCTGTTCAAAAATATGTGTTATTATATATGTCTTGTATATCTGTGATTTATACTTATAAACCTCAACCAAAATTAGGGCATTCCCTTTTAGAGTGACCCTAACGGAGGTGGGGTGTTTCACTTGGTATCAGAGCATAGGTTTACCAGATAAGATAAAAAGTTTTGAAAATTTATTTTCAAAAAGGAAATTTAAAGAAGCATTTTTAAGATAAAATATTATTTAATATTAAAAGGCAAAGTCCCCCCCAAGGCCATAGGAACTATCTCTTATCCTTCGTTTTGAATCTATCCTTTTTGTTTCAGCATGTCCGAAGAACTTAACTTGCCAGAGGGTGTACCAATACCTGGTTGGTTTAGACGGTTCTTGGAAGCAAGGGCCACTCAGCCAGGTCCTACCGTTCCTCCTCCCCCAGTTGCAGGAAATCATCCAGCTGCAGCAGCACCGCTTCCTCCACCTCCTCCGCGGGGAAAACAACTTTGCTAAGATATGTAAAGATTTTAAAGCTATAGGAGGAAAGGATTTTCATGGAATTGAGTCCCTCGTGGCAGCTAGAAATTGGCTGAAAGAAACCGAGGACTTATTCATCATCTTTGAGGTAGAAGATAGGCAGAAAGTACAACTGGCAGTATGGCTACTTAAAGGCGAGGCTTCCTACTGGTGGGAAGTCACTAATGCAGAAAGACCAGTGGAAACATGGGAGGACTTTAGGGCAAGGTTTGAGGCTAAATTTCTCTCAGACGCGGAAAGGAGTTTGCAGTTGGAAAAATTCTTATTTCTTAAGCAAGGGAACAAGACAGTCAAAGAGTATGTTAATCAGTTCGATGAGCTGGCTAGGTTCGGACTGGACCTAGTCAACACTCCGCACAAGAAGGCTCTCCGTTTTGTCAAAGGGTTGAATGAGCCATTACACAGTTTGGCCATGACCCATATACCCATGGGAGCTACGTATGAAAGGTTGGTACAGATGGCGTTGCTGAACGAAGAGGATAAGGGCAAGAAGGAGACAAAGGCAGAAAACTCTCAAGGGAAGAAAGAGGGTTTGCAGCCTAAGAAGACAGACTGTAAGAAGGGCGGGAAAGGCAACAAAGAGAAGAGGAAGTGTAATTTCTGTGGCAAAGTAGGGCACTTAGTAAAAGATTGCCGGAAAAAGAAGGCCAAGATGAATGGTGGGTGCTTTTCTTACGGTGAGACAGGCCACATGGCTAAGGACTGCCCAAAGAAACGAGGACAGGGGCAGAGGGCTGGATCCACCTCAGGGGCACAAGTTCATGTGCTAGAGGCGCCACCTCTGCAACAGCGAGGTATAAATACTTCTGTAGAAAGTGTAGTTTATCTTTATGATCACCCCGTTCGCACTTTATTTGATTCTGGCGCATCACACTCCTTTATCTCGTCTGCTTTAGTAGAATCTCTGCACCTAAAAACTAGTATGGTAGAGGACCCCGTAATTGTTTCAAACACAATTGGGGGCCCAGCTCATTTGTCTATGATCTGTTTGGGATTGAAAATTTCTATTCTAAGCGTAGAATTTAAGTGTAGTGCCTTTGTTTTGGGCTTTTCGGGATATGGTTTGATTTTGGGCATGGATTGGCTATCCAGTAATGGGGCCATCCTCGATTGTGAGAAAAGGGTTGTTAGGCTCCTAACCCAGCTCGGTAATACTTTGGAAATTTCTTGTAATCCCTGGTATGCGGTTATGCTTAGTTACCTTAAATCGCTAGATGCCAACGTTGAAAATTTGCAATCGGTTAGAGTGGTCCGGGAATATCCAGATGTCTTCGAAGAGGTGAAGGGCTTGCCTCCGAAGCGGGAGATAGACTTTCGCATATACCTTGTAGATAATGCAATGTCCATTGCATTGCCCGTTAGACACATGGCTCCACGGGAAAGGAAAGAGCTCAGTAAACAGATTAAATAGCTTCTAGAAAAGGGGTTCATTAGGAGGGGCATTTCAGAATGGGGCTCTTCAGTGGTGTTCGTTACAAAGGCGGATGGTTCACTCCGTCTATGTGTTGACTATAGGGAGCTCAACAAGCTAACGAAAACGAATAGGCACCCTCTCCCCAGAATTGACGATTTGTTTGATCAGCTTGTAGGAGTGTCTGTTTTCTCCCAACTCGATTTAGCGACCGGTTTTCATCAGCTAAGGGTGGCTGAAGATAGTATCGATAAAACGGCATTCAGAACCCCAGACGGCTTCTTTGAATGGATCGTCATGCCTTTCGGCTTGACAAATGCACCTGCTTACTTCGTGGACCTGATGAGTAGGGTATTCAGAGATTTGCTCAATAAGTTTGTAGTGGTCTTCGTAGACGATATCCTTATCTTCTCAAAGAGTGAAGAGGAACATGCTCAGCACTTAAGGGCAATCATGGAAACTCTGCGAGTCCATCAGCTAAAAGCCAAATTCTCCAAATGCCACTTTTGGAGAGAAGAAGTGAGGTTCCTTGGGCACATAGTATCCAAACAAGGGTTAGCAGTGGACCCTGCTAAGGTAGTGGCGGTACAGGATTGGAAGACACCAAGGAATGCAACTGAGGTCCGAAGTTTTCTAGGACTAGCAGGTTTCTATCGAAAGTTCATAAGGGATTTTGCGAAAATCTCAGCTCCGCTCACAAAGCTGACCAAGAAGAATCTATTGTTCAATTGGGACTTGGATTGCGAGTTTGCTTTCCAGCGACTAAAAAGGGCTCTTACAACAGCCCCAGTTTTGACGTTGCCAGATGGAAGCAAGATGTTCACCGTTTATACAGATGCATGTGGGACAGGGTTAGGCGCCGTCTTAATGCAAGAGGGAAGGGTAATAGCTTATGGCGGGAGACAATTGAAAGTGCACGAAAAGAACTACCCGACCCACGATCTTGAGTTAGCTGCCATCATCTTTGCACTCAAGTCTTGGTGACACTATCTCCTAGGTGAGAAGTTTGAACTTTACACTGACCATAAATCGTTGAAATACCTTTTCTCGCAGAAGGACTTTAACTTGAGGCAACAGAGGTGGATGGAGTTTCTTGCCTCGTATGATTTCGAGATCTCCTATACTCCGGGCAAAGGCAACGTAGTTGCAAACGCGTTGAGCCGAAAGAAACTGACCCTAAGCCCGCTGTTTGTTGAAAGACAAAGCCTAGAGTTTATAGCCAGCTTCGACTTTAGGCCTTCCTCCGATTTTGTACCAGGCTTGCTAGCATCTCTCGAAGTACGCCCGACTTTAGTGGACTCGATAGGGACAACACAACGCGAGGACCTTCAGCTTGTGGAGACGATTGATAGGCTAATTAGGGATGAGACTTCAAGTCACCTCAACAGATACTCCATTGACGATAAGGGTTGGCTAAGACGAGACGGAAGACTATGCGTCCCGCAGACAAGGGATTTAGTAAAGAAGGTTCTCGAGGAAGCACATCACTCCAAGATGACGATACACCCAGGCGGAGATAAAATGTACAAGGACATAAAAAGAACTTTCTTTTGGAACGGCATGAAGAAGGACATGGCGGAATTCGTTTCTAAGTGTATGGTGTGCCAACAGGTTAAGGCGGAACAGAAAAAGCCTGGCGATCTGCTACATCCTCTAGAGGTCCCACAGTGGAAGTGGGATAGCATCTCAATGGACTTCGTTGATGGGCTGCCTAGGTCTAGGAGAGGCAACGCTAGCATTTGGGTAATAGTGGATAGGCTTACTAAAAGCGCCCACTTTTTACCTATCAAAATTAAAAGAACTGCCTCATCCCTAGCATCTCTTTACCTCAAGGAAATCGTTCGACTCCATGGAATACCATCCAGCATTGTTAGCGACCGAGACCCTATCTTCACCAGTGAGTTTTGGCGGAGTCTGCAAGAAGCGGTAGGCACACAGTTATGCTTGAGCATAGCCTATCATCCCCAAACCGACGGCCAAACAGAAAGAGTGAACAGAGTTTTGGAGGACCTTTTAAGACTGTGCATCCTTGACTTCGGAGGGACGTGGGAAGACCATCTTCCTTTGGTAGAATTTGCCTACAACAACAGCTATCAAGCAACCATCGGAATGGCGCCCTTCGAAGCTTTATATGGAAGACCGTGCCAATCGCCCACTTGTTGGTGGGAGTCTACTGATAAGCTCATACTTGGACCAGATATGATCCGAGAGACTCCAGAGAAAGTAGACTTAATACAAAGAAGGATTAAGACGGCCCAAGACAGACAAAAGTCCTACGCCGACAAGAGGAGGTCCGACCTTGAATTTGAGGTTGGAGACAGAGTTTTTCTTAAGGTATCTCCGCTAAGGAACGTTGTTCGTTTTGGAACCACAGGAAAGCTAGCACCAAGGTTCGTAGGGCCATTCCCTATCATTGAGAAAATTGGGAAAATGGCCTATAGATTAGAGCTACCCGAAAAATTGGCCGGAGTTCACAACGTCTTTCACGTTTCACATCTCCGAAAATATCTACATGAGTCTGCTGAAGTGGTAGAGCCAAATATCCTAGAAGAAGCTGAAGTGGAACGCGTAGCAACCATAAGGAAAGTTCCAACCCGCATATTAGGAACGGAAGTGAAGAAGCTACGCAACCGCGAAGTCCAGCTTGTCAAAGTTCAGTGGAGCGACGCCGAAGGAGATGCAACTTGGGAAACTGAAGCTAAAATACGCGCAGCCTACCCTTTTCTTTTCGAGGGTACATCTTTGATCTTTCATTTTTCCTTAAGTTGCGCTTTTATCTATCTTTTTAGGTATATCTCCTCGACCCTATCTTTTAGGTAGAAACCCTTTGGATGAAAACATGTAATTGAAACATGTTATGGATGATGATTGCAAGTGGTTGCAAGTGATTGCTAGTGGTTGCTCGTGGTTGCATATACACACACAATCTAGGTTTTAGATCGGCTCAATCACTTCATATTATGCATATATGTTTGCATTCGTATATGGTTGAACTTTAATATGTGTCATATGGATGTTGCATTTGTACGAATGATTGTGCACTCATGTAGAATCATGAATAGGAGGATTTGCATACATAATGGATTCATAGCACTTACATAATTCGCATTAAGGAGGTCAACTGAATGAGTAGACCGCCTGATTTTGCATTAGATAAGTACATGTACACACACACTTCGCATATAATCATGAAGCATTAGAAGTCTTTTAAGGATAATGGATACTCGTGTTTGATGGATGAGTAGATGGATGTTTGGATGTTAGGATGTACATTCTTCCCGAACTTGAAGATTTCAGGACGAAATCCTTTTAAGTGGGGGAGAATGTAACACCCCGTGTATTTTATAACAGTGAAATTCACAAATTAAAGTATAATAAATTTTAAATTAAAGTATTAAGGGAAACGGGATATGCCATTGCGTTCGTCTCGGAAAAATACGCGAAATAGAGTCCGAGTTTTCGAAAAACGGAGCCCGTATGACCAAATTATGGCCCAATGAAGTTTCAGAAAATTCAAATTTCGAAAACAGATTTGAATTTCAGCCCAATCAGAGTAGGTGGGAAAATTCCCGCCAAACCCACCAGGTCGACCTGGGGGTCGACCTGCCAGGCCAGGTCGACCTAGGTGTCGACCTGCCCCAGGCAGGTCGACTCTAGAGTCGACCTGGGGGTCGACTGGGTAGTCGACCTGGCCCTTGAGCCAGGTCGAACCCAGCCCACCCTGGCTGGCCTGGTCTATGTTTGGTCGATTTTCTGATCCTTGCCTTGTCACTAGGGCTAGGTGTCAGCTCCTGGTTGGTCTCTCCTTCAAACGAACGACTATTATTAAACCAACCTCCATCGACGGTCTAAATCAACTCAAAAACTCTATAAAAAGGACCTAAGACTAACCCTAATTTACACAAACTAAAATGGAGATGAGACCATCATGCTGCTGAGGAGAGACTGAGGATAGCCGTCAGAAATAGAGAGACAATTAGGAGATAATTCAAAGCTTAAAGCAACGTTAATCAAATCAAAGCAACGCCTACAACAAAGGATAGCATCTCCAAATTCAGAATTCAGATTCCTGAATTGAAGATTCGTCATACGTTGTATGTAGAGTGCTATTCTGATGTGAATTAAATAATTGTGTTGATTTGTGTAAAGTAAGAAATGGAATTGTGGTGATAATAATCTATATTTGTACGTTGCTTTGATGCTAAACGATTTGGGAATATTATGGTATACGATTGGATATTTGCAAGTATGCGATTTACGTTGGAAGTTAACAACAAAATGGAATTGTGGCAATAATAACCTATATTTGTATGTTATTTTGATTCTAAACGATTTGGCAATGCTATGGTGTACGATTGGATTCATACAAGTATATGGTTTATGTTGACAACCACATGTTGTGGAATTTTAATTGGGATTCATGCAAGCATATGATTCATATTGAAAACTACATGTTTGTGGTAGTTATTTACAACACCCATTTGATAATTGCAAGTATATGATTCATGTTGAAAATAACAACTATATGTTGTAATAGTTTATTTGAAATTCATGCAAGTCTATGATTTATTGTTATGCCAACATGATGTATAATTCTATGGTCATCTTTAGTGTAATTTGGTCCGTTTGAGTATTATGATTCATATGAAGTTATGTTGGAATTGGCATTATAGTTCAAGTATAAAAATCATGCTTTCGTGATAGTGACAAAAGCAAACATCTGTGTAAGCTTGTATTAATTTTATGAACATGACTAAACTATGTTTGTTATTATGCCTAGTTGAAAACATGTTTGTAGGCTTATGTTGTTATCATAATCATATGATAATATATGTGACACATAAGTTACATTAGAATTACACTAGAATTACATCCCACTTGCAAGTTACATAGATAGGATAAAAACCATGATTATATGAATAGTAGGATTCACGTTCAATTATGTTTATGCCATGACTATATGAATAGAAGGACTCATGTTCAATTATGATTATGCCATAATTATATGATTAGAATGGTTCATGTTTAAGTATTATTTATGCCATGACTACATAGAATGATTCATGTTTTGTTTATACCATGATTATGTGAATAGAATGATTCATGTCTAAGTATTGCTTATATTATATGTTGTTACAATTGCAAGTTTACATGTGCCTACCTTATGTTAACTGAGTCGTTATGTTGCAAGTTCATGCGTTCACACTCCCCTTTTATGTTACCTTATAAACTCCATGTTATAAGCCTCCCCTTTTCATATGGCTAAATTGGGTTTAAGTGTTAAACCCAACACACCTTAAATTGGAGTGAGCGTATAAAACGGGGGTAATGACGTTTGGGCTAAAATATAGAACATATGTGTTGGCATGTTTGACGCATGCCAACAACCTTGAAAAACAATTAAGTGGCATAAATAAATCTTAATCAATAAAGATGAATTTGAATAATGGGCCGCAAATATTTACATATAAAAAGAAAAGAGACAAAATATGCAAATGTAGAAAATACGATGTGTTTAACCCGAGGATGGATTGAGTTGTGATGTAAACCTGCCCGGAACCGCCCGGCTGTCCAGTAGTCACAACAATACCTATCCAATGTGGGTGGTTAAACACGGAGCCCAATAAGGACCCGAGGTTAGACTGAGTTGTGGCGTAATACTGCCCGGACCCAACCGGCAACAGGCAGCCACAACAATACCTGTCTAATGTGAGAGGTCAAGGCTTTAATAAGACAATTAAGGCCGAGTCAGGATTGATAGGATTAAGTGAATTAAGACTTAATCAAAATGGAACATGCTAAACTAAACAGACTGATTGGGGGTTAGGTTTATAAAACACTTAACCAACTTAGCATGTTCGCTAGAAATAGAAAAACCTATTAGCGGGGGACCCTTTTCAGCAGTAACCCTACAAGGTATCATGATACCCTGAAACTAGGCAGGGTGGGGCACGATTACTGGGCTGACTGTAAGAGGTCAAATCGACGGCGGTGATGCAGCAGTGTAGGTTCTAACGGGGTGCGGGCGTGCACACACTCCGACGCAGAAAAATAAGGCACTGGGCACCAGTAGCATACCTGTGCAATCTAGGATTGTGTCGGGCCGCCACCATGGGACTTGATACACCCCATGGTGGGACCAGCATAGGTAACTACAACATCGGGGGCCGTAAGACACAGGTAACTATGCGAGTAGGAGCCGATCATCATAAAAATGGATCACTTCACCTTGATTATGGGGTCCCTGTTGGGAACTAGTTTATATGGGTACAGAGATTAATATGGGGTACGATAGTATTTTTGACCCTACACAACTTAACTTAGTTTATGGTGCTTTCCCATTTCTAGTTTATACTTATCATACCCCAGTTCTTTGTTCATAGACTGAATAGTCCTAGACTTACTCAGGCTTTATGTCCGACTCTACTTTTCTTTCATCTTCTTTTCTTCCGTTCCCCCCCAGGTCCACAGGGAGGGAATACCGCAGCTTGACCAGCCTTCATATCCAGCTTGAAGAAAAAGAATGTATTGCTTGGATCTTTTCGTTTTAGACTATGGCTTTGGACAACAATTATGGGACTTTTGCAGTTTATTTATGTTTTCTTTATGCTTCTTTAAATAATGTAATCAAGACAGTTATGAAGATGTTATGTTTTTGGAAGTATTGTAAGACAATTATGGTATGGTTGGTGTAACACGTATTTTAATGAAAAAAAGTTGTTGTTTTCCGCTGTTCAAAAATATGTGTTATTATATCTGTCTTGTATATCTGTGATTTATACTTATAAACCTCCACCAAAATTAGGGCATTCCCTTTTAGAGTGACCCTAACGGAGGTGGGGTGTTTCACCATGAATGTGTTAGATGTGTCCTTACTACCCTAATCGATCGGCTCCTACTCGACCTAGTTCTTGCGGCCCCCTACTTGTAGATACCTATGCTGGTCCCACCCTAGGGTGTATCAATCCCTAGGATGGCAACCCCGACACCCTTTTTGATGCACAACTTTATATCTACTGATTCCCAGCGGCTAAATTTTCCACTTCGGAATACGTGCATGCCCGTAATCCGTCGGAACCTGCACTGCTGCATCCCCTGCCGCCGTTTTGACCGCTTACAATCAGCCCTGAAATTGTGCCCCACCCTACCTAGCTCAGGGTACCGTTGATACCTAATGTGGGTTACTACTGAAATGGGTCCCTCTACTAGGGTTTTCCTAGGGTCTATTCATATACCCCACACGTTGGTTAAGTGTTATCTATTTAACTTAACCCCACCCCCATCATGATACCGTGGTTAAGTGTTCTCTCTTATGTTACTTAACCCTACCGCATGTCTTGTTATATCGGTTAAGCGTTCTCCCCTGTGTTAACTTAACCCTTACCACACCTCACGTTAGATTGGTTAAATGTATGTTAACTTAACCTTATCCACTAGCCATTTTATAATGGTTAAGTGTTACCCTCGTGTATTTACTTAACCCTACCACACATCAGGTTATATCAGTTGGGTGTTATCAACCCATTCATGTTAAACCAACCCATTTAAATTAACCCTCCCATTCGTCAAATTGCATTGGTTAAGTATTCAAGTACTTCATAGCTTAACCCGCCCACGTCTCATGCTAAGTTGTTTAGGTATTATCTGTATGTTCAAGTTGACTTAACCCTGCCATGTGTCATGTTATATTGGTTAAGTGTCATTAGTCTAGTCATATTACTTAACCCACCCATTGGTCTGATTAATAGTTATGTTGGTTAAGCCCACATTTATAAGTTTACATGTTCTTAACTTATACCGGTTAGGTCCACATTTACATGTCAAATTTCCATGTCATCCTACCTAACCCCCTAACTATACCCACGTCTTGTTATGGTTAGTGTTCCTTAATTCATTCAATATGACGAACGAATCATGACCTCTCACATTAGACCGTGCATTTTGTGGCCACTGGATTTGTCAGGCGGTTCCGAGCAGATTTACACCACAAACTGAGTCTAACCTCGTGTCATAAACCGTTACTCCTACAATTTGGCATTCGACCTCTCACATTAGTCTGACACTTTGTGGCTACTGGATTTGCCGGGCAGTTCCGGGCAGATTTACACTACAAACCGAGTCTAACCTCGTGTCAAAGGTTCATTAACGGTCGTATTCCACCCAAACCCTAATACCAGTTCATGTGTTTAACATATAGAAATGTTTATGTTCGTGTTCAAGTCAATTATCCAATACACAGTCATTTTCATGTCTCAAATTCCCAACTTTACATATAAATAAACATATGCCCAAGTTATAAAATTTCATGCTAATATATATATATATATATATATATATATATACCCCCACTTCTAGTCAGTTTACATATATCCAATTCTTACCTATTTACATGTATGCCAAGTTTATGCCATTTTACCCATATCAAGTTCTAGCCAAGATTACATGTATCAAGTTTCAGATCCAAATAAACCCAAATTATGATTCATGATGTAGTCATCCCAGACTATAATCTTTTTATTACAATACACGCCAATTACTCAAAGTTCATAATACATATTTATGCCAATTATCAAATTTACAATCGCTTTTATATTCAAATTCCCAATTCTACTTATGCCCAATCGTAAGCCTAATCTTTTGACTTAATTTACATAGGCCCGAACTCGTGACTTAATTTACAAGCCAATTCATGTATGCCCACTTCATGCCAAATTAATTATGCCAATGGCCAATCTTGCAATTTCAATTATGTCGACAATACCCAAGTTTCCAATTTCATGTTATGCCAAACACGTAATAGGTAATATCCCAAAAATTTCCCTGTCTCGTAAGCAAATCACGGTTTAGGCCTAGGTCCGAAATTGACCAAGGTTCATCAAAAGAAAATAAATAGGGGGAGGTAGAATTTTGCATAAAAATAAGATCAGAGGGAAAAACATCATTACAGGCATAAAGATTACAACTTGATAATAAATTCAACATGAATCAAGAAAACTGATTTACAACAAGCTGAATAGATCATGAACTTGACATGAGAATAAAGATAGACAAGTCTCAAAAACCCAAGATTCAAGAAGCAACAGGAATGGGTCTGAATTGATAAACAAACTTAAATTCAATTCCACTTTATTCCATGGCCATATTATAATTAATATGTTTAAATCTAAAAACAACTAAAACTTACAGATCGTGACTAATGAATTATGAACTGAATTTGTTGTAGAATGCTGATTTATTGTCTTGAATCGTTGTAGAAGCCTTAATCTTCGAATTAAATTGTGTATGAAAGCTTTGTCCTTAGAATTGATTTGAGTTTGAATGCTTAAGCTTTAATTTGGGGGCGGAGGCCATGGCTCAAGAGGGAGTTCAGCAGCATTTTGGTGTAAGAATGATTTCTTGTGAATTAGGTTAGGTCTAAGGGTGATTTTATAGGTGTAGAAACTAGTTTAGGCCCTTAGATTAACCCTAGAATCAATCCCGACCTTCAGAAATCGTCCCAGCCCACTGACTCAACCGGTACACCCAACCATGCCAACCTGGCCCGACCAGGGACGCCAGGTCGACCTTATGGTCGACCTGGTCTGGCCAGGTCAACCCCCAGGTCGACCCTATGGTCAACCTGGTCTGGTAAGGTCGACCCCCAGGTCGACCCTATGGTCGACCTGGGCTTTGGGCGGGAATTTTCCCGCCCAGCCCGCTTCTGGGTCTTGAATTCGAATTTGAATTCGAATTTCTGAGCTGTTTTTGATTCTGAATATTCGTGAAACTTCTAGAGGTCATAACTTGGTCATACAGACTCTGATTTTCGAAAACTCGGACTCGATTTCATGTAGAATTCCGCGACGAACACGATAGCACAATCATTTCCCATGATTCGCACTTTAAAAGTTAATTATACCCTGGTTTCTAGTTTCAACATGTTATTAAAATTCGGTTTGTTACACTTACTATTAATAAACTTACAATTGGGTAATTAAGTTTATTGAACACAATAATAAGTAGTGGCCCATTTTGGCAGTGAAATCTGATTAGGGAAAATAAGCAGCCAACTAAAACTAATAAACAAATAATTTGAAAGTGGAATAAACAAGTAAATGTTTAAGTTAATTTGCAACATGGTAAGTAAAATAAGCGCATAACAGATTAAATGTAGGGTCTAATAATGTAATGATGAGATGCACTTGGACTAGTCTGTACGTACCTAGGGATGAAGAACCCAATGGGGCAGATCATCGTGGGTGTTTGGAGACAAGAGAGGAGCACGTCCAGCTTATTACTCAACGGGACTGGACAGAAGTGCGAGACTTCTGTGGGACGTGAGGATACTTCATGATGGCCCTTTGTGGTAAGCCTAATGAAGCTATACCCACAGAGGCATGGTTTGTACGGTTCCATCAGATGAGTATGCCTTGGATGCATCTTTGATTGGGACAACATCTAAATATGTTAAAGAATGAAATGGATTTTCTCTAGATCGGTGATTATACACCCTACTTGGGAGCGACCCACTTAGCCATGCGACCTACCCTATTTTATACCATTTCCCGGTTGTAGAGGCTTGAGGTTTAACACTACCTTCAGAACATCCCATCGCCATTCACTTTGAATGCCACATCGTCAAGTCTCTTAAATCACTAATAGATGTCCACAAATATACTTTGGGTGTTTATGCAAAAAGAAGATTATTCTCTTCCACCATACTTGGTATATTTGTAAAAATCAACGTATGTGACTCTTAAGAAATACTCTATCGGTCATCCGTCCATACATGTCATTCAGGAACAAGATGAACCGAAGGCACCCTCCTACCACATCCTAGGTATCACCCTATATATTAGTAGCAAGTGGTCCTTGCAAATTCATAAATTTCTACCATTACAGAACCCCAGTATATCTCCACGTCGACTCAGAGATTTTAAGTTGTTCTTCCATTTATGAAGATCTATGGTCTTCAGTTGCTCCATCTCGGTCAACATCTGATATCTTCCTCATTTTTGTATTTGTTGGTCGAAATGGTATTCAGATATAAATTCGATCTCAATCTTTCCGTACCAACAACCGTATAGGCCAGATTTGATAGTTGGTTATTTAACTATCAAATAAAAAAACCATTCAATCATAAAAATATAATGAATCTACTGGTTCAGTACTCAACATCACTTGTCTTCTTTAATTAAAAACAATTAATGAGTAGTTAATTTAAATATTCCAATATTTGAAAAAACAACATTACATTTCTTACTTTAATATACTAATATTCGCAAAACCACTTCATTTTAATATTTTAAAAAATATATTATAACGATATCCAATATTCCATTTGACCATCATTCATTATATATAAAAAAGAAATCAGTTTAACTTATTATTCGTAAAATAATCATTACGAAATCTCTTTTTTTTTCAATACTTGAAAACAATGTCCCACACTTTCCTTATTTAATAAAATCATTCTATACCTCATTTCTTTACTTCGAAAATATCATTATGTTTTCGCACAATCTCCCTTTATTTCTTTTATTCTAGAAACATCACCTCATATTCTCTAACCCTTGTTCTTTCCGTTACTTTGGAAATATATATATATTCTCAAATCCTTTTTATTTCTTTTACTTTGTAAATCTTTTGATACATTCTCTAATCTTTCAACTAACGTTGCATTATTAATTCTCTTATGGAATTAATAAATTAATTCTAAAATTCTTACTTACCAACTAATATCATCCTTGGATAATCTTGAAGTCATTCAAGTTGGGGTATTTTAAGTTTCTCTCAGACCTTGATCAACAACATTCTTATTTTAAGATAAATACGAGTTATAATTCAAAAACTATTATTCATTCTAATATTAAAATACATCCCATTTGACTATTTTATTAAAAATGTAGTTTTATAACCTTTCTTATCCTTTGGAAGTCCCTTTTTTAAATAAAACTAATATAACTTAATTCGTCTATTAAATAATTGCTTACTAAACATCACCTTTTTAACTTCCAACTTAATTAAATAATTTTTTCCTAAACTGGATTTTTATTACAAATCCTATTACCAACTCCTTTTACCAAACCCAATTGTAAATCCCTTTTTTCAATCCACTTTCCTTTCTGAAAATTTCATTTTGATTCCATATATTTTACTTAATTTCATTATTAAGTATTGCCAATTCAAAATCAACACTTTAACTTCACATCCTTTTATAAACCTTGTTTATAAATTCAGGTTTAAAATAAGCCCTTTTTATTGCTTTTTACTTAATTCAAATATTAAGTAAACGTTTATTTTAAGCCATTGTATTCGCTTAAACCCCATTATAACTTAGCTGTAAAAATTTGGTTTTAATATAAAGCCTGTTCCGAAACTCGTTTCACAATTCAACTGGATTCCATTTCAAATTTTGATTTCTAACTTAAATGAATTTCATGTAAAAAGAATTCTCTTACATTATTATTAATTAAATTATACATCATCACTAACTATTATAAAATTAGTTAATTTTTAATTAACTAAAATAAATAATAAATTTCTCCTTAAGTCTTATTAAATAAAACAAATGTTCATTAAGCTATTTCAATTGATTAATTGATAATAAACAAATATAATTTAATAATCAATCTCAGTTAAAATGATCGAGTTAGTTAACTCAAAACTTGATTATTTCTTTAACCAATTTCAATTATTTCTTCCTTTAAATTAACTAATAATATAATTAATTTAAATACTTCATTTAATTGTTTCTTAGAACAACCAATCCAATTCTTAACCGTTCGTTTAATTTCTACTCACTTGCTTATAAAATCTTATTAACATAAGAATTTGCATTATAAAACCATTTAATAATTATTTATAAACCTAAATAAACATGATAAATATTTATTTCTTTTTCTTATAAATTCCCATTTAAAAATAATAGATTTCAAAATCTATCTTCATTAATTAAATAAATTTTATAACTTCATTCCAATTGATTTACCTGATGGTAAAATCCATATTTATAAGTCAATTGATTTTCAAGCCATCTAATGTCATTTACTCAACTAATATTACCCATTGGTTAAAACTACAAAAATATTGAATTTCCAATTAAGAACCAACAACCAAATCAACTGTCCGATCCATATTGGTGAAACCGTTCACAAGATTGTAATATGAAATTAAACAATAAATTTGAGGAGTCCAGTTGGATCACTCCAACCTCTTTTTCCATGCATCCAAATATGTTACGTCAAATAATAGTATTCAATTCAATAAGTAGATGTGACATTCAAAAATAAACAACTGGGTAAGTTACCTCGTTTATATTAGTATAAACGTAACCAACAGGGTAAGTTACCTCATTTGGGAATAATCATTAAAATAACTATTAGATTTTATCTAAATTTAATCACCGTTTTAAAATCAACCCATTCATCCTATATATGTCTGTATATATATATATATATATATATATATATATGTATTTATATAACATTTAGTACACAACAAACAATTATCAACCATAGCACACAAATAAAATCCCAACTTATATAAAATATAAGTGGGTAAAAACTGAGTGAGTTATACTCACTTTGATTTAATTCGTTTATGGTTTGGTTACAGTTAAACTAAACAGTTGCTTAATTTAACTATAAATCCCAGATGTCTCCTAAACTGTAACACCTCGTATTTTTGAATAATCGAATTAACTAAATTAAAGAATAAATGTTTAGCATTGTTCTAAGGTTTGTAAGCAAAAGACTAATCAGCTCATTTGGTTGGAACATGTGACTTGCATACAAGAGGTACAGAGTTCGATCCCCGCCAACGCCATATTTTTGTTTTAGGGGAATGACTAAAAAGCGGCTTATTGAGAACGCGGTTCAAAAAGTAGTTTAATGTGAAAATGGTTAATTAGGAAGATAGAAATATATATAGATATATTTATAAAAAATAAAATAAAATTCAACCTAAAATTTAAGAAAAAATTCAAAACAGCGGAAGCGGGAAGGCAAAACACCAAACCGGCCTATTTTATGGGTCGACCCAAGTCCCGCTGGGTCGACCCCAGGGTCGACTCAGGAGGTTTGGAATTGGTCCCGTCGGCCCTAAATGGTCTATGACGGAATTTTATGTTTTAGGGCTTAGGTGGCGACTTCTGGTTGGTCTGTTGACATCATTTCTTGGTTTCTATGGCCCAGATGGATCCTAGAGTGATCCGACGGCTTAAATTAATTCAAAGCTCTATAAAAAGACCCACAGACTCAAAATCTAAATCAGAATTAAAACTAAAACTATGGCCGTCATGCTGTCGTATTGAATCCTAGAGTAGCCGCCACTAATTAGAGAAGAAGAACAGTAAATCAAATCAGTTCTATTCAACCCTAATAACGAATCTTCTTCAAAGGAGAGCTAATACAACTTCAGAAATCAGAATTCAGAACTCAAGACCACTTTTGAGTTGTGAGTTCGATAGTTTTAATAAAATAATTAGTAATTTAATTGGATTAAGTTATGATGCGGATTATATGGATGTGATGTGAATTATTGATCACATGTTGTAATTATGTTGTAGAATTGTGTTGAAATCTCTATGACGTTATGTTGTGATGCTATCATTTATGATGTAAAGTTATGTTGCTATCTTCTATGTTGTAATTTTATATATAACCAAATCATCATGTTCCATATGCTAGTTTGGTGATGTTGATTCATATGATCAATCATATGTATGCAAGTTTAGATTTTTATTTAAACATGAATCATATACAAGTTGGGTAAAATTATATGTGACCTTACATGGTTATGACATCTAGTTTATGTGAAAATTTGATTAAAAGTTTGGCTATGACATGGGTGAGTTATATGCTAAATTCTACATGATATTTTACATGTTAGATGCAAGTTTACACCATTGTTATGATGCATAAATCACATATGCAAGTTCTATAAATATATGAGTTTGGGGTATGAATCATGTTATGCAAGTTTAGGGTTATTGCCTATGCAAGTTTACACCTTTAGATGTAGATCTATGACATACATGATTTATGCAAGTTCACACCTTTAGATTTGGATCCATGACATATGTTGTTTATGCAAGTTGTAACTTTGGCTTATGCAAGTTTTAGATGTAGAACATCATTCACATATGCAAGTTCATCCCTATGTTTAGATCTATGTTTTCATTATGTGTACATTGTGATGTTTTCTCTTTATTCCATGAGTTAGACTATTCGAGTCTAACGTATATTTTACGTTAAACGAACAAACGTACAACGTGGGGTAAAGGGGATAATATTAAAAAGATTTAATTGGCATAAATGCCTTAAAAGGCATAAAATATAATTGTGGTAAAAATTGGTATGATTTTGCATACCATAAATGGATGGACATAATTGAGTCAATTATGGATATCGTTAAATTTGGAATTGATCGATAATAGGGAAAGTAATTCAAATTGGGGAATGATTAATTAAGAGTAATTAATCGTCTAAGACACGAGGTTAGGCTCTTTTGTGGTGTAAGACTGCCCGGACCCGCCCGGCAAATCCAGCTGCCACAAAAGCCAGTCTAATGTGAGAGGTCTTTGGCATAAATTAAATGCGTAAAAAATGTAAAGACATGAGGTTAGGCTCTTTTGTGGTGTAAGACTGCCCGGACCCGCCCGGAAAATCCAGCTGCCACAAATGCCAGTCTAATGTGAGAGGTCTTTATGAGGTTACGGTCTTAATGAATTAAGAAACATTTAACTAGATAAACATGTAGTGGACATGAGGGGGTTAAGTGGGTGCCTTTGGTGGCATGTGGAATCTAGTAGGTGCCTTGGGTGGCATTTGGAAATACGATTAGAAAAACTTAACCAAAATTGAAACATGTAATTGAAACATGAATAAGAAGTGGGTTAAGTGGGATGTACTAGAGGGGACCAAGCTTAGGTGGATAGCTTATTTCAAGTAATGGCGACCCATTTCAACCAGTAACCCATACGTATCTTTGTGGGCTTGACCCAAGTCAAGGACGGGACACGCATACTGGCTTGATTGTAAGAGGCCAAACCGGGTTAGCGGTGGCAACGCAAGTCCAACGGGTTCATATGCGTGTGTGGACCCGGGTTGGTAGGTAAGGCGTTGTTGCATCATGTAGGTATAAGCCGTGCATTGTTGGTTGTATCGGGTTGCTACTTTGGGGAGTGATACACCCCACTGTGGGGCCACCACGGGTATCTACGAGTTAGGGAGCCGATCGCTTTTTGGTATGGGTACACCTAGTGGAGATAGGGGCAGGCGGCACCTATAAAGGCGGCTAGGGGCGCACGAAACTACCAGTATCATTATTAAGTTCTGTAGGCGGGATCAACCTTAGGGTGACTAGTGGTGGTGCAGTATAGCAATTATCCTATAGTGTTGGTGTAGTTTAGTAATTATCTTACAGTGGGTTAGATGCGCTTTAACGATATCGTTGTTCATCTTGTTTCCTTATTTACTCTGCCATATTCAATGGTTCATGGTCATTTCATTATTTTCCAACTTATGCCTTAGCCTAGTTACTTTGTTAACTATATTGTTAAAATTATCGCACTCGCCAGACTTTATGTCTGACCCCCTTTGTTTCCTCCTCTTTACTTTCTTCCCCCCAGGTGCTCAGGTTGGAACTAGCACCAGTGGAGCTTGATCTTGGACTGCTTTTAGAAGATTGCTTGGATAGCTGGAGTAAAGTTAAGCTTCTCTTTTATTTATGGCTATTTTAATGTTGGGGATTATGTCTTTCAGTTTATGTACTTTTGATAGTCAAGATGGATATTATGTACTTTGACTTTGGTTTTTGATGATGTAAGCAAACATATGTGTTTTCCGCTGCAATAAAATAAAGTTTTAAATCTTTGCATACTATTTGTATCTGTCTTGTTGTTAAATTTCTGTTCTATACTTACTTAAAACGCTCCATAGAAGTTAATGCATTCCCTTTGTGAGTGACATTAATGGACGTGGGGTGTTACACGTGGTATCAAAGCTGAAGGTTACCAGAACAGATATGAATTTTGAAAATTTGTTTTTCAAAAACAATTTTGTAAAGAAGTAGCTTCAAAAGTATGTTTTAAGGAAAGTATTTTCAAGAGAAAAGCTTATTTTAGAAAGCATAACCCCAAGGGCCATATATCTTTCCTTCGGTTCTTTTGTATTGAATCTTTCCTTTTTCGTTTCAGCATGTCTGAAGCATCTGAGATACCAGAGGGTGTTGATGTACCCGGTTGGTTTCATCAATATCTCGAGGCTAGGGCCTCCACCGCAGGTCCAGCAAATGCTCCTCCTCCTCCTCCTTGCGTCGATACTTTTTCTAAGATATGTAAGGACTTTAGTGCAATGGGTGGAAAACCTTTTCATGGTACAGAGACATTTGTTGAAGCTCGTAACTGGCTAAAAGAGGTGGAATAATTGTTTAGAATCTTTGAAGTGGATGATGAAAGAAAAGTCCAGTTAGCTGCCTGGCTAATGAAGTATGAGGCCTCGTTTTGGTGGGAGTTCACTAATGGGGGACGTCCAGTCGATACATGGCTAGATTTTAGGCAGAGGTTTGAGGCGAAGTTTCTCTTGCGGGCTGAAGAGAATCTATACATGGAAAGGTTTTTGGCACTAAAGAAAGGGAATTTAACGGTGAAAGAGTACATCAACAAATTCAACCAATTGGCAAGATTTGGCTTGGACTTGGTGAATACTCCAGAAAAGAAGACTCTAAGATTTGTTAAGGGTTTAAACGAGCCGCTTCATGGGTTAGCTATGACCCACATTCCCATGGGGGATACCTTCAAGAGACTAGTTGACATGGCGCTCATGCATGAAGAGGAGAAGGGCGCCAATGCTACTAAGGCACCCGAGAAGAAAGGGGATCAAAAGAAGCCGCAACAACAACAACAGAACAAGAAAGGTGGCAAAGGCAACAATGCTAAGGGAAAGAAAAGATGCTTTAACTGTGGGACACCCGACCATCTAAGCAAAGATTGTAGGAAGAAAAAGAAGACTGGTTGTTTCCACTGTGGCGAGGCGGGACATCTTATTAAGGACTGCCCAAAAAAAGGGAAGAGGGCAGGGTCTACCTCGGGAGGACAGGTGCAGGCTCTTATGGCACCAGGGCATGCAAGGGGACAAGTTCAGGCTTTTGTGGTCCCACCGCTACAAGAACAAGGTAGAGCAATTTCCGTTGAAAGTTTAGTTTTTCTGTTTGATCATCCCGTCCGTACTTTATTCGATTCTAGCGCATCACATTCGTTTATTTCTACATCATTAGTTGAAATACTGCACCTTGATACTAGTCTAGTTACAGATCCCTTAGTAGTCTCAAATCCTATTGGTGGTTCGGCTAATCTTTCTATGATTTGTCAGGATTTGAAAGTGTTTATCTTGGGCGTTGAGTTTGAGTGCAATGCTTTTGTTCTTGGCTTCATGGGCTACGGTTTAATTCTAGGTATGGATTGGCTAACTAGATATGGGGCCATCCTAGATTGTGAAAGAAGGGTAGTTAGATTGTTGACTCGTTTTGGAAAGACCCTTGATATTTCTTATGACCCTAGAGGTCCAGTAATGCTTAGCTACCCAGAATCCCTTGACGCATCCGATGATGATTTACATTCTGTTCCCATAGTCCGTGATATATGCTGATGTATTCGATGAGGTGAGGGGTTTACCCCCAAAACGTGAGATAGACTTTCAGATATATCTAGTAGATAATGCAAAGACAGTTGCATTACCAGTGCTCCACATGGCTCCAAGAGAGAGAAGAGAACTCAGTAAGCAAGTGAAGGAATTGCTTGAGAAGGGGTTCATCAGACGTAGTATATCGGAGTGGGGTGCTGCAGTAGTGTTTGCCGTGAAGGCGGATGGGTCCCTTAGACTTTGTGTGGACTATAGAGAACTTAATAAGCTTACTAAGAAGAATAGACACCCACTGCCGAGAATTGACGTTCCCTTCGATCAGTTAGTTAACGCCTCAGTGTTTTCGCAGTTGGACTTATCCACTGGTTTCCATCAGTTGAGAGTGGCTGAGGATAGCATAGACAAGACTGCCTTTAGGACTCCAGACGGTTTCTTAGAGTGGCTTGTAATGCCCTTCGATTTGACAAACGCCCCCGCATACTTTGTTGACTTGATAAGTAGGGTGTTTAGGGAGTACCTTGATAAATCCGTGGTGGTCTTTGTGGATGACATCTTGGTCTTTTCTAAGAGCGAGGAAGAGCATGCCCTACATCTTAGGGAAGTATTGGAGACCCTTCGAGCGCATAGTCTTAAAGCTAAATTTTCTAAATGTCACTTTTGGAGGAAGGAAGTGCGATTCTTAGGACACGTAGTTTCCAAAGAAGGGATAGCTGTGGATCCCCCGAAGGTAGTGGCCATCCAAGATTGGAAGGTTCCTAAACATGCTACCGAGGTTAGGAATTTCTTAGGGTTGGCTGGCTACTATAGGAAGTTTATCAAAGACTTCGCAAAGATATCAGCCCCATTAACACGCTTGACGAAGAAGAACTTAGTTTTCTCATGGGACGTAGATTGTGATGATGCGTTCCAACGTCTAAAGAGAGCTTTGACCACAGCCCCAGTCTTAGTGTTGCCAGATGGGAGTAAGCCATTTACCGTTTATACCGATGCTTGTGGGACAGGACTAGGCACAGTCTTAATGCAAGAGGGAAGGGTAATAGCCTATGGTGGAAGGCAGTTGAGAGTGCATGAGAGAAATTACCCTACACATGACCTAGAGTTGGCCGCTATTGTCTTTGCACTTAAGTCTTGGCGTCATTATCTTCTTGGCGAGAAATTCGAATTATTCACTGACCACAAATCACTAAAATACTTATTCTCTCAGAAGGACTTGAACTTAAGGCAGCAAAGGTGGATGGAATTCTTAGCATCCTACGATTTCGAGATAGCATATACCCCTGGCAAGGGTAACGTGGTGGAAGACGCCTTAAGTAGAAAAAGGTTGTCCTTGAGTCCGTTGTTTGTTGAGTGGTGAAGCTTAGAGTTCATCTCTACGTTTGACTCTAAACCTTCCTTTGACTTTGTACCTGGTTTGCTAGCATCCTTGGAGGTCAGACCTACGCTTTTGGGACGGATTGGTGAGACACAGTGAGATGACCCATAGTTGGTTGAGTTAGTAGAGAAGATCAAAGGAGGGAAGTCATCTAGCCATCTCCGTAGGTATACCCTAAATGATAAGGGTTGGTTACGTAGGGACGGTAGGCTTTGTGTACCAAAAGACGAGGACCTAAGGAAGACCATTTTTGATGATGCACATCGTTCGAAGATGATCATCCATCCCGGCGGGGACAAGATGTACATGGACATGAGACGAGTTTACATTTGGGCCGACATGAAGAAGGACGTGGCAGAGTTTGTCGCTAGATGCTTGGTGTGCCAACAAGTAAAAGAAGAGCAAAAGAAGCCCGATGGATTACTACACCCATTGGAGGTCCCACAATGAAAGTGGGAAAGCGTCTCGATGGATTTTGTTGACGGATTACCGAGATCGAGGAAGGGTAACACGGGGATTTGGGTCATGGTAGAAAGAGTTACTAAGAGAGCCCATTTCATTCCCGTGAAGAGTAAGAGGACTGCTCCATGGTTAGCCTCCGTATACATTCGAGAAATAATTCGTTTGCACAGTGTTCCTTCTAGCATAGTGAGCGACCGCAATCCTATCTTTACTAGTGAATTTTGGAAGAGCTTGCAAGAGGCGGTGGTGACTCAGTTATGTTTGAGCACCGCATATCATCCTCTGACGGATGGCCAGACCGAGAGGGTGAATCGTATTCTAGAGGACCTATTGAGGTTGCGTGTCTTAGATTTTGGAGGTACATGGGAGGAACATCTTCCGTTGGTGGAGTTTGCATATAATAACAGCTTTCAGTCTAGCATTGGCATGGCACCGTTCGAGGCTCTTTATGGACGGCCGTGTTGTTCACCTACATGTTGGTGGGAGTCTACAGATGAGATCATACTTGGGCCCGATATGATTAGAGAGACTTCGGAAAAGATCGATTTGATTCGAAGGAGGATGAAGACGGCGCAAGATAGGCAGAAATCTTATGCGGACAAGAGGAGGATAGATCTTGAGTTTGATATTGGGGACATGGTCTTTGTCAATGTGTCTCCATTACGGAACGTCGTTCGCTTTGGGTCTGGGAAGTTAACACCAAGGTTCGTAGGGTCGTTTCCTATTAAGGAGAGGATTGGGCAGATGGCGTATAGAGTGGAGTTGCCTGAGAGACTTAGTGGCGTACACGATGTATTCCACGTGTCACATTTGAGGAAGTTCTTGCACGAGACCGCGGAAGTGGTAGAGCTGAGCATGCTTAGAGAGGTGGAGACAGAGCGTGATGCGACGATTCGGCGAGCTCCTACGTGCATTCTTGGGTCGGAGGTTAAGAAGTTGAGGAATCGAGAGGTCAAGCTAGTCAAAGTGCAATGGGGAGATGATGAAAGCAACGCTACTTAGGAGACGGAAGAGAAGATGCATTCATTATACCCTTTTCTTTTCGAGGGTACGTCTTTTAGTTTCTCCTTTATCGCTTAACTTATACTTATCTTATCTTTAGTATGTCCTCTCGTTAGTACCTTTGACCCTTAGATAGGGTAGTCCTATGATTGAAACATGTGCTTGAGACATGTTATGTATGATGGATGCATGTGGATGCAAGTGTTTGCTAGTGGTTGCTTGTGGATGCATATACACACACTTTAGACACTAGATCGGCTCAGTCACTTCATATTGCATATTGCATATAAATGTGTGTGCATATTTAAGCTAATGGATGTATAATGGTTGTGCTATCATATGGATGTTGCATTTTGGTGAATGGTTGTGCACAAATGTAGAAATAATATGTATCGATAGGGTTCTTTCGCATACATAATGGATGCATGGCACTATCATGGTTTGCATTAAGGAGGTCAACTGAATCAGTAGACCGCCTGATTTTGCATTAGATAAGGAACATGTACACGCACTTTTTGCATATGTTCATACAGCATTAAAAATTCTATAAGGACAATGGATGCCTTTGTTTGATGGTTGAGTAGATGGTTGTTTGGATGTTAGGATATGCATTCTCCTTAACTTGGAGATTTCGGGGGCGAAATCCTTTAAGGAGGGGAGAATGTAACACCCCGGATTTTTTAATAATCGAATTAACTAAATTAAAGAATAAATGTTTAGCATTGTTCTAAGGTTTTTAAGCAAAAGACTAAGTATCTCATTTGGTTGGAACATGTGACTTGCATACAAGAGGTACAGAGTTCGATCCCTGCCAACGCCATATTTTTGTTTTAGGGGAATGGCTAAAAAGCGGCTTAGTGTGAACGCGGTTCAAAAAGTAGTTTAGTGTGAAAATGGTTAATTAGGAAGATAGAAATATATATAGATATATTTATAAAAAATAAAATAAAATTCAACCTAAAATTTAAGAAAAAAATTCAAAAAAGCGGAAGCGGGAAGGCAAAACACCAAACCGACCTATTTTATGGGTCGACCCGGGACCTGTTGGGTCGACCCTAGGGTTGACTCAGGAGGTTTGGAATTGGTCTTGTCGGCCCTAAATGGTTTATGACGAAATTTTATGTTTAGGGCTTAGGTGGCGATTTCTGGTTGGTCTGTTGACATCATTTCTTGGTTTCTAAGGTCCAGATGGATCCTAGATGATCCGACGGCTTAAATTAATTCAAAGCTCTATAAAAAGACCTATAGACTCAAACCCTAAATCAGAATTAAAACTAAAACTATGGCCGTCATGCTGTCGTCTTGAATCCTAGAGTAGCCGCCACCAATTAGAGAAGAAGAACAGCAAATCAAATCAGTTCTATTCAACCCTAACAACGAATCTTCTTCAAAGGAGAGCTAATACAACTTCAAAAATCAGAATTCAGAACTCAAGACCGCTTTTGAGTTGTGAGTTCGATAGTTTTAATAAAATAATTAGTAATTTAATTAGATTAAGTTATGATGCGGATTGTATGGATGTGATGTGAATTATTGGTCACATGTTGTAATTATGTTGTAGAATTGTGTTGAAATCTCTATGACGTTATGTTGTGATGCTATCATTTATGATTTAAAGTTATGTTGCTATCTTCTATGTTGTAATTTTATATATAACCAAATCATCATGTTTCATATGCTAGTTTGGTGATGTTGATTCATAAGATAAATGATATGTATGCAAGTTTAGATTTTTATTTAGACATGAATCATATATAAGTTAGGTAAAATTATATGTGACTTTACATGGTTATGACATCTAGTTTATGTGAAAATTTGATTAAAAGTTTGGCTATGACATGGGTGAGTTATATGCTAAATTCTACATGATATTTTACATGTTAGTTGCAAGTTTACACCATTGTTATGATGCATAAATCACATATGCAAGTTTCTATAAATATATGAGTTTGGGGTATGAATCATGTTATGCAAGTTTAGGGTTATTGCCTATGCAAGTTTACACCTTTAGATGTAGATCTATGACATACATGATTTATGCAAGTTCACACCTTTAGATTTGGATCCATGACATATGTTGTTTATGAAAGTTGTAACTTTGGCCTATGCAAGTTTTAGATGTAGAACATCATTCACATATGCAAGTTCATCCCTATGTTTAGATCTATGTTTTCATTATGTGTACATTGTGATGTTTTCTCTTTATTCCATGAGTTAGACTATTCGAGTCTAACGTATATTTTACGTTAAACGAACAAACGTACAACGTGTGGGTAAAGGGGATAATATTAAAAAGATTTAATTGGCATAAATGCCTTAAAAGGCATAAAATATAATTGTTGTGAAAATTGGTATGATTTTGCATACCATAAATGGATGACATAATTGAGTCAATTATGGACATCCTTAAATTTGGAATTGATTGATAATAGGGAAAGTAATTCAAATTGGGGAATGATTAATTAGGTGTAATTAATTGTCTAAGACACGAGGTTAGGCTCTTTTGTGGTGTAAGACTGCCCAGAATTGCCCGACAAATCCAGCTGCCACAAAAGCTAGTCTAATGTGATAGGTCTTAGGCATAAATTAAATACCTAAAAATTGTAAAGACATGAGGTTAGGCTCTTTTCTGGTGTAAGACTGCCCGGACCCGCCCGGCAAATCCAGCTGCCACAAATGCCAGTCTAATGTGAGAGGTCTTTATGAGGTTAAGGTCTTAATGAATTAAGAAACACTTAACCAGATAAACATGTAGTGGACATGAGAGGGTTAAGTGGGTGCCTTGGGTGGCATGTGGAATCTAGTAGGTGCCTTGGGTGGCATTTGGAAATACGATTAGAAACACTTAACCAAAATTGAAACATGTGATTGAAACATGAATAAGAAGTGGGTTAAGTGGGATGTACTAGAGGGGACCAAGCTTAGGTGGATAGCTTGTGTCAAGTAATGGGGGCCCATTTCGACCAGTAACCAATACGTATCTTTGTGGGCTCGACCCAAGTCAAGGACGGGACATGCATACTGGGCTTGATTGTAAGAGGCAAAACCGGGTTAGCAGTGGCAACGCAAGTCCAATGGGTTCATATGCATGTGTGGACCCGGGCTGGTAGGTAAGACATTGTTGCATCGTGTAGGTATAAGCCGTGCATTGTTGGTTGTATCGGGTTGTGACTTTGGGGAGTGATACGAGTTAGGGAGCTGATCGCTTGGGGGTAGTGGGTGCACCTAGTGGAGATAGGGGCAGGCAGCACCTATGAAGGCAGCTAAGGGTGCACGAAACTACCGATATCTTTATTAAGTTCTGTAGGCGGGATCAACCTTAGGGTGACTAGTGGTGGTGCAGCATAGCAATTATCCTATAGTGTTGGTGTAGTTTAGTAATTATCTTACAGTGGGTTTGGTGCGCTTTAACGATATCGTTGTTCATCTTGTTTCCTTATTTACTCTGCCATATTCAATGGTTCATGGTCATTTCCTTATTTTCCAACTTATGCCTTAGCCTAGTTACTTTGTTAATTATATTGTTAAAATTATCGCACTCGCCAGACTTTATGTCTGACCCCCTTTGTTTCCTCCCCTTTTCTTCCTCCCCCCCCCCCTCAGGTGCTCAGGTTGGAACTAGCACCATTGGAGCTTGATCTTGGACTGCTTTTAGAAGATTGCTTGGATCGCTGGAGTAAAGTTCAGATTCTCTTTTATTTATAGCTATTTTGATGTTGGGGATTATGTCTTTCAGTTTATGTACTTTTGATAGTCAAGATGGATATTATGTACTTTGACTCTGGTTTTTGATGATGTAAGCAAACATATGTGTTTTCTGCTGCAATAAAATAAAGTTTTAAATCTTTGAGTACTATTTATATCTGTCTTGTTGTTAAGTTTCTATTCTATACTTACTTAAAACGCTCTATAGAAGTTAATGCATTCCCTTTGTGAGTGACATTAATGGACGTGGGGTGTTACATACACTGTCCCGATCAGTTCCATTATGTTTTGCTCGTTACCGCGATTACAACATAGCTGTTTTGGTCCAATTCGGATAACCTATGAAAAACTATTAACACTTTAAATTACACGGTTTAATAATTTAATTAATCACTTAATTTAAATATTTTGGTTAACCTAATTACGTTTTATAAAATGAATGACCAATACCAAATTTCGTAAACCACGGGTACAATTGATCTTTCCACCCTATTTTACTGTGCTTCTTCATTCTTCTACACCTTATTTCCTCGATCTCTTAGATTGTTTCCATCTCGCATCTTTTATAACCACCTTAAACTTCATCACATTTTGAAATTTCTCCAAATTCTTATACTTATGCATTACTTTATTTGTTCCCAGTCTTATTTCTAACATTCTCTGTTTCATGAATTCTATACTTATGCCATGCACGCTCGTTTTATACCTAACTTTGTTCCCTATTTTGTTTGAAAATAGTAAGGCACGTAGTTCTTCTTCTTGTTTCACGATCTTCTCTATTCATAAATAACGCACCAGTACATATTCTACTGTTCATGTTAAAAAGAATACGTCCCCACTTCTCCATTTTTACAAACTGCTCCTTGTTACCCAGTCTTCAATTCTTCTTGCACGGAACCGCTTGATTATTTCTGCCTCACGTATGAAGCAATATTCCAACACCCTTCAAAAATTAAAACCCACGAATTTGCTTGAAACTTCCCTGTTTCCATCTGTTTTACGAAATTGCAAGTTTACACCTTTAGCTCATTCGACAGTCCTCCCAACAAAGTACAAATTTGCCCAATTCTACTCTTTAAAAATAAATAAATCACCAACATGCTTCTGTTTGAAACAATTTTCCTGACTTTTCATTCCTCCCCCACGAGATACATTCTATGACTCAAAATCGAACATCATTAAGCACTAAAACCTTCACCACGCAAAAACCTTCACTATGCATTACCTTGCCCACTTGACGGTCATCACGCACTGCCGGAATGAGCGACCCAGGCCCCTCACTCGTCACCCTCAGCCTCGTCCTTCCAGTCGACTCCGATTGACATTACCACCCCCAAAACCAGGACCTACTTCAAGCATCTTTCCAGCCATCTCGACGAACCAGAGTAGATCCTGACTGCCCAGATTAATGTTCTCGCCGAGCTCTACACAAATTCATTTGAACAAATTTTGATTAGATTCACGAATTTTGAGTTAGGAGGGGAGAATCGTTTGAAGCTTGCTAGCCATTGATTGTTTAAGAGGCAAATGCCCGTTTGTTTGACTACGCAGTGTAAAATTAAGGTTAGAGAATTGTGTTGCGTATTTATAGAGGTAGATTTATTATTTAATTATTAACCGAAAATTCACGATGAAGTAACGTGCTAAAATCATTACATACGATCTCTAATCAAGATGAAACTCATAATCCTATCACAGAAAAATATTCCGGACATGCTAGAAAAGGTTTCTCAAATTTGGAAGTCGACTGTGAAAATCCCTTTATAATTCACAGGTGAAAAATCATGCATTTAAATTTCCCACGATCACAAAATAAATTCAAATAACTTGAAACTTGAAACACTACAACACCTCATCATTACGGATTCAATAAAATTATTTTCGCTGAAAATGAAGTTCGTTTGATAATCGGTTATTCTATTTTACGCGTAAAACAATGTTATTTTTGACATCAAAATATCTGGTCTCCAAAAATAACAAACAATACATGTATCCTGACTCTAAACGTCAATACAAATTCTATGGAATTCGTTTCGTAGCTTAATTCAATCGTTATCTTGAGTTATTAATAAATTCCTTCTAAATCGAATTAAATTTATATAATTGATTGCTATAATTTATAATTTATTCCATAGTGACTATTTTAAATTTTGAATTTGACATAACCCACAATACATAATATGAAATCACCAATTTTTCATTAGAAACATATAATCAAATAGATGCAGATGATTCTTGTTTCAAACAATTTCGACTTAAAATGGATTCTGTATATTCAGTTGAAGTTCAAAACTCAATATTATAAACTACCACGACGTTACGAGCTCGTTTTAAAATTATATATATTAAACATTTAACCTTCGTTAAATAATGAATTAATCTATATTTAATATAATAAAATAAATAAATATCTAACTATGAAAAATATGTGACATTAAAAGACAGGTAGTTGAGATTCGACAGCTTAGAAACACATGGTAGATAGTGTCATTGTATTGGTAAGTATTTACCTAGTATTATATTTTATTCCCTTCCACTGTGAGATTTCTATTACGAGCTCTGATATATTTATCTTCGTCTTTCTGTAGAATACTAGACAGTCCAACTCGTGCTTCTATAGATTTGGTTTTTGAAAAAAAATAGGTTCTATCGAAATTCGGATTGTTACAATTAGGTTATCTGTTTTATATGCATATATATATATATATATATATATATACACTAATATATGTGTTTTAATGCAGGGGACAGGTTGGAGGGATCTAATCAGATTCCTCAATGTTTTGGTTGTTACTTGCTTTCGTGTTTTACACATATGAACTGTCTAACATAAGTAACATTAAAATTTGATTTGGATGATGATTGTTTAACTAAATTGAACACTGATGTGTTATTAACCAATAAACAGTATTGGTCAAGTGATTGGTGGCAGATGGCCTAAATTCTATCTTTTAATTAAAAAGGCAAGGTATTAAATTATATTTTATATAAGTTATAAAATAAATGTTTTATAAATAAATTAATATTTATAATTGGGTTTTATAAAATAATTATAAGATGATTTGTATAGCAAATTCATGTATTATATATAAGTTTTATAATTGGAGATTTTGAGTGTTAAAACTTAACCAAGTTTTATAATTAGGTTTTATTAAATTATAAAACAATGTTATGTAATTAAATCTGTTTATAAGTGATTTGGCTGTTTTGAACAAGTTTAATAATAGTTTTGTTGAACTTGTAAAATGATGAAGAAATGGTATTAGATTCCAGAATTGAAATATATAAAAAGTTAGATATTTATAAAAGAATTAGTATTGTTTTTAATTTGATTTTGAAATAAATTATAAGCGACTTGTTTTAAAATTCAAACAAGACTTGGTAATATTTGAAGTTTTTAAAGGAAGGAAAATCAAGTCTTGTGATAAGATTTTAAATGAATTTTACAAAGGATTTTCAGAAAGGGATTTTTATAAATAAATCCAAGTTTTCTAGACAAGGTTTATAAATGAGATTTAAAGTGAATAAGATGGTTTTAATATGGGATTGCTTAATAAATAAATTAAGTAAAACTAATTTTATTTGAAAGAGATTATCAAATGCAAGAAAGGGGTTTTTAAACCAAGTGTTAATTGAATGGTAAGTGGAACGAATTGCGATATATTGGATATTGGAATTTGTGTTACCAGCTTTATCTATCTTAAAGATGAGAATCTTGTTGAGTCAAGGAATGAGAGGTAAATAAACTACCCCAACTCGAATGACTTCACTTGTTATATCAGGGATGATACTAGTTTGAAATAAAAGTGATGTTGGAAATTAAAATTTTATTTTCATAAGTGGTATTACAACTTTAATTTGCAAAGTTTATAAGTTAAATAAAACTGTTTGGTGTTTTATAAAAAACAATGTATCACATAACATTGTTTGATCCAGATATGAATTAGGACTATACTTATACCATTTGGTTAAGTATATAACATTATTTTGTAAGTATTGAAAATAGTAAGGTTTTATGAATATGCTTATTCTAAAGTGATAAGTTTATGGCTATGGTTTCCAAAGCAATGAAATAAGATATTTGTGAATGTACTTATCCCATTGAGATAAGTATACGGAATCGATTTTTAAGAATTGATGAAATGATTTTTAAATTAAAGGACCTATGCAACTAATGTACTTAACCGTACGAATATAGGTTGATAGTTAAAGAACCGACTATCAATAAATTCCCTTTATATTTTAAATGTGTTGGTTTGAGGAATCAGGATTGGAACTGGATCCAAAACCCCTTCGAATCGAATTTTTGTTGAGAACTGAATTTACAGGTATGCTTATGTATATCAATATGATTTGAAGGCATAGGCCTTAAACAGAAAGGACTTCTTATTGATGTCTCTAATTAGCTATCAGGAGTATAATTGTAGCAGTGGTCATTACATTTTGGGGTTCTGGATGATGCGAGGACTCCTTGTTACTAATCCTAGGGATTACACCGACAAGATGTAGTGAAAGAGTATATCCAGTTTGTCATGTTACTAAACAATTTATATGGACGGATGTCTGACATTGTATTTAATTAATCACGTACATCTGTTTGGTGGCAGAGAAGATAACATTTCTTACCTTAACACCTTTTTTGAGATATATGAGCTCAGAGGTTGTATTTTTTTGGGTGTCAATTAGTGATTGATGGAATGGCGATGTGGCATTCAAAGACGGGTGTATGCCATGTATGAAAGGTAAAATAACGTAACCATTAACCTCATCAGCCTATAATGACAAAAATATGGGATATGCTTCAGGGCAAAGTGGGTAGCACCAAGTAGGGTATTGTCACCATCCAATCTAGATCGAATTACCCTTTAATTATTGTCTATTGAGGTTTGGTTGTTGATTACAACCAAGGTGGTGAAATATTCGGTACAATCCAGGGAGGTTGGCCAGCCTTGATTCGCCCGGAGCCCAAGCGAGGCTCTCAGTATGCTTTATCTAGAGAGTTACTGTAATAGGTGGTACGTGGTGCCTTTTCATTGTATGGATATCCGGACTCCAAAACGAGCCTTTCAGATTTTTAGTTGTATACCTAATATGCTTTAATTCATTAATATAACAATTTCAGCTAGATTGATAAGTATTTGTGTTTTAGACATTATTATAATATCTTGGTATTTTCTAGAAAGTGTTTTGGTTATCATAAGGTAAAAAAACATTTCATGTTTATGTATGGTGGTATCTTACGAGAGTTCCATTCTTTCAAAAGATTTTACAGAATTAAGCAAGTTGGTTGCGAAGTGAGCTTTTCTCTTAGTAGGTGCTCCAGATTGATCCGGTTGTTTTTGTTTTCCTTCAAAATGTGCTCGGGTAAAACGGCGTATATTTTCTAGGTTTTATTGGATTTGTTTATAAATGCAGAAGAAGAGCCGAAGTCGAGATGTATTCTCGTATTTCCTATATTAATTTATTTCTGTTGTGTATGTTGTATTTATCAGTCGTATTACAGACAAATTATTATGACTGTATAAGTTGATCTAGTTATGTATATTTATTCATGTTTATATATATACAGTTTTTCTCTTGTGTAAAGAGTATTGGTATATTATATTTTATTCAATCCACTGTGAGATTCCAATCTTTTCTGATTCTGATATGTTTACGTTCTTTTTCTTCTATTCTAACCTTTCTTTTCTTCTTTCTCACGCTATAAAGAAGTACTTCTTTTTTCTAACTTTCTGGGTTTTCCATACTTGATTTTAGGCATGTGAATACTGAGGATGTATTAGTGTTGAAATTCAAGGATTGAATTTTCCAGGTCATTACAACATAGGAACAATTACATCATTAAATTACCTCAAAAGTGCCAAATTAAATCACCAAGCAAGAATACTTTCGCACCAGACCCATTCAACCCGTACAAGCAAACACTGACCAGATCAACGACCACCACCACCCTAGAGCACCACAACAGTCTCACACACAAACCACAAACCAAAAACAAGACCAAAGACAACGTACCCACAAACCGAAGTAAATTACTTGTTAAATATACTTAGAATTTCAAAGTGAATGCTTAAATGTAATTACCAGTACATGATTGCTTTGGGTTTGTTGTAATCTATTCTTTAACAATATTTTCTTTTAAACCCTTTAATTATATTCTAAACTTGAATATATCATTTAGAAGAATTTGAATGTACTTATATCTTTTAAATAATATTTTAAAGATAACAAGTATTTTTCTTGTGAATTAAAATATACAAGTCATGTAAACAGTTTGTGAATATACTTATACATGAGAGACAAGTATGTATACCATTTAAAGTGTTTAAAACGGTTATAAATGAATAGGGAAATGGTAGAAGACAACTACTTATATTTTATTAAGAATAATTGAACATTTATACAAGTGTATAAATGAAATTTAATCAACTAGAAATTTTGATTAATGAATGAAGTTTCATTAGATAAAAATAGTTTTACTAATAAAAGAGATTTAATCATTAAAAGAGCAACTTGTATATAAAAATAGTATTTGGATTTTGTTTCCATCACTTAACCATTCACTGGTTGATAGTTAAAAAATCAACTATCAAATCTTAGCCTAAATGATTAATCGATCTAGTATTGGAAAGATCGGAATTGACATGTGTTTTACTTATCGATACAACTTCATGGTTGAGATAAATATTCTATCTCTTGGAAATGGAGCTGCTGGTAATACTGAAATCCAATTGGGGATTCATGATTGATTCGAGTAATGAATACTTGGATGAAGATTCCGAACATAGCCTCGACATCAAAAAATGACTAAAGACAAAGTAGAATACATAATCCAGGGATTTTGCAAACCCAGAGGGTGTCTCAACCCCATTATCTAGAGTATGCTTATATATATATACATATATACACACACACACATATACATATTGAGACGACCCCAAATCCCATTATCACGGAGACAAGGGTTATCTTTTCTGGTCGTCTCTCAGCTGGATACGCTCAAAAATTCTTTCGACAGAACTCACCCAGGCTTGAGTTTGAATTATAGATTCATTGCCAGAGAACTGTGCTCCGTTTAGATTTCGATATATCTTTAATAGAGCTTCTAGATCGGGTTCTGCATTTCTCCTGTTTCTGGCACTCATTTTTTTCTAGTACTTCTGCAAATGGCAGATCAAGTGTCAGGTCACAGAAAAGATATTTTAAAACATAGAAACACATACTTAAATGTAAATGTGCCTATCGAGGTGCAATTTCATTCTGCTTTACTCATACTAGGATATTGCTGATCCTATCTGTATAGAGTTACCCGTCCTAGAACACCACTGGTTCTATTTCTGACGAGTTCGTTCAAATGTTATATTCCAGAACTAAGCTTAACCTAAGCTCTGATACCACGTTGAGACGACCCGAAATCCCGTTTCTGACGGAGACAAGGGTTATCTTTGGAATATAACACAGAAACATATAAGAGCAGAACAAAAATTAAATAAATACACCAGATAATGAACAATAGAATATACTGGATAAACGTAATCATCAGAGTTACACAGTATACAGGATCTTACTTAGTACAATTAGAGTTCAGCTATACATAAATGTCTACAGCGGAAATAAAAAAAAATGTACAATAGGAGCTGAACAACATAAAAAGAGATAAATGATATAATCCATCTTCAGCTCCAGTTATCCAGAAAGAACCAGCTAAACCTGAATACAAGGCTGCCCGTGTAGAAAAAGGGGCACCCGAGTTTGAAAGTGAAACAAACTACGAGTCAGTCATGGGACTGGTATGAGAAATCTACTCAACACACACACACACACACACACACACACACATATATATATATATATATATATATATATATATATATATATTTTGGCTAATCACAGGACCACGCCACTTTCGTGGAACGGGTTTACTCCATTGGATTGCCAGTGCTTTAAAACAAGTCTTTCTTTTAAACATCGCTATGCTTTTTATAAAAATGAAGCCGTTATAAGACTCAGTTCCCATCACACAATGCAACGCAAACCGGAGGATAGAGTTTTACCTTATAATGGCCAAAATATGCTTGATACGAATAAAACAAAGGCATTTGATATTATTGCTAGTGTTTATATGTTTTGAAAACAATTTCAAATCATAACTATCAATCATAGATGGCATGGGTACCATATATCATGTCGCCATATATATATACAATCAAAACCGCATGATGTCGTATTTGGAAATTGGATTTCCGTCATGAACCAAGGCAAAAGATAGTCCTTACCGAATTCGAGACGCTTTAGCCCACCCCTCAGGACCCAGACTCAGGTGGGCCCTTGGATCATCAGGGTCGGTCCACCGATGTGGATTAAAATTCCTGAACCTGCGTTTCCCCACCCTTTGGGGTGTAGACGAGCCAACGAATGACTCCATCGGACCCGGATCGTCCGATCAAACCGAGGCGCCTCGCAACAGCAACAACAACATAGGTGAAAAATAAATAAATGTCAGGGCTGGTAGGTCACTGACACCACCCTAGCTAGAAAGAAACGCAGGCCCTCCCTGATGTCCTCTCCCGTTTCTGGTTCATACCGGGGTGTGAGGCTCGCGATTTTACGTTATACACAAAGCTACGCCACACTGGCGGTGCTTTGATCATCACCACAAGACTTTGCTTTTCAACAGAAGCCCTGATCACTGCATCTTAGCATGCCACACAGACAATTCATGCCATGCGACTGATGTCCATCGATATACAACCTCTGAGCTCGTGCGTTTCAGAGAAGGGCATTAAGCAAAAGAATAAATTCTCCGCCGCCAAACAGATGTATATTTAACAGAGATCAATCGACACAGAATAAAATCCAATGTCAGACACATCGTCCATTTACTAGTCCGTTCTGGGTCTGAACGAAACCGGAGGCACTAAATACCTCGCAAACCCATCGATCACCACGTACGTCTGGACGATCACCACTCATTATCCATATTTCGGGATGCCTCCCAATCAGGACCTCGGTTACCATCCAAACGAGGTGAAGATCTCCGGTCTTCGACCGTCGTCTTCATCTTCGAATTTCAATCGTCGGTCAATCATTTGAAATGAGAATTAACTCGGCCTTTTCAAATAATTCACGTATATTTAGAATTTCAAATCAATTTATTTCAATGGTTAAATCATTTGACAACACCAAATTTGTTCTTTAATGTAATTTTCACACCAAACACATTCAACCATCAAATACTACATAAACTGAGCAAATTTAGTTTATTTCCATTCCATATCGTTTATGATATTTTATAATGATTTATCGCTATTTTTATTTATTTTAAAATAGCCCATATATTCAAAACGACGCTTCAGGCCATAACGCGACCGTGGCGCTGTTTTTCTTCAGATTTGATTTACACATTTCTGAAAATCTAACCGTTGGATCTTCACAAAATTTACATCATTAGAAAGGTCTTTTCAAAACGAATCCAACGGTTTCAGTTTCGGGAAAATCCGATGGTCGGATCTCCCGGTACAATCGTTTGAAGTTTCGATTTCAAAATACGAACTGCAGCGTCGTTATTCGATTAAATATAATTATATTTTTATATATATATAAATATAATCGTTTCTGGCGCTGTTTTTCTTCAGATTTGAATTAAACATTCCAGACAATCCAACCGTTGGATTTTTACAAAGTTGGTGCCGTTGGGAAGATATTCCCAAGGCGAACCCGACGGTTGCGGTTTCGGGAAAATCCAATGGTCGGATTCCCCGTACTAGTTGTTTGAAATCACGGTTTCAAAATGCGAACTGCACGGCCACGTTTCGTTTTAATTTTATTTATATTTATATATTTATATAAATATAGTTCATTCAACAATTTCAATATCGTTTTACTTCAAATATTTTACTAACACCTTAAAATTTTGGAAAATTTCGCCATAACCTCCCCTGCACCGGGAGCATCGGGAAATCGCAAATAGCTTTCCCGGTCCTTCTAATCTCAAAAAGAAAAAGAAAAAGCCAACAGGCTCATAAAATCATCACCCAAACAAAACAATTTTTATATATTGAATTGCGAAGTGAAAATCAAATTTTTAAATGTATGAAGCGATTATAAAAATATGATTTTTAAATTGAAAGTGAATAAATAAAAAGGTGATTTTTATTTTAAAGACATCAAATTATAAAAATGTGTGATTTCTATATATGTAGTGGCTACAGGCAACAAAAATGACAAAAAGGCGAGGACGTTGAAGATTTCTATCAATGAAGTGCCGTGAAGTTAGGATAGCTATCAGTGAGATATTCTCACCTTTCAATTTCTTTTCTAGTTATATATATATATATACTAGGATGCAGACGGTGCTTAGTAGCACCCGACACAATCGTCCACAGACCATGGACTTGTTTGTTTGATTACAAAAATTAGTTAGATTATTTGATTGAATTGAAAACGATTTCGAAATGAATTGAATTGAAAACGATTTCGAAATGAATTGAATTGAAAACGATTTCGAAATGAAATGAATTGAAAACGATTTCGAAATGAATTGAATTGAAAACGATTTCGAAATGAATTGAATTGAAAAGGATTTCGAAATGAATTGAATTGAAAACGATTTCGAAATGAATTGAATTGAAAACGATTTCGAAATGAATTGAATTGAAAACGATTTCGAAATGAATTGAATTGAAAACGATTTCGAAATGAATTGAATTGAAAACGATTTCGAAATGAAATGAATTGAAAATGATTTCGAAATGAATTGAATATAAAACGATTTCGAATTAAATTGAATAGCAAACAAATTGAATTCAAATGAATGGAAAACGAATTTGATTTAAATCGAATGGAAAACCAATATGAATTTGAATCGAATAGAAAACCAATTTGAATTGAATCGAATAGAAAACGACTTTGAAATCGAATTGAATTGAAAACGAATTCAAATTGAATTGAAAGCGAATTGAAATGAATTGAAATTGAATTGAAATTTGAATTGAATAGATATGAATTTTAAAACGAATTTATAAAGGAGAATTCAATTTTGCTTTGAATTGAAATGGAAGTTGAAATGAATTTTGAAAAGAATTTAAAACGATTCATAAAATTCGTTTTAAATAGAAATCGACGAAATATATATTGTATATATAATATAATGGCCTGAATAGAACGCGACGCGGCAGTTCGTGAATTTCGACCATTTACTTCAAACGGACATTAAAGGAGATCCGGCCGTTGGATTCTCCTAAAACCGGAACCGTTGGGTTCGTATCGAGAAGAGCTTTCTAACGAATATTAGAAATTTGAAATCTAACGGTTGGATTTGGAGATACGTCCAAATCAAATTTGAAAAAGGTCGCTGTAAGTGCAGTTCGATGACCGTTGATGGAAATCGACTATACGGGCCTTGATAAAATTATTAAAAATAGTAATAATTTGTGTAAAATCATAAGAAATGATTTGGGAAAAATTGGGGTGAAAAACTCCATATTTGAAAAGATAAAAATGGATTTTTATCGAAATGAACTAGTTTGGAACTAAATTTAAAACCCAATTATTTTTAAATAAATAAATTAGATTTAAAAAGGGGTTTTAAATAATTGGAATTTCTAATATATTTTATTGGATTTGAAATGGGTTTGTCGTGAACTGTGTTTTAAATAACACTAGTTCTTTAACCCGATAATAAATAGAATGTGATTTGGATTTGTCGTGAACTGTGTTTTAAATAACACCTAGTTCTTTAACCCAGTAAAAGGAGTTTTAACGAATCTGCAATTAGGTTGAAAAGTGAATGGATAATCTAAATTATCAAATTTAGGAAATAAGCGAGAATGGAGTATCACCAGTTTTGCTCCGAAACGATAGTTAAATCTTTAATTAGATTTGAACGTGAAATGGTAATTAATTTTACCGATAACACCGTGGTGTTAAATATGGAGTATTACCAGTTTTGCTTCATGGGATGAATAGGTTGGGATTGGGAAATAAAATAAATAATTACTTCGGTGTGGTTCGCTAATCTCAACTAGTTCAGAAAACCATAATTTGGTTTGAAACGACATCAAAAGGAAGATTAAAGGATAAATTTTAAAGAATTTATCTTGGATAAAATTAATGGGAACCTTTCCCAAAAGATGTGAATATTTAAATAACAGAATATTCAGAATTGGAATGAGGCGTTCGTTGTGTTTGTGTAACATTTGTTTTTAATATACGCGGGTTGTTCGGAAAGTCCGGGTTTATACCCATTTGGAATAACCGATTCGACGATATGTCGAAGATGAAGACGGTGGTCGAAGACCAGAAGTCTTCACATCGTTTGGATAATTACTGACGATCCTGATTGGGCTGTACACCCAAGAGGATGGAAATAGTTGGTGGTCGTCCAGACGTACCTGGAAATGGATGGATATGCGAGGAAAGTGCCTCCGGTTTCGTTCAGACCCAGAACGAACTTGTAAATGGATTGTGTGTCTGACATTGGATTTTATTCTGTGTTGATTGATTTCTGTTAAATATATATCCGTTTGGCGGCGGAGAATTTATTCTCTTGCTTAACGCCCTTCTCTGAGACGTACGAGCTTAGAGGTTATATACCGATAGATATCAATCGCACGGCATGAATTGCCTGTGTGGCATACTGAGCTGCATGGATCAAGGCTTCTGTTGAAAAGCAAAGTCTTGTGGTTGATGATCAAAGCACGGCCTATGTGGCGTAGCTTTGTGTATAACGTGAATTCGCGAGCCTCACACCTCGGTATGAGTTAAAAACGTTATACGGACCGCTGGGAGAGCACGACGTTTCTTTCTAGCTTTGGTGGTGTCTGTGACTTACCAGCCCTGACATTTATATACTTTTCACCTTTGTGGTTGTTGGAATGAGGCGCCTCGATTATAGGTCTGTAAGGACCGGGAAACGTGTGTTCAGGAATAACTAATCCTCTAACGTAAGTGAGGACCGGCCCAGCCGCATCCAGGGTTGCCCAGAGTGCGTAGCCCTGAGGCATTTGCTAGAGTGTCTCGAGCGCGGAGAGGATCTTGCCCCTTGCCTCGACTCATGACGGAAATCCAATTTCCAATACGTGTATTGCGGTTTTAATTGTAGAAATAGTATGGCGACATAGTAGCATGGGATGCTATGCCGTCTATGATTTATATTTATGATTGAAATGTTTTGACACTATACACTTATTATAGTATCAAATGATTTGTTTTAAACGTATCAAGCATGTTTGGCTGTTATAAGGTAAAACCCTATCCTCCGGCTTGCGTTGCATTGTGTGATGGGACCTGGGTCTTATAATAGCTTCATTTTTCGAAAAAGCTTTGCGTTGTTTATTCTATGCACTGGTATTCTTGGGAGGAAACCCGTTCCGTGTTATACGGCGTGGTCCCTTGAATTACTCTCTTTTAAAGTAAAGTTTTAAATAACTTTTTTAGTTCTCACACCAGTCACATGACTGACCTGGAGTTTATTGTTTTAACCTAAACTCTGGGTGCCCCTATTTTCGACACGGGCAGCTAGTAGTTTTGGTTTTGCAGATTTATATTCACAGGATCCTGGTTTACAGCTGGAATGATATCCGGAAAGCTCTGTATCCGTATATCACCTTCAGTTGTGCTTTGTATTATTTTCCGCTGCTATGTAATTTATTGTAATCTCTGATTTTTATCGAATGTAATTTATTCATTATACTCTGTATATTCTTGTATCTGATGGAATTGTTGTAATAGCAAGGAAATGTTCTTCCGTCTGCGTTCTGATTTGTCCTGTTCTCAAACGATCAGGGGTTTCGAACGGTCTAGATCGGTTTAACGACTGATTCAGATCGAGCGAAATTTCGTGTCATCACATTTGGTACCGAAATCCCGTTTCTGACGGAGATAAGGGTTATTTTGGAATATAACACAGAAACAGATAAGAGAAGAACAAAAATTAAATAAATACACCAGATAATGAACAATAGAATATACTGGATAAACGTAATCATCAGAGTTACACAGTATAAGGATTTTACTTAGTACAATTATAGTTCAGCTATACATAAATGTCTACAGCGGAAATAAACAAAATATGTACAATAGGAGCTGAACAGCATAAAAAGAGATAAATGATATAATCCATTTTCAGCTCCAGTTATCCAGAAAGAACCAGCTAAACCTGAATACAAGGCTGCCCGTGTAGAAAAAGGAGCACCCGAGTTTGAAAGTGAAACAAACTACGAGTCAGTCATGGGACTGGTATGAGAAATCTACTCAACACACACACACATATATATATATATATATATATATATATATATATATATATATATATATTTTGGCTAATCACAGGACCACGCCACTTTCGTGGAACGGGTTTACTCCATTGGATTGCCAGTGCTTTAAAACAAGTCTTTCTTTTAAACATCGCTATGCTTTTTATAAAAATGAAGCCGTTATAAGACTCAGTTCCCATCACACAATGCAACGCAAACCGGAGGATAGAGTTTTACCTTATAATGGCCAAAATATGCTTGATACGAATAAAACAAAGGCATTTGATATTACTGCTAGTGTTTATATGTTTTGAAAACAATTTCAAATCATAACTATCAATCATAGACGGCATGGGTACCATATATCATGTCGCCATATATATATATATATATACAATCAAAACCGCACGATGTCGTATTTGGAAATTGGATTTCCGTCATGAACCAAGGCAAAAGATAGTCCTTACCGAATTCGAGACGCTCTAGCCCGCCCCTCAGGACCCAGACTCAGGTGGGCCCTTGGATCGTCAGGGCCGGTCCACCGATGTGGATTAAAATTCCTGAACCTGCGTTTCCCCACCCTTTGGGGTGTAGACGAGCCAACGAATGACTCCATCGGACCCGGATCATCCGATCAAACCGAGGCGCCTCGCAACAGCAACAACCACATAGGTGAAAAATTAATAAATGTCAGGGCTGGTAGGTCACTGACACCACCCTATCTAGAAAGAAACGCAGGCCCTCCCTGATGTCCTCTCCCGTTTCTGGTTCATACCGGGGTGTGAGGCTCGCGATTTTACGTTATACACAAAGCTACGCCACACTGGCGGTGCTTTGATCATCACCACAAGACTTTGCTTTTCAACAGAAGCCCTAATCACTGCATCTTAGCATGCCACACAGGCAATTCATGCCATGCAACTGATGTCCATCGATAAACAACCTCTGAGCTCGTGCGTTTCAGAGAAGGGCATTAAGCAAAAGAATAAATTCTCCGCCGCCAAACAGATGTATATTTAACAGAGATCAATCGACACAGAATAAAATCCAATGTCAGACACACCGTCCATTTACTAGTCCGTTCTGGGTCTGAACGAAACCGGAGGCACTAAATACCTCGCAAACCCATCGATCACCACGTACGTCTGGACGATCACCACTCATTATCCATATTTCGGGATGCCTCCCAATCAGGACCTCGGTTACCATCCAAACGAGGTGAAGATCTCCGGTCTTCGACCGTCGTCTTCATCTTCGAATTTCAATCGTCGGTCAATCATTTGAAATGAGAATTAACTCGGCCTTTTCAAATAATTCACGTATATTTAGAATTTCAAATCAATTTATTTCAATGGTTAAATCATTTGACAACACCAAATTTGTTCTTTAATGTAATTTTCACACCAAACACATTCTACCATCAAATACTACATAAACCGAGCAAATTCAGTTTATTTCCATTCCATATCGTTTATGATATTTTATAATGATTTATCGCTATTTTTATTTATTTTAAAATAGCCCATATATTCAAAACGACGCTTCAGGCCATAACGCGGCCGTGGCGCTGTTTTTCTTCAGATTTGATTTACACATATCTGAAAATCTAACCGTTGGATCTTCACAAAATTTACATCATTAGAAAGGTCTTTTCAAAACGAATCCAACGGTTCCAGTTTCGGGAAAATCCGACGGTCGGATCTCCCGGTACAATCGTTTGAAGTTTCGATTTCAAAATACGAACTGCAGCGTCGTTATTCGATTAAATATAATTATATATATATATATATATAATCGTTTCTGGCGCTGTTTTTCTTCAGATTTGAATTAAACATTTCAGACAATCCAACCGTTGGATTTTTACAAAGTTGGTGCCGTTGGGAAGATATTTCCAAGGCGAACCCGACGGTTGCGGTTTCGGGAAAATCCAATGGTCGGATTCCCCGTACTAGTTGTTTGAAATCACGGTTTCAAAATGCGAACTGCACGGCCACGTTTCGTTTTAATTTTATTTATATTTATATATTTATATAAATATAGTTCATTCAACAATTTCAATATCGTTTTACTTCAAATATTTTACTAACGCCTTAAAATTTTGGAAAATTTCGCCATAACCTCCCCTGCACCGGGAGCATCGGGAAATCGCAAATAGCTTTTTCGGTCCTTCTAATCTCAAAAAGAAAAAGAAAAAGCCAAGCGGCTAGCCAACAGGCTCATAAAATCATCACCCTAACAAAATAGTAAATGTGTACCTATTTGTCGGGCACAAAATTTTATTCCTCTTCTCTAGCCCCTTTGCTATAACCTGTTCAATGAATATGCATGTACATATATATAGTTCTTACCATTTATCATTTTCTATTCAACTTCATATTTGATTTCTATTTGGTTTAAAAACACCATTCATTCTAATGTTACATACATAGGTACAAATCATATCGTTAGCTAATTAATGAATATTTCAACTCGTATATATTTATTTGAACGAGTTGCTATTTTTAACACTTCACATTTCAACGATTCCTGTATATAATAAAAATGTGATTTTTATTGTAAAACAATTCATTTCCTAACACTATTATTTTATATATTTCATATTGGTGATAAAAATAGGATTTTTCTTATAAAACAATTTCTTTCAAAACGAGATTATTTTACACAGTTCATATAGTCGATAAAAGGTGATTTTTATTATCAAACGATTTATTTCAAAATATGAATACCATTCAACACATGAATTTCAATTCAACGAATGAATATCGATTCAACACATGAAGGTTTTCTATAGTTTCTATATATAGATAGAAATGTGATTTTTATATTTAAAACGCGAATACCATTCAACACATGAATTTCTAATCAACGAATGAATATCAATTCAACACATGAAGGTTTTATATTCAATAGATAAATATAGTTTAAGCAATTGAAAATAATTCAAACACACGAATATTATTCAAAATTTCGGCAGCATAACGGCAGGGTAGTTAAAACCGGGACCGTCCCTAGTACGGCTCCTCGCTCTACCTTAAAACCTCGCGGTTTTTGACAATGGGGATCATGCATCTAGTTCGCACGCAGGCGGCATGTATATATTTATTTCATTTCCACAAACTAATCCTATGTGGTTTCAACCAAATATTTCTCAACCACAAACGGGTATTTTTCAACCACAATCAATCAATATCAACCACAAACAATCCCAAACAATCATTCGCTATCAATCAATTTTCACAATAATTTCGATCAATAAATATCGTCCATGGTTTGTGGACGAGGGTATTATATATATATATATATATATATATATATATATATATATATATATAGCAATTCACTTTTATTTCAACACATATATATAGCTAGAAAAAGAAATTGAAGAGTGAGAAATTCTCACCAAAAGCTATCCCAACTTCACGACACTTCCTTTATAGAAATCTTCGCCATTCTCGCCTTTCGTCACTTTCGTTGCCCGTATTCTCTACATATGGAAAAATCACAATTTTACTTCGCTATTCAATATATAAAAATCGAATTTTTACTTCGCTATTCATATATAAAAATCGAATTTTTACTTCGCTATTCAATATATAAAAATCATATTTTTACTTCGCTATTCAATATATAAAAATCGAATTTTTACTTCGCTATTCAATATATAAAAATCATATTTTTACTTTGCTATTCAATATATAAAAATCGAATTTTTACTTCGCTATTCAATATATAAAAATCGAATTTTTACTTCGCTATTCAATATATAAAAATCGAATTTTTACTTCGCTATTCAATATATAAAAATCACTGCTTTATTTCAATGTATATCATATAAAAATTAGTCCTTTATTTCAATATATATCATATAAAAATTAGTCCTTTATTTCAATGTATATCATATAAAAATTAGTCCTTTATTTCAATGTATATCATATAAAAATTAGTCCTTTATTTCAATGTATATCATATAAAAATTAGTCCTTTATTTCAATGTATATCATATAAAAATTTGATCTTTATTTCAATGTATATCATATAAAAATTAGTCCTTTATTTCAATGTATATCATATAAAAATTTGATCTTTATTTCAATGTATATCATATAAAAATTTGATCTTTTCTTCTATAAAAATCCGACCTTTACATCACTAAATACCCGACCTTTACTTAAAAAAAAAATCACAGCTTTTACCTTTGAAAAACCTTAACTTTTTACATGATACGTCATATATTTAAAACTGAAAATAATTTCCAATTGGAATACTTACTTTAAATCGAGCTAGGAGGCGTTGAGACGGGGCGATGGAGCTGCTACAGTGGCCGAGCTGACGTCTGGTGGTGGCGCAGGAGGTTTCAGGCGTGGCTGCGTCCGATTTGGGGAGGGGAAAGGGGCGGCTCTTCAAATCGAATGGGGAGGAGGGTGGTCGGGGATTGAACTGGCAGTGGCGCCGGAGGTTGGTGGAGAGTTGGAGGGGGGTCTCGAGCTCGCGCCGGAGCTGCTGGTGGCGCGCAGAGGTGGTGGCGGTGGGACGAGCGTCGGTGGCGGCTGGAACTTAGTGGAGGCGGCGGCTGCTGCTCCTCCTTTTTTTTTCTTCTGTTTAATGAAATCGGGGGGGGGGGGGGGGGGAGGGGCAGAAAGATAAAAGGGAGGGAGATATTATTTTTTTATTTTATTTTATTAATTAATTTAATTGCATAAAGTTGACTTTTACCCACGACCTCGAAACGAGGCCCACCGCCTGTCGTCCATAGCGTTTCACCCTCATTCCGAACACAATGGGATATATATTATAAGCTGATTCGATAGTTACAATCAGTTTCCGTTAGATTTACATTTAAATCACTATATTGAATTTTAAACGTACATTTCAAATTACCGGGGTCACATATTAACTTGAAAATTCCTGATAAATATTTTCTAGCTTCGTATTGACGATAAGGTCCTATCAAAACTAGTTTCGTCGAATTCTGAGACCGTTGGAAAAATGGCCAATTTCCAATCGATTAAAATCAACTGAAACTGGTCAAACGCGTTTTATTTTGCCACGCTCACATATTGATTCGAATAATTATGAAATTTGAAACCTAGCAATAATTTGACATCACGGATCCAACAAAAATGGTTTCGTCGAAATCCGAGGTCGTTTGCAAAATGTCCATTTTTAAGGGCCTGAATTCCATAGCGACTATTCAGAATTTTCAACTGGACATATCTTTTGATTCCCGCTATCAAATTTCGATTTGTCAGATTCATTGGAAAGGTATTCACTAACAGATTTAAATATTTTTGGTTTCACTAAAATTATTTTTGTTTTGCACCCGGTATAGTCCGACAAAGTTTGAATTCAATTTTTGAAACTGCCACGCCATTTCAGGCCTTGTTTATAATTATAATTAATTATATTCGTTTTCAATTGTCGATTCAAACTCAGTTTTCATCGCCATTATTTAAAATATTTATTTTAAATATTTAAAATCCATTATTTTAGCCAATTTAAAAATTTTAAATTGGTTCAGATTTTCTGGGTCGTTACACATATATATACAGACACGTATATATATACACATATATAGCCGACGGGAGTTGTGATTCTGAGTTTCCAAATTGGAGTTCGCCCCTTTGGGCATGGTGACATTGTGCTTACATTATAGTATATTTTATCTAGAAATATACGACACTCGAAAGGTAGTTTTTATGCTTATCATGGGAGATCGGTTTCAGTTTACTAAGAAGACCTTCGTGGAGAATCCATATGCAAACGTACCTTAGCAGTATTAGTTGTATATCTAATGTGTTGGAATGTGAGATGCAAGCACTTCAACTATGATCAATATTTATATTCTCAACGTTAGACATTATAATAATATAACCAAACTTTCCTATAAAATAACTTGGCTATCGTAAAGTAAAAACCTATGCCATATTTATGTATGGTCGTAGTCTTATGAGATATCTTCACTGCAAATTATGTTCTAAAAATTAAGCAAATTGTTTAACATGTGAGTTTTCTCAAGACTGATCCAGGTGTTTATTTTCTATAATGCTCAGGTCAAACTGAGTATATTTTCCAAATTAGCTTTGGTTAGCTTGGAGAATCAGGAGAGGAGCTTGGGCTTGAGACATATTCTTGTATTTTGTTATTGTCTATATTTCTGTTCTGCTATGTTATTTATTGTCTATGCTTCTGGTGCGATGTGTTATATGTACTGGCAATTCAGAGACATGTTATTATAATTGTCCATGTTGATTCGTTCATGTGTCGCTCTGACTCTTCATGTAGGTATGCATATAGTTTTCTCATTTTAAAAGAGTATTGATGTATTATATTTTATTCATTCCACTATGAGATTATGATCTGGTTTTTTATTTTTCCTCTTTCCTCTTATTTTTCTTCTCTTCTTTTTCTTTCTTTTTATTTTATCCTAACATTTTATCTTTCCGACCCTTGGGTGTTTGACATGTGGATGTCGTTAATTTATTTTATGTCGACATTCGAGGGTCGAAACGGTAGATGTTACACCCTTTTTCTCTTCTCATATTTTTTGGAAGCTGGAGTGAAACTATGCCATTTCTTCTTCCCCACTTTCTTCCAGAAGATTACAAAATCAAATCTACATATCTAAATTCACTCAAATCGAAGAAGATTAAGAAATTACAAATGAAATGAAGGGGAGTGGACCAACCAGTGCGCTTATGAAATAATATTTTTTATTTCTAGATCTGATCTTTTCTATTTTCTCTTCTAATCTCTTTCCGAATTTGTAATTCTAAAACATTTATACTCATTTTTATACAAAGTTCTTAAATCTAAGAGAGATTTTAGTTGAATCAAGAATGGAACTTCAGATCAAGAATTTGAGAGCTCTTTTTTTTTGTAAGAGAGAAGTTGTATTTACCGTTTCACAATATAAACTTATCTTATTGACAAATTCTGATTTATATGTCTAAAATCTTTATGATTACCTTTTCGTTAATATAAAATCTCTCGCCTACACATTCACCATAGGTCTTGTTAAGAATATTATTTTTCACTCGGATCTGGAAACTAGTCCAAAAGACTCTGTAGTTTTTTTAAAAAAATTATTTTGATACTATTATACAATTTGAGGGTGAAATAATAATAAATTTATGGTTATTGTCCTATTTTGTTATAACAAGAAAATAGCGTGAAGGGCAAAATTCATCAATTTTTTAGCTTTAAGTACATGCTTTTAATTTTTTGATGAAAAGGACAAACTTTTCAACTAAATATACCATAAGGACAAATGAGAAGGATAGTGTGCATGGTATCATATTTTCATAACCTTTTCGTACAATGATACTATATAGTTATATTTTTTGCATGTTTTCCTTATGAATAAATTTTGAAGAGCCTCTCCTTGAGGTTAAAAAAGTTTGGAAGTTTTGTCTTCAAAATAAAATTCTCTTGTTATAATTGGGTTTATATAGTTAAATTTGTAGGAATAATTATACATTTTCTCTATATTTTATAATGTCTATGCCAAGTAGTAGAAAAGTTATACATTCTTAGTGATTTTAAATAGAGTTAGTATCATTTGTTTTGAATGAATTTATGAATATCGAATGGAAAATCTTCCTAAGAAATGTTGATTTAGTAAATTAAATATGGAAGTGTGTTATTGTAATCAGATGTAACTAAAATACAAAAATTTGCATGAAATTGGAAATTAATGCAGAATAATTGTGGAATAAAAGGAAAGAAATTCAAATTAATTAATGGAAAAATAAACTAATTAAATAAGAAATTTTCAAATAAAGTAAATAACTTAATTCAAAAGTATACACACCTATTTGATAAAAAATTCATCTAAAGAAGTAAATAAAATATTTTATTGTTTAGGAAAAATGGCTAATAATTAGGAAGGTTAATTAAAAATTCCTATTAAGCGGTAGGTGCCAAATAATTAATAGAAAATGGAAGATTTGAGATCCTAATTAACTAGTAATTGATGGGATTTGAATAATAGTTATAACTAAAATAAATGCAATAAATGGAGTTATGGGATCGCGACTAAAATAAATTTAAAATGATTGTTTTGAATTCAAATGTTTTAATCAATTTGAATATTGTAGAAAAATAATGCAAAGCTTCCATTTTATTCAAATGCCTAGAAAAACAATGCAGTTGAAAGAACAAAAAGAAAGGAATCCAGAGTCAAAGTCGAAAAACCCCAAAAAACAACACAGGAAACAAGAGGAAACATGCATTACAATACAACATAAAGACCAAAAAAAAAAAAAAAACAAGAGAATTGATCAGCACAAAGCATCTAGTTAGTGAGAATCAAAAGCATAAGAAGCTAGAGTCATCCCACAATTAACATCACGAAGCATAAACTTCTCCAGTCGGTGGGAACTCCTACTTTTTCCCTGGTATAAGATGAGGTTGCTTTTATTCCATATAATATGAATATAAACTTTCTGAACTAGCAATGATGCATAAGTTTTAGCTCCCTTCCATGTGGTTCGTCCAAAAATAAGTGCCCATTCAATTACACTACACATATTGTCCTTCCTAACCGTGTCATAACTGACTTCTAGAGTTTGAAAATAATGGGCAGTTGAGAGAAAACATGAAGAGCGCCTTCAAGCATACTATTATAGAAGGATTATAAGTGACTTATGGACATACCTCTGAGACAAAGTTTAAACTTGGTGTGAAGAGCATTTCGAACAACCTTCCAAAGCATTATATTTTCTCTTTCGGAGTTATGCCTCAATAATGCTCTTTTCTCCCAGTTAAAATTAAGGGTAGCACTATTTTTCGAAATGGAATTGTAGATGCCAGAGATAATAAAGTGGCTTTATTAGTCCATTTCACACCATCTCTCTCAACAAGAGAAAGAAACCTGAAAACTAATAATTGCATGATAACCTGTTTACTTGAGCAAGGAGGCAAACAAAGCCATCACGAATATATTCTTAAGCATTAGCCTCTATATTAATCCCTAATTGTTGAATTTGCAAAAAGTTTAGAACCGGGCTTAGAATGAAGGCTTTCTTTAGCTAAGGGTAATGCCAAAAACTAATTGACCCCTCACAAGCCATTACCCAACAAACTTCACTGACCATGGTATGTTGTGGATAATTTCGAGTCAAGACCACTCAAATCAAAACCCCCAACCCAACGGAAGACAAAATCGTGGTAAATGTGCAAAAACAACCAATCAATATATCAAAACAATCTCAACCCAATCCAATAACCGAACACAATCACCAAACAAAGGAAATAATTGAACAATAACGAACAGTAAATCACACAGGGATTTATAGTGGTAACACTAACATCTTGTCACTGCACGTCCACTTTGAGAGAGAACCTCTTATTAATACCAGTAGAAGTGTACAAGAGATTGATTAAAACGATCAAATTCACCAGAAAAAATTGATTTTTTGGAGACAAGAATTGATGAAGATTAGGGTTGCCAAAGCGCCAATTTGAATAAACCTAGATCTTAATCTCTTGATTAGTCACTTTTCACCTAATCCTGAAAATAGCTTATATAGGGAGATAATAATATGTAGCAATTGCCCAAATTGCCCCTGGATCCTTCACAAATCGGCCTGATAATTCTTTAGCCTGAAGTCGCCTCAGAAGTCTGTCATAATAGGATAGTCGTCTGTCCCTAATCAGGGAAATATTTTTGCTTCATCACAAACATCTGCTACCTTCCACAGACGTCTGTCATCTGCTCAAACGTCTGTCCAGAAATGACAGATGTCTTCACAACTCTCGGGTAAATCCAACCTTGACAACACAAACGTCTGTCGTTTTGTGACAGACGTTTGTCACCTTGGACAGTTGAAATACGAACACCTTTTCACTTTCAACTTCCACCTACATGCTCCGATTTGTGAACCGTCTTCTCCTACAAAAAGCTACTACCATTCACTTCAATTTTACCATACAGTGTTGCAAAATTTAACACCTCACCTTGATACTATATCCATATCCATCACCAACAATGATGGTACCAAACCATTCTCTACCTTCTACCAAATAAGATTGAATGTTTTCTAAATGGACTCTGGCATAGCCATTGCCCATTGCACTGTACCAACGAGTTTAGGCAAAGCCCCCACCCGCTAATGAAGTGTTGAAAACACCCAACTCCAAAAAGCCTCACCAAAAGACAAACATACCAAGAAGATAGAAGTTCAACCTCGCACCGATGCTCTTCTTCATCCATAACCAAGCTTCTCCCTCAGCCATGCCACCCCATGGCACCCGACACCTCTCCAAGCAAATTAAGTTTGAGTAATGCCCGAACTTCCTAACCTGTAATGCCTTAGTGAACATGTATTCCAATATTATCCTTTGTGTGCACTTGCCAAAGACATACTTGCTTGTCTTCGTCCATGGCTACCAGAAACGACTCTCTCACTTCAATTTGCTTAGTCCGTGAGCTAAACGCTAAATTCTCTGCCAAATGAATAGCACTCTGGCTATCACATTGAACATTAACACTGTCATGTTCAATGCACAAGTAACACAACAATCGCTTCAAATAGAGTTCTTCCTTTGTGGCCTCCATCGCTGCTATCGAATCCGCCTCCATAGTGGGTAAAGCAACTACGGTGTGCAATCTCGATCTCCAACTTATGGTTATACCGCTAAAAGTGAAGACATACCCGGAAGTTGATTTTCTTCAATCTCTATCACCAGCATAGTCTGAATCATAGTAACCAACAAACATGCAATTATTCTCCTTACTACCCCTAAAAACAAGTCCATGGGATGATGTATCTTTCGAGTATCTCAAAATAAGCTTCAATGCTTCCCAACGCGATTTCCTCGGATTAGCCATGTACCGACTAACCACCATGAAAGGCATTTGCAATATCGTGTCTTGTACGCACCATGGCATACATCGAACTTCCAACCGCACTAGCATATGGAACCTTTTCCATAAAAGCCTTGTTTTTCTCCTAGATACGCAACCCTTTGCTCGAAAGATTTACATGCAAAGGTAAAGGTGTATTTGATGCATACGCTTCCTCTATGCTAAACCATCAAAGCACATTTTTAATATATTCCTTTTGAGTTAATTTCAACTCTAAATGTGTTCGATCCCTTTAGATTTTCATGCCCAAAATTTTCTTTGCTTCTCCAAAGTCTTTCATTTTGAATTCCGCCTTTAATCTCAATTTCAACTTGTTAATTTCGTCCTTGTCCTTAGAAGCAATGAGCATATCGTTCACATACAAGAGTAAATACACCCAAATCATTTCCCAACCTCTTGAAATATACACAAGCACCTTTGATGCTTCGATGTAAGCCGCTTTCAAGCACGAAATGGTCAAATTTCTTGTACCATTGCCTAGGTGATCGCTTCAAACCATATAGTGATTTCTTCAATTTGCAAACTAATTTTGACTTACCATCTAAAAAAAGCCTTTCGGTTGCTCCATGTAAAACTCTTCAGCCAAGTCACCATGCAAGAAGGCGGTTTTCACATCAAGTTGCTCTAACTCCTAGTCGTGAATAAAAACTATGTCAAGTAATATCTAGACAGAAGTATGTCTCACAACCGGTGCAAAGATCTCATCATACTCCTTTCCCCTTACTATGTGCAAACCCCTTAGCCACTATCCTAGCTTTGAATCTTCCATCGTCCTTTACCTTATATATCCATTTGCACCCAATATCACGGTTTCCTTTAGGAAGTGGAACAAACTCCCAAGTCTAGTTCTTCATCAACAATTGCATCTCTTCCTCCATGGCACAAATCAGCTTTGAGCTATCACTCGAACCAATGACGTCATCAAGGTCCATCGGCTCATCTTGGACTACATTAAGAGCACTGTCCAAATTCTCACAAAAACTAAGGTAGTTCCAATCACCATATCTTTCGGGTGACCTTATAGCATAATGAATAACACAAGTAACAATACCACCACCCGATCTTCCTTCAGCTCCACCTTGAACTGAATATTCTCCAGAATCATGCACATCAGCAACACTACTAGAGGAATCATGTAGACTATGTGATGTAATATCAACCACATTAACCTCCTCGCAAGAACCTCCAGCAACTCTGCTCTCTCTAGGCCTGAAAATGGGAATAACTTCCTTCTCCTTTGATTCACCATGAACCAAATCCAGAACATCCGATGAGCCTTCATTCTCCTTTAACATAGCCGACTCATCAAAAGTAACAAGAAGAGAAAAAACAAACTTGTTCATTTATCTATATTCCAAATCCTATAGCCTTTGACTCCGTCTATATAGCCAAGCAAAATACCCTTGAAAGCTCTAGGCGCAAGCTTATCACTCCCCGGATCATGCACATAAACTGGATTGCCAAATACATGAAGATAACTAAAGTTGTGTTCTTTTCCTTTTACGCTTCCTCCGTAATTTTGTTATCAATAGCCGAGCATGGAGTTCAATTAAAAATATGCACTGCGGTTGACAAAGCTTAGGCCCAAAATCCCTTAAAAAAATCCGATGTCAATCTCAAGCATAGGACTTTCTCCAGTAGAATTCGATTCATTCTTTCCACTACTCTATTAGATTATGGAACCCCAGGTGTAGTAAAATGCCTCTGAATATCATGTGCTTACAGAATTTTGCAAAATCTCCGAAAAAATACGCCCTGCCATTGTCAGACGTAAGAACCTTCAAAGTCTTTCCACTCTTATCAACAAGAGCCTTCCATTCTTTGAAATTTGCAAATGCCTCTGACTTGGCCTTCATTACATACGCCCAAACTTTCCAAGAAAAAATATCAATGAAAGAAATATAATATCTTGCTCCGCCCAAAGAATCTACTAGAGTTGGTCCTCAAAAATCTGTGTGCACATACTAAAGAATCCCTCTTGAGTCGTGTTTTCCTTTACCGAATGACACTCTAGTTTGCTTCCCCATGACACATTCCTCGAAAAACTTCCAGTTTGTTGAAATTCTCACCATCATTCATCTCCCTTCCACGAAGAACATCCAAACTCTTCTATGAGCCATGACCCAATCTCAAGTGCCACAATCGTGTTGCATCTAAGCCACGAGAACTATCAACACCAACACAAGTTTCGCCATCCACGGTCAATCCTTGAAGCAAATAAACTCTATGAGTCCTAACACCCTACATAATCACAAGCACCCCCTTCGAAACTCTGAAGCTATTGCTCTCAATGGTGATCTTGCACCCTAAAGAATCCAACTGTCCTAGAGAGATAAGTGACTTCCGTAGTCCTGGAACATAGTGCACGTTAATAAGAGTACGAACAACTTCATCAAATATCTGAATTTTCACGGACCCAATGCCCTTCGAATTACAAACTCACCATTTCCCATAACAATTGAATTTCCTTCTCGATCAACATAAAAAGAAAAACAATTACTATTAGGTGTCATGTGATATGAAGCCCCTGAATCAAGCACCTATTCGTTTCCCAAAACATCCAATGCTACAGCCGACAAAACATCTACGTCTCCCTCACCAACACCTCACTCCACCACAACTGATGAAGATGCTACTTTTTTCTTCCCATTTTCTGGACAATCATTTTTCTAATGACCAGGTTTATTACATATAAAACACTTATTATTTCTTTCCTTTGACTTTCCACTCCAACCAAGATTTCTGGACTTAGAACGCCCCGAGTTTCCCTTCTTCTCAGATTTCTCCTTCTCTGGAAATAAACCATGACCATTACCAACACCACTGCATCCATAGCTCCTCTCTTTCATTTGATCTCGCAATTCATCACAAAGAAGACCCGTCTTGACTTAATCAAGAGTTAATGTATCTCGTCTTTAGACCAAACTTTTGATAAACCCGTATAACTGTCAAGCAATAAACATAACAGTATCATCACCTTCTGCTCCTCCTTAATCTTCAAATCTTCATCTTCATTAGCAAATCATCAAACACATATAAGTGTACCTTTAGCGAACTTCCTTCCTTTATCTTAAGGTAAAGAAAATCCGCAACAAGATCAGTCGATTTGTGAGTGACTTCTTCATGTACAACTCCTCCAACTTGTCCCAAATACCCTTAGCAGTCGTCTCACCACTAATTTCGGAGATAACATTCTCTCCCACAGCAAGTAGAAGTGTGGTGAATGCCCACCCTTCCATTTCTTCTCTCTCCACATCAAAGATGTCCGCTGACAATAAATGTATATCAAACACTACCCGATTCCACCTAAGAACCGATTTCATTTCCCATTGCCATTTTCCAAAATAATTATCACCATTCCACTTCTCAGTAACCAATTATGACCCAGAAGCTGCGTTTGAATCACGTTCACAAGGAGCTACAGCACCTGGACCTATTGAGGCGCTATTTGAATCTCATTCCAGCATTTCTACAACTATCTACCAACACCAAAACTATGATACCAAATTTTGTGGAGAATTTCGACTAAAGACCGCTAAAATCAAAAATCCTAACCCAGTGGAAGACGAGATTGTGGCAAATGTGCAAAAACAACGAATAGATATATCAAAGCAATCTCAGCCTAATCCAATAACCAATCACAATCACTAAACAAGAGAAATAAAGGAGCAATAATGAAAAGTAAATCGCATGGGGATTTATAGCGGTTCCATTAATGTCTTGTTAGTGTACGTCCACTTTGAGAGAGAATCTTTTATTAGTACTAATAGAAGAGTATAAGAGATTAATTACAATGATCAAATTCACCAGAAAATTTTAATTTTGTGTAGATGAGAATTGAAGAAGCTTAGGTTTGCCAAAACCCTAATTAGAATAAACCTAGATCTTAATTAGTCACTATTCACCTAAACCTGAAAATAACTTATATATAGAGAGAATAATATGCAGCAATTGCCCAAATTTCCCTTGGATCCTTCACAAATTGGACTGATAAGTCTTTAGCCTGAAACAACCCGAAAATCACCTCAAACATCTATCATAATAGGACAGACATCTATCCCTAATCAGGGAAATATTTCGGTTTTAGCACAGACGTCTGTCACCTTCCACAAACATCTGTCATCTACTTAGACGTCTATCCAAAAGTAACAGACTTCTTTCAGAACTCTCAGGAAAATCCAATCCTAACAATACAGACGTCTATTGTTTTGTGACAAATGTCTATCGCACTGAATAGCTGAAATACGAACACCTTTTCACCTACAACTTCTACCTACGAACATCGATTTGCGAAGCCTCTTCTCCTACACAAAGCTACTTCTATCTGCTTCAATTCTCCCATATAGTATTGTAAAATTTAATATGGTCTCCTTAAGTTTGATCATGCTTCTCCAAGTCCAACTAACATTCTGCAATATGTCCATAATCCAGATGATTTATCCATTCAACACATGTTTAGCACATCAATCAACATATATGTTATCTCTTTTACCTAACAAATGATCAAGATGTTTTGCAAAAGCCACTTAATTCCATACCTTAATTTTTAATTCCTAGACCACCCTTAGAGAAAGGAAGATCAATTTTACGAGCAGGGAATTTGTTTCTTGGAATGGATAGAACTAGTCGAGAAAAACCGAATCATATATCCTATTATCATCTTAATTAGTTTTCCTAGTATAATAAAGGTGCTAGAACAGTATATAATAATGGAGAAAATCACTAAACTGATAAAAATTAGTCTACCAGCTTGGCTTAACATATTGTTGGTACAATTGTCAAGCTTGGAAAGAATCTTCTCATAGCGAGGCATACATTGATGCTTGAAGATATAAGAGGTAGTTAGAGGAATCCCAAGGTAGTTATTTGTGTTATCTCTAGGTTGCAAGAAGTTAGCATAAGTGAGGGCCTTGTAGACAGAGGGATTCACACTAGCCACAAAAAGGTCAGATTTGCTGAGATCAACTCCTACGTCCAGTTATCCTATAAAATAGATCAAGACAATCAAGAATTGCATGAATGGAGGATATGACTTATTTCGTAAAGACGACTAGGTCGTTTAAGAATATTAAAGAATTAATATGAGGATCTTTACACCTAGGGTGTAAAGTAAGTGGTCCCTTGTTCACCAGTAGTGTAATTTTTTCTTCTTCAAAATTTGGTACTTTATTATATATGTATATACACACACACATCATTAGTCGTATAATTTAAAATACATGTTGCAGCACTCTCTTGAAAATTCACTCATATTGAAATAACAATACAAACAAAAGATATAAAATATAAATTCACATATTTGTCTAAGAATGGGTAGTATATTGCGAAAACTACTAGACCTACATAATAGCAACCACAAGACTCATTTTGGCATGAAATCTTCCTTAAGCTCAAGAATAAGCACCCCGGCCGGAGAGATAACAACCCCAATTTCTTATTTTTTTTACCTTATTTTTTTCTTGTCATTAATTTTAACAACCATTGCATTCCAAGGTGGATTTTTAATTACTCCTGAAGCAGAAGCCGATTGTAACTCAAAAGGCTTTTCATAAGATCTGACCAAGAGAACTGCCTTAGACCTATGAACTGCTTGAGTTGTTGATTTATTGTCTAATTTGTTTGTAGTAGGACTTCCTAATTCATCATTGGTGGCCATATAATGAATATCATCAGTAGCCCGAGAATACTCAGGATCATGTAGTATGGGTAGCAGCACCTGTTGCTCCTTACACTTGTCCTGAAATGAAGGCTTTTCAACTGAATAATACTGATTCATGTTATCAACTTCCATAGAAGAAACATTTACTACCTACTCTCTATGATTTTGATTCATACTGAAATCAAAGCAGCCAGGGCTGACAATTAGAAACGAGAACCGAAAACGCGAACCGACCCGAAAAGACCCGAACCCGATGGATCTTGGGTCGGGACTAGGTGATTAAAAATATAATTAAGACCCGATCAAACCCGACCCGAAAGACCCAACCAAAAATCATTGAATATATGTATATTTAGCGTGACTATCCAACCAAACTCGAACCACCCGACCCGAACTGAAGCTCGGGTCGGGTCAAGATTTTCGAAAAGTACAGTTCAGACCTGACAAAACCCGACCCGTTTAGAACCGAGACCGCCAGGTCGAGTCTGGATCCATCGGGTCAGGTCTAATTGCCACCCCAAAAGGTAGCTTTTACCTTGTCATAAAGGCCCAACTTGAACCTGAGTTTCATAAATTGTCGTCTTTGGTCAATGTCCATAGACTTTGTAACGCAACTCTGAGAGTTTGATTGGTTAGGAACCCAGACCTTAGTGAACTGGAAAACACTATCTAAATGATTAAAACTATGACAGTTGAAACACATTGAGGACGCCACTCATGCTTAGCATCTTGCATTATTAATTGAAGATCTTCTGATAAAATTGGAATCTGCTCAAGGAAGGAAGACGAGCTAGAATATCAACAAGTACTCTAGCAGAAGCAAATTTTCTAATTGTTTTTGTCAAATTGTCAAGTTTGATAGGATTACCAATAATATATGCAATTTAACTTATCCCCTCTTTTGTCTCATACTCAAGAGGTAAACCAGGTAACCGAATCCAAAGAGAAATCGCGAGCAAAAGATGTTTATTAAGTTTTGTACCCACTGACCAACCCTTCTGTTGGGGATGCAGATTAAGGATCTTAAGGTAGATTAAACACTAGAGGGGGTGAATAGTGTTTTATAGATTTTATTAAATTTCTTGAAATCTTTTAGGCTTAAACGGAATTCTATGCAAATCACGGATATCACAAATCACATAATCAATCATAGGTGCATAAAGTAAAATAAAAAGCAGTAAAAGGAAAGTACACGCGAGGAATTTATACTAGTCTAGTGCTCCTTTACATCCAATCCCACACAACGCTGGGCTATGCAGATTTTTATTCAATAATATCCACATTAAAACCCTTGATTTCAGGGTACAAAGGCACACCCCAACTGATTTAAAATACAGTGAGACTTAGTTGATTTCTGGGCTACAACTTTACACCCGTTCGATTTCCATGACACAATTGCACCCAGTAGATTTATACGAGACACTACCACACTCTTCTCTTATCGTTTTTTTAGCATTGACTTGATAATACTTTATCCTGAGATCTTTGATTACAAACAGCTTATAACTCTTGAATAGCACTTGAATTTCAGAGATAGTTTGATTTAGAATTGAAAGAGAAGAAGAATATGGAAATAGGCAAAGTATAAGTGCATAAAGTTTAGAAATTAAGAAGAATAATAGTGGAACGATTAGAGAGGAAGAAGGAGATGAAAAATGATTAAAAATTCCAAATTATGAAGCCTTTGTATAGTTTTCCAACAACCACATCCTTTCATAAAAGATTTGAATTCAAAAGATATAACTTTTCAAATTTTAAAAAACAATCTAACGGCTCCTATGTCGGCATACACAAAGTTATATGTCGACATCCATCTATAAAAAATCAAAAATAATATTTTAAACTAAATAAAAAAATGTTTAAAAAAATATGGAAATTCCTGAGTTAAAACAAACTATTTTCCTTTGTATTGGAATAGAGTATGTTAAGTAAAAAAATATATTTAAAAAACATTTATTAAAATGACTTTTAAAAATAATTAAAAACTAAATATAAAATGATGTAAAAGTATTTATGAATATATATTATAACTTAATATAAATAAGGAAATTGAAATTATAATAACTATAATAAAATTAGTATAAAATGTATAAGAAAAAAATAGGAGTTAAAATAAATTTAGGAGTTAAAATATTTCTTAATGAAGAAGTATAAGTTTAAAATAACAAAGTAAGTTTGAAATCATTTGAAAAATAGTTTTAAAAACAAGGAAGTAATTTTGAAATCATTTGAAAAACAGATTTAAAAACACGGAAATAATTTGAAAAATAGATTTAAACATAAGGAAATAATTTTGAAATCATTTGAAAAGGAATTTGAAATCAAAATTTAGTGCAAACAATAGTTTTAACAATATATCCAGACACAATTACTTTATGTTTCTTGAACTTTTGAACTCTTGATTTGTCGATACTTATGAGTTTTGAATCTTGAACTCTTCTACTTTGAAATCTTGATTCTCTAAACTGTACCGCCTTCAATAATCATTACCTGCATTTCCTATATGTATATATATTCTATATAATAGTGTTAGTTTATATTTTAAAATTGAAACAAATTTAAAGCAAGTTGTTGTCATCAAAACCATCACCATCATCATCTCCGTCTCTAGCAATCTCTCCCTTTTTGATGATGACAACCTTGGTTATAAAATATTCATACCTGATCATATCTGATGTCTTGATTTTCCAGTTACCCCCTTACTCCATTATCTTCCTTTTAAAATAACTAACTCCCCCTTAAACTAAGCGTTATTTTATAAATCTCCCCCTTTATTATCAACAAAAACTATAATCCTAACTAAACTATAATACTCCCCAGAAATTAAGGCATATTTCCACAGCTAAGACTAAAATGATTTTACCAGTACTATTCTAACTAAAAACTAATATATAACTAAACTTTTATAACTATAAACTACAATTTTCTAACTATAATGACTTGAATGAATATAAATTATAATTCAAGGCATACAAATCGATCCAAACCAATTCAACATATATTCAATATATGTCAATACAATCAATTAATATAAAGGATTTATATTTAAAAATAATTTAGTCCAACCACACAATATAAAGGAAAATTCATACATTTCGAGGAAATTCTACACAACCATCTCCATCGAAGAATGGATCAGCCTTTGTAGCATCCCAATCTTCATTGTCTTTGGTGAGATGTGCTTAGTCAGTGTTGTTGTCTTCATCTTTTGAAAGAGAAGCGGTCATCCATCGAATTACATCAAAATGCTTCTATTGTTGTTTTATCATCTTTATTTGACTTAATTCCAAGTGATTGTGAAGAATGATACAGAGAATAATCCTCAAAGAATTAAGGATTTCTTCAAGATTCTCACTTAGATTATGGATTTGAGTAGCCATAGTTTTTGATTAATTAAGAAATAGTGAAAGAAAATTGTAACACCCCATAATTTTAACAACACTAAAAAGGATAAATAAGAATAATTAATTTTATATTCATAATTAAGGGAAACAGACTGCACCATTGCGTCCGTCTCGAAATTTTGGTCAAGATAGACATTTGTTTTGTGTAAAATGAACGTCGTATGAAGAAGTTATGAAGGTTTGAAGTTTGTATACGCTTAAGAGAAATATATATATATATATATATAATTAAATCAGAAAACAATTCAAAAAACTAATTTCCATAGGCGGAAAAATTACCGCCCTAGGGGTGTCAACACCTTAAGGGGGTTGTCGACCCATGGGTCGACCCCATAAGGGGGTCGATCCCCCTGTGGCAAACAGACATATTACGATTTCAGGGTTTTTTGGCTATAAATATGGCCTCATTTCTCTAGTTTCGTCACACTGAAAATAATGGAGGACTAGATGCTGTCGCTGCCCGGACTGAATCAAACCTTTTTCTTCTTCTGCAATCGAGTTAATCAAGTTTATAGTTATTCAAACGCAGATCTGTGATTCAACATCTTTTATTCTCCTTCTATTTTTCCAGATCCAAACACAGTGAGTTTAAGGTACTTTTAGATCAAAATAATTAAAAGTAAAACCTGATATGACATTAACTTGGATCTATTCCAATGACCATTTGAATCAAATTAGATCTGCTATAACCTGTGTTTCTATGATGTTGTGACATGATTATGATTTAGATCTAAACCTTCACCTATTTATCATGTTAGATCTGCCATTGTTTCACTGTTTAGATCACCTTATACATGTTCTGTCATGCTTGTGGTTAATTTGGATCTGTTATTATTTGGATATCTAAACCATTGTTTAGATCTTATCATGCTTGTTATGACATCCCTATTATGTTAGAATCAACTCTATTATCATATGTTCATCAGATTTGTTCCTATGTTCATGTCTTGTCATTACCCCACTATATGTTTATGCCATTATATGTCAATTTAGTTAGTATGATCATTTCTATCATCTTCCCTTCATCTTTCCCTTTTTATTTTGTGTAGCCTGGTTCCTTTCGAGCCTAGGCATGCCACTGAAATATGCGAATGCGTTAAACGGGGAACGAGAGGAAACACATTGAAATTGGGCATAACTTGTAAACAAGGAATTTATCATAACTTGAATAATGTTTATGAATATGAATTTAGGGCATATAATTCATTATGAACATAATTGGAGAAAAAGAGGCATGTAAACCTATTACGACATAGGTAAAAATAGCTAATAATGAAATGCCTATGGTTACAGTAATTAGAAATTGTCACTACGCCTAGACACGAGGTTAGATTACACTTGCGGTGGATGTTTGCCCGGAACCGCCTAGCATATTCAGCGACCACAAGTGGTGAATCTAATGTGAGGGGTCTAGGTGCACCAATACGAGACATGCTAAGACATGAGGTTAAGCCCGACTTGTGGAAGAAGCCTGCCCGAAACTGACCGGCATATCCAACATCCATAAGTGGTAGGCTTAATGTGAGGGGTCTAGCACATTATAACCGTAAATGGACATGGTAATGAATTGGAATACTTAACCTAGTTGAATCCATAGGGATTGTATGAACAAGAACTTGAATAGGGGTTAAGTAAACTTGGTTGAAATAGTGGGAAGGTTAAGTATATCTGGGTGGGGTGGGTAATATTTTTATATAGGCCTACAAACTTAACCTATTGGGGTTATGTAATTTAAGACACCGTTAGGTAAGCATAACCCATGGACGCAATGGGGTTATGTGTTGGATCTAGATTAACCTTAGAGAGGGGGTGAATAGGGTTTATTAAATTTTCGCAAGATATTAAAAATTCACAGATCACAAAATATAGCAGAAATAGAAATGCAGAAAGTAAATGACACAAGAGATACCCAGCTTCGGCAAAACCCTGCCTACTGTTGCATTCCTAAGGTTTCTACTAGGTGATAGAATAGATCCTGCATACAAGACCATAAATACTCGTAAACCCTGCTCCTATTCTAACCCTACGCTCAAAACTCTAGACAGACCAATATCCCCTCGACTAGATTTCCCCTGATTACGACCCCGTAACTAGTAACCTAGATTTTACAGACTCTAGCAACTGTCAGTCAACACCCTGACTGGTTCCCCTAGTTTTTTTTACAAACACTAGAAAAATTGTTCATAATTGTTTAGAAGAAAATTAAAAACAGTAAAAAAATAAATAAACAATGAAAACCCTAGGAATTAAATAAAAGAAGGCTTATCCCCTTTTGCTTTAAACATGACCGGCCAACTTTAACTTCTGTGTTGCACCCTTTAGTCCATTTGCTCGTTCTCTTTAGTCTCTGGAAAAAATGGTGGCCCTTAGTTTGGGGATTAGGGTTTTCAATAATCCGAAATCAAATCGACCGTGATTGCTCTTCAATTTGCTTCTCTGTTGGTCTTTGAATCAATGGATGGTTGATTGTTCGATGGTTTTGCTCGTCCAATTTGGGATTCTCCTCTGGCTCGATCGAAACTGTAAGTTTTCTGAAATTTCTTGCTTTGAAATGCTTGAATTGATTTTGTGGGTTTTGATGTATTCTTTCCAGTGATGATAAGGTGTAATATATAGGGTAAATAGAAAAACCCTAATTGCTTTGATTTCACTCGATATGACTTGGCTGATTTTATGTGACTGTCCCCTTTTGATTTCTTGGCTTAAATTTTTGTTGTGTGATTTCCTATTTTTGATTCTCTTGATAAAGTCGTCTTTGATTGACTTGGCAATTTAAAATGTTGTCGTACTTGAAATGATTTAGACCTATTCAGGAAAAAAAATGTCATTGCCAAAATTACTTTCCCAAAATCTGGAGAGATTTAAAAATTTGCCAAACATAGATTCTATGCTATAAATTTGGAATTTAACCACTTGCCAAATAAAAGATTGATTCTTGTGAATTGATTTATGTCCTGAATAGCAAAATACTTGCCACACTTAACTCTTGCTAAATTTCTGGAAACTTGATTCAGAAACATGCCAATAATTGATTGTAATTCACCAATTGATTTCGAATTCTCCTGTTTATCATATGCCATTTTCTGGAAACTTTCTGAATCAATTTACTGGGAAGAGAACATAGTGATTTTTTAAAGTATATAGAGAATTCCTTATATGTGTGTACTAATTCTGAACCATGCATTCATGTACGACCTGGACATGTATATGTTTCACATTAATTTATGCTGCTATATCAAGTGTTGCTCCATTAACTTACAAACACCACACAGTTTTGTATTGTCATTCTTGAAAGAGCTACTTAAAAATAGTGAACTTGATCATCGTACTGGACTATTGCTTTCATGTATCACCTTGGCCATGTCTTGTTATGCTGAAATTAATGTGTGCACTGTTACCTTTCACCAAGCTGAACTGTGTATTTCCCCTGAATCTTTAGACTTGAAAGCTTAATTAAAACAGAACCAGATTTAAAGAATTGCTTTGAGGCAATTTCTTTCTTAAACTTATGTTTGTCTTGACATGTGAACTTTTTCACCCACTTGCATTTGCTGCGTGAAACTTGTAGCTGCACCATCCAGTTTTTAAGTGTACATGCACTTGAGTATTTCATTTATGTTCTTGACATTATACTTGATCATGGCTTTGATATTATGCCATTCGACCATGCACATATAAATGTTGCCATCTTTGTGTCACCATTGCACTGTATGTATGTCAAGCATTGCATATGTATTTTGGCATGCTTGCTTGTGCTCGACCACATTTGCATGTGTATGTATTGCTGCTTTATGCTCCATCCTTATGTTGTATACTTCAGTCCATTTATACCATCCAACACCTGAACTTGACTTGTGTTAACATCATGATTGCTTGAGTCTCATGTACACATTCATCATGCCATTGCTCCTGGACTTGATCACAACTGTTTTGAATACCATGCACATGGTTCATGCAGCTTTGATCATGCTACTCGGTTTTGATATGTTGAACTTAATATGCTGTATTTTTAGCATTCACTTTTGTGTACACATGTACACACACTTGCTTCATGCCTGGCTTGTGTTCACTTGCTGTTTTGATGCATGTTGCTCCACCATGCTTGAAATTGCTCCATTAATTTTTGTGCCTGTTTTTGACTTGTTGCATTTGGAACTTTATTGCCTCGACCATTCTGCTTTGTACTTTGAGATGTGTTGACTTTACATTGAGTTGTTATCATGTATGTACTGAGTCGAGATAGCCCACATGGCTACTCCTCAGTTGCACACTGATCGGCGAGGCAGTGCACACGTGTTTATCTATACACGTGTGTATATGCAGCCATCAGGCAAGATTTCCTATCCCTGTACTATACATACACAAACTAACTAGACACAGATCAGATCAAGTCATGAAAAATGATAAGAAACACACTAGAAATCTAAGGCGAATAAAATTTTAAAAATAAAATTTATATTTACATGTATTTTGAAAATTATTTCTATTTCATATACTGTGTGTGTTTCTGTGTATGACAAATATGAAGATGACTGGACTGACAATGAAGTGCTGTGAAGACTAAAGACAGAAGTTGATAGTGAAAAATATACAAAAGCATCTGTATATGAATGTAACTGAATGTATATATAAAATTGTATATATGATTTGTATAGACAGGGTGACTATATGAGTGTTGTAGAGAGAATTGTACTGATATTTGTAATAAACAAATTTTGTTTGAAATAAAATATCATTTTAATATGTTCAAACGAATTTGTCTATCGTATTCAGTTTATTTACAAGTATAATGAATGTAGAATAATGTAGTGTATATGAAAGTGTATATGAAATGAAATGTATATCGGTGATGAATTCAAATAGTGAAGTTATAAATAGTTGTATTGTTTGAATATTTGAAATATAATATTCAATTTAAATAAAATACTGTATGAATATATGAATGGCTGTAAGTTGTATTCTATTTAAATATAAATATTATATTCTTGTCTGTGATGTATATATAGAGAACAGTACAGTAACAAACACAATTAAAATAATATTTATTCGGTTGTTATCATCAAACAAAAATCATATAATTCTGTATACAACTACGTTATATACGACATTATGTAATTAAAGACACTGTTAGGTAAGCATAACCTGTGGAAATCTTAGTGGGGATACAAGACAAGGGGGAGAGCTTGTATCATCTTATGTGGGGGGCCCGTTTCAGTCAGTATCCCATGAAACAGTACCAGACGAGCACTATGCCCTAGGTCGGAGTTGGGACACGCTTACTGGGCTAATTGTAAGAGATCCAAGCATGGAGGACGGTGTGGGCAGTGCAAACCGACCGAGGTCATGTGCGTGCATGTTACGGGCAGAAGGGGATAAGACGACTATTACACTAGTAGATATGGTTGTGCACATCAACGAACGGTTGGCACTTTAGGAAGTGATATCTCCCACCATGGGGCCAACACAGTGTATTTACGAAATAGGGAGCCGATCGATTAGGGTAGTAGTTAGGGTACATCTAGACGTATGCCTTAGTCTATCATCTTATAGCTGTTGGGATCATCTCAATCTAGTTATACTAGTATCAGTGCATAGAATCAGAGTAATCATTAGAGAAGCGTATACACTCTATCATGTTTACCTTGTCATATCTGCCTTTTGGTGATATTATCTTTCTTATCCACTTTATATGCCTATCATGATACTTTTACTTATTTATTTGCTAAAAGTAACTGGACTTGCCAGACTTTATGTCTGACCCTTTTGTTTCCTCTTCTTTCTTCCATTTGCCCCCAGGTTCTCAGGGAGGGAATACTCAAGCTTGACAAGGATTCTGTTATCAATTGGTAGAGCTACTTAGATGTATTGCTCAATCTCCTATCCTTACTACTATGCCTATGTTTTTATTTGGGGATTATGCTTTTTTTATTTAGTACTCTGATGTTTTAAGTACAAGACAGAAGTTTTTATGATGTACTGGTTTTTATGTAATTCAGACATATGATGTTTTGAACCACGATGCTTTATGATTAATAAAGTTTGTTTTTATTTTGCTGCTGTTTTATATCTGTCTTGTAGTATTTCTGTTTCTGTTTACCTATAATGTTTCACGAAACTTAATGCATTCTCTTAATGAGCCACATTAACGGACGTGGGGTGTCACAGAAATGTAGGAGGAATAAATAGAAAAGTTTTTCTAGAAGAAATGGGTATAAATATGCTCTGCAATTCATTAGAATTGGATAGACACTTGTTGGTTGAACTAGTTTTCAAATTTAAATAAATTTGAAATTTTGTATTGTTATATGTCGACATGTAACAAGTTGTATGTCAACATATGTACGAATTTTTTTATATTTTAAAGTTTTTTGTGATTTTTGATTTGTTTTGGCTTATATAAACTTGATTTTATTGGTTTAATAACTATTCCAGAGATATTTAAATAATAATTAACAGAAATATAAAGCTTAATTTCAAACTAATGATAATGGTACATGAAACTAGTATATAACATAAGATAGAAATACAAAAATTGAAATACAAGCTAATACAAAATGACAATAAACTTAGAATTCAACAGAGGAGGAGGAGGATGACAAGTCAAGTTTCCTTCCAACTTTCCCAAAGAACTTACTCATTTTAGTTGACATCTTTTCGAATTTCTTATTAGTGATCTCTTAAGTGTCATTTGGTTCTTGGCTAAAATCATTTTGTTTTTGAGAAGGGTTATAATCAAAGGGTTAGTGGGAACTCAATGCTTTATGGAAGTGTCTTACTCCTCTTCATCGGTATCCATATGATCAGTTTCTTCATCTTGTTCCAATCTTGCTTGTTTTTCTGCATATGTTTCATATGGATGAAATACTAGTGGAATCTTCAAAAGAGAAATGTTTCTGGAATTCAAAACTTTTCCAGAAACGAACTCTTCTCCTTTGAAATCAAAAAATATATATTTGAAAATAAGTGTAAGAAAAACTTCATGGTATAACATATTATCTTATGGAGAAATATCCTTTGGAATAAGCTCACTTAAAATCACATGAGTCCAATTGATGTCATAATTCCCAAAATTAGCAAAGAGGGATTTATTAACTTTCATGGTAGGTGTAACACCCCACGTCCATTAATGTCACTCACAAAGGGAATGCATTAACTTCCATGGAGGTTATAAGTGAATATAGAACAGAAAAATTACAACAAGACAGATAATAAATAGTACTTGGAAATCTAAAACTTCATTTTATTGCAGCGGAAATTAAACATGTTTGTTACATCATAAAACCATAGATCATAACCAAGTACAATATCCATCTTCATAAAAACAAAATACATAATCCCATTACATAAATAGCCATTAAAAAGATAACAAGCTGGACTTTACTTCAACGGTCCAAGCTTTCCAAAGAGAGATGAAGCAATTCAATCAAACTTCACTAGAGCTGGGCCCAACCTGAGGACCTGGAGGGGGAAAAAGGATAGAAATAGAGGGGGTCAGACATAAAGTCTGGCGAGTATGATAATTCTAACAATACTATTATCAAAATAACTAGACTAAGGCATAAGCTGGAAGACAAGTAAATGTCTATGAACTCTTAGGAAGATAAAGATAGCGTTTAAGATAACGTTAAAGATAACGGTAAAGGCACACCTAATTACTAACGAATGATTACTACACTGCACCGCACATTACTACACTGCACCACACCAGACACCCTATTGTTTGATCCCACTTGCTTCACACAGAAACTTTATAAATAGCCTTACGTACCCCTAGCTGACTACATAGGTGTCGTGTGCCCCTATCTCCACTAGGTGTACCCCACTACCCACTTTCGATCGGCTCCCTACTCGTAGATACCCGTGCTGGCCCCACAGTGGGGTGTATCACTCCCCTAAAGTGGCAACCCGGTACAACTTGAGAATGCATGGCTTATACCTACACGATGCAACAACGTCTTACCTACCAGCCCGGGTCCACAAACACATACGAAACCCGTTGGACTTGCGTTGCCACCGCTCCCCGTTTTGGCCTCTTACAGTCGAACCCAGCATGCGTGTCCCGTCCTCGACTTGGGTCGAGCCCACAAAGATACGTTTGGGATACTGGTCGAAATGGGCCCCCACAAGCTACCCACCTAAGCTTGTCACTAGTATATCCCACTTAACCCTCTTAGTCATGTTCATTTACATGTGTGTTTGGTTAAGTCTTACTAATCGTATTTCACATGCCACTAAGGGCACCCCCAAGATTCCTCATGCCACCCAAGGCACCTACATGACCCCCATGTCCCACCTTACATGTTTATCTGGTTAAGTATTTCTTAATTCATTCAGGCCATAACCTCATAAAGACCTCTCACATTAGACTATCATTTATGGCAGCTGGATTTGCCGGGTGGGTCTGGGCAGTCTTACACCATAAAAGAGTCTAACCTCGTGTCTTTACAACCGTTATGCTTTAGTTTAGGCCTAGAACCTCTCACATTGGGCTGACATTTGTGACCACTGGATTTGCCGGGCGGGTCCGGGCAGGTTTACGTCACAAACGAGTCCAACCTCGTGTCCTAAGCATTGATTAACACTTAAAATCTTTTACCCCAGTTTTAATAATTCCCTATTCAAATTATTACTTAAGTCAACTTTTAATGATGTCCATAATTGACTCAATTATGGCCATCCACTTATGGCATGCAAAATCATATCAATTGCACCCCAACTTTTTAATATTAAATCCTTAATATTACCCCTACCCCACGTTTATACGTTCGCTTATTCAACGCATAATATAGGCTAGACTTGTATAGTCTAACACCTAGCACAAAGATAAATTATCACAACATATAGACAATTAAAATAAATATAATCATAATAGGGGTGAAACTTGCATAAACTACACATGTTAAGGATCAAAAGGTGTCAACTTGTTAAATGTCTCAATTTATATGATATGATCATAGCCCAAATCTATACATAAACTTGCATATGGGGTTTTTAGGCAACATAATGATGGTGTGAACTAGCATAGGATATCACATATGTCATAGCATAATTCTAGATGTCATAATAGATGTCTTGGCATATGTTCATAACTTTTCTAATCAATCTAACTTGCATATGTGACTTGTCATATAGATCAGCATAACCCAAACATGATGATTTAATTAATATGAACTAACTAGCATAGATGGTAACATCATGGCCTTTTTAACATGTATGATTCATCACAACTTAGCATAGAAACTTTCAATATACATAACATCATCATAGCATGATTTACAACATATAAGATATCATCATCACATAACATTGGATTTACAATATACATGATAGCAAAAGGGGTTTACAACAACATTTACAACAACATATATGATAATTCACATCATCTACTCATAATCCATTCATAACTCAACCTAATTAAAATGATAATAATCTTGTTAAGATCATCATACTCACATTTTAGAGAAGAAAAGAGAGAGTTTTGCTTTGCTTTAGGGTTGAGAGAATTAGAATTGAATTTGCTTTTCTTCTTTCTTAATTGGCGGCGGCTCCATTGATTTCCATGGCGATGGTATGACGGTAACTATTCTATTTTAATTAGGTTTAGGGTTAGCATTAGGATGTATTTATAGGTGTAGGAAGTTATTTAGGACAATTAGATTAACCCTGAACCATGAGAACTAATCAAATGCAAAATCTGCATTTGAGCGAATCGGCCCACGGGTTGACAGCCAAACACCCTGGATTAACCCCTAGTCGACCCAGCAGAGCTTGGGTCGACCTCAAAAATGGGCCAGTTCGGTTATTCCCCCTCCCAATTCGCTGTTTTGAACTTTTTCGCATATTTATTTATTTAATTTTTAATTTATATATATATATATATCAATATATATATATATATATATATATATTTCTCTGCGCAACCCATTTCACTTAATTCTTTTCTAAAAATTAAGTATACTTTAATTTGTGAATTTTAATGTTATAAAATTACGGGGTGTTACATTCTCCCCTCCTTAAAGGATTCCGTCCCCGAAATCTCCAAGTCAAGAAGAATGTATATCCTACCATTTAATCGTCCATCTACTCAACCATCAAACACCAGCATCCATTGTCCTTAATAGACTTCTAATGCTTTAATGTTTATATGCACAATGTGTATATATGTCCATATCTAATGCAAAATTAGGCGGTCTACTGATTCAGTCGACCTCCTTAGTGCAATTCATGATAGTGCCATGCGTCCAATATGTATGCAAAAGATTCCTAATGATACATATTAATTCTATATGCATGCACAACCATCCACCCGTATGCAGCAACTATATGATAATACAACCATTACACATCCATTTTACTAAATACATCCATATATATGCAATATGAAGTGACTGAGCCGATCTGGTGCCTAATAGTGTGTGTATATGCATCAACGAGCAACCACTAGCAAACACTTGCATCCACTTTGCATCCACCATACATAACATGTCTCGAAAACCATAGGATTATCCTAACTAAAGGTCAAAGATACTAGTGAGAGGATATACTAAAGATAAGATAAGTACAAGCTAAGCGATAAAGGAGAAATTAAAGGACATACCCTCAAAAAGAAAAGGGTATCGTGAATGCATCTTCTCTTCCGTCTCTCAAGTAGCGTTGCTCTCATCATCTCCCCATTGCACTTTGACTAGTCTGACCTCTCGATTCCTCAACCTCTTGATCTCCGACCCAAGAATGCGCGTAGGAGCTCGTCGAATTGTCACATCACTCTCTATCTCCACCTCTCTAAGCAAGCTCGGCTCTACCACTTTCGCGGTCTCATGCAAGCACTTCCTCAAATGTGACACATGGAATACGTCATGTACACCACTAAGTCTCTCGGGCAACTCCACTCTATACGCCATCCGTCCAATCCTCTCCTTAATAGGAAACGGCCCTACAAACCATGGTGCTAATTTCCCAATGGACCCAAAGCGAACAACGTTTCGTAATGGAGACACTTTGACAAAGACCATGTCCCCAACTTCAAACTCGAGATCTGTCCTCCTCTTATCCGCATAAGATTTCTGCCTATCCTGTGCTGCTTTCATCCTCCTTCGAATCAAGTCGATCTTCTCTGAAGTCTCCCTAATCATATCGGGCCCAAGTAAGATCTTATCCGTAGATTCCCACCAACATATAGGTGAACGACAAGGTCGTCCATAAAGAGCTTCGAATGGTTCCATACCAATGCTGGACTGAAAGCTGTTATTATATGCGAACTCCACCAATGGAAGATGCTCTTCCCACGTACCCCCAAAGTCTAGGATACATAGCCTCAACAGATCCTCTAGAATGCGATTCACCCTCTCGGTCTGGCCGTCCGTCTGAGGATGATATGCAGTGCCCAAACATAACTGAGTCCCTACCGCCTCTTGTAAGCTTCTCCAAAATACGCTAGTGAGAATAGGATTGCGGTCGCTCACTATGCTAGAAGGAACACCGTGCAAACGAACTATTTCTCAAACGTATACGGAGGCTAACCATGGAGCAGTCCTCTTACTCTTTACGGGAATGAAATGGGCGCATTTAGTAAGTCTATCTTCTATAACCCAAATTCCCGTATTACCCTTCCTTGATCGCGGTAACCCATCCACAAAATCCATCGAGACACTTTCCCACTTCCATAGTGGAACCTCCAATGGGTGAAGCAACCCACCAGGTTTCTTTTGCTCCGCTTTTACTTGTTGGCACACCAAGCATCTAGCGACATACTCGGCCACGTCTTTCTTCATGCCGGCCCAAAAGTAAACTCTCTTCATGTCTTTGTACATCTTGTCCCCACCGGGATGAATGGTCATCTTCGAACGATGTGCTTCGTCAAGAATAGTCTTCCTTAGGTCATCGTCTTTTGGTACACAAAGTCTACCGTCCCTACGTAACCAACCCTTATCGTCTAGGGTATACCTACGGAGATGGCTTGATGACTCCCCTCCTTTGAGTTTTTCTACTAACTCAACCAACTGCGGGTCCTCTTGCTGTGCCTCGCCAATCCGTCCCAAAAGCGTAGGTCTGACCTCCAAGGATGCTAGCAAACCGAGTACAAATTCAACGGAAGGTCTAAAGTCAAACATCAAAATGAATTCTAAACTTTGCTGCTCAACGAACAAAGGACTTAAGGATAATCTTTTTCTACTTAAGGCATCGGCCACCACGTTACCCTTGCCAGGGGTATATGCTATCTCAAAGTCGTAGGACGCTAAGAACTCCATCCACCTTTGCTGCCTTAAGTTCAAGTCCTTTTGAGAGAATAGATATTTTAAAGATTTGTGGTCAGTTAATAGTTCGAATTTCTCGCCAAGAAGATAATGACGCCAAGACTTAAGCGCGAAAACAATAGCGGCCAACTCTAGGTCATATGTGGGGTAATTCTTCTCATGCGCTCTCAACTGCCTTCCACCATAGGCTATTACCCTGCCCTCTTGCATTAAGACTGCGCCTAGTCCTGTCCCACATGCGTCAATATAAACGGTAAATGACTTACTCCCGTATGGCAATACTAAGACTGGGGCTGAAGTCAAAGCTCTCTTCAAACGTTGGAATGCAACATCACAATCTACGTCCCATGTGAAAACTAGGTTCTTCTTCGTCAAGCGTGTCAATGGAGCTGATATCTTTGCGAAGTCTTTGATAAACTTCCTATAGTAGCCAGCCAACCTCAAGAAACTTCTCACTTCGGTAGCATTATTAGGAACCTTCCAATCTTGGATGGCCACCACCTTCAAGGGATCTACAGCTATCCCTTCTTTGGAAACCACGTGTCCTAAGAACCGTACTTCCTTCCTCCAAAAGTGACACTTAGAAAATTTAGCTTTAAGCTTATGCGCTCGAAGAGTCTCCAACACTTCCCTAAGATGTAGGGCATGCTCTTCTTCATCCTTAGAAAAGATCAAGATGTCATCTACAAAGACTACCACAAATTTGTTAAGTTACTCCCTAAACACCCTACTCATCAAATCAACAAAGTATGTGGGGGCGTTTTTCAAACCGAAGGGCATCACTAGCCATTCATAGAAACCGTCCGGAGTCCTAAAGGCAGTCTTGTCAATGCTATCCTCAGCCACTCTCAACTGATGGAAACCAGTGGCTAAGTCCAACTGCGAAAACACTGAGGCACCAACTAACTGATCGAAGAGATCGTCAATCCTCGGCAGTGGGTGTATGTTCTTCTTAGTAAGCTTATTAAGTTTTCTATAGTCCACACAAAGTCTAAGGGACCCATCTGCCTTCGTGGCAAATACTATTGAAGCACCCCACTCCGATATACTTCATCTTATGAACCCCTTCTCAAGCAACTCCTTCACTTGCTTACCGAGTTCCCTCCTTTCACGTGGAGCCATGTGGCGTACTGGCAAAGATACTGGTTTCGCATTATCCACAAGATATATTCGAAAATCTATGTCCCGCTTCGGAGGCAAGCCCTTCACCTCCTCAAACACATCCGAATATTCTCGGACCACTCTAACGGATCGTAGATTTTCCTCATACGTGTCAAGCGATTCTAGATAACTTAGCATAACCGAATTTATGGGATTACAGAAGATTTCGAGAGTGTTTCCAAGGCTAGTCATGAGCCTAACTACTCTCCTTTCACAATCAAGAACGGCCCCGTTTCTGGATAACCAATCCATTCCTAAAATTAGCCCATAGCCCGTGAAGCCCAACACATAAGCATCACATCCAAATTCAATGCTAAGTATGGAAATTTTCAAATCCAAACACATCATAGACAAATAAGCTGAGCCCCCTATTGGATTCGAAACAACTAAGGGATCCTCTACTAAACTGGTGTTTAACTGCAGTGATTCAACTAATGATGTAGAGATAAACGAATGTGATGCGCCCGAATCGAATAAGCTACGGACAGGATGATCAAACAGAAAAACTAAGCTTTCAACAGAAATGGTTCTACCTCGTTCTTGCAGCGGTGGGACCGCGAGAGCCTGAACTTGTCCCCTTGCCTGCCCTGGTGCCATAAGAGTCAGCACCTGTCCTCCCGAGGTAGCTCCTGCCCCTTCTTTGGGCAGTCCTTCACTAAATGTCCCGCATCGCCACAATGAAAACAGCCTGTCTTCTTTTTCTTTCGGCAATCCTTGCTGAGATGACCTGGTGTCCCACAGTTCAAACATTTCTTCTTTCCCTTGCCGTTATTGTCTTTACCACCCTTCTTGTTTTGTTGTTGTGGTTTCTTCTGATCCCCCTTCTTCTCGGGTGCCTTATCAGCTTTAGCGCTTTTCTCCTTATGCATAAGCGCCATTTCTACTAACTTCTCAAAGGTGGCCCCCATAGGGATGTGGGTCATAGCCAACCCTTGCAATGGTTCATTCAAGCCATTCACGAACCTTAGAGCCTTCTTCTCCGGCGTGTTTACTAAGTCCAAGCCAAACCTTGCTAACTGATTAAATTTATTGACATATTCTTTCACTGATGAGCTTCCTTACTTCAATGTCAAGAACCTTTCCATATATAGATTTTCTTCCGCCCTTGAGAGAAACTTCGCCTCGAACCTACGTCTGAAATCCGCCCAAGAGTCAACAGGATGCTCCCTATTAGTGACCTCCCACCAAAACGAGGCCTCTCCCTTCATCAACCAAGCTGCTAATCGAACTCTCCTCCCTTCTTCTACTTCAAAGATTTCTAGCAATTCTTCCACCTCCTTAAGCCAATCGCTAGCTTCCACAAACGTTTCTGACCCTTGAAATGGTTTTCCACCCATAGCCTTGAATTCCTTGCATGTCTTTGCAAAAGTATCTACGCAAGGAGGAGAAGGAGGAACGGGTGCAACTGGTGGTGGAGGAACATAGGCTGGACCTGCAGTGGCCCTAGCCTCTAATAACCTCCTATACCATCCTGGTATCGTTACACCGTCGGGTAGATTAAGATCTTCAGCCATGCTGAAACGAAAAAGGAAAGATTCAGAATGGAGAATTCGAAAGATAAAGATATGGGCTATTGGGGATTATGTTTTTTTTTTAAAAACTTTTCTCTTTAAATTTCTCATTAAAACATGTTTTTGAAAACACTTCTTCCAAAAATAACTATTTTTCTAAAGTATTTTTATTTGTTCTGGTAACCTTAAGCTCTGATACCACGTCTAACACCCCACGTCCATTAATGTCACTCACAAAGGGAATGCATTAACTTTCATGGAGGTTATAAGTGAATATAGAACCGAAAAATTACAACAAGACAGATAATAAATAGTACTTAGAAATCTATAACTTCATTTTATTGTAGCGGAAATTAAACATGTTTGTTACATCATAAAACCATAGATCATAACCAAGTACAATATCCATCTTCATAAAAACAAAATACATAATCCCATTACATAAATAGACATTAAAAAGATAACAAGCTGGACTTTACTTCATTGGTCCAAGCTTTCCAAAGAGAGATGAAGCAATTCAATCAAACTCCACTAGAGCTGGGCCCAACCTGAGGACTTGGAGGGGGAAAAAGGATAGAAATAGAGGGGGTTAGACATAAAGTCTGGCGAGTAAGATAATTCTAACAATACTATTATCAAAATAACTAGACTAAGGCATAAGATAAAAGACAAGTAAATGTCTATGAACTCTGAGGAAGATAAAGATAGCGTTTAAGATAACGGTAAAAGCACACCTAATTACTAACGAATGATTACTACACTGCACCGCACATTACTACACTGCAACACAGCACACCAGTCACCCTATTGTTTGATCCCACTTGCTTCACATAGAAACTTTATAAATAGCCTTACGTACCCCTAGCTGACTACATAGGTGTCGTGTGCCCCTATCTCCACTAGGTGTACCCCACTACCCACTTTCGATCGGCTCCCTACTCGTAGATACCCGTGCTGGCCCACAGTGGGGTGTATCACTCCCCTAAAGTGGCAACCCGATACAACTTGAGAATGCACGGCTTATACCTACACGATGCAACAACGTCTTACCTACCAGCCCGGGTCCACACACGCATACGAAACCCGTTGGACTTGCGTTGCCGCCGCTCCCCGTTTTGGCCTCTTACAGTTGAACCCAGCATGCGTGTCCCGTCCTCGACTTGGGTCGAGCCCACAAAGATACGTTTGGGATACTGGTCGAAATGGGCACCCACAAGCTACCCACCTAAGCTTGTCACTAGTATATCCCACTTAACCCTCTTAGTCATGTTCATTTACATGTGTGTTTTGTTAAGTCTTACTAATCATATTTCACATGCCACTAAGGGTACCCCCTAGATTCCTCATGTCACCCAAGGCACCTACTTAACCCCCATGTCCCACCTTACATGTTTATCTGGTTAAGTATTTCTTAATTCATTCAGGCCATAACCTCATAAAGACCTCTCACATTAGACTGGCATTTATGGCAGCTGGATTTGCTGGGCGGGTCCGGGCAGTCTTACAACATAAAAGAGTCTAACCTCATGTCTTTACAACCATTATGCTTTAGTTTAGGCCTAGGACCTCACACATTGGGCTGACATTTGTGACCACTGGATTTGCCGGGCGGGTCCGGGCGGGTTTACGTCACAAACGAGTCCAACCTCGTGTCCTAAGCATTGATTAACACTTAAAATCTTCTACCCCAGTTTTAATAATTCCCTATTCAAATTATTAATTAAGTCAACTTTTAATGATGTCCATAATTGACTCAATTATGGCCATCCACTTATGGCATGCAAAATCATATCAATTGCACCCCAACTTTTTAATATTAAATCCTTAATATTACCCCTACCCCACGTTTATACGTTCGCTTATTCAACGCATAATATAGGCTAGACTTGTATAGTCTAACACCTAGCACAAAGATAAATTATCACTACATATAGACAATTAAAATAAATCTAATCATAATAGGGGTGAAACATGCATAAACTACACATGTTAAGGATCAAAAGGTGTTAACTTGTTAAATGTCTCAATTTATATGATATGATCATAGCCCAAATCTATACATAAACTTGCATATAGGGTTTTTAGGCAACATAATGATGGTGTGAACTAGCATAGGATATCACATATGTCATAGCATAATTCTAGATGTCATAATAGATGTCTTGGCATATGTTCATAACTTTTCTATTTAATCTAACTTGCATATGTGACTTGTCATATAGATCAACATAACCAATCATGATGATTTAATTAATATGAACTAACTAGCATAGATGGTAACATCATGGCCTTTTTAACATGTATGATTCATCACAACTTAGCATAGAAACTTTCAACATACATAACATCATCATAGCATGATTTACAACATATAAGATATCATCATCACATAACATTGGATTTACAATATACATGATAGCAAAAGGGGTTTACAACAACATATATGATAATTCACATCATCTACTCATAATCAATTCATAACTCAACCTAATTAAAATGATAATAATCTTGTTAAGATCATCACACTCACAATTTAGAGAAGAAAATAGAGAGTTTTGCTTTGCTTTAGGGTTGAGAGAATTAGAATTGAATTTGCTTTTCTTCTTTCTTAATTGGAGGCGGCTCCATTGATTTCCATGGCGATGGTATGACGGTAACTATTCTATTTTAATTAGGTTTGGGTTGGCATTAGGATGTATTTATAGGTGTAGGAAGTTATTTAGGACCATTAGATTAACCCTGAACCATGAGAACTAATCAAATGCAAAATCTGCATTTGAGCGAATCGGCCCACGGGTTGACAGCCAAACATCCTGGATTAACTCCTAGTCGACCAAGCGAGGCTTGGGTCGACCTCAAAAATGGGCCGGTTCCGTTATTCCCCCTCCCAATTCGCTGTTTTGAACTTTTCGCATATTTATTTATTTAATTTTTAATTTATATATATATATATATATCAATATATATATATATTTCTCTGCACAACCCATTTCACTTAATTCTTTTCTAAAAATTAAGTATACTTTAATTTGTGAATTTTAATGTTATAAAATTACGGTGTGTTACAGTAGGGTAGTTAAAATTTCGGGAACTAGGGGTGACAGTATGTTGAAGGAGTAAGTTAATAATTCTTGCATTTGGACAACAAGAACGATTTTTGAATTCCGTATTTTCACCATTTTCAAAGATATGATGAAAAGTTTCTAAATCACTTCCATTGATTTTAAAATCAAGAAGATCCATTCATGAATTCTTGCGACCCAAAATAGCACTTAAAACTTCACAATTCAAAATAATTTGAGTGCTTTTAATGCTATTCCAAGTTCTGCTTTCATTTCCTTGATAAAAATTACGGTTCAAGTTTGCGTGAAACATCTTAGCAATATTTGGATAACAAACTTCATCGTTTTCCTGAGGATTATAATTGGATATTGTTGAATAAAAATCGGCATCAACCCAGCGTTGTGTAGGAATGAATGTAGGGGATCCCGTACCAGCATAAAATCCCCGTACGTACTTTCCTTTTGCTGCTTTTTATTTTACTTTCTACATCTATGATTGATTTGTGATATCTTTGATTTGCATAGCATTCTGTTTAATCTTAAAAGATTTCAAGAAATTTAATAATATATATAAAACACTATTTCCCCACCCTATATTGTTTACTCAGCCTTAAGGTCCTTAATTCGCTTCCCCAACAACTTCATCATCACTAATTTCTTATTATAAAAATAAGGACCACCCTCTAGAATTCTACCGCAGACCTCTTTCTTATCAAACTTGAAAATATAAAAACCAACTTCCTTAGAATAAATAATGAAATCACCCATCGGCTTCCATACTCTATGATTATAAACTTTGATTCAAAATTTTATTCCATACTCTATGATTATAAACTTTGATTTGAGAATTTTATAATTGATGGTCGAAGGAAAAATTGGAGAGGAAGTGGAAAGTTTAGGTGGGATTGAATTGTCGAGGGTGGATTCTTATATGCTGGTGGTGGAATGATATGGGTGTAGGTACCATCAATGGATGCAACAATAGGGATGGGATTAAGTTTGATAGTATGAGAAATGAACATGAGTGTGTTTGCATGCATTCTTTCAGGTTCATGGTTTTAAGCAATATAAGTTTGGTCATTAATTCTTTGGTGAGAAGGTTGGGTATGCACGTGAAATTGAATGTTCCCGGCATCATTGATATCACTTTATTTTAAAAATTGATTTTGATTGATAATAGGGGATAAGGATGTGGAGGAGCATGTATGCACGTCAACATATGCACGTCAACATATGCATAATTATAGGTATCTGACTAATTACATGGCCATTATAGGTTTGGTAAGGGGTTTGGACAAGCACGTCAACATATGCATAATTTGTATCATTTGTACTAGGTGCATCTAAATTTATCCCATCAGTGCGAGATGCATCAGATTTGGATAATTTGGCATGGTCATTAGAAGTGTTTTCTAAACTATAAACAACTGAAAACTCATGTTTATCCATTAAATTTGCAACAACTAACTCATGAACTTTTGTCACTAAATAATAAGGCACTTTCCTATGGAGAAACACATTCCTAAAGCTACATATGTTTACATGTATGTTTACACGTAATACCTTCTCTTTATTTATATTATTCAGAATGTCAGACCTATTACGCGTTGTAATGAGAATTGTGTCCCACTTCTTCTCAATAACTTTATGAACACCAACAACATGATTCAACACATTTTCTTTCTTACTAAAACCGGTCTCTCCCTCTACCATTGTTAAAGTTTGCGATACTATATGGTAGAATTGAAGAGGATGGAAGTAACTTCATGTAGGAGAAGACGATCCGCAAATTGGAGCTCATATGTGGAAGATATGACGAAAAAGGTAGGAAGATTTGGGCTGAGAGCAGTTTCAGACATCTGAAAATAATTTCAGATTTCTGAAATCAGCTTGTGTAAAATCCTGAGAAGCCATTTAGACATCTGAAATTTATTTCAGATGTTTGGAATGAGCCAAGGAGAATAATTAATGTAATTTCAGACGTCTAAAAACAGAAGTTGGGCTAATTCTGTCCCTGGAAAGCCAGTGTTAATATGTGCTTTTACAAAGGGGTATTATGGACATTTGCCTAAGGTTTCTACACAAGTATATAAACTATTTTCTCAGGTTTGAATGAAAAGACTTGGTTAATCCATCATAACAAGGGTTTAGTCCTCCATTAATTAGGGTTTAGTAATCCTAATTGTTTCTGTAAATCTAATCTCCACAAATATATATTCTCTATTGATAATTGGATCATTTTCATCAATCTCTTGTACTCTTCTCATTTGGTGATAATAAAAGCCCTCTCTCAAAGTGGATGTACACCAATAATTCGTTTGTGGAACCACTATAAATCTTTATGTGATTTAGTTTATTGTTATCGTTCTTTATATTACTTGTTTTGTGGTTGTGATTTGAGTCATTTGAGGTTAGTTTGACCATAGATTTGTTGTTTGTGCACTATCTAGCACGATCTAGCTTGTTTTCCATTGCGTTAAAGATTGGATTGAGTGGTCTCAACCAGGTGTTTTCCCCAATATTTGGTATCAACGCGTAGGTGTTGTTAGGTAGTTGTAGAAATGCCAGAACTAGATTCAAATAGTCCTTCAGTGGTTGGTTCAAGTGGAATAGCATCGTATGTACGTGGATCATATGCGTCACCAAGATCACAATTGGTTATAAACAAGTGGAATGGAAATAATGATTTTGAAAAGTGGCAATGGAAGATGAAAGCGTTTCTAAGGAAGAATCGGGTGCACCGGGTAGTGTTTGATATACATTTGTTACCGACGGACATCTCAAAAGTTGAGAGAGAGGAAATGAAGAGTGGGCATTTACTAAACTACAACTTGCTATGGGAGAGAATGTTATTTGTGAAACTAGAGGTGAAATGACCGCTAAGGGTATTTCGGAGAAGTTAGAGGAGTTATACATGAAGAAGTAACTCATTAATCGTTTAATCTATTGCGAACGTTTTTTCACCGATAAGATGAAAGAAGGAACTTTGATAAAGGCTCACTTGAAAGTATTTGATGAATTTCTAATGGAGATGAAGTTGGTAGATTTGAAGATTGAGGAAGAGCAAAAGACAATGATATTGTTGTGTTCATTGTCGGACCGCTATATTGGTTTCTCAAATAGTTTGATCTATAGCTGGGATACATTGATATTGGATGATATCAAGACAAGTCTTCTTAGTGAGGAATTGAGAGATCAAATGAAGGATTCGAGTGTGGGAAGTAGTAGTGCCGGTAATGGTCAAGGTTTGTTTGCGGAGAAGGAGAAATATGTAAAGAAGAAGAACCAGGGGCATTCCAAATTTAGGATTCCCAGTTGGAGAGGGAAGTCGAAGGAAAGGCAAGTGCTATATTGGTAAGAATCCCTGTTATTAGAAGAATAAGTGACCGAACGAGGAGGAAGTAGCTTCTTCATCTATAGCAGTGGAGGCAGGTGTTGGTGAAGGAGATATGGATGTTTTGACAATAGTAGCATCAGATGTTTTAGGTAGCGATTGTGTGCTCGATTCCGGGGATCCTATCATATGATGCCAAATATGATTGGTTTTCTTCTTATTCGACAAGGAAGGAAATGCATTTGTTAAGGGTAATGATGCTATGTGTAAGTCAGAAGGCATTGACTCCGTGCAAATTAAGATGTTTGACGGAGTGGTTCGTACTCTCACCAATGTGTCTATATTCTGGGACTTAGGAAGTCTTTAACTCTTTGGGGAAACTAGATTCCTTGGGATGCAAGGTCACTATTGAGAGTGATAGCTTGAGGTTTTAAAAGTGGGAGCTTGTGGTTATGAAAGGTGCTAGAGCTATTGGAGTTTATTTGCTTCAAGAAGTGACCGTTGAAGGTGAAACTTACGCGTTGAAAGCTCTTGTGGCTTGGATGTGACAAGGTTGTTGCATTTGAGATTGGGTCATGTCTCGAGAAGAGTTTGTATATTCTTCAAAAAAGGGAGATGATTGGTGGAGAAATTTTCAACAAGTTGGAGTTTTGTAAAGAGTGTGTCATGGGAAAGCAAACTAAAGCAATATTCGGTGAAGGAAGACATGATTCAAGGGGAATTCTTGAGTATGTGCACACGGATATTTAGGGGCCGATACCGATAGATTATTTGGAAGAAGCAAGGTATTATATTTCCTTCATAGATGAATTTTCTCGTAAATTTTGGGTGAATGTAATGAAGGCCAAATCGAAGGCATTCGCTAAGTTTAAAGAAACGAGGACTCTTGTTGAGAATGAGAGTGGTAGGTTTTTGAAGGTTCTTAGGTTCGACAATGGCGGGGAGCATGTTTCTGGAAAATTCTTGGATTATTTCAAGCATCATGATATTTAAAGGCTTTTTACTACACAAGAAGATCCCTTATCAAATGGGGTTGCGGAGAGGATGAACCGTACTATACTTGAGAGAGATCATGGCTTGAGATTGACATCGAGTTTGTCTAAGTGATTTTAGGCTGAAGCATTGTCAGCTGTGGTGCATATTGTGAATCGAGTTGCATGCTTGGCTATTGGTAACAAAATTCCGAAGGAAGTGTGGAAGGGAAAGAGCACTGATTTGATTTATTTTTGTGTCTTTGGATGTCCCATGTATGTGCGCGATCTAGGTGATAAACTTAAGCCTAGAGATTTCAAGGGGATTTTTCTTGGTTAAAAGGACAGAGTGAAAGGTTATCGGATTGAGAATTCGAAAACAAAGAAGGTTAGATTATCTCATCATGTTACCTTTGATGAGTCGTCTATCTTCAAGGAGAATGATGGCTCATCAGACGTTCCAGATTTGGTTCATGATGAGTCAATGCAGAAGGAGGTCATTACCACATTATATCCAAGAAAAAGAGAGAGTAGATTTGTTAGAGGTGTTTGTGGGGAAGAAGTGGTTGATGAAACATCACATAGTTCACATGGTTCCTCTAATAGTTTTGGTGATGTACATGAGTCTAGAGAGGATTTGACTCAAAGTGGAGCCGAAATAAGTCGGGGTGATGGTATTGCTACTCGAGGTGTTTGCCATGCTATAAGGCCACCGGAAAGGTACTGTGATTGGAACTACATAAGCTTTTGTGATAGGTTGAACTATGCACTTCATGTAGTCCAAGATGGACCAATGGACCTTGTCGATGTCATTAAATCGAGTAATAGCTCGAAATGGATTTATGGCAAGGAGGTAGAGAGGAAATCATCGATAAAGAACCAAACTTGGGTGCTGGTTCCACTTCCTAAAGGAAACCAGGAAATTGGGTGAAAATGGATATACAAGGTGACAGATGATGAAAGATACAAAACTAGGCTAGTGGCAAATGTGTTTGCATAAAGGAAGTGAAAGGATTATGATAAGTTATTCGCATAGGTTGTGCGCCATACTTCTATCCGGGTGTTACTTCCTATAGTTTCTGTTCACAACTTGGAGTTGGAGGAACTTGATGTGAAAACCTACTTCTTACATGTTGACATGGATTAAGACATCTACATGGATAAACTGGAAGGTTTTATGGTAGATGGTAAGTCAAACTTGGTGTGCAACTTAAAGAAATCGCTATACGGGTTGAAGTAATCGCCTCGGCAATGGTACAAAAAGTTTGATCATTTCATGCTTGAAAGTGGCTTCCATAAAAGCATCAAATATGCTTGTGTATATTTCAAGAAGCTGGAAAATGATTCTTGTCTGTATTTTCTCTTATACGTGGATGATTTTCTTATAGCTTCAAAGGACAAGGCGAAAATCAACAAGTTAAAACTTAGACTGAAAGCTGAATTCGAAATGAAAGACCTTGGGAAGCTAAGAAGATATTGGGCATGAAAATTGAAAGGGACCGAAAGCGTTTTGAGTTGAAATTGACTCTAAAGGAGTATATAAAGGAAGTGCTTTGCCAGTTTAGCATAGAGAATGAAAAGGCTTCGAATACATCTTTTCATGTGAAGCTTTCAAGTCAAGGATCACCTATCGAAGAGAGAGAGACAAGGCTTATATGGAAACAATGCCATATGCAAGTGTTGTTGGTAGTTTGATGTATGCCATGGTGTGTACATGGCCCGATATTGCAAATATCATTGGGATGGTTAGCTAGTACATGGCTAATCCGGGAAAATCCCATTGGGAAGTGGTAAAGCTTATTTTGAGATACTTGAAAGGTACAACATCTCATGGACTTGTCTTTGGAGCTAGTAAGGAAAAGAGTTGCAGTTTGGTTTGTTATTACGATCAGACAATGCCGATGATAGCGATCAGGGAAAGTCAACTTCCGGATATGTCTACACACTTGCTGGCACGGCCATAAGTTGGAGATCAAGATTGCAAACCGTAGTTGCTTTATCCACTAAGGAGGCGGAGTTGATAGTCGCGGTAGAGGCATCAAAGGAGACACTCTATTTGAAGCGTTTGTTGTGTGACGTGGGGTTTGAACACGATAACATCAATGCTCATTGTGAAACCTAAAGCGCTATCCATTTCGTGGAGAACTTGGCGTTTTGCTCACGGACAAAGCACATAGAAGTGAGAGAGTCATTCTTGGTAGCCATGGATGAAGATAAGCAAGTATATCTTTGGAAAGTGCACACAAATGACAAAGCGGTGGATATGTTCAATATGACGTTGCTGGTTTGGAAGCTCGAGCATTGCTCGAAGTTGATTCACTTGGAGAAGTGTTAGGTGCCACTAGGTGGCATGGGTGAGAGAGGAGCTTATTTTGAATATGAAGAGTAATGGTCCAAGTATGGAGTTTTATCTTCTTGTAAGTACTAATTGACACTCCTGAGTAATTTAGTCTTTGGTTGAGATGGTTTTGGAGTTGAGTGTTTTAAACACTCTATTTGCGGTTGGGGTGTCCTGAACTTGTTGATGAAGTGCAATGGAGAACAATTTACTGGAACTCATTTGGAAAGCATTCAAGCTTGGGTGAAGGTAGAAATCGTGATGATTGGAGGTGTGTAGATGATGGTATGGTACCATTGGTATTGGAGATAGATATAGTATCAAGGTGGAGCATTAAATTGTGCGATACTATATGGTAGAATTGAAGGGAATGTAACTAGCTTCATGTAGGAGAAGACGGTTCGCAAATCGAAGCTCGTATGTAGAAGATATGGTGAAGAAGGCAGGAAGATTTGGGTTGAGAGTAGTTTCAAACGTCTGAAAATAATATCAGACGTTTGAAATCAACCTATGTAAATCCTAAGAAATCATTCAGACGTATAAAAATAATTTCAATGTCTGGGAAATCATTTAGACGTCTAAAATTTATTTCAGACGTCTGAAACGTACCCGGGAGAATCCTGAACCTAATTTTAGATGTCCGAAATTAATTTCAGACGACTAAACTGGAACCTGGGCTGATTTCGAGCCTGGAAAGAAGATATTGATTTGTGATTTTGTAAGGGGCATCGTAGACATTTTCCAGGGGTTTCTACACAAGTACATAAGCTATTTTCTCAGATTTGAAAGAAGAGATTTAGTTAATCCATTAAAGCAACGGTTTAGTCCTCTATTAATTAGGGTTTGGTAATCCTAATTCTTTCTTCAATTCTGATCTCCAAAAATATATATTATATATTGAATATTGGATCATTGTAATTAATCTCTTGTACTCTTCTCATTTGGCGATCATAAAAGCCATCTCTCAAACTGGATGTACACTAACAAATCGTTAGTGGAACTACTAAAAATCTTGGTATGATTTAGTTTATTGTTATCATTCTTTATATTTATTGTTTGTGATTGGATTTGAAATGTTTGAGGTTGGTTTGATCATAGAATGGTTGTTTGTGCATTATTAGTACAAACTAGTTTGTTTTCTGCTATGTTAGGGATTGGATTAAGTGGTCTCAATCGATTGTTTTCCCCAGCAACCACAACTACATCAACAATAGCTTTTTCGTCCGTACCTTTATTTTTTGTCATCAAAACCACCTTTTTTAAAAAGCACGTTGGTCAATGTTGAATATCGCTATATAGCGTTTTAACTATGACAACTATACATAAGCATATATATACGATATCAACTAACTCTGTTTTACATGAAGAAAATTGGCAAACGGATTCAATAACACGCAATAAAGAGTATATATGTTGTAACAGTCTGTTAGTCCTAGATTTTTATGTTAAAGTCTTCCTTGATGATCACACACACACATATTGTGTATATGAAACACCCCACCTCCATCATGGTCACTCACAAAGGGAATGCCTTAACTTTGGTGGAGGTTTATAAGTAAAAGCCACAGATGAACTCAAGACAGATATAAATACACATATTTTAAACAGCGGAAACCAAACAAACTTTTATTTCATCATTACGTGTATCAAACAAAGATTTCCATAATTGTCTCAAAATACTTTCAACATTACAACCTCATAACTGCCTTGATTATTAAAGAAGCATGAAAACATAAATAAAGTGACAAAAATCCCCATAGTGATATCCAAAGCCATTATCCGAGTAAGAAAGATCCAAATCATACATCTACGTTCTTGGTGCTTGTAAAGAGTCTGACTGAGTTGAGTTGTTTCCTTTCTGTGGACCTTGGGGGGGTGGGGGGGACGAAAGAAAAAAAGACGAAAAGAAAATAGGGTCAGACATAAAGCCTGAGTAAATCTAGTAACTCTTCAATATGTGAATAAGAAAAGGATATGATGGATATAAACTAAAAATAGGAAAGTGTCACAGGCTAAGAAAGTGTCGAATGTACTATCACACCCATACTATATCTCTGCACCTACTCGAGTTTATTCTAACTGGCACCCCATGGTGAGGGTGAAGTGATCCTCATTCTTATTAAAGATCGGCTCCTACTCGCATTAACATGTGTCATACGGCCCCCAAGAATTGTAGATACCTATGCTGGTCCCACCATGGGGTGTATCAAGACCCATGGTGGCGGCCCCGACACAAAACTAGAAGACATAGGTTATACTACTGGTGTCCCCAGTGCCCTGGTTGTCTGCTCCGGAGTGTGTGCACGCCCGCACCCCGTTAGACCTGCACTGTACACCCACCGCCGTCGTTTGACCGCTTACAATCAGCCCAGTAATCGTGCCCCACCCTGCCTAGTTTCAGGGTACCGTTGATACCTAACTTTGGGTTACTGCAGAAACGGGTCCCTCGTTACCAGGATTTTCTAGTCAAACATGTTAAGTGGTTAAGTGTTTGTATTTACCTAACCCCACCCATCAATTCTTGTTAACAAGTTGAATTTGGTTAAGTGTTATAGTTAACTTAACCCTACCATCTGTCCTTAGCCTCTTAGGAGCACCAGACCACTCACATTAGACAGGTATTGCTACGGTTACTGGATATGCCGGTCGGTTCCGGGCAGGTTTACACTGTAGCTCAGTCTAACCTTGGGTCCTTATTGGGCTCAATGCTTAACCACCCACATTGGATAGGTATTGTTGTTACTACTGGACAGCCGGGCGGGTCCGGGCAGGTTTACATCACAACTTAATCCAACCTCGGGTTAAGCATATCGTGTTTTCTAAATTTACATATTTTATTACTTTTCAACTACATGTAAATGTCATATCTTTTATTTTTGGGTATTTCAATTCATACCTCTTATGTGTCTTAATCATTGGAATGTTCCAAACATGCCAACATATATTTTCATATTTTACACCCAACGTTATTACCCCCATTTGTTCGCAACGTTATAACATGTGATGGGCTTGTCACAATTCAGCCCAACTTTATAAACGTGAGGAAAAGGGGAAATCATGAACATGTAATACATAAAGGTGTGTGGCGCATGAACTTGCAATTTGGCGATTCATATAACATGGGTCATGTGAACTTGCATTCGAATCAAAGTATGACTAAGTAGGTGACATATGAAATGGCATAGTTTTAGGCAAATACAAACTTGTGTTTAAACGTGTTAACTTGGCATAATATCGACCACAAAACTAGCATGTTGTATATTCACAAAAATGTACAATTTTTACATCTAATCATATAGCCTATTTCAACATGAATTTGCATAGTTTATGAAACCCAAACGATGTTTGACATAGAACCAATTATATTTTGCAGATAGACATGAACTTACATAGTTTATGAAACATAGATCCAATTATACTTGCAAACATAGATGTAATTATACTTGCCAATAAACATAAGGATGATATCATAGGTTTTGGGTCATGTAGGCATAAAAGGTCTATAACATGTTTACACAAATTCTAATTTAGACTAAGGGAATATCCATAGTCCATGCCATCGACATATACAAAAAGGGATAAATTTCTAGTTTTTGCCACAAGCTTGCAAGTGCCATTGTTTTTCATATACAATTGTTCAATAGGCTTGCATCAATTAATTTATGCAACAAACATCAATACACAAGTCATGATAGAACCATCACTATACACAAAGATTATAACAACACAGTTCTATTTTCATTTACATCGAATCACATCACAGCTTTTATTCATATTTTGAAAGGTCACTATACTTACAACGTGTGATGAATTCTTGTTTTCTGATTTCTATTATTCTGGTTTGGAGATGCTCTCCTTTGGGTAGCTAAGTTGCGTTGAATGATTTGATTAAGCTTTGATTCGTCTCTTAAGCTTTGGTGTTGGCTTGTCTCTAGGCTTTCTAATTGACGGCCATTCCTAGTTCCTCTCCAGCAGCATGACGGCTTTTGTATTCTATTATTTGTGTGAATTTAGGGTTAGGCTTGAGTTGTATTTATAGAATTTTAAATTGTTTTGAGCCGTCGATGAAGCTAGGGTGAATCCAGACCATCCATCTCAAGATAGGCCAATAAGAAAGAGACATGTAAGCCCTAGTGACTCAGCAAAGCATCAGAATTCGACCAGACCCTGACCAGGCCAGGCAGGACCTGACCAGCAGGTCTTTCTGACCTGGACGCACTTGACAGGTGCGCCAGGCCAAAATTTTACTGGCGCACTTCCCTAGTGCGCCAGTTCAACTTTGTTCTGGCACACTTCACAAGTGCGCCAGTGCATTCTGACCCATTTTCCGGTTTTTCTGCCCAACTTCGTTCGTCCATATCTTCTTCATACGATATCCGTTTTTCGCAAACTTGAACTCTATCTCAAGCAGAATTTCGAGACGAACGCAATGGCGTAACCCATTTCCCTTGATTTCATCATTTATAATTAATTATACTTTAATTCGTGAAAGTTAACGTTATAGAATTCACGGGGTGTTACATTCTCCCCCACTTAAAAGGATTTCGTCCCCGAAATCTTCAAGTTAGGAAGAATGTATATTCTACCATCCAACAGTCCATCTACTAAACCAACAAACACAGGCATCCACTGTCCTTAAAAGACTTCTGATGCTACATGATCATATGCATAGTGTGTGTACATGTCCTTATCTAATGCAGAAATCAGGCGGTCTACTGATTCAGTTGACCTCCTTAATGCGAATCATGTAAGTGTCATGAATCCATTATGTATGAAAATTTTTCCTACTCATAATTCTACATGGGTGCACAACTATTCATACAAATGTGACGACCATATGACAGCATATCAAGTTTTCAACCATATACAAATAAGAATACATATATGCATATGCGTATGAAGTGATTGAGCCGATCTAAGACCTAGATTGTGTATGTATATGCATCCACAAGCAACCGCTATCAACCACTTGCAACCACTTGCAGCCATCAACCACTTGCAACCACTTGCAGCCATCAACCATAACATGCTTCAAATACATGTTTACATCCAAAGGGGTTTCTACCTAAGGATAAAGGATAATATCGAGGAGATATACCTAAAAAGATAGTTCAAGCACAACTTAAGAAAAAGAGAGGTCAAAGATGTACCCTCAAAAAGAAGATGGTAGGCAACGCGTATTCTGTCCTCAGTTTCCCAAGTCGCGTCTTCCTCGGCGTCGCTCCACTGAACTTTAACGAGTTTGACTTCGCGGTTCCATAGCTTTTTCACTTCAGTTCCTATGATGCGGGTTGGAACTCTCCTCACAGTTGCTTCGCATTCCACTTTGGCTTCTTCTAGAATGCTTGGCTCCACCACTTCCGCTGATTCATGTAGACATTTTCGGAGATGAGAAATGTGAAAGATGTTGTGAATTCCAGCCAATCTTTCAGGCAGATCTACTCTATAAGCCATTTTCCCAATCTTCTCGATGATAGGGAACGGTCCTACAAATCTTGGTGCTAGCTTTCCTGCGGATCCAAAGCGAACGATGTTCCTTAAAGGGGATACCTTAAGGAAAACCCTATCCCCAACCTCAAACTCAAGGTCGGTCCTTCTTTTGTCGGCGTAGGATTTCTGTCTGTCTTGGGCTGTCTTCATTCTCCTACGTATCAAGTCCACTTTCTCTAAAGTTTCTTGAATCATGTCTGGCCCAAGTATAAGCTTATCTGTAGACTCCCACCAACAAGTTGGTGATTTGCATGGTCTTCCATACAAGGCTTCGAAGGGTGCCATGCCGATGGTAGCTTGGTAGCTGTTGTTGTAGGCAAATTCCACTAAAGGAAGGTGATCCTCCCACGTCCCTCCAAAGTCAAGAACGCAAAGTCTTAAAAGATCCTCTAAAACTCTATTCACCCTTTCCGTCTGGCCATCTGTTTGGGGGTGATAGGCCGTACTCAAACATCGCTGTATGCCTACAGCTTCTTGCAGACTCCGCCGAAACTCACTCGTGAAGATAGGGTCTCGGTCACTAACAATGCTGGAGGGTACCCCATGGAGTCGAACTATTTCCTTGAGATAAAGAGATGCTAGAGATGCGGTAGTCCTCCTACTCTTGATAGGTATAAAGTGGGTGCTTTTAGTAAGCCTATCCACTATTACCCAAATGCTAGTGTTGCCTCTCCTCGACCTAGGCAGTCCATCAATGAAGTCCATTGAAATGCTATCCCACTTCCACTGTGGGACCTCTAGAGGGTGAAGTAGTCCTCCAGGCTTCTTTTGTTCCGCCTTGACCCATTGGCAGGTCATGCACTTAGAAACGAAATCTGCCACGTCTTGCTTCATGCCGTTGCAAAAGAAAGTCCTTTTTATATCCTTGTACATCTTATCACCGCCAGGGTGTATAGTTTTCTTGGAATGATGCGCTTCCTCGAGAACCTTCTTTGTTAACTCCCTTTCTTGTGGGAAGCATAATCTTCCATCTCGTCTCAGCCAACCCTTATCATCGATGGCGTATCTACTGAGGTGACTAGAAGGCTCACCCCTAATAAGTTTATCAATCACATCAACAAGCTGAGGGTCTTCACGTTGTGCTGCCCCTATTGAGTCTAAGAGAGTGGGGAATACTTCGAGAGATGCTAACAAACCCGGTACAAAATCCGAGGAGGGACTAAAGTTAAAACTGGCTATATACTCCAAGTTTTGCCTTTCCACAAAGAGAGGGCTCAGGGTCAGTTTCTTTCGGCTCAACGCGTCTGCTACCACATTGCCTTTTCCGGGAGTATAGGAAATTTCAAAATCATATGAGGCAAGAAACTCCATCCACCTTTGCTGCCTCAAGTTAAGATCCTTCTGGGAGAAGAGATATTTCAACGATTTATGGTCAGTGTATAATTCAAACTTCTCACCTAGGAGATAATGGCGCCAAGACTTAAGTGCAAAGACGATGGCGGCCAACTCAAGATCATGTGTTGGGTAGTTCTTTTCATGAATTTTCAATTGTCTTCCACCATAAGCTACTACCCTTCCTTCTTGCATTAGAACAGCGCCTAGTCCCGTTCCACATGCATCCGTGTACACTGTGAACATGTTTCTTCCATCTGGCAAGGTCAGAACTGGGGCTGTTGTGAGAGCCCTTTTTAATCACTGGAAAGCAATGACACAGTCCAAATCCCAAGCGAACGCCAGATTCTTCTTTGTTAGCCTTGTGAGTGGGGCTGAGATTTTCGCGAAATCCCTAATAAACTTTCGATAAAAACCGGCTAGCCCAAGAAAGCTTCGAGCTTCGGTTGCATTTCTTGGTGTCTTCCAATCTTGTACTGCCACCACTTTCACGGGGTCCACAGCCAACCCTTCTTTGGACACTATATGCCCAAGAAACCTTACTTCTTTTCTCCAGAAGTGACACTTTGAGAATTTGGCTTTTAGTTGATGTGCACGGAGAGTATCCATGATTTCTTTCAGATGCTGAGCATGTTCTTCCTCACTCTTTGAGAAGATTAAGATATCATCTACGAAGACAACCACAAATTTGTTGAGGAATTCTCTGAACACCCTGCTCATTAGGTCTACGAAATAAGCGGGTGCATTTGTCAAGCCGAAAGGCATGACAAGCCACTCGAAGAAACCGTCTGGGGTTCTGAACGTTGTCTTATCAATGCTGTCTTCAGCTACTCTTAGCTGATGGAACCCATTTGCCAGATCAAGTTGGGAGAAGATCGTCGCACTTACAAGCTGATCAAACAAATCGTTGATTCGGGGAAGAGGGTGCCTATTTTTCTTGGTCAATTTGTTTAACTCCCTATAGTCGACGCAAAGGTGAAGCGAACCGTCTGCTTTGGTTGCGAACACCACTGGAGCACCCCATTCCGAAATGCTCCGTCTAATGAACCTCTTTTCGAGAAGTTCTTTAACCTGCTTACTGAGCTCCTTTCTCTCCCTTGGAGCCATGTATCTGACAGTTAAAGCTGCAGGCTTTGCGTTATCCACAAGATATATGCGGAAGTCTATTTCCCGCCTCAGAGGTAAGCCTTTCACTTCCTCAAAGACATCCGGATATCCCCGGACTACTCTAACTGATTGCAAATTCTCATCAGAAGCATCAAGCGACTCTAGATAACTAAGCATAACAGCATTCAAGGGATTACAAGAAATTTCTAGAGTGTTACCAAGTTGAGTCAAGAGTCTAACTACTCTTTTCTCACAGTCAAGAATGGCACTATTACTGGATAACCAGTCCATGCCTAAGATCAAACCATATCCCGAGAATCCCAAAACAAAGGCACTACAACTAAACTCAACGCTGAGAATAGAGATTTTCAAACCCAAACAAACCATTGACAAGTAAGCGGAGCCCCCAACTGGATTTGAAACTACTAAGGGATCTTCTACCATACCAGTGTCTAGATGCAGAGATTCTACTAAGGCAGATGAAATAAAAGAGTGTGATGCACCAGAGTCAAAAAGTGTACGAACTGGATGATCATAAAGATAGACTACACTTTCTACAGAAATATTACTACCTCGTTCCTGCTGAGGTGCCACTAGTGCATGAACCTGACCTCCTGAAGTGGATCCGACTTTCGTCCCTGCCCTTTCTTCTTTGGGCAGTCCTTAGCTTGGTGCCCAGTCTCTCCACAATGGAAGCAACCACCCATCTTCGCCTTCCTTTTCTGGCAGTCTTTTGATATATGTTCCATAATGCCACAGAAATTGCACCTTCTCTTCTCATGGGGCTTATTGTTCTTCCCTCCTTCCTTGAAGTCTGTTTTCTTTGCTTTTAGACCTTCTTTCTTCTCTTCCCCCTTAGTTTCTTTCTTGTCGTGGTCTTCCTCGTGTAGGAACGCCATGTCCACCAGGCTTTTATAAGTTGCACCCATGGATACATGGGTCATGGCAAGGATGTGTAGAGGCTCATTCAAACCCTTGATGAAGCGAAGTGCCTTCTTGTGTTGGGTGTTTACTAAGTCTAGCCCAAATCTGGCCAATTGATTAAACTGATTAACATATTCCCTGATCGTCATGCTTCCCTGTTTTAGAGTTAGAAACTTTTCCATTTGCAGGCTTCTTTCGGCTTGGGAGAGGAATTTCATCTCAAACCTTGTCCTGAAGTCTTCCCATGTTTCCACTGCCCTCTGAGCATTAGTACCTTTCCACCAATAGGAAGCTTCATCCTTAAGTAACCACACCGCAAGTTGTATCTTTTGCCTGTCATCCACTCCAAAGATGACAAACAAATCCTCAGTCTCCTTTAACCTGTTTCTTGCTCCAACAAAAGATTCTGTCCCATAAAAGTCTTTTCCACCCATAGCCTTGAAGTCTCTACATGTTTTTACAAAGGCATTTCCAAGAGGAGGCGGAGGAGGAACCGCAGCCACTGGAGGAGGGATGTCTGCTGGGCCCACGCCATTGGCCCTTGCTTCTAAGTACCTCCTAAACCAGCCAGGAATCGGCACTCCTTCCGGAAGGTTAAGGTCTCCAGACATGCAGAAACAGAAAGGAAAGATTCAAAACGAAGGATAGAGAAGGATAGATAGGGCACATGGCTTTGGGGGATTTTGTCTTTTTATAAATATAACATTTTTTTTCTAAAAAAATGCTTCTTTAAACTTTCTTTTTTGAAAACAATTTTCAAAAACTTTTATCCTGTCTGGTAAACCTATGCTCTGATACCAAGTGAAACACCCCACCTCCATCAAGGTCACTCACAAAGGGAATGCCTTAACTTTGGTGGAGGTTTATAAGTAAAAGCCACAGATGAACTCAAGACAGATATAAATACACATATTTTAAACAGCGGAAACCAAACAAACTTTTATTTCATCAATACGTGTATCAAACAAAGATTTCCATAATTGTCTCAAAATACTTTCAACATTACAACCTCATAACTGCCTTGATTATTAAAGAAGCATGAAGACATAAATAAAGTGATAAAAATCCCCATAGTGATATCCAAATCCATTATCCGAGCAAGAAAGATCCAAATCATACATCTACGTTCTTGGTGCTTGTAAAGAGTCTGACTGAGTTGAGCTGTTTCCTCCCTGTGGACCGGGGGGGGGGGGGGGGGGGGGACGAAAGAAAAGAAGACGAAAAGAAAATAGGGTCAGACATAAAGCCTGAGTAAATTTAGTAACTCTTCAATATGTGAATAAGAAAAGGATATGATGGATATAAACTAAAAATAGGAAAGTGTCACAGGCTAAGGAAGTGTCGAATGTACTATCACACCCATACTATATCTCTGCACCTACTCGAGTTTATTCTAACTGGCACCCCATGGTGAGGGTGAAGTGATCCCCATTCTTATTAAAGATCGGCTCCTACTCGCGTTAACATGTGTCATACGGCCCCCAAGAATTGTAGATACCTATGCTGGTGCCACCATGGGGTGTATCAAGACCCATGGTGGCGGCCCCGACACAAAACTAGAAGACATAGGCTATACTACTGGTGTCCCCAGTGCCCTGGTTGTCTGCTCCGGAGTGTGTGCACGCCCGCACCCCGTTAGACCTGCACTGTACACCCACCGCCGTCGTTTGACCGCTTACAATCAGCCCAGTAATCGTGCCCCACCCTGCCTAGTTTCAGGGTACCGTTGATACCTAACTTTGGGTTACTGCAGAAACGGGTCCCTCGTTACCAGGATTTTCTTGTCAAACATGTTAAGTGGTTAAGTGTTTGTATTTACCTAACCCCACCCATCAATTCTTGTTAACAAGTTGAATTTGGTTAAGTGTTATAGTTAACTTAACCCTACCATCTGTCCTTAGCCTCTTAGGAGCACCAGACCACTCACATTAGACAGGTATTGCTACGGTTACTGGATATGCTGGTCGGTTCCGGGCAGGTTTACACCGTAGCTCAGTCTAACCTCGGGTCCTTATTGGGCTCAATGCTTAACCACCCACATTGGATAGGTATTGTTGTGACTACTGGACAACCGGGCGGGTCCGGGCAGGTTTACATCACAACTCAATCCAACCTCGGGTTAAGCATATCGTGTTTTCTAAATTTACATATTTTATTACTTTTCAACTACATGTAAATGTCATATCTTTTATTTTTGGGTATTTCAATTCATACCTCTTATGTGTCATAATCATTGGCATGTGCCAAACATGCCAACATATATTTTCATATTTTACACCCAACGTTATTACCCCCGTTTGTTCGCAACAATATAACATGTGTTGGGCTTGTCACAATTCAGCCCAACTTTATAAACGTGAGGAAAAGGGGAAATCATGAACATGTAATACATAAAGGTGTGTGGCGCATGAACTTGCAATTTGGCGATTCATATAACATGGGTCATGTGAACTTGCATTCGAATCAAAGTATGACTAAGTAGGTGACATATGGAATGGCATAGTTTTAGGCAAATACAAACTTGTGTTTAAACCTGTTAACTTGGCATAATATCGACCACAAAACTAGCATGTTGTATATTCACAAAAATGTACAATTTTTACATCTAATCATATAGCCTATTTCAACATGAACTTGCATAGTTTATGAAACCCAAACGATGTTTGACATAGAAACAATTATATTTTGCAGATAAACATGAACTTACATAGTTTATGAAACATAGATCCAATTATACTTGCAAACATAGATGTAATTATACTTGCCAATAAACATAAGGATGATATCATAGGTTTTCGGTCATGTAGGCATAAAAGGTCTATAACATGTTTACACAAATTCTAATTTAGACTAAGGGAATATCCATAGTCCATGCCATCGACATATACAAAAAGGGATAAATTTCTAGTTTTTGCCACAAGCTTGCAAGTGCCATTGTTTTTCATATACAATTGTTCAATAGGCTTGCATCAATTAATTTGTGCCACAAACATCAATACACAAGTCATGATAGAACCATCACAATACACAAAGATTATAACAACACGATTCTATTTTCATTTACATCGAATCACATCACAGCTTTTATTCATATTTTGAAAGGTCACTATACTTACAACATGTGATGAATTCTTGTTTTATGATTTCTATTATTCTGATTTGGAGATGCTCTCCTTTGGGTAGCAAAGTTGTGTTGAATGATTTAACTAAGCTTTGATTCGTCTCTTAAGCTTTTGTGTTGGCTTGTCTCTAGACTTTCTAATTGACGACCATTCCTAGTTCCTCTCCAGCAGCATGACGGCTTTTGTATTCTATTATTTATGTGAATTTAGGGTTAGGCTTGAGTTGTATTTATAGAATTTTAAATTGTTTTGAGCCGTCGATGAAGCTAGGGTGAATCCAGACCATCCGTCTCAAGAGAGGCCAATAAGAAAGAGACATTTAAGCCCTAGTGACTCAGCAAAGCATCAGAATTCGACTAGACCCTGACCAGGCCAGCCAGGACCTGACCAGCAGGTCTTTCTGACCTGGGCGCACTTGGCAGGTGCTCCAGGCCAAAATTGTACTGGCGCACTTCCCAAGTGCGCCAGTTCAACTTTGTTATGGCGCACTTCACAAGTGCGCCAGTGCATTCTGACCCGTTTTCCGGTTTTTCTGCCCAACTTCATTCGTCCATATCTTCTTCATACGATATCCATTTTACGCAAACTTGAACTCTATCTCAAGCAGAATTTCGAGACGAACGCAATGGAGTAAGCCATTTCCCTTGATTTCATCATTTATAATTAATTATACTTTAATTCGTGAAGCTTAACGTTATAGAATTCACGGGGTGTTACAGTATATATATAGACTTTTTACTTCAAAAAGAGGCAAGGAATAAGTTTTCCCCAGAAAAGAGACGTTTGAAATAAATCAAACAAACGCCTGTTTGCTAAGACAAAATTAAATTTCTCATAATATTTAGACGTCTGTTCTGAATTTTTCAGACATCTGAATCTGCTCTGAAATGAACTATTTCCTCGCTGTTTTATTTTTAATTCAAAACAGACATTTGAAATTAATATTTAGACATCTGATTACGAAGGGTTGCAACTTATTTTATAGAGTCACAACTTTCTAATTCATTTCTCTTGATGAAATCTCTTTGTGATCAGTTGTAACTCTTTGTATATTATAAATAGAGACTTGATTAACTGATCTAAACACCGAATTTTATTCTAACTCTCTCTATAGTATTTAAAGCTCTCTAATCTTCAAAAGCACTCTACTTTCAATTGTTTGAGATTTAAATCTTCAATAATCTTTCATAAAATCCACATCTATCATCAAGGAAAGACTATAGGAAGGACCTACTTCATATTTGACATATTCTTGTTATCAAAAACACATATAGTCATTAATTATTTTGTATTGAGAAAGTCCTCTTCAGCGGTTGAGGCAAGAAATCCCATTCGGCTGTTCGGGTAATTATGAACCTATTCCTCCGGGTTAAGTGAGGGTATTTGTGTTAGTGAAATACCAGAAGGGAGTCTGGGACTGGACGTAGGACAGTGGTCCAAAATAGTATAAATCGACTGTGTGATAATTATTTACACCTACTACTCTGCTAAATACATTCCATTATATTCTCTACATGATCCTATCACTACTTAGTCACTTTCAATTGGTATCAAAGCAAGGTCATCCTATAACCGTAACACCATTGTTTAATACTTCGATAAAATGTAGAATATCCCAAGTACTAGCTTAACTACATTTGTCGAAGGACAATCTACTCAAAGACCACCTTTATTCAATGGACTACACTATAACTATTGGGATACAAGAATGAGGATATATATGCAAGCAAGTGGTTTTAGTGCATGGAATGCTACTAAAAAAGAATTCATGGCACCTACAACATAATATTCAGCTTGGACAACAGTTCAAAAAGAGGAGGCAAATGCAAATGCAAAAGCTATGAACATGCTATATTTGCATTAGATAAAAATGAGTTCAATGGTGTTAGCATTTGTACATCAGCATACCAAATTTGGGAAACCCTCAAAAATATCCATGAAGGAACAAGCAAAGTCAAACAAACAAAAATCTCAATGCTCAAAAATCAGTTCCTGAACTTCAAGATGAGACAAAATGAAACCATCAATGAAATGAACTCAAGATTTCAAAACATTTTACATGCATTGATAGGACTAGGAGAAAAATATAGTGATTTTGATATTATATCAAAAGTGCTAAGCTCTCTAACTGACGACTGGGAAAGAAAAGTACCAGCCATTGAGGAAGCTAATGACTTATCAGCTATGAAACCTAAAGAACTCATAGGCAATCTCAAATCTTCAAGCAAAAAGAGAACTAGCACAAGAGAAAAAGAATGTAGCTTTTCATGCAGATAAAGAAGAATCAGAATAAGAAGATGAGGATTTGGCATTTATTGCTAAATTTATTTCAAGCAAACCTTCATCAGCAAATTTAGAATGCTTTAATTGTCATAAGAAACGTCACATGGTCAAAGACTGTCCAAATTTAAAAGAAAATCAAAAGAGCTTCAACAACAAGAATAAGAAAGAAAATTTCAAAAAGAAGACCTTTTCTGTCACGTAGGTTGACTCGGATTCAGATTCATTAAACAGTGATAGTGAGAATGAAAATGAACAAGCAAATGTGTGCTTCATGGCTCAAGAATCTGAAGTCCCACTCAAAAAGAGAAAATGGATCTTAGATAGTGGTTGTTCAAAACACATGACCGGAGACAAAGATATGCTTACAAATATTTCATACTTTGATGGTAGATCTTTGTAACAACCCGAAAATCTGGGCCAGTTTAAAAATTTTATTTTGGCGATTTTAGCGAATTTTGATTATTTAAAATAGATTATTTTAAATAATATCGACGAGAAATTTATTTTGAATATAATTCGAACGTATATATTATATACGTCGTCGTTAGAATATAAATATTTATATATAATTATAAATTGAATTGAAAATGGCGCGGTAGTTCGATAATTCGATTTCAAACTTCAATTGAATATACCGGGTGCAAAACAATCCGGATTTTAGTGAAACCAAAAACAATAGGATCTAATTGATAATATCTTTCCAACGAATCCGAAAAATCAAGATTTCATAGCGGGAATCAAAAGATATGTCCAGTTGAAAATTCTGAATAGTCGCTATGGAATTCAGGCCCTTAAAAATGGAGATTTTGCAAACGACCTCGGATTTCGACGAAACCACTTTTGTTCGATCCGGGATGTAAATTTATTGCTAGGTTTCAAATTTCATAATTTTTCGAATCAATATGTGAGTGTGGCAAAGGAAAACGCGTTTGACCAGTTTCGGTTGATTTTAATCGACTGGAAATTGGTCATTATTCTAACGGTCTCAGAATTCGACGAAACTACTTTTGTTAGGACCGTATCGTCAATACGAAGCTAGAAAATATTTTTCGAGAATTTTTCTAGTTAGTACGTGACCCCGGTAAATTGAAATATACGTTCAAATTGAATATATATAGATTATACTTTAAATTCAATGGAAACTGATCGAAACAGTCGAATCAGCTTATGGTACATATCCCATTGTGTTCGGAATGGGGGTAATACGCTATGGACGGCAGGCGGTGGGTCTCATTTCGATTTCGAATAAAAAGTCAACTTTATATAAAAAATTAAATTAAATAACCCTTTCTTTTCACTTAAGACCCCCCTCATTCTCATTTCGGAATCGAACGAAAAAAGAAAAAAAAACCGCTCAACTTCGTCATCGCCCCTCCCCCCCCCCCCCGCTGTAGACCGCCGTGCTCCTCCTGGAGACCGCCGCCGGAGCGAAACTCACCTCCCTCTTCCACCTCCTGCTCCTCCGCCTCTTCTTCTCCCCCTCTCCTCTGCTAGAAATCCGAACCCCCCTAGTGCCCTCAACCCTAAATCCCCAAACGTGCGCCCACGTGGACCCCCGTCCGAACTCAGCCCCTCCCCTCGACCACCCTCCTCCCTGCCGACTCCTCTCTCGTGCTCCCTCCTCTTCCCGATTGAAAACCCCGCAGCCCCTCTCCGCTTCATCAAAATCCAAGATAAAGGTGTGCCTTTTATTTACATTCATTTTTATTTTTTTTCCAGAGTATTATATTATATAAAAAAAATGATGATTTTTCTTGCATAAACATTCAATTTTCATGAAGATAAGGATTATAAGTTTGCAAATAGAAAAGACCGGATTTTTCAATTAGAAAGGTGAAATCTTCATATAGAAGTAGCGATAAAAATTCAATTTTTACATTATAGCGGTAGCATTATAAAGACGGGATCTTTTATATGTATAGAACTTCAAAAAGATTTGATTTTTAAAATATAGTGAAGTAACGACTATAAAAATGTGATTTTTATATATTGAACATCGAAGTAAAAATGTGATTTTTATATATTGAACATCGAAATAAAAATGTGATTTTTATATATTGAACATCGAAGTAAAAATTCGATTTTTATATATTGAACATCGAAGTAAAAATTCGATTTTTATATATTGAACATCGAAGTAAAAATGTGATTTTTATATATTGAATATCGAAGTAAAAATGTGATTTTTTATATATTGAACATCGAAGTAAAATTGTGATTTTTATATATTGAACATCGAAGTAAAAAAGTGATTTTTATATATTGAACATCGAAGTAAAAATGTGATTTTTATATATTGAACATCGAAGTAAAAATGTGATTTTTATATATTGAACATCGAAGTAAAAATGTGATTTTTATATATTGAACATCGAAGTAAAAATTCGATTTTTATATATTGAACATCGAAGTAAAAATTCGATTTTTATATATTGAACATCGAAGTAAAAATGTGATTTTTATATATTGAACATCGAAGTAAAAATGTGATTTTTATATATTGAACATCGAAGTAAAAATGTGATTTTTATATATTGAACAGCGAAATAAAAATGTGATTTTTACATATGTAGTGGCTACGGGCAAAGAAAGTGATATCGGCGAGAACAGTGAAGATTTCCTGCATTAGAAGTGCCGTGGAGTTAGGATAGCTATTGGTGAGAATTTCTCACCTTTCAATTTCTTTTTCTACTTATATATATATATATATATATATATATATATATATATATATATATATACTAGGATGCAGACGGTGCTTAGTAGCACCCGACACAATCGTCCACAGACCATGGACTTGTTTGTTTTGTTGCATAAATTAGTTAGATGCTTTGGTTTGAATTGAATTGTTTGGTGAAATGAAATTGATTTGATTGATGTGTGAATGGCGTGGGCCTTCACTAGACCGGGAATAAGGCTAGGCCTCGTCCCGTTTCTAGTATCGTGCCGTTATGCCGCCGAAATTTTCTAAAATAAGTTAGAAAAATAAAAATATCATTTTATTTAAAGAATGAAATGAATAGAAATTCATATGTTAAAATAAAATGTTTTATCGTTAAAAATATAATTTTTAACGTGAATAAGAATATAGTGAATGTGAATAAATAAAATATTCATTTACAAACCGGACGGTTTGTTTATGTACACCTATTTGAATGACATTGATTGGGACGATAAATTTTACACATCGCCCAACTGCACAACTAAAATCTGTGTTTGATGGTTTGAAACCCCACACGGGTGTTGGGATGAAATTTGAAGTTCACTCATCCTGATTGATTAAATATGTCGATCGATTGATTGACAGGCTGTTATAAGCGTTAAATATCTATATTTGATGCTTATACAGTGTAGTGCACTTTGGTTGATGGTTGATTATTTTTCAATGCTATTATATGCGTGTGATGTATGGAAATCCATATAATTAATTTTATGTGGTGACTGATTGGGCCTCATTCCAATTTAGAAAATAAAGAATATTATAACATAAAAGTTCATGTGTTGAATGTACTCATTCGTTGATATTAGTCATATGTTGAACGAAATATTTTAATAATAAAATTTGCATCTTTATCAATATAAAATAAAGGTTCATGTGTTGACTGTACTCATCCGTTGAGATTAGTCATGTGTTGAACGAAATAATTTAACAAATATTGTCACACGTGGACAGTACTCATTCGTTGAGATTAGTCGTGTGTTGACAAAAATAAATATTCATTTGTTGAATAGAATATTTGAAAATAGAAATATATGAAGCCGTGTTGGTTAGATTGACGCCATTTTGACGTGAACGATATTTATATCGATTTTATTCATTTTAAAATGCATATTGAAAAGTGATTTCGAAAACGCATATTTTGAAATGAAATCAAAATGAATTGAATGTATAACGATTTCGAAATGAATTGAATGTATAACGATTTCGAAATGAATTGAATGTATAACGATTTTGAAATGAATTGAATATATAACGATTTCGAAATGAATTGAATGTATAACGATTTCGAAATGAATTGAATATATAACAATTTCGAAATGAATTGAATATATAACGATTTCGAAATGAATTGAATATAAAAAATCGAAATGAATTGAATATATAACGATTTCGAAATGAATTGAATATATAACGATTTCGAAATAAATTGAATATAAAATGAAATCGAAATGAATTGAATATAAAACGATTTCGAAATGAATTGAATGTATAACGATTTCGAAATGAATTGAATATAAAACGATTTCGAAATGAATTGAAAACGAATTCGAATTGAATTGGAAACAAATTGAAATGAATTCAAATTGAATTGAAATTTGAATTGAATAGAAATGAATTTTAAAACGAATTTATAAAGAAGAATTCAATTTTGATTTGAATTGAAATGGATGTTGAAATTGCTTTTGAAACGAATTTAAAACTATTTATATAATCCGTTTTAAATAGAAATCGACGATATATATATATTATATATATTATATATATAATATAATGGCCTGAATAGAATGCGCCGCGCCGCGGTAGTTCGTGAATTTCGACCATTTATTTCAAACGGACATTACGGGAGATCCGACCGTCGGATTCTCCTAAAACCGGAACCGTTGGGTTCGTATCGAAAAGAGCTTTCTAACGAATATTAGAAATTAGAAATCTAACGGTTGGATTTGGAATTATGTCCAAATCAAATTTGAAAAGGGTCGCTGTAAGTGCAGTTCGATGGCCATTGGTGGAAATCGACTGTACGGGCCTTGATAAAATTATTAAAAATAGTAATAATTTGTGTAAAATCATAAGAAATGATTTAGAAAGATTGGGATGAAAAACTCCATACTTGAAAAGATAAAAATAGATTTTTATCGAAATGAACTAGTTTTGAACTAGAATTATAATTCTATTTATTTTTAAATAAATAAATTGAATTTAAAAAGGGTTTTAAAAATAACCAGAATTTCCATTGATTGCATTGGAGTGGATTTGAATCGAAATTGTCTTCGGAATATTTCGATGTTGGAATTCGTGATTATACAGGTGTTGTTATGGAAATTTGAAAGATATATATTTATATCGTTATTTCCAATACGACATTTGTTAATCGTAGAATTTGATATTGAATATAAGCCGATATATTTTCTATTCAGAGCCTTGTATTGAATATCAAATGTGATTTGGGTTTGTCGTGAATGGTGTCTTCATTAACACTGTTCTTGAACCCTGTTGAGAAAAGATTATATCTTTTTATTTAGATTTAATGAAGTGTACCAATTAAATAATATTTAATTGGAATTGAATTGATATTGATTTTTGGGTTTATCGTGAACAGTGTTTTTAAATAACACTTGTTCTTTAACCCGATAATTAATGGAATGATATTTTGGGTTTACCGTGGACCGTGTTTTAAATGACATTGATTCTTTAACCCAGTCAAAGATTAAAACTAAGTGGAGTTTTAATGAATCTTTAATTAGATTGAAATAATCGAAATGGAGTATCACCAGTTTTGCTCCAGGCGATAGTTAAATCTTTAATTAGATTTGAACGTGAAATGGTAATTGAATTTACCGATAACACTGTGGTGTTAGATATGAAGTATTACCAGTTTTACTTCATGGGATGAATAGGTTGGGATTGGGAAATTAAAATAAATGATTACTTCAGTAAGGTTCGCTAATCCCGACTAGTTTGAATTGAGATTCAAAAATAGAATAAAGAATAAATTCAAGGAATTTATCTTGGATAAAATTAATGGGAACCTTTCCCTATGAATGTGGAATTTAGAAACTAACTGTCGGTTAGCCAAGCAAAATGGTTTTCTGGATATTGATCTGATGTTGGTTTCGGCCTTCGGGGTTAATATTTGGGAAATTATTCTCTTGATTAATTTACGGTTAGTGACTGATGAATTGGAATGAGGCGTATGTTGTGTTTGTGTGACACTTATTTAAAATATACGCGAGTTATTCGGGAAGACCGGGTTTATCCCATTCTGAATAACTGATACGACGATAAGTCGAAGATGAAGACGATGGTCGAAGACCGGAGGTCTTCACGTCGTTTGGGTAATTACTGATGATCTTGATTGGGTTGTACACCCAAGAAGATGGAAACAGTTAGTGATCGTCCAGACGTACTTGGAGATCGATGGATATGCGAGGTACAAGGTGCCTCCGGTTTCGTTCAGCCCCAGAACGGACTTGTAAATGGACTGTGTGTCTGACATTGGATTTTAGTCCGTGTGATTGATCTCTATTAAATATATATCGGTTTGGCGGCAGAGAATTTATTCTCTTGCTTAACACCCTTCTCTGAGACGTACGAGCTCAGGGGTTATATATTGATGGATATCAATCGCATGGAGTGAATTGCCTATGTGGCATGCCTAAGTGGCAAATGATCAAGGCTTCTGCTGAAAAGCAAAGTCTTGTGGTTGATGATCGAAGCACGGCCTTTGTGGCGTAGCTTTGTGTAACGTTTACTTCGCGAGTTTCACACCCGGTATGAAACAAAAACAGGAGACGGACCTTAGGGAGGGCATGCTTTTCTTTCTAGTTAGGAGCGGCGTCAGTGCTTGAACTGGCTGAAGAGTTTGACTCATGTGGATGTTGCTTATTATTACTTGCTGAAAAGCGAGGCGCCTCGTGATATCGGTTTCGGCCGATGCTTCTGGTCGGCTGACGGGCCAGGCTTACGCCCCAAAGGGCGGGGAAACGCAATGTTCAGGAATTTTAATCCACATCAGTGGACCGACCCTGACGATCCAAGGGTCACTCAAGCTCTGATCCTATGGCTCGGGCTAGAGAGTCACAAATCGGTAGAGGATCTTGCCCCTAGCCTCGGTTCATACCATAAATGATAACCCAACTTCCAATACGACATTGCGGTTTTGATTGTAAACTTATATATGGCGACATAGTGGTATGGGTCATTCATGCCGTCTATGATTGATACTTATGATTTGAAGTTGTTTTATACACTATGCACTTATAATAGTATCAAATAATTTGTTTTTCAACGTATCAAGCATTCTTGGCTGTTATAAGGGAAAACCCTATCCCCCGGCTTGCGTTGCATTGTGTGATAGGACCTGGGTCTTATAACAGCTTCATTTTTCTTTATTTTGCATTGCGCTGTTTGTTTTATGCACTGGTATTCTTGGGAGGAAACCCGTTCCGTGTTATACGGCGTGGTCCCTTGATTTACCTAACTTTAAAAATAAGGATTAACTGTTTTAGTTCTCACACCAGTCACATGACTGACCTGGAGTTTATTGTTTTAACCTAAACTCTGGGTGCCCCTATTTTGACACGGGCAGCTAGTAGTTTTGGTTTTGCAGATGTATATTCACAGGATCTTGGTTTACAGCTGGAACGATATCCGAAAAGCTTTGTATCCGTATATCTCTTCTAGTTGTGTATTGTATTATTTTCCGCTGCGATGTATTTAAATGTAATTTAAATCTCTGATATTTCTGTGTAATATTTATTCATTTATATTCTGTATATTCTTGTAATCTGATGCATTATTGTAATATACAATGAAATGTTCTTCCGTGTGCGTTCTGTTTTGTCTTGTTCTCAAACGATAGGGCGTTTCGAGCGGCCTGGATCGGTTTAGCGACTGGTCCGGACCGAGCGAAATTCCTTACCGTCACAGTTGGTATCAGAGCTTTGGTTTACAAAGCTCAGAGAACAAGACACATTAGAACCATACGAAAGAATTCATCAGATATTGGATTAGTAATATCCAATGAGAATGACTCGTTAGAGATGGGATCAGTAGTATCCTAGAACGAGTGTGAAGAGTGTATTTTTAAAGTGAAAACAAATTTTTGTTTTGAAGATTTAAATCAATTATTCGTATTTGATTATCTATTTATATTGAGTTGGACAGTCCAGTATATAAAGATTTTGCGTATACGTCTGATCCACGTGTATTTGAAATTTTAATATACTGGATAGATATAGAATTGCACTGTAGTCGTTCGGGGATAATTCTGATGATAGCGATCGCATCATCAGTATTTATGTTCGAGTGACAAAAGTGGGACGTCTATATATTTCCTATTGACTGGTGTGACAACCAAAATTAGATAGGGCTTATTGTTGTGATTTGGCATCAAAAATCTGATTTTTTGTATATGTATCAAAATTATGAATTTGAGACTCTAATTCACTAATTGATTGATGTTTGTGTTGTTTGTTTATTTGGTTGATAATTTTTAACCATTTAGCCTAATTGAACCAAATATTGAATTATATTGAAAATTGGTTGCGTTTGCTTGCATATACTTGCACTTACCTTGAACAGGTCATAGCAAGGAGGCTAGAGCAGAGAATAAAATTTGTTTGCCCAACAAATAGGTACATGTTTACTACATAATTTACTGTTTTGTTTGGGTGATGACGATTTTATGAGCCTATTGGCTAGCCTCTTGGGTTTTTCTTTTTCTTTTTGAGATTAGAAGGACCGGGGAAGCTATTTGAAATTCCCCGATGCTCCCGGTGCAGGGGAGGTTATGGCGAAATTTTTCGAAAATTTAGGGTGTTAGCCAAATTTTTGAAATTTTTTGAAAATTCTCAGAAACTGAAAAGTTGGAGAATGGAAGCCAGATCGAACGTAGAGTTGATTAATCAAACCACTTTCGACTTTGTTCCTTTTCGGGGACGAAAAGTTTTAAGTGGGGGAGATTGTAACAACCCGAAAATCCGGGCCAGTTTAAAATTTTTATTTTGGCGATTTTAGCGAATTTTGATTATTTAAAATAGATTATTTTAAATAATATCGACGAGAAATTTATTTTGAAAATTCGAACGTATATATTATATACGTCATCGTTAGAATATAAATATTTATATATAATTATAAATAGAATTGAAAATGGCGCGGTAGTTCGATAATTCGATTTCAAACTTCAATTGAATATACCGGGTGCAAAACAATCCGGATTTTAGTGAAACCAAAAACAATAGGATCTAATTGATAATATCTTTCCAACGAATCCGAAAAATCAAGATTTCATAGCGGGAATCAAAAGATATGTCCAGTTGAAAATTCTGAATAGTCGCTATGGAATTCAGGCCCTTAAAAATGGAGATTTTGCAAACGACCTCGGATTTCGACGAAACCACTTTTGTTGGATCCGGGATGTAAATTTATTGCTAGGTTTCAAATTTCATAATTTTTCGAATCAATATGTGAGCGTGGCAAAGGAAAACGCGTTTAACCAGTTTCGGTTGATTTTAATCGACTGGAAATTGGTCATTTTTCTAACGGTCTCAGAATTCGACGAAACTAGTTTTGTTAGGACCGTATCGTCAATACGAAGCTAGAAAATATTTTTCGAGAATTTTTCTAGTTAGTACGTGACCCCGGTAAATTGAAATATACGTTCAAATTGAATATATATAGATTATACTTTAAATTCAATGGAAACTGATCGAAACAGTCGAATCAGCTTATGGTACATATCCCATTGTGTTCGGAATGGGGGAAATACGCTATGGACGGCAGGCGGTGGGTCTCTTTTCGATTTCGAATAAAAAGTCAACTTTATATAGAAAATTAAATTAAATAACCCTTTCTTTTCACTTAAGACCCCCCTCATTCTCATTTCAGAATCGAACGAAAAAAGAAAAAAAACCGCTCAACTTCGTCATCGCCCCCCCCCCCCCCCCCGCACTGTAGACCGCCGTGCTCCTCCTGGAGACCGCCGCCGGAGCGAAACCCACCTCCCTCTTCCACCTCCTGCTCCTCCGCCTCTTCTTCTCCCCCTCTCCTCTGCTAGAAATCCGAACCCCCCCTAGAGCCCTCAGCCCTAAATCCCCAAACGCGCGCTCACGTGGACCCCCGTCCGAACTCAGCCCCTCCCCTCGACCACCCTCCTCCCTGCCGACTCCTCTCTCGTGCTCCCTCCTCTTCCCGATTGAAAACCCCGCAGCCCCTCTCCGCTTCATCAAAATCCGAGATAAAGGTGTGCCTTTTATTTACATTCATTTTTATTTTATTTCCAGAGTATTATATTATATAAAAAAAATGATGATTTTTCTTGCATAAACATTCAATTTTCATGAAGATAAGGATTATAAGTTTGCAAATAGAAAAGACCGGATTTTTCAATTAGAAAGGTGAAATCTTCATATAGAAGTAGCGATAAAAATTCAATTTTTACATTATAGAAGTAGCATTATAAAGATGGGATCTTTTATATGTATAGAACTTCAAAAAGATTTGATTTTTAAAATATAGTGAAGTAACGACTATAAAAATGTGATTTTTATATATTGAACATCGAAGTATTGAACATCGAAGTAAAAATGTGATTTTTATATATTGAACATCGAAATAAAAATGTGATTTTTATATATTGAACATCGAAGTAAAAATTCGATTTTTATATATTGAACATCGAAGTAAAAATTCGATTTTTATATATTGAACATCGAAGTAAAAATGTGATTTTTATATATTGAACATCGAAGTAAAAATGTGATTTTTATATATTGAACATCGAAGTAAAAATGTGATTTTTTTATATATTGAACATCGAAGTAAAAATGTGATTTTTATATATTGAACATCGAAGTAAAAATGTGATTTTTATATATTGAACTTCGAAGTAAAAATGTGATTTTTATATATTGAACATCGAAGTAAAAATGTGATTTTTATATATTGAACATCGAAGTAAAAATTCGATTTTTATATATTGAACATCGAAGTAAAAATGTGATTTTTATACATTGAACATCGAAGTAAAAATGTGATTTTTATATATTGAACATCGAAGTAAAAATGTGATTTTTATATATTGAACATCGAAGTAAAAATGTGATTTTTATATATTGAACAGCGAAATAAAAATGTGATTTTTACATATGTAGTGGCTACGGGCAAAGAAAGTGATATCGGCGAGAACAGTGAAGATTTCCTGCATTAGAAGTGCCGTGGAGTTAGGATAGCTATTGGTGAGAATTTCTCACCTTTCAATTTCTTTTTCTAGTTATATATATATATATATATATATATATATATATATATATATATACTAGGATGCAGACGGTGCTTAGTAGCACCCGACACAATCGTCCACAGACCATGGACTTGTTTGTTTTGTTGCATAAATTAGTTAGATGCTTTGGTTTGAATTGAATTGTTTGGTGAAATGAAATTGATTTGATTGATGTGTGAATGGCGTGGGCCTTCATTAGACCGAGGATAAGGCTAGGCCTCGTCCCGTTTCTAGTATCGTGCCGTTATGCCGCCGAAATTTTCTAAAATAAGTTAGAAAAATGAAAATATCATTTTATTTAAAGAATGAAATGAATAGAAATTCATGTGTTAAAATAAAATGTTTTATCGTTAAAAATATAATTTTTAACGTGAATAAGAATATAGTGAATGTGAATAAATAAAATATTCATTTACAAACCGGACGGTTTGTTTATGTACACCTATTTGAATGACATTGATTGGGACGATAAATTTTACACATCGCCCAACTGCACAACTAAAATCTGTGTTTGATGGTTTGAAACCCCACACGGGTGTTGGGATGAAATTTGAAGTTCACTCATCCTGATTGATTAAATATGTCGATCGATTGATTGACAGGCTGTTATAAGCGTTAAATATCTATATTTGATGCTTATACAGTGTAGTGCACTTTGGTTGATGGTTGATTATTTTTCAATGCTATTATATGCGTGTGATGTATGGAAATCCATATAATTAATTTTATGTGGTGACTGATTGGGCCTCATTCCAATTTAGAAAATAAAGAATATTATAACATAAAAGTTCATGTGTTGACTGTACTCATTCGTTGAGATTAGTCATGTGTTGAACGAAATATTTTAATAATAAAATTTGCATCTTTATCATTATAAAATAAAGGTTCATGTGTTGACTGTACTCATCCGTTGAGATTAGTCATGTGTTGAACGAAATAATTTAACAAAAATTGTCACACGTGGACAGTACTCATTCGTTGAGATTAGTCGTGTGTTGACAAAAATAAATATTCATTTGTTGAATAGAATATTTGAAAATAGAAATATATGAAGCCGTGTTGGTTAGATTGACGCCATTTTGACGTGAACGATATTTATATCGATTTTATTCATTTTAAAATGCATATTGAAAAGTGATTTCGAAAACGCATATTTTGAAATGAAATCGAAATGAATTGAATGTATAACGATTTCGAAATGAATTGAATGTATAACGATTTCGAAATGAATTGAATGTATAACGATTTCGAAATGAATTGAATATATAACGATTTCGAAATGAATTGAATGTATAACGATTTCGAAATGAATTGAATATAAAATGAAATCGAAATGAATTGAATATATAACGATTTCGAAATGAATTGAATATATAACGATTTCGAAATAAATTGAATATAAAATGAAATCGAAATGAATTGAATATAAAACGATTTCTAAATGAATTGAATGTATAACGATTTCGAAATGAATTGAATATAAAACGATTTTGAAATGAATTGAAAACGAATTCGAATTGAATTGGAAACAAATTGAAATGAATTCAAATTGAATTGAAATTTGAATTGAATAGAAATGGATTTTAAAACGAATTTATAAAGAAGAATTCAATTTTGATTTGAATTGAAATGGAAGTTGAAATTGCTTTTGAAACGAATTTAAAACTATTTATATAATTCGTTTTAAATAGAAATCGACGATATATATTATATATATAATATAATGGCCTGAATAGAACGCGCCGCGCCGCGGCAGTTCGTGAATTTCGGCCATTTATTTCAAACGGACATTACGGGAGATCCGACCGTCGGATTCTCCTAAAACCGGAACCGTTGGGTTCGTATCGAAAAGAGCTTTCTAACGAATATTAGAAATTAGAAATCTAACGGTTGGATTTCGAATTATGTCCAAATCAAATTTGAAAAGGGTCGTTGTAAGTGCAGTTCGATGGCCATTGGTGGAAATCGACTGTACGGGCCTTGATAAAATTATTAAAAATAGTAATAATTTGTGTAAAATCATAAGAAATGATTTAGAAAGAATTGGGATGAAAAACTCCATACTTGAAAAGATAAAAATAGATTTTTATCGAAATGAACTAGTTTTGAACTAGAATTATAATTCTATTTATTTTTAAATAAATAAATTGAATTTAAAAAGGGTTTTAAAAATAACCAGAATTTCCAATGATTGCATTGGAGTGGATTTGAATCGAAATTGTCTTCGGAATATTTCGATGTTGGAATTCGTGATTATACAGGTGTTGTTATGGAAATTTGAAAGATATATATTTATATCGTTATTTCCAATACGACCTTTGTTAATCGTAGAATTTGATATTGAATATAAGCCTATTCAGAGCCTTGTATTGAATATCAAATGTGATTTGGGTTTGTCGTGAATGGTGTCTTCATTAACACTGTTCTTGAACCCTGTTGAGAAAAGATCAAATCTTTTTATTTAGATTTAATGAAGTGTACCAATTAAATAATATTTAATTGGAATTGAATTGATATTGATTTTTGAGTTTATCGTGAACAGTGTTTTTAAATAACACTTGTTCTTTAACCCGATAATTAATGGAATGATATTTTGGGTTTACCGTTGACCGTGTTTTAAATGACACTGATTCTTTAACCCAGTCAAAGATTAAAACTAAGTGGAGTTTTAATGAATCTTTAATTAGATTGAAATAATCGAAGTGGAGTATCACCAGTTTTGCTCCAGGCGATAGTTAAATCTTTAATTAGATTTGAACGTGAAATGGTAATTGAATTTACCGATAACACTATGGTGTTAGATATGAAGTATTACCAGTTTTACTTCATGGGATGAATAGGTTGAGATTGGGAAATTAAAATAAATGATTACTTCGGTAAGGTTCGCTAATCCCGACTAGTTTGAATTGAGATTCAAAAATAGAATAAAGAATAGATTCAAGGAATTTATCTTGGATAAAATTAATGGGAACCTTTCCCTATGAATGTGGAATTTAGAAACTAACTGTTGGTTAGCCAAGCAAAATGGTTTTCTGGATATTGATCTGATGTTGGTTTCGGCCTTCGGGGTTAATATTTGGGAAATTATTCTCTTGATTAATTTACGGTTAGTGACTGATGAACTGGAATGAGGCGTATGTTGTGTTTGTGTGACACTTATTTAAAATATACGCGAGTTATTCGGGAAGACCGTGTTGGATCTAGAATAACCCTAGAGGGGGGGTGAATAGGGTTTTTCACAGTTTTTAACTGAATTAAAAACTTAACGAGATATATAATAATAAACTGATCACAGAAAATAGCAGAAACTGAAATGCAGAAAATAAATCACACACAGATGTACCCAGCTTCGGCAAAACCCTGCCTACTGCTGCATTTCTAAGGTTTCTACTAGGTGATAGAACAGTTCCCGCATACAAGACCATGTACACTCGCAAACCCTGCTCCTATTCTAACCCTACGCTCAAACCCCTAGACTGATCTAAACCCCTAGATCAGATTTCCCGAATTACAAAACCTGTAACTCGTAACTCAGATTTACAGACTCTGAAACTGACAGTCAACTCCTTGACTAAATCCCCCTAGATTTTACAGACCTAGAACTGTTCAGAAATGATTTTACAACACAATTTAAAAAACAACAGAATGTAAAACAAAAAAAATGTAAACCCTAGTTCTTAAAATAAAATAAAAAAAAGAGTTTATATTAAAGGGGTCATCCCCTTTTCCTATTAAAAAACGGCCGGCCCATTTTCTTTTCTTGCTTCATTCTTCTGCCCGATCCTCTTTTGCCTCTGAGAAAAAAATATGGCGGCTAGGGTTTTCTAGGGTTTTCTTCATTTGCCCCAAATCGATTCGGTTGCTGTCGAAATCAAACCTCTGATGCTCTAGTCTCTACGGCTTTCTGGTTCTTCGATTTGAGATGTTTTTCTCTGGCGTCGATCGAAACTGTGAGTGTATAAAAAGAATTTTCTTTTTGCTGCTTTGAATATTGATTGAATAATTTCGATACTTTGCCAGTGATGTTATGGGTGTTATTTATAGGGTATTAGAAACCCTAAATCGTGTCTCTGATTTCACAAGTGACTCGGTCTGATTAGGGTTTCCCCTTTTTGTCTGTCTTCAATTTGAATTGTTGCTTCCCGACTTTGAAATATACTCTGATTGCTGAAACGGCTCTGTAAAAAATTGGAAACAAAATAAATGATTTCCATTGTTGATTAATTCGGTTTTTAAAAAATAATTCTGAAAAGAAAAAAAAACTTCCCTTTTTGCTATCCCTTGATTTAGCACCGTATATTTTAAAAAAAAAAATTTGAAACCAGACACAACAACAAAACTTCTGGAATTTGGAATCTGCCCCTTTGCATGAATAAATGGATATTTAATTTCTGACAACAGCTCTTGACCCATTTTTAAAAAAAACTGGTGTTGAGCATTTCTGGAAAGAGTTGATTTCTTGCTTAAAGAAAATCCCTTTTTGTTGCCTTGCTTGATTTTAGCTTTCCAGTTAATCTCCTTGCATACATTTAGCTGCCTTGAATGGTTTTCCTGATTGAATCAAAAACAGGAAACAGTTAATATGATTTTCTGGATTTAAATTTGTTTTGAAATGTTGTCTTAAATTAAAAAAAATCCTCTGTAAATTCCTATGCAATCCCAACATAAATTTGGAAATGATAAAGATGATTTCCAACAATTTTCCCATTAAAAAATTTCATATTTCATATGCACATGTGCATTCACATTATACACATGAATCTTTAATCTGAAGCTTCCTGATTTCTTGTCTTAACTGCTTTGCATGTTGCACCACTTGTTTATCCCACTATGTCCATGCTATTGCTTGACCATACTTGATCATGCTGGTTCATGTTTACTTTCACTATTGAGCTCGACCACTTGAAAACTGATATTGATCATTTTGCCTTGATAATTTTCCGTTGGCTTGAGCTTGAGTCATTCACTTGTGTACACACACATGCACTGTGTTGCACCACTTTGCTGAATCATGACCCAAGTTTCATTGTTCTGCTTTGAGCATTGCTGCTTTGTGTATATGCTCCACTGTGTCATCATGTGCACCTACTTGTATATATGTTGCTTAAATAAACATGCTGTGTTGAGCTGACTTGGTGCTCGGCCCTTTGTGTACTTGCACCTGATTTTGTAACATTTGCTTGAGCTGGCTATTTGAATACCATTGGCTCAACCAGACCATTTTGCACCTCAATGTTGTGTTGTGTGCATATGAGATGCTGGCTCATCTATGTATTGCAGTTTGTATGTCTATGCACTTGTGTTCACTAATATTAGTTGTACCACTTGAACTGACTTGAACTTAAAAACTGCCTCGACTCCATGTGCTGAGATTTGCACATTGCTGAACTACCATGTTGCTCCTTTGATCATGTTGCATTCATCACTACTGTGTCTCCATCATGTGTTAACTTTGTTGTGTCTTCATTCTTGTTTGTGTTGTCCCCTTGTCTGTTTTTGCTTGTGAACTTGGATTTATGCATTTCTGCCTTCATGCAGACCTAACCATTTTGAGGTGTACACTTTTTCTTTGCTGTTCCACTTTGTTTTTGTTCACTTGCATTATGATTTGTATATGCTGTTCTGAAATGAACTTGTTGCACACTAAATGTGCTGCTTCGATGCTTTGTAGCTGCTGTTCTTTGCCATGTATTGTTGCTCGACCACACATTGGCTATACTTGAGTTTCATATTGCTGTTGACCCATTTCTTCATTGATGTGATGTCTTGTTTGACCATGGTTTGACTTTGACATGGCTCGACGCTTGATTGGGCTGTTTTGACTTTGTTTATTGCACTGAGTCGAGCAGGTCCATGTGGCTACTCCTCAGTTGCGCACTGATTGGCGAGGCAGTGCACACGTGTATTTATACACGTGTGTATATGCAGCCATCAGACAAAATTTTCCTGTCCCTGCACTGTATATACATACTGTCTGCCTTGTGGTATTTACAGTGTATCACTGTGAATATCACAAGCTGTCTAGACACAGATTGATGGTTTTATAATTCAGATCAAGTCATGAAAAATGATGAGAAACACACCAGAAAACTGAGGCAAATAAAATTTTAAAAATAAAATTTATATTTGCATATATTCTGTTTTATTTCTATTGCAGTGTACTGTGTGTGTGTTTCACATGTGACAGGTAGGCAGGAATGACTGGACTGACTGTGATGACTGGACTGAAAGCTGAAGATAAGAAGACAGTGTGTGTTGTCAATGAATGTATGAGTCTGTATATACAAGTGAAAATGGATATATATGAAATGTAGCTGTATATATGTTGTGTGTATGTATGACTGAGTGACAATGAATGAACTGTACTGAGGAGCTGTGAGAGAATTGTACAGATATATGTAATAAACAAATTTGATTGAAATAAAATATCATTTTATTGTTGTCAAACGAACTTGTCTATTATATTCTGTTTATATACAAGTACAATATACAGTGAATGTTTAAATAGTGGAGTTATACGGAGTTGTACTGTTTGAATGTTAGAAATATAATATTCAATTCAAATATTATATTCCTATCTGTGTTGTATATATAAAACATTACAATAACAAACACATTTATAATAATATATATTTGTTTGTTATCATCAAACAAAAATCATATAATTGTGTATACAACTGCGTTATATACAACAATCTCCCCCTTTTGATGATGACAAACAAATAAAAGATTTTGATTACAATAAATGTGTTTGACAGTGAATTCTGAACTCCCCCTATTTATTAGCTCCCCCTACAACAGAAGCTCCCCCTATAACTGTGCATGAGAGAAAAGAATGTAAAAGGATTCACACTCATAAAATATTTATAAAATATTCACTCATAAATCAAAATCTAATCCATTCTCCCCCTTTTGTTATCATCAAAAGGATATAGAATTTAAATTATCGATGAAAGATGACAAAAAAAATATAATTTCAACTTAAGAGGGGGAATGGTCATCATAAATCTCAATTAGTCAAACAAAAATCATAATATTCTAAGAACAGGTGGCATATTTCACATTGTAGAGAATGACGGATATACGATGAATTTTATATGAAATGGAGAGAGTTTTAAAACCAATTCATTTCCAATTATTTTCAAAAAGGATTTTAAGAAATTGAGGCACAAAACAGTGATGGATTTTGACTATAATTACAAATTCAACTTAAGTGACAAAATCAGATAGTCTCAAATCCCAGTAACTATCAATCAACAAAACATAATACTTCATAAGGTATTAACACATTTCACAGATTAGAGAGACGGATAGATAGGCTGGTTTTTATAAATACCAAGGAGAATTTCACATTAATTTATTTTATCCAAATTATTTTCTTTTCCTTTTTTTTTAATTTAAGAGCACACTGACCACGCATAACCAGAGCTTGGATTTTTAAATGAAGTCAGTCGCAGCTTAAATTATAAGTTGTCTCTTAACCATTCATGAATAGAGCTTGGATTTTTAAATGAGGTTAGAGACACACTTATATATTAATTATATTTTCATCATTTTCAGCTTTTAAAAAGGAAAGCTCCTCGGTATAAAACCAATATATGGATGATAGAAAAATGTGATAGGTACAGAAATGGACTGTGAAATAAATTTCTAAATTAATAATATTATGAAATATGACCAACTGTGCCGGGATTATTGAAAATTTTCAATTGACACTAATTCTGAAAAATAACACAAACACAATTCCATCACAAATATTTTCACTGTTTATTCAATATGATTTTTAAAAAAAAAAAATAAACTCTCCACATTTTAAAAAAAATTGTCATGGATGGCACAATGATGATAGATAATGAGGATGGTCGTGAAATAATTGCCAGTTCAAAGATATTATACTAAATATTCAACCATCATGAAAATCCAAATAAAATTTCCTCTTGTTGTGAAATATATTGCAGTCACAATTCATCACAATTTCAAAATCTGATAATAATTTTGATGAATTCTAAATGCAGTTCAATTTGGATATTGATTTCAATTTCTGAATGAATAATCAATAAATAATTTTAAAATTGAAAATCAATTACAAGAGTAATATGCTGATCTATGCATGACAAGAGGGAAAAAATACATATATACAGCAAAAAATATGCAGCACTTTTAAACTGATACCACATGGTGTCTCTACAAAGTGAAAAATCAGAACAGATGGATGTGACAAATATAAGGTGCTTCTGAAACCAAATGTTCTCACTTTCTCAAGGATTTTAATGACACCCCGGTGACAAACAATGGTACCTCAGTCAACAGAAAAGACTTAATTACAAAGCAAGCAACTCAAGCACACAAATTTCATTTATCAGAACACGATAAATCTTTGATACCAAATCAAGCAGTCCAAAAAATATATTTACAAATCAATTTCTTATAATCAGAGCAGCATGATTCCAAAACAAACATTTTTCAAAAACAGTATCAGAGCAGCACAGAGAAATCAGTATCACAACAGACTTGTCAAGATGTTGGTCACATAAGGTGGTTCATGATCCAAGATTTGCAAATATACTCTATTTTAAATCATTTGAAGAAATGTGAAAGTATTAGGATTTAATGAATCAATCACACCAGGTTATATTTCAGATTCAAGATATGTGTGAGATCCAATAAATCAATAATTTCAAATGATTTTAAACATATATTCAAATCAAATAATCATGAAATAACAATGATTTTCAAAGACCATTTTCAAAAAGAACATTTTCAAGAATTTCTCAAAACTATTTCCGAAAAGCCCAAGAGAAATTTCAGGTCATTTACATCAAATTTGAAAATATTCATGATCGGGATAATTTATTTGAAATCACATGAATCAATGTAAAGTTTTGGGATATAATGAATCAGTCACACGAGATTTACAATTTCAAAAATAAGAGGTGTGTGATGTTCAAAATATCTAGAATTTCAGATGATTTCAAACAAACATATTTCAATATAATGATCATGAATAAAGATGAATTCCAAGATGTATCACTGATACAAGCCAATCTGAAAAACAATGGAATTATCACAACTGATAAATAACAGAGTGTTGTAATGAGTATAATATTTTGAGCTTTTCTAAAATGAATTAGAATAAACTCAGAACAACAAAGGTGTGTGACATTTCATTAGATATTCAGATCTTCAAATATTTAGAATTCAAATTAACAATGTTCAAGATATGACAAGAATACATAAACACTGTTATGAATTCAGAAATAAAAAAATCTCAAAAACAATTGCAGATATTTACAAAATTAAATTCAGGAAATAGAAATGATTAACGCACGATGATTTTATACAAATAAAGCATATTTCCAAAAAGGTCATGAATTCTGCAACTGGAAGTTTAAGAAGTACAGACAAAGAAGAATATGACAGTGTCAAATCAAAAACAAAAACAGAAGGAGATAGAGGAAGGAATAAAAACAGACAATAAAAACAAAGAGAATATACAAAGGTGAGTTTAGAGATCATACCAGAATCCAATGTAAAGCAGAATCTCTAACTCAACAAATGTTGGCCTAAGGAACTGTAAATGACACAGAATTGTAGACAATCTTAATTTCAAATTTCTTTTCAGCACAGCAGTTCCTCATCCTTCACTGGTACCTAGCAGTTTAAAGGATCGAGTGGTCTAACAAAATTTGTAAAACCACTCTGATATGTGTTTACCACTTTTGGTACCCAAACCTGTCTATATAACAAAGCATCTAAATTTACCTTTGTACCTTTTGGAACCCAAATCTGTTTGAATTTAGTTGACGTCGTTTTATTTTTATTTGGGATCCAAGATTGTTTAATTGGTTTGTTATAAAACAAATTCACATCATGTTTTTGATTCAAAAATCCTTTGGGGATGTTAGAGTTCAAATTTTCAAAACAACCATTTCCAAAATGATTTGAAGGATTTTTAAAAACAATTGAATTCCGTTTCTCAAATTCATTTGTTTTTCCAAGGTCATCATTTTTTCCGAAGCCAAGACCCGATTTATTTCCAATAGAAACTTGGTTTTGTAACAACATATTCAATGATTTTTCCCCATTGGAAAATTTATCCAAAGTGGATTCTAATCGTTGAATTTTAGATTTTAGGTCGCCATTTTCTTTTAATAAATTTGAGCAATTATTTATAGCGATCATCTGTTCAGCATTGGTCTGTTGTAAAACCAGATTCTCATTTTCAAGCAATCTAATTTTGGCTTGAGATTCCGAGATTTTAAATTCAAATCGTTTTTGTTTTTCAGACTCAAAAATCTTGGATTTTTCAATCTCATTTTCAAGTTCTTTCAAAATCAAATCACTTCTCACCAAATTTTCATTTTCAGCAATCTCAAATTTGGAACTTATATCAGTCTTAAAAACTTCAAATTCCTTTTGTAGAATATTGTTCAAATTTGATAGCTCAATCTTGTTTTCTTTTAAGATCAGAATTTCCTTTTCAAACTTTTGAATATTTTTATTGAGATGAACAAGATTAGTTTTCAATTTTAAACAATTTTTGCAATTAGAATTTGAAGAATTCTTAACGTTTTTGAGTTTTGATTCCAAAACATTATTTTTGCAGATCAACTCAAGCTTCTCAGATTTCAGAAGTTTATTTTTAGATTTTAACTTCTCAACAGATTCAGTTAAACCATTTAAACGGTGAATCAAAGAAATATTTCCTGTTGAGTCTCCATCTGGATTTCCATCTGTACAACCTGTCAAGCACAAATCTGAAGCCGAGTTATCTTTCTGGGATTTTGAGCATTTGTCAATTTTTCCATATAGCGCGTTGAGAGTCTGCCAGATTTCCTGCGCAGTCAAACAATGAGAAATAAGGCTATATTGAATATCATCAATATACGAATATAAAATATGAGTAGCATGTAAATTAAATTCAATATCAACCCTACTTACAATATCATACCCATTTTTAATACTATTCCAACATTTCATATCAACAGATTTTAAATAAGATTTCATTTCTGATTTCCAATTTAAAAAATCTGTACCATTGAAAATAGATGGAATATGACTGGAATGACTCTCTATGGACTGACAACTAGGATTCACCATTTCTCTAGAGTTAAAGAAAATAACCAGGCTCTGATACCACTTGTTGGATCTAGAATAACCCTAGAGGGGGGGTGAATAGGGTTTTTCACAGTTTTTAACTGAATTAAAAACTTAACGAGATATATAATAATAAACTGATCACAGAAAATAGCAGAAACTGAAATGCAGAAAATAAATCACACACAGATGTACCCAGCTTCGGCAAAACCCTGCCTACTGCTGCATTTCTAAGGTTTCTACTAGGTGATAGAACAGTTCCCGCATACAAGACCATGTACACTCGCAAACCCTGCTCCTATTCTAACCCTACGCTCAAACCCCTAGACTGATCTAAACCCCTAAATCAGATTTCCCGAATTACAAAACCTGTAACTCGTAACTCAGATTTACAGACTCTGAAACTGACAGTCAACTCCTTGACTAAATCCCCCTAGATTTTACAGACCTAGAACTGTTCAGAAATGATTTTACAACACAATTTAAAAAACAACAGAATGTAAAACAAAAAAAATGTAAACCCTAGTTCTTAAAATAAAATAAAAAAAAGAGTTTATATTAAAGGGGTCATCCCCTTTTCCTATTAAAAAACGGCCGGCCCATTTTCTTTTCTTGCTTCATTCTTCTGCCCGATCCTCTTTTGCCTCTGAGAAAAAAATATGGCGGCTAGGGTTTTCTAGGGTTTTCTTCATTTGCCCCAAATCGATTCGGTTGCTGTCGAAATCAAACCTCTGATGCTCTAGTCTCTACGGCTTTCTGGTTCTTCGATTTGAGATGTTTTTCTCTGGCGTCGATCGAAACTGTGAGTGTATAAAAAGAATTTTCTTTTTGCTGCTTTGAATATTGATTGAATAATTTCGATACTTTGCCAGTGATGTTATGGGTGTTATTTATAGGGTATTAGAAACCCTAAATCGTGTCTCTGATTTCACAAGTGACTCGGTCTGATTAGGGTTTCCCCTTTTTGTCTGTCTTCAATTTGAATTGTTGCTTCCCGACTTTGAAATATACTCTGATTGCTGAAACGGCTCTGTAAAAAATTGGAAACAAAATAAATGATTTCCATTGTTGATTAATTCGGTTTTTAAAAAATAATTCTGAAAAGAAAAAAAAACTTCCCTTTTTGCTATCCCTTGATTTAGCACCGTATATTTTAAAAAAAAAAAATTTGAAACCAGACACAACAACAAAACTTCTGGAATTTGGAATCTGCCCCTTTGCATGAATAAATGGATATTTAATTTCTGACAACAGCTCTTGACCCATTTTTAAAAAAAACTGGTGTTGAGCATTTCTGGAAAGAGTTGATTTCTTGCTTAAAGAAAATCCCTTTTTGTTGCCTTGCTTGATTTTAGCTTTCCAGTTAATTTCCTTGCATACATTTAGCTGCCTTGAATGGTTTTCCTGATTGAATCAAAAACAGGAAACAGTTAATATGATTTTCTGGATTTAAATTTGTTTTGAAATGTTGTCTTAAATTAAAAAAAATCCTCTGTAAATTCCTATGCAATCCCAACATAAATTTGGAAATGATAAAGATGATTTCCAACAATTTTCCCATTTAAAAATTTCATATTTCATATGCACATGTGCATTCACATTATACACATGAATCTTTAATCTGAAGCTTCCTGATTTCTTGTCTTAACTGCTTTGCATGTTGCACCACTTGTTTATCCCACTATGTCCATGCTATTGCTTGACCATACTTGATCATGCTGGTTCATGTTTACTTTCACTATTGAGCTCGACCACTTGAAAACTGATATTGATCATTTTGCCTTGATAATTTTCCGTTGGCTTGAGCTTGAGTCATTCACTTGTGTACACACACATGCACTGTGTTGCACCACTTTGCTGAATCATGACCCAAGTTTCATTGTTCTGCTTTGAGCATTGCTGCTTTGTGTATATGCTCCACTGTGTCATCATGTGCACCTACTTGTATATATGTTGCTTAAATAAACATGCTGTGTTGAGCTGACTTGGTGCTCGGCCCTTTGTGTACTTGCACCTGATTCTGTAACATTTGCTTGAGCTGGCTATTTGAATACCATTGGCTCAACCAGACCATTTTGCACCTCAATGTTGTGTTGTGTGCATATGAGATGCTGGCTCATCTATGTATTGCAGTTTGTATGTCTATGCACTTGTGTTCACTAATATTAGTTGTACCACTTGAACTGACTTGAACTTAAAAACTGCCTCGACTCCATGTGCTGAGATTTGCACATTGCTGAACTACCATGTTGCTCCTTTGATCATGTTGCATTCATCACTACTGTGTCTCCATCATGTGTTAACTTTGTTGTGTCTTCATTCTTGTTTGTGTTGTCCCCTTGTCTGTTTTTGCTTGTGAACTTGGATTTATGCATTTCTGCCTTCATGCAGACCTAACCATTTTGAGGTGTACACTTTTTCTTTGCTGCTCCACTTTGTTTTTGTTCACTTGCATTATGATTTGTATATGCTGTTCTGAAATGAACTTGTTGCACACTAAATGTGCTGCTTCGAGGCTTTGTAGCTGCTGTTCTTTGCCATGTATTGTTGCTCGACCACACATTGGCTATACTTGAGTTTCATATTGCTGTTGACCCATTTCTTCATTGATGTGATGTCTTGTTTGACCATGGTTTGACTTTGACATGGCTCGACGCTTGATTGGGCTGTTTTGACTTTGTTTATTGCACTGAGTCGAGCAGGTCCATGTGGCTACTCCTCAGTTGCGCACTGATTGGCGAGGCAGTGCACACGTGTATTTATACACGTGTGTATATGCAGCCATCAGACAAAATTTTCCTGTCCCTGCACTGTATATACATACTGTCTGCCTTGTGGTATTTACAGCGTATCACTGTGAATATCACAAGCTGTCTAGACACAGATTGATGGTTTTATAATTCAGATCAAGTCATGAAAAATGATGAGAAACACACCAGAAAACTGAGGCAAATAAAATTTTAAAAATAAAATTTATATTTGCATATATTCTGTTTTATTTCTATTGCAGTGTACTGTGTGTGTGTTTCACATGTGACAGGTAGGCAGGAATGACTGGACTGACTGTGATGACTGGACTGAAAGCTGAAGATAAGAAGACAGTGTGTGTTGTCAATGAATGTATGAGTCTGTATATACAAGTGAAAATGGATATATATGAAATGTAGCTGTATATATGTTGTGTGTATGTATGACTGAGTGACAATGAATGAACTGTACTGAGGAGCTGTGAGAGAATTGTACAGATATATGTAATAAACAAATTTGATTGAAATAAAATATCATTTTATTGTTGTCAAACGAACTTGTCTATTATATTCTGTTTATATACAAGTACAATATACAGTGAATGTTTAAATAGTGGAGTTATACGGAGTTGTACTGTTTGAATGTTAGAAATATAATATTCAATTCAAATATTATATTCCTATCTGTGTTGTATATATAAAACATTACAATAACAAACACATTTATAATAATATATATTTGTTTGTTATCATCAAACAAAAATCATATAATTGTGTATACAACTGCGTTATATACAACAGACCGGGTTTATCCCATTCTGAATAACTGATACGACGATAAGTCGAAGATGAAGACGATGGTCGAAGACCGGAGGTCTTCACGTCGTTTGGGTAATTACTGATGATCTTGATTGGGCTGTACACCCAAGAAGATGGAAACAGTTAGTGATCGTCCAGACGTACTTGGAGATCGATGGATATGCGAGGTACAAGGTGCCTCCAGTTTCGTTCAGCCCCAGAACGGACTTGTAAATGGACTGTGTGTCTGACATTGGATTTTAGTCCGTGTGATTGATCTCTATTAAATATATATCGGTTTGGCGGCGGAGAATTTATTCTCTTGCTTAACGCCCTTGTCTGAGACGTACGAGCTCAGGGGTTATATATTGATGGATATCAATCGCATGGAGTGAATTGCCTATGTGGCATGCCTAAGTGGCAAATGATCAAGGCTTCTGTTGAAAAGCAAAGTCTTGTGGTTGATGATCGAAGCACGGCCTTTGTGGCGTAGCTTTGTGTAACGTTTACTTCGCGAGTTTCACACCCGGTATGAACCAAAAACGGGAGACGGACCTCAGGGAGGGCATGCGTTTCTTTCTAGTTAGGAGTGGCGTCAGTGCTGTATGATTCCTTAGTTTTATATTTTGAATATAAAGTTGTAACCTTTTTTATATAAATCGAACCGATGCTTTGAATTTATATTAATTTTTTTGTTTATCTAGCTCTTGCTGCATTTGCAAAATGTATTCAGCTATAGTTGTAGGAAAGTGTATTATACCTGACAGAAATATTTGTAAAAATAGCCTTAACGATGCATAACAATTGTAGTAGGAATTACTACAACAGTGAAAAAATAGTAATACGTATTACTACAACAGTGCAAAAATGTTGTAATATATATTACTACAATGGTGGAAAACAATTGTAAAGTATACATTTCACAACGGTGTCACAATGATGCAAAAAAGTTGTAAAAGGTTTTAGTTTATTATAACTTCTTAATAGACAACGGTGGCTCCATCGTTGTAAGAAGTCTTTTACAACTATTTTCCACCATTGTAATACAGTCAATTGGTTGTACTGGTATACTTGATTAAGTGTGTGGAATCGGTGTTACCCTTGTAGCCGTGAAATCAAGGAAGTTGTACTTGGATATTGATATAGTAATAAAACTCTGCGCAATACAGCGTTGCGTGGAATAGGACGTAGGAGCAATTCCGAACCAGTACAAATTCCAATGTGTTCTTTCATTTCTGCATTTTATTTCTATTTATCTTTGTGTTTATGTTGATTCCATGTCTGTGATTATTTCTGTGGTTTTTGATTCATATAGTAGATCATATAAGTTTTAGACTTTGTTTAAATCCTCAAAAACACTATTCACCCCCCTCTAGTGTTAGTTTTTCCTTAACGATCCATTATGCATTCCTTGACAATTGGTATCAGAGCCTGGTCTTTCAAAAAGTTCATAATCTGATTTTTGAAAATATTAAATGGAAAATTTTGAAATGAATTACAACATTAGTTTAAACTCATAATCTGATTTTTGAAATTTGATTCATAAAATTTAAAATTTTGAAACTTGAAATTTTTTTGAATTTTGAAATCATTGATATATAGATATATTACAAAACCATCACGATATTGTTGTTTAAAACTGTAGATTAGTTAGTTTGAAAATTCATTTGATTATTTTGAAAAGTCATTTGATTATTTGAAAAGTTATTTGATTACTTGAAAAGTTATGTTGTTTTACAGGAAAAGATGTGTTTTGTGGCTATTGGACATTAAAACTCTGAAAAGATGGGTAACGTGGCTTTTGAAATTTCAAATTCCGAAATGGTGTGTTACATGGCTATTGAGAATTCAAAATTCTTATAAACACATGGTAGAAATCAAAAAGAGGAGAAGAGTAATGACGATTGGCGAAAAGACATCAAGAAGAAATGGATATATATAATGTAAATCAGCAAAGAGATGGGTACCGGATCAATTTATAACTTTGGATTTTCATATACAACTTATCTTCATACCGTAATTCTCTTCATTTTCTTCAAAATGCTGCTAGTTTCATGTGATTTCGTCAAGAATTGATCAAGTAATGATCAAATGAAATTTTGGTGAATAAAGAGAGAGAAACTAAAACCCTTGATGGTTATCTTCAAATTGCATCCACAAGTTAGATTATTTTGTTCCAATTCCTTTTCGCGATTATAATTATTGTTCTCACGGTCGTTTTGATGGGTAGATCATCAAATTCCAGTCAAAAATGAGTGAGATATGACTATTTGAAGTTGGCGATGCAAAACTGAAAACTGTTACGGGATTTCATACATATCTCTTACTATTTCGACTTGCTGCACCCTAATACCATACAAATTCATCTCCATACTATTATTAGATCGTAGTCCTTGAATTTTTCTTCAATTTTCCGCTGGTTTCCTCCAATTCCATTAAGAAACGAAGAAGTTATGCCTCTTGAAAGTTTTATTGAAAGTGAAAAACGAGAAGATGAAAAAGAAGAAGAGAAAAGATTGTGAAGAGACATGACTTTTGGGCCTATTTATAAAGGCTGAAGTGTCTTTCCATTCAAATTCAAAATTCAAAATTTTGGCGCCAAGTGTGCTGAACTACTAAATCTTCAATATCTTTCTCATACGATGTTCAAATTCAACAAATAAATATATTATCCTGATTAGAAAAACGAGAGCGTCACAATAGAGCAGATTTCATCATCAAATTCTAGAAGATGTGAATGTGGGATTCATGACAATGAAAGAAAAATGAGAAGGATTGAAATAAAGGTATACCTTGCTAATTTTTAAATTTTTTTGGTTGAATGCATGCTTTGATTGTCTTGCTTGTTTGCTTTGCTTCGAATTCGAAATTTAAAACATTGAAACTCAAATTTGAAATTTAAATTTTGAATTTGAATTTTGAGTTTGCATTTTGAAATTCAAAATATCAATAAAATAATAAATATAATAATAAAATAGATTTTGGATGTTTGTTAGGATTAATATTGTTTCAGGAAATAGTTAAACCTGAAATATAAATCGATAATTTAAAACCAAAGTCACAAATCTATATGTTCTTTGAAATTTATGTATGAATATCGACATACATATGTCGACACAAAGGCTTGTATGAGTTTCAAAAGCTTAAACTTTCAAACTTCCCTCCATCTTTTAAATGCCAGTTCAAATTCTAGTTATTAACTTTGTCTATCTACTTATTTTCTTATATCTTGTTTCAAAATATATAAATTAATAAAATTATATTGACATGTTGATATGATTGAATAATTTAAAATTTTCAAACACTTGATATTATTAAAAAATATAAGTTTATATATCTTTTATATGTATTTTAAATATACATAGTTTAACTTATTTGTTTTCACATATAATAACAATTTTGGGTTATATTATCACCAATACTACTTGTAATTAAATACTAATTTTGATTTTTTTAATATTTATAAAAACTTTTATATTTAACTTAATATTTTTGTGTATATATATGACTTTTATGTCTTAAATATGTTTAGAAATTATAGTTTTACATTACCAGATTTCATCAAAAATTATTTTGTCATAACTATAGATTTATTTTAAAAAGTTTTAACATATAAATGGTTCTTTAAGCAAATTAATATGTTTTGGTTTCTAAAGTTTAAATTTAAAATTGACTTGTATCAAAATATTGATGCGTACCTCATAATAAAGTAAATTTTAAGTCCTTTTTAAATTAGTTATATATATATATATACTTATGAATACACATCTTATTTCATATCATATAGTGCATCTTAAATTAAAATCATTCACATGACAAGTAACATTTCATTCAAAATATCACTCCATATAGCTTTGCATTATAACCAATATTATGCACACACTACATTGCGTATTAATTTTTAACTTCGCACATAACAAATGTACTATGTGAGGAATTCTTGTCTCGGAAATACATAGGATGCTTAAACACATATCATATTTTCTTTGACTTGATTGGCTTGATTACCATGTTTAACTTGTTTAGCTTGATTGATTAGCTTAGTTTGATTGACTTGTTTGAATTGTTTAACATGGTTGAATTTTACTAGTGGTTGATAGTTGTGTTAGAATGGTACTTATGCATTTATGGTTGATAGAAGTGTTATAGGTTATTAGGATAAATAGAAGTTGCAAGAAAACGGTTGGCTTTATGTTTAAATTTATTTGAATGGATGTTTTGTGACAATAAAACTTAAATTGGTTGATTGTTTGGATTAAATCACTTTACTTAATTTATATTATGGTTTTAAGATATCATATCAGAATTACTTCTTAGTCTAGATTAAAAGCCTTATTATAGTTTTAAGGGAATTAGAGTAAAGGCTAGGTTTAGTCTTGTATTAGATTAAAAGGGAGTTTTATAGTCTCTAGGATAAGTTGAATGTTCAAAAATTGTTTATTAACTTTTTTTTTTGGTTGATTTGATTTAGATTGATTATTGAATTAATTGTTTGTTTGAATTGCTTGACTGGATTGATTTGCTTGTTTGAATTGATTAGATTGCTTATTCTTCTATTATAGACTGTATAGCCATTAGGATCATTTATAGCATAGATTAAGGATTTACTATTAGAATATATTAGCATAAGAATATAATATAGGCATTTATTTAGGGAGTATTTTATGATTATAGGATATATATATATATTTAGGATTTAGGGGGGAGTACTTTACTTTAGTACAAGAATTATTTAGATAGTTATAGAATTTAGGGGGATTATTTTTATAATTCCTTTTGATTATGCCAAAGGAGGAGAAATTATAAAATATAGTCTTAATTTATTGGATTCATATATGCAGGGGGAGTATTGGAAGAATCATCATCAACAGGTATGTACAAGTATGATATTTTATAAACTAAGCTTATCATCATCAAAAAGAGGGAGATTGTTGGAGAATGGAGTTTTGATGACAACAAACTTATTTCAATGTTAATTGATTATAAAATATATACTAGCACTTTTATCTACAAAATATACATACAAATGCAGGATTTATATACAGGAGTTATTACTGAAGACTGTACAGTTTAAAGATATTAGGGATTCAGATTTCAAAGATGATTCAAGACTCATGAGTATTCAAGATTTCGAGAGTTCATGGAAAATATAGTAATACAGTCTAGTTTATGTAAGACTTTGAATAGCACTCTAGGTTTGAATTCAAATTTTGTTTTTCAATTTTTGATTTCAAAATCTATTTTCAAACTCTCTTTAAACTCTATCTTCTCTACTTTACCTTCTCTATTTTACTTTTTTAATTTTTAACTAAAGTTTTATAGTTTATAAGTTTTATATATTATATATACTTTGTATTTTTATAGATATAAACTCTATAATTTTATAAATATGTTCATATATCTTATATTTATGTTTTCTTATGATATTCCACTTTATAATACTTATTTATAACACTATGTTTTAATTCAAGAATTTCCAGAATTATATATATATATATGTATATATATATATATATGTATATATATATATATATGTATATCAAAATACTTGAAAATTGCTCAAAATTCAAATTTACATAGTAATATGTCGACATACATATATGTCTATGTCGACATATACCTACCACTTCTTCAAAATTGAAAGGAAGTGTCTTTTCACTATTTGTAACATTCCAGAAGTGTAGCAACCTTTCAAATCTTATAAATAGGGGCTGATTTCTAAATTTTTAATCATTCCTCTTCTCCATCTTCATCTCCTTTCTTTACACCACTATATTTTCTTATTTTTGATGATTTCTACACTTATACTCTGCCAAATTCAATTCTATTTACATAAAACTTCTTCTCTTCTCACTCTCTACTTATTACTCTCTGAATCGAAGTGCTATTAAAGAGTTATAGGGCTATTGTAATAATTTGGGAAGTGTTTGGTAAGTGATGTTTTCCTTGTAGCCGTGAAATCAAGGAACGAGAGCGGTGTGACCCTTGTAATCGTGAAATCAAGGAGAGTATACTTGATTAAGTGTGTGGAATTGGTGTTACCCTTGTAGCCATGAAATCAAGGAGGTTGTACTTGAATATCGATATAATGATAAACTCTGCACAATCTAGCATTGCGTGGGACTGACATAGGAGCAATTCCGAACCAGTATAAAATTCGGTGTGTTCTTTCCCTTTCTGCATTTTATTTCTATTTATCTTTGTGTTTATGTTTGATTTTGTGTCTGTGATTATTTCTGTGGTGTTTGATTCATATAGTAGATCATATAAGTTTTAGATTTTGTTTAAATCCTCAAAAACACAAATCACCGTCATTCCTTTTTAGTGTTAGTTTTGCCTTAATGATCCATTTCGCAATCCCTACATCCTCCATAACTGGCTTAATTCATTTTACGTAACCTTGTCATAGTTACAAGCATTCGACCAATAATCTTCATTTCAGACAATATCTAGTTTCCACAAATATCTAAATTCAATCTTTTGTGTTCCACCATCTAAAATCTAGACATTCTAACTGTCCAACAATTCATTATCCAGCTTTATCTCTATCAAACAATTAGCACACATAATTTTTTCTAACCTTTTAATTGTGTCATCCAAACAATGGAGCTTTCCAAGCCCACTAGCCAGCCTGTTAATTCCTAAATGCAACCAAGCAAAAATGGTAATATGAGATAGAGATGAACTCAAAAGTGATTACAGTGACCTTTCCATGAATGTTTCCCATCATAGGATCCCATAGTTTAAAAATGAACAGATTACTATGTAATAATAAGATCACTCTCTAATATCGTGTTCTTACCATCAAAGCAGAAGAAGTCGAACAAGAAGATAAATACATCATTCTAACCTTGATTGAACTTTTCGGTATCCAAATCTTTTTGAGATTTTTAACGACAGAAGTAAAAGAGAGTGTCTATCATGGGAAAACCTGACTAGGCAATCATGTCAAACAAGAGTACCTGATTCAACCTTGTATGTAGTCGGAACCATATTATCACTAGAAAAGGAAGTTTTTAGATCAACATGGATGTACTTCCCTGTATCTTTGGTCTTCTTCTTGAAGAGAGAAATCCATTGTTGTTGAACCAAGACACTTGTAGGAAAGATATAAGAAAAAGAAGAAGGAGATATCAAAGTGGAAGAAAGAGATTATGACGTATAGGTAGGAGGCTGTGGAGAGGTATCAAGTTTGGGTGGCAAGGGAGAAGAAGATAGAAAATGCGCAGTAGGAAGTGGAAAAGGGTGATCAGGAGAGGATATTGTTGGGTAAACTTTAAATACTTTATTAATGGAGAATAATAAATGAAGGGACAATTGTCTTTTTATGTGAAAAGGCAAGAGAAGTTAATGGTCTTTATGTTCATTGATCAAGGGATGTGTCTTTAGAGTCAATAGTCATGTGAGTTCGTAAAGTGATATGTCTTTATGCTTTAAGAGTCATGTCCAATTAATGTTGTGTCTTTTGGGAAGTCATGTAAACAACTATATATATGAGTGGTCATTTAGTTGAAAGGAATGAAGCACCCAAGTAAGAGTGTTGTAGGGGAAGTAAAAGTAAGCAAATTATAAAAAAGTGTTCTTCCTCAAACAAAATATAAAATTTCCTCCTCTTCTCATTTTATCAAATTGGTATCAGAGCTTAATTTGATTCTTTAAATTAGTATCAGGGCTTTTAAATTCTACAAATTGGTATCAAAGCTAGGTTGAATCTATGTTATTTTTATTCTTCTCATTGTTCGTTCTCAGAAAAGAAAACTTCGAAAAGTGGAGTAGTAGAAAGAAAGAAGAGTTAATCTCCAAAGGGCTATGGGAGATTGTTGAGTGTGGCTATGAGTAATTAAAAGATGTTAAAAACATGACGAAGAAAGAGAGTGAGGCGTTTACAAACTTGAGAAGGAAAGATCTTCAAGCTTTTATGGTGTTAAGTGAGAACATAGATAAAGAAGCATGGTGTCATATGAATGGAGAAAAAAGGCAAAAGATTCGTGGAATTTGCTGAAATAGGTTTATGCAAAGAATTACAATGGAGAAGATGAAGAGGAAGTTGATGAAGAAGAGATCGAAAGATTCAAAGTGGTGCTGATAGGAAAGAAAGTTGATAAAGAAAAAGAAGATGAAGAGAAGGTCGAAAAAGCTGAAAAGGAGCTGATAAGAAAGAAAGCTAACAACGAAAAAGAGGACGAGACTGAGGACGACATCAGTGAAAGTGAGAACAACTCTAAGGATGAGAATGACGCTTGCATAGCAAGTAGAGAAAGTAGAAAAGAGGAATTGCAGAATCACGATGATTCAAAGAATACAAACAAGGTAAATGTAGAAGCGGATGTGGTAGAGGAAGCAGCTGGTAAGACAAGCATTGAGGCTGACAAGGCAAATGAAGAAGTAAAAGAAAAGGAGAAGGTGGAGAGAGAGAACATGTTAAAAAAGGAGGAAGAGAGAGCAAGGGCAAAAGATAACAATTTATTGGGCAAATCTGAGCTGTCTAGAATTCCCCCAGCACCTATAGGGATGCCCCAGATCGATATATGATTTCACATTGATTTGAATGGAATGCTATGCGTGGCTGCTGAACATAAGACATTCGGACAGAAGAACAATACCATGATCGTTAAACACTTATTGGAGGAATTGTGCAGTCCGATTATTGCAAAGATGTATCAATAGGGAGGAGCTTCTGTCAAGGAAGAGATAGAGACGCACGAGAAAAAGGTAGAAGCTAAGAATGTGTTGGAGAGCTATGTAAACTATATGAAATATAGGATCAAGGATGAAATATACATTAAGCAACCTCCCGAATTCAGAGAGAAACGTGAAGAGCTAGCTGGTGATGTATACAAGCCGCCCTGAAAGACTAAAGCATTTAAGTTTACGGGGGAGTTTTTTGGGTAAACTTTAAATACTTTATTAATGGAGAATAATAAATGAAGGGACAACTGTCTTTTTAGCTGAAAAGACAAGGGAAGTTAATGGTCTTTATGTTCATTGATCAAGGGATGTGTCTTTAGAGTCAATTGTCATGTAAGTTCATAAAGTGATGTGTCTTTATGTTTTAAGAGTCATGTCCAATTAATGTTGTGTCTTTTGAGAAGTCATGTAAACCACTATATATATGAGTGGTCATTTAGTTGAAAGGAATGAAGCACCCAAGTAAGACTGTTGTAAGGGAAGTAAAAGTAAGCAAATTATAAAAAAGTGTTCTTCCTCAAACAAAATATAAAATTTCCTCTCTTCTCATTTTATTAAATTGGTATCAGAGCTTAATTTGATTCTTCAAATTGGTATTAGAGCTTTTAAATTTTACAGATATGGGCAAAGTGGAAAGGAAGGCCGGTAGGGGCACAAAAAAGGGGATAAGAGGAGATGAAGGTGGCACATGTTGAGAAGGGGACATGGATAAAGTGATAAACAAAGATGAGTTAGGCACGAAAGAAGGGACATGAAGAATGGAAGGTGGAAGAAAAAAGATGTTTTCGATGTTAATTGTTTTTAACTTTAATAAAAAGAAATATAAACAAACTAATATGCTAACAAGTAAGTTAATAAATAAGATAAAACTTGAGTGATTATATTTAAAATGGAAAAATGGATTAATGGAAACAATTATAAATCAGATAGAAATAATGATTACTAATATTAAAATTAGAAAGTTGTGTTAATTGCCTTAGGAAGTGTCCATTGTTGACCCGCCTAGGCCGTCATGCTTCGAACTTCTCATCATGAAACATTCAGGATTTGAGCATGAGATTACATAAACTCAAAAAAGTTTGTACAAAGCGATGGATGTCAGATTTACTCAGATTTCTTAATGTTGAGAATCTGGTTCGGCTAACTAGGAGACCAAGTCAGCATTAGACTTGTAACCTCTGGGTCGGTCATGCATTTCCACTCATGAAGTCGGATCGACAAAGTCCCATCGCATTAGATCACTATGCAGTCACATACTTATTTTCACTTCGGATTAGGTCGGCCTATTCGGTCACCTTGGTTTGCCATTATCTCGACTCAACCAAGCCTAGGATCAGCCTTCACTACTTGGGTCGGTATGCACGTATTTAGATTTCAATGCAACTTGGTAAAGGAGTTTAGATCACACGACTCGACTCACATGGATGCAGCATATGCAACTTCGTACATTTATAGTTCAGTATGATATCAAGCTATGTTACAAGGTCAATACCAACATCAAAGCGGACTAGTAGATTATGGGTGGATTCGGCGTGGCCCGGTCCCAAATTTCCTTGGGTCATCCTCCGACTCAAAACCCACTTTTGTGGAATCACTTGTAATTGCCCATAAGTGGTCTTCTCACCTTTCCTACCTTATCCCCATGATTTCTGGTCGATCCTAGCTGGCTACGGCATACAAATAGAATATCCATGGAGGAGATACATATTTTTTGCCTGCTTGCAAAGTTCCTCCATTATTATCATGATATTCAAGGTCATTCCTATTCGAAAATGTGTAATCACTTCAATTTGATTAATAAAGAGAAACACAGAGTAAGTGAACTTAGGAAAATCTTAACCGAACCACTATGTCCCGACCTTGGGCAGGCTAACCTAGGTTTAACGACTTGATGTGGACTAGATTTTACTGCTATTTGCAATCGCAACATCATCGGACCTTTTCGTGTTGTCATACTTCCTTCCTCGCATCTTGTGACTGACCGAGATACCTAAGATCCAGGAAATGCAACCCAGACTAAGGCACAGGCGACGTTGCCTGCGAGGGATATCATAAGTCACAAGCATGATGCATATTTAGAATCGTAACCAATCATCTAGACTTCAGGTCTGAATGTCATGGTTAGATAAATCATGATGGATATTAATGGCTTATCCAATGAAAATTGGGGATTAACCATAGTCATACGTCATATACAGATGACATCCTAGACATCGAGTTCCAATGCAGGTTTTAACTTGCTATAAATGTCACGTTACGTGGGAAAGCCTGATCCTACTCAGTATTTAATGTGCTACCAGTGGTATATGGACTCGGCGTATGCCTCGAATGACATCAAGTGTAAGGCCTTACTAATTTACTTGGATGGTGAGACTACTATATGGTTTAGAAGCTACTAGTGAAGTTTGTGTCTTTATTAGAGGAGCTTGGGAGGAAGTTCCTGAACCAATTCTGTACCTGCATATCCCGTCTATATCAAATAATAAGTCTCACATACATCAAGCTTCAGAGAAGCTGCTTAAGGACAATTTAGAACAAGTAAATGTGACTGTCACCGAAGTTAGTAATCTTATGGATGAAATGTTTGATGGCACTAATTGAAGGCGTGGACCCCGATATGGAATTAGAGAATAGCTGACTAGAAAGCCCCTAACCACTTAGGAGCAGCTTTATAAATAGGCTACTTAGTTCCTACGAAAGGAATATGCCAAGAGAACAAAAAGTGGAGAGTGGAAGATCCCAACAATGAGGGGATGCAAAGTAATGTTGTTGTTAAGTAGTCTAGGGACAACTTTGTTAAATTTCAATTTAATGTTCAAAATCAATACATGAGAAACAACAATCAGCATAAAAGTGGTGACTGAGGTAGTCTTGATTAGAAGAGGTATTTGAGAAAGTGCCTTATATTCCCAACGTATGAAAATTACACACTATTGAATGTTACATTGGGGGAACAAAAAGAAATTGTAAAGAGCTGTTTTGCAGAAAGAAACTTTGAATTTAGAATTGAATGTAATAGTCTGTACAAACTGAATGTAATATTCTGTACAAGGTTGGTCATACTTATATAGGAAAGTAAAATGACTGTGCTTTACATTGATCTTGTAATAAAACATGGGGCTGAGCCCATAGCCCTTGTGCACAATAGAAATATAAACACAACCGCATGTTTTCACTATTAGTTTTAACACCTCCCCCCCTCCCCACAAATTAGGTTATTGGTTCCTCAGAAAACCCTAATTTGCTATGGTGGCATAAAAGAAATCACCCCTCTGATGCTTGTAATGGATGAATCGGAGATTTTAATACATCAGAAGGGTTTTGTCGAGCTCGATCAAGAGAAAAACCATATGACTGCAATGGACGCCGTCTCTGGAGATTCTGGTCTTGCCAATTTACGTTAGGTTGTCTATTTCCTTTAATTTTTAGCTCTTCTCTGAGCCTCATAAAGTTTCTAACTGATAAAGCCTTAGAAAATATGTCAGCTTTTTGGTACAAACTTGGCACATAGTTCACTTGTAGTTTTCCCTATTGCACTTGCACTCGAATGAAGTAGATATCAATCTCTATGTGCTTTGTTTTAGCATGTTGTATTGGATCTGCTGTCATGTAGATAGGGCTTTGGTTGTCACACCATATTATTGGCTTTTTCTCAGAAGATATATTTAATTCACTTAAAATTGACTGTAGCCACAGGATTTCGGCAGTAGTGCTAGCTACACTGCGGTATTCAGCTTCGGTACTTGATCTGTATATCGTGGTTTGCTTTTTTGAACACCAAGATATAAGGTTGTTTCCAATGTAAATGCAATACCCTATCACAGGTTTCCTATCATCACCGTTTGCAGCTCAGTCAGAGTCACTGTAGGCAGTGATGTTCAGATGATTACTAACAGTTAGAGTCAGTCCAATGTTGTTTGTCCCCTTACGGTATCTAGGTATCCTCTTTACAGCTTTCCAATGCTCATCAAATGGTTTCTGCATAAATTGAGCAACTTTATTAATGCTAAATGCAATATCAGGTCGTGTTATAATAGCATATTGCTATGCCCCTACAACATTTCTGTATTGTTTTATATTATTAATAGCTTCTCCCCTGTTTTTAGAGTAGTGCTGATTAGAAATTGTAACGACCCACATTCTACGCACCGAAGGATCGTAGAACATTTATTTCTTTCACGTACGAAGTCATATGGTCATGTAACTTTGGGAGACAACTATTGGGGTCATTTCCCATGTTCATGATTTTTGTTGATTTTTAAATCACCGTTTTGCCCCTTGCTGATCTTGTTTCGGCCATAACTTTTGATCGGAAAGGAGTTTTGACCTAAAACCACTTCCATTAGATCCGGATGATGGTTTACCTTGTCACACTAGCCAAACGGACTCATCGTTTGGGAGATATGGCTGAAACAAGTTTTAGGTGGTGAAAAACAGCTTAATCGGGCCCAATTTGGGTGATTAGTGAGTGGGCCCATTTCGGGTTTAGGGTTATGGGGAGGCTGGTAGGGTTAGGAAATTAAGTTTCTATCATTTTCCAGCCACCACTTTTTGTTCCTTCAAGTTTAGCCATGGCCTCCACTTTCTAAAACACCCCAAATCACCTCTTAATCGCTAATTAAGCCAAATCTACATCAAATCAAAGAGGATTAGCACAAGAATCGACGTAGAACTGTTGTATAGATTTGGGAGTAGCGCCAAACAGAGAATCATTTCAGATTTGGTCGTTTGTTTGTGGATAAGGTGAGTGATTTGCAGAGTTCCTCACTAATTATGGTTAATTAAGGGTAATTAGTGAAATTATACATGTTAAAAATCTGGAAAAATATTGATAAATTTCAAAATATTATTTTAGGCCACTGTTAGAAAATTTGGTTAATTTTAAGTTTTACTAATCGCATCATTAGTTTTTCTTAAACATGCTTAAGGGAAAATATAGAATTTTGGCTATGTTTGATCCGTTTAACCTTGTCATATTATTGTTTTGGTGTTTGTGGATGATTATACATGTTGCTATGACTGTATAGTATGTTTTGCAATTGATTAGAAAAGTTAGATTGGTCGAAAACGCCATCGTATAGCGTAAAACAGTTGTTGGAAATTTGCAAGAGAGATGTGCATGAATCCAGATCGGATCCCCCCTCGAACCCGACCCGATCGTAGCCACCTTCCCACGAGCCGCCTGTTGAAGCTTGCCATCCCCGATCCGTTCGCCTCTGAAGTCCTCCGATCCGAATCGCTCGTGAATGGAGACACCGAACCGATGCACTCATCTGGAGAGCTCCACGATCCGAACCGTGAATCTTGGTCACGACCCGATCCGGATGAAGAAGCCCGACCCGATCTGGTGAAGGAAGCACGATCTGATCCAGCTTGGGCATCACGACCCGATCTGACAGGGGGGGAGCACGAACCGACCAGAAGGAGGCTGATGACTACGGACTGAACAAGGGGATGAGAACCGATCTGAAAGGAAGTTTTTTTCTGAACCAAACGAAGAACGATCCAGAGAAGACCACAAACCCGAGATGCAAAGGTAGTCCAAATGAGAAGTAGAACTCAGGATCCAAATGGGAACCAACGAGTTGACTTCATGAGTTGGGCTTTTCTTCGGGACGTGTGCTAAGGGGTTGTCGATGTCTATGACTTTATATCACTATGTATGGGAGGTACGTGGACGGATTCAGGGCCACAGTGGCCTAGGTACGACTAGTGGGCTATAGACCAATGAAGTGGGGTCATTTGAAAAGGTTTGGTCATGATCCCATGGGATAAGCTTGGTGATAGCAGTAGTTGTACAAGTCGAACTCCGCCATTACCTCGATGGGTCTAGTGATCAAAATGGTGGATATCATATGCTTTACGCACTGAGTGAGAGATGTGAGGATCGTTGCTATGCTTGATTTGTTTGCCATCACTGTGACATGCACACCCCAACCCGTATTCTTTAAACCATATGTTAGTGGCACCTTAGAGTATTATGGAGGATGTAGTGCTAACTCTTTGGTTGTAGGTCAAGGTTCAGGTATGGTTTAGTATACCTGTTATTGTTCTGTTTTGCTGGTTATCGCTCGTGCCAGACTTTTGTCTAACCTAGAGTTTTATGTCTCTTCTTATTACTCTGGGTGCTCTCACGAGCAGACTAGAGACAGTTTAGCTGGTGAAGCACGAGTAGTTGTACCAGAGACGAGCAGGAGGCTTCCAATTATGATATATATAGATATTCTCCCTGTGTCGCTGCTGGTCACTACTTTGGGCATTAGTAGTGTACCTTTCCATTCTTTTGCTTTAGAGACAGTTTTAAAGTTGTAATAATGATGATGTGGAACATAAGCTGTATTTGGATTTTCCGCTGCTATGATGCTTAGTTTCAGCTTATGCACCGTCTCACCTGTTTTATGTCAAGTATGTTGTTATTATATTTTTATCCTTGCGCTGTGAGACATTCTACAGGTTCTTTGTTAGTTCACCAGTAAGTCCTCTTCTTTTCCCTTTCTTTGGCGATCGTCCCGTGCTGGTTGGACATCGATACAGCGCATTTTCATGGGAAATGTCGGCTGGTGCGGGGCGGGCCGTCACACTTAGTATCTGTTTGCGAACAAATTAAACAGTTGTAAACAACTGTAAAATCCGTTCGGTTTTCCTAAACAACAAGGATTGTTGTAGAGGGTGTCGAACTCTGGGACCAAAAATATTTTAATTAATAAATCCAATCATGTTATCCCTAACTTTTGATTGGTTGAAAACAAAGAAAATAGCAGAAATTAAATAAAAGAGAGTTTTAACAATAAGTGAAAGCAATTAGGGGATAATGACATAGATTAGATTCACACTCATCAATAGCCAACAAATAAATATAGATCTAATTCATGTTTTTGTAACAAACACGAATCAACGATAAATAGATTCTTAGAAACAAATAAGTAAATAACGACAAGCATAGCCTATGCAGGAGCTGAGCTCTTAAACAACCATAGACTATCAGGACAGATTCACAAATTAATTTCTAAGAACCTAAAACCAGATCTAAATCTGATAATTGTTAGATCGAACATGAATATACCCTGTGAAGGAGCATAGCTCTTAAACGACACAGAATATGAAGGTTCAGATCTAACCCTTGAACAGATCTAGATCTACATATATAAAGTCCTCATCTATTGGCTATGTGATTCATGTTGAATCATATCTATTAGCGTCATCACCCCCTAATCAAAGGGGATTAGCTAGACGTAGCTAAAGAAGAAGAAAAACAGAAATTAAATTACATGAACATAAATAAAACTAAAACTAAATAGAATAGAGGAAGAAGAGTTTTATTCCAAAAGAAAGATTACAGAATAAAACTAAGTGTGTTTTACAATGAATGAGATACAAGGTATTTATAACTGATATGACAAAGACTACTTGGCAAATTCCACAATGTGGGACTAAAGAATTAGCCCAAATAACACATAAGGTAGTGTGAACGGGGTTGTAGGGTAAGAGGCCTTGTAAGTGAGCTAGTGTGAACGCGTGCAGTGCATGAATGAGAAGCCTTGCAAAGGAGCTAATGTGAACGCTACATGAGTGAAATGGTCTGCAATTGAGCCAATGTGAACACAATATGAGTCTTTAGTGAACCAAATCTACCCAACTAAACTCTATTTGCAACCGCTCTTCAAGCTTTAGTAATTTTAACTTCACTCTTTTTCAGCAAATTCTTCATGCTTTATTCATCAAATGCTCTAAACATTGATTCTTGTCAACAATCTGAAAACACAGCTATAAATACACAATATCAATTATTTAAAAGATAAAATAAGATAAATATGCGGATAAAATATACATATTTACGTGTATATCAGTATCAAAGCTCTAGGTTGCGTAGCTAACCTAGGAAAAGACACCAGGGAGAGATAATACGTATATTAGAGCGCGTATTTGTGATTATTTTGGTTTTCAAAAGATATATATATATACTATTAGTATAGCTAAGGATGAAGTCGCACTGCACTGACACCACAAAGAGGATGGTTAATCGTTTCTCTTTACAGATTGAACGATAAGCCGATACGCAAGGGGTGCCGGTAGGGGAGCCAATAATGGGAATGCTGCTGATATGAGGACGATGTTTATTGACCTCATGAGGGAGATGCTTAGATATGTACAGAGGGCAGCTCCTAATGATGGTAATGGTGGTGGTCCAGCGGTGCAAGCGCCTAGGGTCGATTTCGCCAAGCTGAACAAGGATTATACTAGTCTTGTGGGAAGCTGTTCCATGGAACGGAGTCGGGTACGGATGTTCAGGATTGGTTGGATAGATGCGAGCGTATCATCGAAGACTTGGGTATCGAGGATGCGATGAAGAGAAGGCTAGCATCCCATCAGCTGCAAGGATGGGCAGTGAATTGGTGGAATGCTATAAAGGCAGCTACTCCCGAGGATCAGATTACTTGGGATTAGTTTAAGGCTCGCTTTATCGATAAGTTCATTCCAGCTGCTCAGAAGTCAGTGTTGTTTAAGAAATTCTTGGAACTCAAGCAGAATGGTAGAGTTGTCTCGGAGTATATTGCCGAATTCGACACTTTGTCGAAATATGGGTTATCCTTAATAGATACTCCCGAGAAGAAGAATGAGAAGTTTATAACAGGTTTAGATCAGTACTTGGCGGAAAGGCTTATTAACCACATCGATGAAACATTTGAATCGATTGTGGGAAAAGCTTTAAGATCGGAAAGTCTTTACCCTAAGTCGAAGACTGAGGTCGCATCTGCAGAGAAGACAAAACCGCAAGCAAGCGGTGGAGGCAAGAATGGTTCTCAGAATAAGAGGAAGCAGAACCAGAATAAGGATGGCCAGAAGAAGAAGAAAGATGTTGAGTGCTTTAGCTGTGGCAAGATGGGCCACTATGCTAGTTGTTGTCGAGCAAAGCCAGCAAACAGGAAGTGCTTCAATTGTGGCCAAGTGGGACATCACAAGGACAAGTGTCCACAACCCCCTAAAGAAAAGAAGATGGCGAAAGGATATGCCCTTAATGCTATTCCTTCTTCGTCGAATGCCCCAACTGCGGCGGAGAAGGGAAAGAATGTCATTATTCAAGTATGCTTTGTATTTTTAGATGTTCCTGTTAGAGTTTTGTTTGATACCGGAGCTTCTAGTTCTTTCATATCTAGTGACCTGGAAGATAGGTTGGGATTGGAACCCGAGATCGTCGATAGACCTTCAGTAGTGACGAACCCGATTGGTGGTTCGACTGGCCTTAGCATGATTTGTCGTAATGTGGTCTTATCGAGTCATGGATGCATGTTTGTTTGTGATTACTTTGTTTTGGGCTTTACTGGGTTTGGCATTATTTTGGGAGTCTTTTGGCTCCAAAGATACGGGGTGGTGGTAGACTGTGAGGGCTTTTTGATGACAGCTAGAGCGAATGATGGGCAGAGGGTAGTGTTTGGTGGTCTACTAGTGATGGGGTAATGGCTAGTTTTCTAAATTCCCTCGACATCCCACATGATGAGTTGTCAGGTTTGCCCATGGTTGTCCAATATTCGGACGTCTTCGAGGAAGTGACCGGGCTTCCACCACACTGAAAGATTGAGTTCCATATTGATTTAGTGAAAGATGCCAGACCTATAGTGATGCCACTTCGTCGTATGGCACCAAGGGAGCAGCGACAGTTTGGGGTGCAAGTAAGCGATCTTTTGAAGAAGGGATTTATCAGAAGAAGTGTTTCTGAGCGGGGAGCACCAGTTGTGTTTGCTACCAAGGCTGATAGTTCCCTTCGATTGTGTGTAGACTACCGCGAGTTGAATATGGTGACGAGTAAGAATAAGTATCCTCTACCGCGGAGAGATGATTTGTTTGATCAGTTGAGTGGCGCGAGAGTGTTCTCCCTGTTGGATCTCGCGACAGGTTTTCATCAGCTTAGAGTGGAAGCGGAGAGTGTAGCTAAAACGGTATTTCGGATGCCGTATGGATTTTATGAGTGGTTGGCCATGCCATTTGGGTTGACCAATGCGCCAGCATATTTCGTGGATCTCGTGAATAGGGTATTCAGAGATCAGTTGAATAAGTTTGTTCTTATGTTCCTGGATGATATACTTGTTTATTCGAGGACAGAGGAAGAACACACGAAACATTTGAGGATGGTGATGGAGGTGTTGAGAAAACACCAGTTGAAAGCAAAGTTTTCCAAGTGTCACTTCTGGAGAAGGGAAGTGATATTCTTGGGCCATGTCGTTTCAGAGAATGGTATTGCTGTTGATCCTGCAAAGGTAGCTACAGTACAAGATTGGTCCACGCCCAAGAATGCAACAGACATAAGAAGTTTCTTGGGACTAGCTGGATATTATCGTAAGTTTATCCAAGACTTCTCCAAGATAGCAGCATCATTGACTCAGTTGACCAAGAAGAATCAAGCCTTCGTCTGGGACGAAAAGTGCGAGAATGCATTCAAGAGTCTAAAGGAAAAATTGACATGTGCACTAGTGTTAGTCATTCCTAAGGGAAATGAAGAGATGACGATATATACGGATGCATGTGGTACCGGACTAGATGCTGTATTGATGCAAGGAGGTAAGGTTGTAGCTTATGCAAGTCGGCAGCTGAAACCGCATGAGAAAAGATGTCCTACCCATGATTTGGAATTAGCAGCGATCGTATTCGCATCGAAGATGTGGAGATATTATCTCTTGGGAGAAAGATTCGAGTTTTTTACTGATCATAATTCATTAAAGTATCTTTTCTCTCAAAAGGATCTAAATCTCCGACAACAAAGATGGTTAGAATTCTTGGCTTCCTATGATTTCGACATCGCATATACACCGGGAAAGGGCAATGCGGTGGCTGATGCATTGAGTAGAAGACATGCCAGTTTAGTGGCTATGCTTCTAGAATGGAAGCAATTGGAGTACATCGCTGGGTATGATTTCAGACCAAAGTGCGAATTGGATCCAGAAATTTTAGCAAGTTTGACGATCAGACCCACTTTGATTGAGCGGATTGGTTCCAGTCAGAGGAACGATCCTAACCTATTGGAAATCGTCTCAAAGTTAGAGATGGGAACCGACGGAGAGATGAACAAGTATGGGCTTAATCCAAATGGATGGCTTAGAAAGAATGGAAGACTTGTTGTGCCTAATGTCAATGGATTGAGAGATGAAGTGCTTAGAGAATGTCATCACTCAAAACTGACTATACATCCCGGTGGTAACAAGATGTATCAAGACATGAAGCAGACCTACTACTGGGAAGGGATGAAAAAAGACATTGGAAAGTTTATATCCAAATGCATGAATTGCTAGCTGGTTAAAGTTGAGCAAAAGAAGCCTAGTGGTTTGTTACAACCATTGGAAATTCCAGAATGGAAATGGGAACAAGTCTCGATGGATTTCATTGATGGATTACCAAGGACTAAATCGCGCCTTGATAGCATTTGGGTGATTATGGACCGATTGACAAAGAGTGCAAGGTTTATACCCGTCTAGTCAAACAGGATGACAGCTAAGTTAGCTGAACTATATGTAAGTGGGTAGTGAGATTTCATGGAATACCTAAAGGCATTGTGAGTGACCGAGATCCGTTGTTCACTAGTGGATTTTGGAAGAGATTACAAGTGGCATTAGTATCAGAATTACATCTCAGTACCGCGTATCATCCTCAAACTGATGGACAAACAGAGAGGGTGAACCGAGTATTAGAAGATCTCTTGAGAGCTTGCATATTAGACTTTGGTGGATCATGGGATGACCATTTATATCTAGTAGAGTTTGAATGTAATAATATTTATCAATCCAGTATTGGTATGGCTCCATTTGAAGCTTTGTACGGAAGACCGTGCAACTGACCGTCATGTTGGTTAGAAACTGGTGAGAAGTTTGTGCTTGGACCAGATGTGATAAGAGAAACTTCAGCTAAGATTAAGGTTGTCCAACAGCGAATGAAGGCTGCCCAAGATAGGCAGAAAATTTATGCTGATAAGAGGAGAAGAGAATTAAAGTTCTTCATTGGCGACTTGGTGTTTGTCAAGATTTCTCCGTTGAAGAGCGTGATACGATTTGGCAGGAGAGGAAAGTTAGCACCAAGATTTATAGGACCATTCCCAGTTCTCGAGCTAATTGGGAATTTGGCATATGAAGTTGAAATACCAGAGAAGATGGCAGGAGTTCACAATGTATTTCATGTTTCCCATTTAAGGAAGTTCGTACACGACCCAGATGTGACTATTTCACCTGATCAGTTGGATGATATCGAGGTTGAACCCGAGGCGGTTGGGAACTGCAAGCCTATGCGTATTGTTGGGAACGATACGAAGCAACTTCGAATGAAAGCAGTGAATCTAGTCAAAGTTCACTGGGCCGAGAATGATAATGACTGTACTTGGGAGATAGAGGAGAGCATTAGGAAGACATATCCAGAACTCTTCGCCTGGTAAGATTTCAGTTTTGATTTAGTCTTTCCGCATACTAGATAGGCTTGTTTTTTTTGTTTTGCATGTTTGATTGTTGTATGTGGCTGGTAGGCATGCGGGATCCTTTGTATATTTTGGGTTAAAGAATTTCGGGGATGAAATTTATTAAGGGGGGAAGAGTGTAACGACCCGCATTCTACGCACCAAAGGATCGTAGAACATTTATTTCTTTCACATACGAAGTCGTATGGTCATGTAACTTTGGGAGACGACTAATGGAGTCATTTCCCATGTTCATGATTTTTGCCAATTTTAAAATGACCTTTTTGCCCCTAGCTGATCTTGTTTCGGCCATAACTTTTGATTGAAAAGGAGTTTTAACCTAAAATCACATCCATTAGATCCAGATGATGGTTTACCTTTCCGTAGAGTGGTCACATTAGCCAAACGGGCTCAATGTTTGGGAGATATGGCTGAAACAAGTTTCAGGTGGTGAAAAATAGCTTAACCGGGCCTAATTTGGGTGATTAGTGAGTGGGCCCATAACCCATTTCGGGATTAGGGTTATGGGGAGGCTGATAAGGTTAGGAAATTCAGTTTCTATCATTTTCCAGCCACCACTTTTGGTTCCTTCAAGTTTAGCCATGGCCTCCACTTTCTAAAACACCCCAAATCACCTCCTAATCGCTAATTAAGCCAAATCTACATCAAATCAAAGAGGATTAGCACAAGAATCGAGGTAGAACTGCTGTATAGCTTTGGTAACAGTGCCAAACAGAGAATCATTTCAGATTTGGCCGTTCGTTTGTGGCTAAGGTGAGTGATTTGCAGAGTTCCTCACTAATTATGGTTAATTAAGGGTAATTAGTGATAATTAGTGAAATTATACATGTTAAAAATCTGGAAAAATATTGATAAATTTCAAAATATTGTTTTAGGCCTCTGTTAGAAAATTTGGTTAATTTGGTTAAGTTTTACTAATCGCATCATTAGTTTTTCTTAAACATGCTTAAGGGAAAATATAAAATTTTGGCTATGTTTGATCCGTTTAACCTTGTCATATTACTGTTTTGGTGTTTGTGGATGATTATACATGTTGCTATGACTGTATGATATGCTTTGCAATTGATTAGAAAAGTTAGATTGGTCGAAAACGCCGCCGTATGGCGTAAAACAGTCGCTGGAAAGTTGAAGGAAAGATGTGCCGGAATCCGGATCGGATCGCCCTCTCCGAACCTGACCCGATCATAGCCACCTTCCCACGAGCCGCCTGCTGAAGCTTGCCATCCCCAATCCGTTCGCCTCTGAAGTCCTCCGATCTGAACCACTCGTGAATGGAGACACCGAACCGATCCACTCATCTGGAGAGCTCCACGATCCGAACCGTGAAGCTTGGTCACGACCCGATCCGGATGACGAAGCCCGACCCGATCTGGCGAAGGAAGCACGATCTGATCCAGCTTGGGCACCACGACCTGATCCGACAGGGGGGAGCACGAACCGACCAAAAGGAGGCTGATGACTACGGACTGAACAAGGGGAAGAGAACCAATCCGAAAGGAAGTTTGTTTCTGAACCAAACGAAGACCGATCCAGAGAAGACCACAAACCCGAGATGCAAAGGTAGTCCAAATGAGAAGAAGAACTCAGGATCCAGATGGGAACCAACGAGTCGACTTCATGAGTTGGGCTTTTCTGCGGGACATGTGCTAAGGGATTGTCGATGTCTATGACTTTATATCACTATATATATGAGGTACTAGGCGGATTCAAGGCCACAGTGGCCTAGGTATGACTAGTGGGCTATAAACCAATGAAGTGGGGTCATTTGAAAAAGTTTGGTCATGATCCCATGGGATAAGCTTGGTGGTAGCAGTAGTTGTACAAGTCGAACTCCGTTATTACCTCGATGGGTCTAGTGATCAAAGTGGTGGATATCGTATGCTTTACGCACTGAGTGAGAGATGTGAGGATGGTTGCTATGCTTGATTTGTTTGCCATCACTATGACATGCACACCCCCACCCCGTATTCTTTACACCATATGTTAGTGGCACCTTAGAGTATTATACAGGATGTAGTGCTAACTCTTTGGTTGTAGGTCCGGTTCAGTATGTTTTAGTATACCTGTTATTGTTTTGTTTTGCTGCTTATCGCTCATACCAGACTTTTGTCTGACCTTGAATTTTATGTCTCTTCTTATTACTCTGGGTGCTCTCACGAGCAGACAAGAAACAAGTTAGCTGGTAAAGCACGAGTAGCTGTACCGGAGACGAGCAGGAGGCTTCCACGTATGATATATATATATATATATATATATATATATATATATATATATATATATATTCTCCCTGTGTCTCTGCTGGTCATTACTTTAGGCATTAGTAGTATTCCTTTCCTTTCTTTTTCTTTAGAGACAGTTTTAAAGTTGTAATAATGATGATGTGGAACATAAGCTGTATTTGGATTTTCCGCTGCTATGATGCTTAATTTCAGTTTATGCACTGTCTCATCTGTTTTATGTCAAGTATGTTATTATTATATTTTATTCCTTGCGCTATGAGACATTCTACATGTTCTTTGCTAGTTCACCAGTAAGTCCTCTCTTTTTCCCTTTCTTTGGCAACCGTCTCGTGCCGGTTGGACATCGACACAGCTCATTTTCATGGGAAATGTCAGCTAGTGCGGGGCAGGCCATCACAGAAATCATTGGAATTGGTTGGGGTTTGGCTTCGCTTATATTAGTTCTAAATAGTAATTCTGAGATATATCTTTTCTGACAGAGGTGTATCTCAGAATTTGACAGCTTAGTGACTTCAATCCCTAAAAAATGAGTAACCTCTCCAAGATCTTTGATAGGAAATTGCTTGTGTAAGTAATCAGTTAAGTGTTTGATCTCATCCTCACTACTACCTAAAATAATTAAGTCATCAACATAAATTAGTATGTAGACAGTAGATGAATTACTTATTTTAATGAATAAGGATGAGTCAGATTTTGTAGAGTGATATCCCATTGAACTCAGAGTTGCTTTGAGCTTCTGAAACCAAACTTTAGGAGCTTGTTTGAGACCATATATTGCTTTCTTTAGCTTGTAAACCTGATTTGAATTCTGGTCAAACCCTTGTAGCTACTGCATATATATATATATATATATATATATATATATATATATATATATATATATATATATATATATATGTCTTCCTGTAACTCACCATTTAAAAATGCATTATTTACATCTAAGTGCTTAATTTTCCAGTTATTGTTTAGAGAAATAGTAAATATGAGCCTGATAGTTGAAGGCTTCACAACAGCAGAAAAAGTATCTTGAAAGTCAAATCCATATTCTTGTGTGAAGCCATTAGCTACCAGTCTTGCCTTGAACCTGTTTATTGATCCATCTGGATTTTTCTTGAGTTTGAAAGTCCATTTACAACCCACTATATTTTTATTATGTGGGGGATGAACAAGTTCCCATGTATTGTTTTTAATAAGGGCATTATACTCCTCTTTCATAGCATTTCTCCAATTCTTGTCTTTGACAGCATAATGATAATCGACTAGCTTATCATGATTGATGGTTGCTACATAGATTTTTGGCTTGAATATTCCACTTTTTTCTCTAGTTATCATGTGATGCCTTGACTGCATGCGTGGAGAGCTTTATGGTGAGCTTGTTTGATCTGTCTCTCTTGTCATTATATTTTCAATCCTGCTTGGAGACTCTTGATTATCATCCTTATTATTACTATTTTGAGTTTCCTCTATTGTAGGTTGTTGGATGGCGGGGCTGGAAACTTCAGGTTGATGCTGATTTTTCCCATTTGCGGTATCTTCAATGCCAGCTTGAGTACCAACAGCCTAAGTACAACTAGGCTTCTCCCGCAAATCATGTATGATAGGCAGTTCAGCTACAATCACTTCTGGATTGTAAACCCTCTTTGAAGTTTTCAGTTCAGAATTTTTATATGGGAAAATCTTTTCATCAAATATGACATGCCTACTTGTGAAGATTCTACCACTTGAGTCAATACACTTGTATTCTTTCTGATTAGTATAGTATTCGATAAATGTATAGTCTTGATTTGTAGTCAAACTTGTTTGAATTGAATGATTTTCAATATGGAAACATAAACAGCAAAATGTTTTAAGGTTGTTGTAATCTGGCTTAACACTGAATAGCTTTTGTAGGGGGCTAATTCCACCTAGGATCTTGGTAGGCATTCTATTTATTAGAAACACATCTAAGTTAAATGCCTCAGACCAAAATTTTAGAGGTAGAGAGGCTTGAGCTAGTAATGTTAAGCCAGTTTCAACTACATGTCTATGCTTCCTTTCAACCAGACCATTTTGTTCAGAAGTATAGGGGCAAGTTATCTTATGTATTATTCCCTTTTTCAGAAAGAAATTATTAGGTGGCTTGAATTCAGTACCACCATCTGATTATATGAATTTGACAGTACTGTTAAATTGATTTTCTATCATTTTGATAAAATTATGAAAAGTACTGTAAGTTTCAGATTTTGATTTCAGAGGATATAACCAAGTATGTCTACTATTAGCATCAACAAATGATATATAAAATCGTTAACCAAAATAAGTACTTATTGGGGTTGGACCCCACATATCTGTAGTGATTAACTCAAACAGTTTAGTGTATTCAGTAGTAGAATTAGCAAAAGGCAACTTGTGAGTTTTTCCCCAATTGACAAAATGTACAAATATAAGGTAAATGTACATCATTAAAGGGTATTTTGTTGTCAAGAAGAACTTGTTTGACAATCTTAACACGTGGGTGTCCTAGTTTGTAATGCCATAATTCAAATGTAGACAAGGAATCAGTTTGATCATTAAGAACAGCCATATTACATGCAAAACTGATATTAGCAGTACTGTTACAATTATTGAAATTGAATTTATACAGTCCCTTTACTGCATCACCCTGCAAAAGTATTTCTTTAGTTAGTAAATCTCTAATAAACAGTATTTGGGAAAAAAATTCAAAGTAAATATTGTTGTCATTGGCAAACTGAGACACACTTATCAAGTTCTTCTTGATTTTGGGTACGCGTAATAAGTTATGTAGAAATAATTGGCTTTTGCCTTTAATGCTACCTTTACCAATATGAGAGATATTTATACACTTACCATTCCTCATTGAGATAGACTGATTATCTTTGTATTCCCTATTTCTGAGGTTGAGATTTTCCAAGTTATTTGTTATGTAATTGGTAGTTCCAGAATCTAGGTACCAGCTTTCATCGTTGATATGTTCAGCTTTGGCACATTCACTAGTTCTTGAAGGTTCAGACTAGGTAGTGTCACCTTGAGCTTGGGCAATGTTGGTTGAGAGATTTGATCCTTTTGGGTTCTGATTTATAGCGTAGTTAGCATTAAATCTGAAAAAGCATCTTGGAGCTGTATGACCAATTTTTTCGCAGATTTGGCACTTTGGCCTACTTCCAGTGTTGGACCATCTCCCTCTACCTCTGCCACGAGTAGGGGGACCCCCTCTTTGGAAGGTTTGATCTGTCTTGTTATTTTGATTCTTGTTCTTGATATTACTGCTAGCATAATTCACTGTATACTCACTTTCTTGTGACTTCTTGCTTTCAATTCTAGCTTCATGTGACAGTAATATTGCATGAACATCTTTAATTGATGAGAATTGTTTTTGTGATGCCATTATAGCTTCCACCGCTTCATATTCTTCACTAAGACCATTGAGAATACTAAGTATTTGTTCAGTCTCTGGTAATTTGCTACCAGCAGCATCTAATATATCACAAATTGATTTTATCTTGGTTAGGTATTCTCTCATTTTCATGCCCTCTTTTCTTATTTTTTGAAGCTGTCTTTTACAGAACATAACTTTTGCATATGATTGAGTGTTAAACGATTTTTCCACTGTCTGCCATATTTCATTGGAGGATTTACATCCAATAACCTATGGTATAACATTTTGACCAATAGATGATAGTAACCATGAGCTAATAAGCCTATCTTGCCTGTGATAATTATTATATTCTTCATTGGGCACGATATGATTTTCTTGATTGGTGATAAACTTTGGAGGAAATGAGATTGTTCCCTTTATGTATCCTTTAAGACCATATCCTTCTATAGTAGTTTCGATCTGCAATTTCCATAGCAAGTAATTGTTCTCATCTTACTGAACAGTAATTAATTGAGATTTTGGACTAGTTGTTGTCTTTATCAAGTTGTTAGGAGGATTTCCATGATTTGATGATGCAATAACATATGCTGACGACGCTGATTACCTTCATTGTTCGTCATATTGATGATCAGAGGGGGGAAATAAAGCAAGGAGGCCAAGAATTGCAGATTAGAGGAGAAAAGAGATTCGCAAGGCTGTAGTTGTCGTAATCAAGAACTTGGAGATGATAAGAAACAGGTTTGATCCAGGTTCTTCTGGTATGACACAGTTGAGTCTTGTAATTTCTTGAGTCCTTTGATTAGTGTTCTTGAGTTTTTCTTTACCAAATAACTAATAACTATCACGTTGCAGCCACAAGTTGCATAGAGGCACGACACAATTTAATGCAGCTGTGTATGACTTGATATGGCACAGCACAGATTAGTGAATTGGTTGATCTGCTTTGATGATGAAATCACTCTGAGAAGGAGATATACAACAAAAATGACAGGTCTCCTCTAATGTGTTGAATTGTAGAATCTGGATCGATGAATGATGATGTCGTTAGGCAACTACAGGCTTTGATACCAAAGCAGAAATTGTAAAGAGCTGTTTTGCAGAAAGAAACTTTGAATTTAGAATTGAATGTAATAGTCTTACAAACAGAATGTAATATTCTGTACAAGGTTGGTCATACTTATATAGGAAAGTAAAATGACCGTGTTTTACATTGAGCTTGTAATACAACATTGGGTTGAGCCCATAGCCCTTGTGCACAATACAAATATAAACATAGCCGCATGTTTTCTCTATTAATTTTAACAGGAACGTTTATCTAGACACCGGTAACACTATATAGTACCAGAAACCTGCACTGTGAGAGTCAACTGGTAAAGAGAATGAGACCGGGAATTTTATCTTTTCATAAGATGTTGGCCATATAACAAATGAGTGCCATCATTTAACGAATATAGTTGAGAAACTTATTCATGAAGGAAAGTTGGACGTGTATAGAGTTGTCTCAAGGGACGAGAGGACGGGAATGTCAGACCCAAAGAGTTAAGGCCAAATAGCACCTAAAGCTACCTCCCAGCAAAACAAAAAGGAATTATTATTAATACCATTGTCGTCTAGCCCCACCTAACTATTTCCGGCCTGAGAACCATAAAATAGTATGTGAATGCGATGAAGCACATGGAAGACAAGGAGAGTAATGCCACAAAGGAATATATTTCAATTGCATAGAAGAGGACAATGTCATCTTCCGAGAAAGAGATGAAGATGGGGTGGAGTCCCCGAATATTGATCCGCTAGTGATATCGGCCTTAATTGGCCCTAGTTTGGTGTGGAAGATCTTTTTGGATGGTGGGAGCACTATAAATATATTATTCAAATGGTCCTACATCTAGATAATGCAAGGGTCCAAGGACTTATAACCATGTAAAGATTGGATACATAAATTTAAGGAGCTATAAATGAGCAGATAAAGATGGTCAAGCTACTTGTGGAACTTAGTGAGGGGATCGTATGAGATTGCAAATCCTCGCATTCATTGTTTCAGATACATACTCTGCATACAAAGCTTTGTTAGGACGATTGGCCCTAGCTGACTTCAGAGGTTGCATTGCTTGTTGGTGCTTACTCTTGAAATTTTCAACTGTGAATGGGGTCGGAGTTGGACGAGGAGACCAGCTTACTTAAAAGGCATGCTATATGGCCGAGTCGAAGGATGTTGGCCATAGAGAGAATGAGGAGGACATACAAACTTCTCTTTACATCAAGGAAGTCAATGCATAGAAACCATAGAGCTGATCCTGGCCTAGACAAAATAACCATCTTTTTATAAACATAAACTCCAAAAAAGATGAGGAACCATGATGCCAGAGGGCATCCCTAAATGCAACCACCGTGGTTATCCCTATTGATAAAGACGACTCGTCAAAAGTCATGAAAATGAAATCCCAACTTGCTCCCTTACAGATGAAGGAACTTGCCAGTTTCCTCCATGCAAACCTTGATGGGTTTACATAGACTCGCGCTAATATATGTGGGATTTCGTCGATAGTTGCGAGCCATTCAATCAACATCAACCCAAAAGTTTAATAAGAAGAGGCATACGATGGGCCTCAAAAGTTCAACTACGTTACGGGAGTAGGTTGATAAACTCAAGAGCAATGGTTTCATCAAGGATTCGTTATACCCCGATTGGGTCCCAAATCATATTATTATGAATAAATCCAACGGGAGGTGGCGAATGTGCATTGACTTCTCCGATTTGAACAAGGCATGTCCCAAAGATAGTTTCCCTCTTCCAAGAATCAGCCAACTTGTGGATTCCACAGTTTGGCATGAGCTTATTTCCTTTATGAATGTGTATTCCAAATATAACCAGATACTGATGCATGTCCAAACCAGGAACATACCACCTTCATTACTGATCTCAAGTTGTACTTTTACATGGTCATGCCATTTGGCTTGATGAATGCAAGAGCAATTTATTAGCGGTTGGTCAACCGCATGTTTAAAGATTTGATTAAGAGGTCAATGGAGGTTTAAGCAAATGACATGCTCGTAAAATCATAACTATCTAATCATGTTGATGATTTAGAGGAGATGTTCAATGTTCCACAAGTATGGCATGAACTCAATCCCTTAAAATGCTCTTTCGGCGTTGCTTCGGGAAAATTCTTGGGTTTCACAGTCAATTCTCGAAGGATTGAGGTCAACCCCGAGCAAATTGATTCCATTTAAGTTCCAACCAAGATTAAGATGTGCGAAGACTAAATGTAAAGGGAGCCTCTTAGAGCTGGTTAATATCCACAACGACTAACAGGTGCACCCTTTCTTTACCTTAGTAAAGATGGAAAAGTGCAACTTTTCCTAGATACCAGGCTGTATTAAGGCATTATAGAATCTTCTGGACCAATTGGAGAGACACCCCATATCATTATGATCGATCCTGAACACTTATTTGTCTATCCAGCAGTGTCTTTGCACTTCGTCAGCTCCTTGCTAGTGTGCAAGGATCATCGAATTCAGAGACCGAAGTATTATATGGGCAAAAGATTAAAGGGAACTGAGCAGGCTACCTAAAGCTTGAGAAATTGGCATACTGCATGCTGATAGCATCTAAGAAGTTATGCTATTATTTTAGGCTTATCCCATTAAGGTCTAAATTGATCAACCCCTATGATAGGTCCTTCAGTAACCTGAGGCATCAAGGAGGTTTCTCAAATGGAGTATCGAAATGAGTCAGTTCGATATTGCTTATATCCCTAGGAGGGATATCCAAGGATAAGCTTTGGCTGACTTCATAGCCGAATTATTGGCTCCAGATAATCTTGCAGAAGGCATTGAGCCACCGGCTATCGAATGGAAATTACATACTGATGGAGCTCGAATAATCAATGTTCTGGTGTTGGAGTTGTATTGATAATTCCTGAGGACAGTCGATCTACTATGCTTTGAAGCTAGATTTCCCAACAACCAAATTTGAAGCCGAGTATGAAGTCTTGATTGTCAAGCTTAAACTTGTTAAGGAATTGTGAGCAAGATCAATCCAAATTTTCTGTGAATCCCAAGTTGTTGTACATTAGCTCAAGAAGGAATTTCACGAAAAAGGGTAAGACTTGCTCTCTATCTCAATCAAGTGCATGATCTACTAGCTGACTTTGAATAATATTCCATTTCACACATTCCTCGTGACCTGAACGAGAAGGTAGATTCATTGGTCAAGATGGATAGTTCAAAGAACTCACAAAAAGGGGTTGTTTTTGACTATAACTTTGAATACCTCCAAAGTAGATCGGATTGAGGTTAACTGGGCACTGATTGTCGAACGTGATGGAGAGCCTTGGATGTTTCCTATTAAGAAATTTCTTCTACGTGATATCCTGCCTAATCGAAAAACAAAAAGTGTGCTCTCCTGTGTTAAGCAACTGATACATTATCCAGAAAGACACACTATACAAAAAAGGGTTTTCAGTCCCTTACTTCGGTGTGTATCCCACGACATCGACAAATGTATGCTAAGAGAAATGCATGAAGGCAAGTGCGGTGACCATATTGGAGGGCAAACTTTGGCCAAAAAGATACTTTAGTATGACTGTTTCTGGCCTACTATTAATCGAGTGTGTTTGATTATTCACAATGCTGCGAGAAATGCCAAAGCTTTTCCAAAATCCTGAATTCTCTACCGTCTCAACTCACCAAACAGTTTGTTCATGGCCCTTTGAAATTTTGGGAATACACATCACTAGCACTCTTCCGATCTCCAAAGGCGGTACAAAGTACGCTATTGCGACAATGGATTATTTTACTAAGTGAGCTGAGGCTGAACCATTGACCATAGTTCAATGGAAAGGTGATCAACTTCATCATCATAAACATCATTTATCGATTTAGACTTCCCAAATCTACCATTATTGATAATGGGATCCTATTCGATAGCGTCAGATTCAAAGAGTTTTGCCATTGTTATCACATTGAGTAGCAATTCACAGCAGTCGATCATCCATAAAAGAGTGGATAGGTTGAAGCTATAAATAAAATCATTAAATTCATACTAAAGAAGCATCTTGAAAAGGCTAAAAGCTAGTGGGTTGATGAGCTCCCGTTGGCCCTTTAGTGATATAAAACGATCCATAAGTCAAGGACTGGTCATACTACATTTGCCTTTGCTTATGGCTCTAAATCGGTTATTCCAATTGAGTCAGAAGTCCCCTCGCATCGAACCGACATTACTAATGAACAGAGAGAGGAGGTTGATTTAAGAGCAGCCGCGCATCGGTACAGAGTCGTTATATACTACAATATGAAAGTTCTCCCTAGAACCTTCGTACTAAGTGATCACGTTCTGAAACGTAACTTACATGTCCCTATCCGTATGGTCCTAAAGTGGAAGGGACCTACATCATTCAACAAAAACATGAAAATGGAGCTTTAGGTTAATGATTGTTGATGGCGATCGACTACCAAGAGCATGAAATCCCGAGCATCTCCGACATTATTTTACTTAGCTATTATTTCCAATGATTTCATCATCGTACATAGCAATTTTCATGCAAACAATTGATAAGGTGTGACTCGCAGATTTTCTCTTATCGTCAATAAAAGCTCTTGGTTATCTCTTATGCTTTGTGTCTCTTTTATAACTATGCGATTAAATGCAGTGATCCAACCAGCTAATGCCAATGCCCAAAATAAGAGGTGCAACTAACCAACCCTCGATGTTTCCTTGCTCATGATTCGACGAGCAAGGGATACGAGAATTGGTAATTACAACACATCGACTGGGTACCCCAAAGGCTTCTCAAACCTGATCCCACAATTCGACGAAAGAGAGTTAACTGATTCTAATTGTGACCCGACCGCTTAGGTGGTGACCCTCGCTTTAGAGTAAAGGTGAAGGAATGACGCCAAGGAAAATGTGATTTGATCATTTGCCTAGCTAACTCTAACTCTCAATGAATTGAGGTGGGGTGTTAATTGGTCATTAAGTGTGAATAACATCCCAAGGATTATGATTACTTAACCTACAACTATAGCCCGAAAGAACGACGGGAGAGTATAAAGGACTATACTTGACGTCCCCACTTAAACCCACGGTCGGACGAGTGACCATTTATGATAAGGTTATGAGCTAATGCCTTATGATGTGTAAATGTAAGTCCGTGAGCTCTACAGTACTCTCTGACTTAGGATCATATAATTGACAAATAACAGGGGCGTAATTCGCAAGTACATTGAATGGAAAGCGTTTAACACTTGAACACAAATTGAAAAGGATAAAAAATTATTCATAAAAAACACGAAGATAAAAGTTTATGCTTAAATAACATCCAAAAATGAGGGCCACACTCGTATAACATTAGCTAAAAAAGGAAAAATCAAAGAACAGGCAGTGCAAAAGAATCTTATGGAAGCTTAAATCTTCGACTTCTTTTGAGGGGATCCACCTTATGCGGAAGCGCTATCGCCATTCTTATAACTCGCTTCTTGCATTGTTTCTTTCTTCCAATCTTTTCCCTTTTACCACGGAGCCATTTTACTTTCAGGAAAATAAAGTCCTTGCTTTGGGTTGCAGTCGAAGAAATCATCTCTATGGGGTCTGGCATGACAACCCCAGGCTCCAACTTGATAGTGATATGTTGCTCTTGAGGCTTGACTAGCTCCTCCATTTTCAACAACCTATCTTTTCAGCATCTCCCTTATATACAATATCTTCCTCGCCTTCATCCTGCGATCCCTTGCTGCCCAAATATTTTAAAGCACCAATCATATGCTCATCCTTTCCAAGAGCATCGACAAGAGGCACTTAGGGATCTATGGTAGTCTTGAATTGCAGCACGGAAGGAAGCTTTGGATGCGAGGTATTTGTTGTAGGAAGAGCGATAATAGTTAGTCCTTGTGAGGCCTTAGGCACTTTGACTTGCACGCACATAGCTCGTCAACAAGCGTTTATTACTTTCTCAAACTACAGGGAAAATAAAGTGATACCTTCGAGCGTCTCGCCTCCAGTGAGCACGGGAGTGTCAACTTCCATGATTGGAGTCAGAAGCTTTGTTACCTTGGAAGATGGATCCAAGGAATGTGCTCTTCGACAATCTCGAAACCTTGACCAATAGAGGGATGCGTAATTATCTACACAAAGGAAGGGCCCTAAAAGCGAACTTCTTGACTTCTCGACTATCCAGACGTGTCATCGCCTTTGGTAGAGCCGGTATCTTTCTTTATGATTTCCATGCCTTTCCAACGAGCTCATCCGATGTCATCCTCTGCTTTCAGCAGAAGCCTACCCTCCTTTAAAACTTCAAGCTCATTGTCCATCAAATAGAGTCTCATTAGCTCCTCTTCATCAATCGAGTCACCTTAGGAAACATGCCGCTCATTAATCACTAGGCAATCCCAGGCCTCAATAAACGTTTGGGGGTGGTTGTCCAACCATGACAAATCCCGATATCGAATGGCCCAGGCATAAACACTAAGAACAAGGCGATTTAGCTCATCTTTCACTTTCTCTGCTTCTATCGCTTTGGCTTTAAACTATTTATGATCGATACCATATTGAGTTTTTGAGTTGCAAGCAAACTCACTAGCCGCCTAAGTAATTTCTTCGGCCTTTCTCTTGCCTTCTTTGGCCTCGGCAAGCTTTGCATTCAACATATCAAATTCCTTAGCGAAAGAATCCTTCTCTCTTCAAAGCCTAGTTATTGATCTTTAGGACAATATTTTTTCGGGTCAACCTTTTACATTTGTCCTCAAGAGATTTGGTTTTCAAAGACAAGGAGTTGTAACACCCCGTAATTTTAAGTAACACCATAATGTTAAATTAAAGAATACTTAAATAAATATTAGGAATTAAGTAAAACGGACTGCGCCATTACGTGTATCTCGAAAGTTTGCTTAAGATAGACTCCGAATTTACGTGAAACAAACATAGTAGAAGAAGTTATTAAGCATAGAAGTTTGTGTTGAGTCTATGATTTCATAGCATTTTAATTAATGACAAGGAGAAAATTCATGATCAACAAAGAGAAGAGAATCAATGATATCGTAAGTTAGAGGCTGATTATTTAGTGTTATAAATGTTAAAATCTATCCTCAAATAATCATATATCTCATTATTGTGAATATATATATATATATATATGTATATATATAAATGCACATTTATTGTGCATATTGCCAGAAACCGGTCGACCAGTTTCAAAATAGGCGGTCGAAGGTTTCTGGGCAGAATGCACAATAAACATGCATATATATATATATATATGTATATAATATTCAAAAATTAGTCTATTGTCCATTAATTTTGACTTGTCGACCGTTTTTCAAACTGAAAGCAACATTTTGAATAGACATCTTCTTGCATCAAAAGTTGCTTCTCTTTCTTTTGATCAAAAATCATTTCTCTTCAATGTTTCTCTTCACAAATGGTTACAACTATTTATTCATTATACAAACATCATTAAACCATCAACATATCTGATCTTAATTCTTTCATATATCTTGCTTTCTACTTGATATTCTAAAAGCGCTCATATTCAACCAAAATATCGTTTGAATCTCAGAACTTATTTAATACTCTTGTGATTCAATACGATATCTACTTCCAGATCTTCACATACATCAAATTATATTTGAGGATAAGATTATAGGAAGGGTGTTCTACAAGTGACAAATCCGTGTTGCAAAGAGCACAAGTTGTCAACATACAAATTGTAATCTTAGATATTGAAGTCCTCGAGAGTTATAAGATGCAAGTGTTGAAGTCCTCATTGTTGTTGAGGCGTGAAATCCCGTTAGGCTATTCAGGTATTGTGAACCTGTTCCTCCGGGTGAAGCGAGGTGGTTGATTAGTGAAAATCCAAAGAGAGGTCTGGGACTAGACGTAGGATAGTGCTCCGAACCAGTATAAAAACCCCTGGTGTTATTACTTCACTTTACTGCTTTTTATTTGTGATACATTTCACTATCTCATATTTATTTGCATAACTATTGTAAATATACAAGTTAGTTTATCACAAACATTCCGCATATCCATATTACTGATCCTGATTAAGTTGTATACCGACTTTTCAATTGGTATTAGAGCACGATCATCACATAACCGTAACACAGTTATTTGATATATTCTAGTAATATGGCAAATAACGTAAGCACTAGCACTAACACTTACACGGAAGGTCAATCAACACAAAGACCTCCATTTTTCAATGGTCTTAACTATAGCTATTAGGCAACACGTATGGCTTTTTACATGCAATCAACTACCTATGATGCTTGGAATGCTACTCAGAAGGAAATAGTAAATCCAACAACTGAGTATACAGAATGGACAGCTGGTGAGAAAACTGTAGTAGCTGTAAATGCAAAAGCAATAAATATGTTGTTTTGTGCATTAGATTAAAACGAATATAACCGTGTTAGTATTTGTACCACTGCATATCAAATTTGGCAAACGCTAAAAACCACTCATGAAGGTACTAACAAGGTTAAACAAACCAAAATAGCTATGTTGAAAAATCAATTTCAAAATTTCAAAACGAAGGCGAATAAAACAATCAATGAGACGTATTCACGGTTTCAAACTATTCATCATGCACTTATAGGATTAGGGCAAAAATATTCTGATTTTGATGTTGTTTTAACAATCCTACATTCTCTGACTAATGAATGGGAAGGAAAAGTATTAGCAATAGAAGAAGGTAATGATCTTTCCACCATGAAGCCAGATGAATTGATAGGAAATCTAATTTCCTATGAAGCTACTTTACAGGCTAGAAAAGAACAAAAAGAAGAAAAGAAAAATGTAGCTTTTCATGCTGAAAAAGATGAAGACAACTCAGATTCTGAAGATGAAGATCTAGCATTCATTGCAAAAGGATTCAAGAAATTCTTAAAGCAACGAAAAGCTAGTCGATGTAACAGAAAGAAGTTCGAATCAAATAAACCATTGTCATCAAATGTAGAATGCTTCAATTGTCACAAAAAGGGGCATATGAAAAAGGATTGTCCGGAGCAGAAGAAGAAGTCAGAAAATGACAAATCAAAGAAGCGAGCAATCTCAGTGACATGGGATGATTCAGACTTATCTTCATCTGATAGTGAAAGTGACTCAGACAATGAGCAAGCTAATGTGTGTTTCATGACAACAGAAGATGAGGTACAAATTCCGACTTTTGAAGAAGTTCTTGATATTAATGCTGAATTAATAGTTAAATTTAAAGACATAAAACGTCAATTAAAAGAAGCCAGAGCTAATTTGAATAGATCAAAATTAGAACGAGATATGCTAAAAGACAAGAAGAAAATATTAGAAGAAGAACTTGAAAAACTTCAAGAATCATCATCTAATATTAACTCTCAAGTATCTCTTTTGAGTCAAGAAATTATAACTCAAAAAGAGAAAAATGATGTTCTTACTTTTGAAAATCATGAGCTTAAAGGAAAAGTCAAAATTCTAGACCTAGAGAAATCCAGTTTACAAAGTAAGTTAGATAATATTACTCAAAATATTTTTAACTTTAACAAAGGTCGAGAAAATTTGACAAATATCATTGAGAATTAACAATCTGCTTCAAATAAACAAGGATTGGGATATAAGAAACGAGAAACCAAGAAATTTACGAGAAAAAGTGAAAAAGAAAAAATAAAGTAGTATAAGAAACCGAAGCTAAGAAAAATCTTAGTTTTTTATATTCTAAAGCAAAACCAGTTGTGAGATCTCAAAAATAAAATATCAAAACTATCAAAATATGGGTTCCTAAAATAAACAATAATTTGATTAGGAACAAATATATTCAAAACTTTTTGAAAATAGTGCATTATAATTCTAATTATTTATATAAAGGGGATACCGGACCCGTATGGGTTTAGACTCCTAAGACCTAACTCTTTGGACCCTATAAAAAGGTGGGTACCATGGACTTAATTTTATTTTTTGCAGATCCCACTTAAGAAAAGAGGAAAGTGGATTTTGGACAGTGGTTTCTCAAAGCATATGACTGGAGACAAGAATTTGCTGATAAATATTACATATGAAGATGGTGGCTCCGTTACTTTCGGAGATAACTCAAAAGGCTGTATCATCGGCAAAGGCGATGTGAGCAATTGTGGTACATCTAACTTACCTCTCATTACTAATGTCTTGCTAGTTAAAAATTTGAAGCATAATTTGCTTAGTATTAGTCAATTAAGCGATAAAGGCTTTACAATTTCCTTCTCAAATAATAAATGTAGTATTCTAGACAAAGATAACAATTTAGTTTTTGAAGGATATAGAGATAGAAATATATATACTATGATTATGAATATTAATCATAATTCAGATATGTGTCTTATAGCAAACGATAATGATCCATGGCTATGGCACATATAAACTTCAAAACTATTGACAAGCTAGCCAAAAATAATCTAGTTAAAGGACTACCCAAGTTAAACTTTAAAGTTGACAATCTTTTTGATGCATGCCAAGTAGGAAAATTGACCAAATCTTCATTTAAATCCAAGAAGGTAATATCAACATTACAGCCACTTAAGTTATTACATATGGATTTATCCGGACCAACTCAGGTTCAGTCAATAAACCATAGTCGATGTGTGTTTGTAATTGTTGATGATTTCTCACGTTACACCTGGACAATTTTCTTGAAAAAAAAGTGACTCTTTTAGTTATTTTAAATCTTTCATCAAAAGAATTCAAAAATCGAAAGGGATTAAGATTAAAAATATAAGAAGTGATCATGACGGAGAGTTTGAAAATAATGAATTTGAACATTTTTGTACAAAGAAAGGTATATATCATAAATTTTCATTTCCTAGAACTCCACAACAAAACGGAGTTGTAGAACGGAAGAACCGGACTTTACAAGGATTTAAAAGAACATTGTTAAATGGAACCACTTTACCAAAACATTTTTGGGCAGAAGTTGTTGCAACTGCCTGTTATGTTTTGAACCGTGTATCCATACGACCTCTCACCAAGAATATGTTCCACAACAAGAATTTTAAGAGATCATCCTATTCAAAATATAATTGGAGAAGTATCTTCACAAATAAGAACAAGAAGTCAGCTTAATCAAATGGGTCATGTTGCGTTTATCTCAAATATCGAATCTAAAAATCCTATGGAAGCTACAATCGATGACTACTAGATCGTTGCCATGCAAGAAGAAATAAATCAGTTTGAGCGCAATGATATATGGGAACTTGTTCCAAGGCCAACCAATCAGTCGGTAATAGGAACTAAATGGGTCTATAAAAATAAGGTTGATAAACAAGGAAACATCACGATAAATAAAGCACGGTTAGCAGCAGAAGGTTATAATCAAGAAGAGGGTATCCATTATGAAGAGACATTTGCACCCGTTGCTAGATTGGAGGCTATTAGAATTTTATTATCTTTTCTTGTCACCATAATTTTAAATTATATCAGATGGATGTCAAGAGTGCGTTTTTAAATGGATTTATCAAAGAGAATGTTTATGTTGAACAACCTCATCTATTTAAACATGAAAAATACCCTGATCATGTATTTAAACTTAAGAAAGCTTTGTATGGTTTAAAACAAGCACCTCATGCTTGGTATGAACATTTACGAAGTTATCTTATTGATTCGGGATTACAAATAGGGAAAGTTGATCAAACATAATTTATTAAGCATTCTCAAAAAGATATTTTGGTTATACAAATATATGTGGACGACTTAATCTTTGGATCAACAAACGATAAACTCTGTAAGGAATTTGCGGATATTATGGCCAGAGAATTTGAAATGTCACATATGGGAGAATTATCATATTTTCTTGATCTTCAAATGTAATAACCCGGGAATCCGAGCCAATTTAAAATTTTTATTTTAGCAATTTTAGTGAATTTTGATTATTTAAAATGAATTATTTAAAATACGAGAAATTTATTTTGAATAGATTAGAATGTATATATTCGTTTGAATCGACGATAGAATATAAATATTTATTTATATTTATAAAAGGAATTGAAAATGGTGCGGTAGTTTGATAATTCGATTTCAAACTTCAAATGATGTACAGGATTCAAAATAAACCGGATTTTAGTGAAACCAAAAATATTAGAATCTATTTAAGATTATCTTTCCAACGAGTCCGAAAAATCAAAATTTCATAGCGTGAATCAAAAGATATGTCAAGTTGAAAATTCAGAATACTCGCTATGGAATTTCGGCCCTTAAAAATGGCCATTTTGCAAACGACCTCGGATTTCGACGAAACTACTTTTGTTGGATCCGTGACATCAAACTATTGCTAGGTTTCAAATTTCAAAAAAATTCGAATCAATATGTGTGCGTGGCAAAGGAAAACGCGTTTGACTAGTTTTAGTTGATTTTAATCGACTGGAAAATAGCCATTTTTCAAACGGTCTTGGAATTTGACGAAACTAGTTTTTTTAGGACCGTATGGTCAATACGAAGCTAGAAATAATTTTTCTGGAATTTTTCGGGTCCGCATGTGGCCCTGGTAAATTGAAATGTACGTTTAAAATTCAATATAATGGTTTAAATGTAAATTCAATGGAAACTGATCGTGATGGTTGAATCGGCTTACGAAACATATTCCATTGTGTTCGGAATGGGGGTATTACGCTAGGGGTGACAGTTGTTGATCTCGATTTGGGATTCGAATTAAAAGTCAACCCTATGGAATTTAAAAATAATTAAATATATATTTCTTTATATAACCCTCCCTCCCCCTTATATCTCTTTTCATTCAGAAGAAAAATAAAAAAAATAAAAAAAGAGGGGGCGACTGTCGATCTTGGGCCACGCCGACCATCGCGCCGTCGAGCGCGCTCCGTCCCATCTCCGGCAACTCCTCCTCCGACCCCCCCTCTGTCTCGATCGACGTCCCTGCTTCCCCTCCCCTCTCTTCTGATTTGAGCCGTCGCCCAATCTCCTGCAAACCCTATTCCTAAACCCACGATTTCAGAACCGACGCACCCCTGGACCCGCTCCCCCACCACTCCCCTTCGCCGCCGCCACCAGAACAGCGAGCGCTCCCCCCTACAGCAGCTCGACGCCAAGAAACCCCCCCCTCTCGCCACGTGCTGTAAGTTCTTTTCTTTTTTTGTTTTTATTTATTTATATTAAAACTGGTTTTTTTTATGGCTAAATAAAACTGATTTTTAATAGTTAAAAACTGAATTTTTACGATGTTAATGATGAGATTTTTAAAGTGTTAAAGATCGATATTTTTAAAGTAGAAAAGGCGATATTTTTAATGTATAGAAAGGTATGATTTTTTCCTTTATAAAAAGATATGATTTTTGAAAAGAGAAGAGGTTTACATTTTTAATTAGGAAAAGATTATATTTTTATCTATAAAAATATGGTTTTCATATTATAGAAAGTATAAAAATATGATTTTTATATTTTAGAAAGAATAAAAATTCAATTTTTAATTTATAGAAGAGATAAAGATATGATTTTTATAAGGTAGAAGTATTAAAAATAGGATTTTTATATAATAGATAATATAAAAAATTGATCTTTATATAGTAGCGGGAATAAAAAATATGATTTTTATTATATATATAGTGAAGTAAAAAGGAGATTTTCATAGCGATGAAATGAAAAAATTCGATCTTTATAAAAGGAGCAGAAATATAATCTTTATATAGAAAAAGAACCGTTGTAAATATATGAAGTAGAAATAAAAATATAATTTTTATTTATTTGTTAGAATGAAGCAATAAAAATATAATTTTTATTTGAACAGCGTGAAAAGACTGCTTTGGAATTTCAAGCAGATCCAGACGATTCAGCAGTTCAAAAGCAAAGCACGGCGGAGTGGAATCCTCTGTGAGAACTCCTCACCTTTAATTTAAATTTCTAGTTAAAAATATATACTAGGATGCAGATGGTGTTTAGTAGCACCCGACACCCGTCGTCCACAGACCATGGACGGCTTGTATGCTTGACTGTTTGATTTTGATGTGTAGTTGATTGTGTGATGTGAAATGAAATAAAATATTTATATAGTTGAAAATATTTAATAGTTAAAAATAGAATTTTTAACGTGTATATGAAATGAAATAAAAATAAACAAATCGGACGATTTGTTTATATACACACATTTGACTGATATTGATTGGGACGATAAATTTTACACATCGCCCAACTGCACAAATAAAATCTGTGTTTGATTGTTTGAAAACCCCACACGGGTATTGGGATGGTATATGACATACACTAGTCCCAATAATTAGCTGTATGTCGATCGATTGATGGACAGACTGTTATAAGCGTTAAATATTTATATTTGATGCTTGTACAGTGTAGAATGCACTTTGGATGATGGTTGATTATTCATCGTTGTTATTGTATACATGCGTTGTAGAAAATCCATATAATGAACATTATATGGTAATTGATTGGGCCTCACTCCAGTTTTGAAAAAGAAATATTTGAAATAGAATATTTGAAATAGAAATATTTGAAAGGAAATATTTGAAATAGAAATATTTGAAAGGAAATATTTGAAATAGAATATTTGAAATAGAATATTTGAAATAGAAATATTTTAAAGGAAATAATTGAAATAGAAATATTTGAAATAGAATATTTGAAATAGAAATATTTGAAAGGAAATATTTGAAATAGAATATTTGAAAATAGAAATATATGAAGCCGTGTTGATTAGATTGACGCCATTTTGACGTGAACGATATTTATATTGATTTTATTCATTTTATAATGATCGAAAGTGATTTCAAAATCTGATATTTTGAAAAGAATTGAAATTCAAATTAAACTGAATAGAAATGAATTCGAATTAAATTGAATATAAATGAATTCGAAATTAAATTGAATAGAAATTTATTCGAATTGAAATTGAATTGAAAACAAACTGAAATTGGATTAGAAATCAATTTGAATTGAAATCAATTTGAAATGAATTTAAATCGAATTTATAAGGAAAAATTCAATTTTGATTTGAATCTGAAAATGAAGTTGAAATCGTTTTGAAAACGAATTTAAAATGATTTATATAATACTTTTTAAAGGGAAATCGACGAAGTATATATTGTATATATTATATATATAATATAATGGCCTGAAAAGAACGCGCCGCGCCGCGGCAGTTCTCGAATTTCGACCATTGACTTCGAACGGATATTACGGGAGATCCGACCGTCGGATTCTCCTAAAACCAGAACCGTTGGGTTCGTATCGAAAAGAGCTTTCTAACGAATATTAGAAATTAGAAATCTAACGGATGGATTTGGAATTATGTCCAAATCAAATTTGGAAAAGGTCGATGTAAGTGCAGTTCGATGGCCATTGATGGAAATCGACTGTACGGGCCTTGATAAAATTATTAAAAATAACAGTAATTTGTGTAAAATCATAAGAAATGATTTGTGAAGATGAAAAAGTCCATATTTGAAAAGATAAAAATAAATTTTTATTGGAATGAACTAGTTTTGAACTAGAATTAAAATTCTATTTATTTTTAAATAAATAAATTTGATTTGAAAGGGTTTTAAAAGTAACCAGGATTTCAAATAATTGAATTGGAATGGATTTGAATCGAAATTGTCTTTGGATTATTTCGATGTTGGATTTCGTGATTATACAGATATTGTTATGTAAATTTGAAAGATATATTTATATCGTTATTTCCAATACGATATTTGTTGGTCATATAATTTGATATTGAATATAAGCCGATATATTTTCTATTCAGAGCCTTGTATTTATTATCAAATGTGATTTGGGTTTGTCGTGAATGGTGTCTTCATTAACACTGTTCTTAAGCCCAGTTGAGAAAAAGATTAAATCTTTTTATTTAGATTTAATGAAGTGTACCGATTAAATAATATTTAATTGGAATTGAAATGTGATGTGATCTTGGGGTTTATCGTGAACCGTGTTTTCAATGACACTGATTCTTTAACCCGGTCACAGATTAAAACTAAGTGGAGTTTAATGAATCTTTAATTAGATTGAAATGATCGAGAATGGAGTATCACCAGTTTTGCTCCAGGCGATAGTTAAATCTTTAATTAGATTTAAACGTGAAATGGTAATTAAATTTACCGATAACACCGTGGTGCTAGATATGAAGTAAGACCCATTTTACTTCATGGGATGAATAGGTTGGGGTTGGGAAATTAAAAAAAATGATTACTTCGGTAAGGTTCGTTAATCCCGACTAGTTTGAATTGATATTCAAAGGAAGATTAAAGAATAAATTTAAAGGATTTATCTTTGATAAAATTAATGGGAACCTTTCCCTATGAATGTGAAATTTAGAAACTAACTGTCGGTTAGCTAAGCAGAATGGCTTTCTGGATATTGATCTGATGTTGGTTTCGGTCTTCAGGGTTAATATTTAGGGAATTATTCTCTTGTTAATTTACGGTTAGTGATTGATGAATTGGAATGAGGCGTATGTTGTGTTTGTGTAACACTTGTTTATAATATACGCGAGTTATTCGGAAAGACAGGGTTCATCCCATTCTGAATAACTGATATGACGATAAGTCGAAGATGAAGACGGTGGTCGAAGACCGGAGGTCTTCACGTCGTTTGGATAATTACTGATGGTCTTGATTGGGCCGTACACCCAAGAAGATGGAAACAGTTGGTGATCGTCCAGACGTACTTGGAGATCGATGGATATGCGGGGTACTAGGTGCCTCCGGTTTCGTTCAGACCCAGAACGAACTTGTAGATGGACTGTGGGTCTGACATTGGATTTTAGTCTATGTGATTGATTTCTATTAAATATATATCTGTTTGGCGGCGGAGAATTTATTCTCTTGCTTAACGCTCTTCTCTGAGACGTACGAGCTCAGGGGTTATATACTGATGGATATCAAACACATAGAGTGAATTGCCTGTGTGGCATGCCTAAGTGGCAAATGATCAAGGCTTCTGTTGAAAAGCAAAGTCTTGTGGTTGATGATCAAAGCACGGCCTGTGTCGCGTAGCTTTGTGTAACGTTTACTTCGCGAGTTTCACACCCGGTATGAACCAAAAACGGGAGAGCACCTTAGGGAGGACATGTGTTTCTTTCTAGCTAGAAGTGGCGTCAGTGGTTTCACACGCCCTGACGAGTTTGACTTATGTGGTTGTTGCTGTTGCGAGGCACCTCGGTTTGATCGGACGATACGGGTCCGATGGAGTCATTCGTTGGCTCGTTTACGCCCCATAGGGCGGAGAGACGTATTGTTCAGGCATTTTAATCCACATCAGTGGACCGACCCTGTCGCTCCAAGGGCCCACCTGAGTCTGGGTCCTGAGACACGGGCTAGAGCATCTCGAATCGATAGAGGATGATCCCTGGCCTCAGTTCATAGATGGAAATCCAATTTCCAAATATGTGACATTTGCGGTTTTATTTGTTGAGCCTGGTATGGCGACATAGTGGGATGGGGCACTTATGTTGTCTATGATTGATACTTATGATTTGAAGTTGTTTTATACACTATGCACTTATAATAGTATCAAATGATTTGTTTTAAACGTAACTAGCATTCTTGGCTATTATAAGGTAAAAACCCTATCCTCCGGCTTGCGTTGCTTTGTGTGATGGGACCTGAGTCTTATAATAGCTTCATTGTTCTTTATTTAGCATTACGCTGTTTGTTTTATGCACTGGTGTTCTTGGGAGGAAACCCGTTCCGGGTTATACGGCGTGGTCCCTTGATTTGCCTAACTTTAAAAATAAAGATTAATAACTGTTTTAGTTCTCACACCAGTCCCATGACTGACTTGGAGTTTATTGTTTTAACCTAAACTCTGAGTGCCCTTATTTTCGACACAGGAAGCTAGTAGTTTTGGTTTTGCATATTTATGATTCACAGGATCTTGGTATACAGCTGGAGTGATATCCGGAAAGCTTTGTATCCGTATATCTCTTCTAGTTGTGCATTGTATTATTTTCCACTGCTATGTAATTTATTGTAATCTCTGATATTTTCTGTTGAATAATATTTGTTTATACTCCGTATATTCTTGTATTCTGATGTAATTGTTGTAATGTACAATGAAATGTTCTCCCGTCTGCGTTATTCTGTGGCTTGTTCTCGAACTATCCGAACTTTCCTCACCGGGGAAGTTGCGGGTCTTTACAGTTGGTATCAGAGCTTTGGTTTACAAAGCTCAGAGAACAAGACGCATTAGAACCATATGAAAGAATTCATCAGAAATTGGATTAGTAATGTCCAATGAGAATGACTCGTTAGAGATGGGATCAGTAGCATCCTAGAACGAGTGTGAAGAGTAAATTTTTAAAATAAAAATGAAAACCCATTTTGTTTTGAAATTTAAATCATTTTATACGTATTTGAATATTTATTTTATATTGAATTTGTACAATCCAATATATAAAGATTTTGCATATGCGCCTTGCAAACGTATATTCGAAGTTTTAATATACTGGATAGATATAGAATCACACTCTAGTCACCCGGGGATAATCCCTATGATGGTGCATCATCATCAGCATTTATATTCGAGTGTCGAAGGTGTGATATCTATATATTTCCATTAGACTGGTGTGAGAACCAAAATAAGATAAGGCCTATTGTTGTGATTTGGCATCAAAAAAATTTGATTTTTGACTACATATCAAAGTTATGAATTTGATAAGCTAATCAACTAATTGATTGCTGGTTGTGTTGTTTGATCATTGTATGATTAATAAAATGTTGAGCCATATAGCCAAATTGAATCAAATTGTGAGTTATATTGAAAATTGGTTGCATTTGCTTGCATATACACGTACTTACATTGAACAGGTCATAGCAAGGAGGCTAGAGCAGAGAATAAAAAATTGTTTGCCCGACAAATAGGTACATGTTTACCATAATTTACTGTTTTGTTTGGGTGATGATGATTTTATGAGCCGATTGGCTAGCTGCTTGGCTTTTTCCTTTTCTTTTTGAGATCAGAAGGCCTGTATGGCAATTTCGGGATTTTCCCGTGCTCCCGGTGCAGGGGAGGTTATGGCGGAATTTTTCGAAAATTTAGGGCATTAGCCAAATTTTTGAAAAATTTGAAAAGTTCTTAGAAACTGAAAAGTTGAAGAACTTAAGCCGTAATGAAAATAACGAAAGTTGAGTTGATTTGTTAAACAACTTTCGGCTTCGTTCCTTTTCGGGGACGAAAAGTTTTAAGTGGCGAGATTGTAATAACCCAGAAATCCGAGCCAATTTAAAATTTTTATTTTGGCAATTTTAGTGAATTTTGATTATTTAAATGAATTATTTTAAATAATAACGACGAGAAATTTATTTTGAATAAATTAGAACGTATATATTCATTTGAATCGACGATAGAATATAAATATTTATTTATATTTATAAAAGGAATTGAAAATGGCGCGGTAGTTCGATAATTCGATTTCAAACTTCAAATGATGTACAGGATTCAAAATAAACAGGATTTTAGTGACACCAAAAATACTAGAATCTATTTAAGAATATCTTTCCAACGAGTCTGAAAAATCAAAATTTCATAGCGTGAATCAAAAGATATGTCAAGTTGAAAATTCAGAATAGTCGCTATGGAATTTCGGCCCTTAAAATGACCATTTTGCAAACGACCTCGGATTTCGACGAAACCACTTTTGTTGGATCATGATGTCAAACTATTGCTAGGTTTCAAATTTCATAAATTTTCGAATCAATATGTGAGCGTGGCAAAGGAAAACGTGTTTGACCAATTTCAGTTGATTTTAATCGACTGGAAAATAGCCATTTTTCAAACGGTCTTGGAATTTGACGAAACTAGTTTTGTTAGGACCGTATGGTCAATACGAAGCTAGAAATAAATTTTCTGGAATTTTTTGGGTCTGCATGTGGCCCCTGTAAATTGAAATGTACGTTTAAAATTCAATATAACGATTTAAATGTAAATTCAATAGAAACTGATCGTAACGGTCGAATCGGCTTATGAAACATATTCCATTGTGTTCGGAATGGGGGTATTACGCTAGGGGCGATAGTTGTTGGGCTCGATTTGGGATTCGAATTAAAAGTCAACCCTACGGAATTTAAAAATAATTAAATATATATTTCTTTATATAACCTTCCTCCCCCTTATCTCTCTTTTCATTCAGAAGAAAAAAAAAGAGGGGGCGACCGTCGATCTCGCGCCGCACTGCGCCGACCATCGTGCCGTCGAGCGCGCTCCCCCCATCTCTGGCAACTCCTCCTCCGACCCCCCTATGTCTCGATCGACGTCCCTGCTTCCCCTCCCCTCTCTTCTGATTTGAGCCGTCGCCCAATCTCCCGCAAACCCTATTGCTAAACCCACGATTTCAGAACCGACGCACCCCTGGACCCACTCCCCCACCACTCCCCTTCGCCACCGCCACCAGAACAGCGAGCGCTCCCCTCCTACAGCAGCTCGACGCCAAGAAACCCCCCCTCGCCACGTGCTGTAAGTTCTTTTCTTTTTATTTTTATTTTTTTATTTATATTAAAACTGATTTTTTTATGGCTAAATAAAACTGATTTTTAATCGTTAAAAACTGAATTTTTACGATGTTAATGATGAGATTTTTAAAGTGTTAAAGATCGATATTTTTAAAGTAGAAAAGGCAATATTTTTAATGTATAGAAAGGTATGATTTTTTCCTCTATAAAAAGATATGATTTTTGATAAGATAAGAGGTTTATATTTTTAATTAGGAAAAGATTATGTTTTTATCTATAAAAATATGGTTTTCATATTATAGAAAGTATAAAAATATGATTTTTATATTTTAGAAAGAATAAAAATTCGATTTTTAATTTATAGAAGAGATAAAGATATGATTTTTATATGGTAGAAGTATTAAAAATAGGATTTTTATAAAATAGATAATATAAAAATTTGATCTTTATATAGTAGCGGGAATAAAAAATATTATTTTAATTATATATATAGTGAAGTAAAAAGGAGATTTTCGTAGTGATGAAATGAAAAAAAATCGATCTTTATAAAAGGAGCAGAAATATAATCTTTATATAGAAAAAGAACCGTTGTAAATATATGAAGTAGAAATAAAAATATGATTTTTATTTATTTGTTAGAATGAAGCAATAAAAATATAAATTTTATTTGAACAACGTGAAAAGACTGCTTTGGAATTTCAAGCAGATCCAGACGATTCAGCAGTTCAAAAGCAAAGCACGGCGGAGTGGAATCCTTTGTGAGAACTCCTCACCTTTAATTTAAATTTCTAGTTAAAAATATATACTAGGATGCAGACGGTCTTTAGTAGCACCCGACACCCGTCGTCCACTGACCATGGACGGCTTGTATGCTTGATTGTTTGATTTTGATGTGTAGTTGATTGTGTGATGTGATGTGAAATGAAATAAAATATTTATATAGTTGAAAATATTTAATAGTTAAAAATAGAATTTTTAACGTGTATATGAAATGAAATAAAAATAAACAAATCGGACGATTTGTTTATATACACACATTTGACTGAAATTGATTGGGACGATAAATTTTACACATCGCCCAACTGCACAAATAAAATCTGTGTTTGATTGTTTGAAAACCCCACATGGGTATTGGGATGATATATGACATACACTAGTCCCAATAATTAGTTGTATGTCGACCGATTGATGGATAGACTATTATGAGCGTTAAATATTTATATTTGATGCTTGTACAGTGTAGAATGCACTTTGGATGATGGTTGATTATTCATCGTTGTTATTGTATACATGCGTTGTAGAAAATCCATAAAATTAACATTATATGGTAATTGATTGGGCCTCATTCTAGTTTTGAAAAAGAAATATTTGAAATAGAATATTTGAAATAGAAATATTTGAAAGGAAATATTTGAAATAGAAATATTTGAATGGAAATATTTGAAATAGAATATTTGAAATAGAATATTTGAAATAGAAATATTTGAAAGGAAATATTTGAAATAGAAATATTTGAAACAGAATATTTGAAATAGAAATATTTGAAAGGAAATATTTGGAATAGAATATTTGAAAATAGAAATATATGAAGCCGTGTTGATTAGATTGACGCCATTTTGACGTGAAGGATATTTATATCGATTTAATTCATTTTATAATGAATATCGAAAGTGATTTCAAAATCTGATATTTTGAAAAGAATTGAAATTCAAATTAAACTGAATAGAAATGAATTCGAATTTAATTGAATAGAAATGAATTCGAATTTAAATTGAATAGAAATTAATTCGAAATGAAATTGAATTGAAAACGAACTGAAATTGGATTAGAAATCAATTTGAATTGAAATCAATTTGAAATGAATTTAAATCGAATTTATAAGGAAAAATTCAATTTTGATTTGAATTTGAAAATGAAGTTGAAATCGTTTTGAAAACGAATTTAAAATGATTTATATAATACGTTTTAAAGGGAAATCGACGAAGTATATATTATATATATAATATAATGGCCTGAATAGAACGCGCCGCGCCGCGGCAGTTCGCGAATTTCGACCACTGACTTCGAACGGATATTACGGGAGATCCGACCGTCGGATTCTCCTAAAACCGGAACCGTTGGGTTCGTATCGAAAAGAGCTTTCTAACGAATATTAGAAATTAGAAATCTAACAGTTGGATTTGGAATTATGTCCAAATCAAATTTGGAAAAGGTCGCTGTAAGTGCAGTTCGATGGCCATTGATGGAAATCGACTGTACAGGCCTTGATAAAATTATTAAAAATATCAATAATTTGTGTAAAATCATAAGTAATGATTTGTGAATATTTGGGATGAAAAACTCCATATTTGAAAAGATAAAAATAATTTTTTATCGAAATGAACTAGTTTTGAACTAGAATTAAAATTCTATTTATTTTTAAATAAATAAATTTGATTTGAAAAGGTTTTAAAAGTAACCAGGATTTCTAATAATTGAATTGGAATGGATTTGAATTGAAATTATCTTTGGATTATTTCGATGTTGGATTTCGTGATTATACATATATTGTTATGGAAATTTGAAAGATATATTTATATCATTATTTCCAATACGATATTTGCTGGTCGTAGAATTTGATATTGAATATAGGCCGATATATTTTCTGTTCAGAGCCTTGTATTTAATATCAAATGTGATTTGGGTTTCTCGTGAATGGTGCCTTCATTAACACTGTTCTTAAGCCCAGTTGAGAAAAAGATTAAATCTTTTTATTTAGATTTAATGAAGTGTACCGATTAAATAATATTTAATTGGAATTGAAATGTGATGTGATTTTGGGGTTTATCGTGAACCGTGTTTTAAATGACACTGATTTTTAACCCAGTCACAGATTAAAACTAAGTGGAGTTTTAATGAATCTTTAATTAGATTGAAATGATCGAGAAAGGGGTATCACCAGTTTTTCTCCAGGCGATAGTTAAATTTTTAATTAGATTTAAACGTGAAATGGTAATTAAATTTACCGATAACACCGTGGTGTTAGATATGAAGTAAGACCCGTTTTACTTCATGGGATGAATAGGTTGGGGTTGGGAAATTAAAACAAATGATTACTTCGGTAAGGTTCGTTAATCCCGACTAGTTTGAATTGATATTCAAAGGAAGATTAAAGAATAAATTTAAAGGATTTATCTTTGATAAAATTAATGGGAACCTTTCCCTATGAATGTGAAATTTAGAAACTAACTGTCGGTTAGCTAAGCAGAATGGCTTTTTGGATATTGATCTGATGTTGGTTTCGGCCTTCGAGGTTAATATTTGGGGAATTATTCCCTTGTTAATTTACGGTTAGTGACTGATGAATTGGAATGAGGCGTATGCTGTGTTTGTGTAACACTTGTTTATAATATGCGCGAGTTATTCGGAAAGACCGGGTTTATCCCATTCTGAATAACTGATACGACGATAAGTAGAAGATGAAGACGGTGGTCGAAGACCGGAGGTCTTCACGTCGTTTGGATAATTACTAATGATCTTGATTGGGCTGTACACCCAAGAAGATGGAAACAGTTGGTGATCGTCCAGACGTACTTGGAGATCGATGGATATGCGGGGTACTAGGTGCCTACGGTTTCGTTCAGATCCAGAACGAATTTTAGATGGACTGTGTGTCTGACATTGGATTTTAGTCTGTGTGATTGATTTCTATTAAATATATATTTGTTTGGCGGCGAAGAATTTATTCTCTTGCTTAACGCTCTTCTCTGAGACGTACGAGCTCAGGGGTTATATACTGATGGATATCAAACGCATAGAGTGTATTGCCTGTGTGGCATGCCTAAGTGGCAAATGATCAAGGCTTCTGTTGAAAAGCAAAGTCTTGTGGTTGATGATCAAAGCACGGCCTGTGTGGCGTAGCTTTGTGTAACGTTTACTTCGCGAGTTTCACACCTGGTATGAACCAAAAGCGGGAGAGGACCTCAGGGAGGACATGCGTTTCTTTCTAGCTAGAAGTGGCGTCAGTGGTTTTACACGCCCTGACGAGTTTGACTTATGTGGTTGTTGCTATTGCAAGGCGCCTCGGTTTGATCGGACGATCCGGGTCCGATGGAGTCATTTGTTGGCTCGTTTACGCCCCATAGGGCAGAGAGACGTATTGTTCAGGCATTTTAATCCACATCGGTGGACCGGCCCTGTCGCTCCAAGGGCCCACCTGAGTCTGGGTCCTGAGACACGGGCTAGAGCATCTCGAATCGGTAGAGGACGATCCCTGGCCTCGGTCCATAGATGGAAATCCAATTTCCAAATACGTGACATTCGCGGTTTTATTGGTAGAGCCTAGTATGGCGACATAGTGGGATGGGGCACTTATGCCGTCTATGATTGATACTTATGATTTGAAGTTGTTTTATACACTATGCACTTATAATAGTATCAAATGATTTGTTTTAAACGTATCAAGCATTCTTGGCTATTATAAGGTAAAAACCTTATGCTCCGGCTTGCGTTGCATTGTGTGATGGGACCTGGGTCTTATAATAGCTTCATTGTTCTTTATTTAGCATTGCACTGTTTGTTTTATGCACTGGTGTTCTTGGGAGGAAACCCGTTCCATGTTATACGGCGTGGTCCCTTGATTTGCCTAACTTCAAAAACAAAGATTAATAACTGTTTTAGTTCTCACACCAGTCCCATGACTGACCTGGAGTTTATTGATTTAACCTAAACTCTGGGTGCCCTTATTTTCGACACGGGCAGCTAGTAGTTTTGGTTTTGCAGATTTATGATTCACAGGATCCTGGTTTACAGCTGGAGTGATATCCGGAAAGCTTTGTATCCGTATATCTCTTCTAGTTGTGTATTGTATTATTTTCCGCTACTATGTAATTTATTGTAATCTCTGATATTTTCTATTGAATAATATTTGTTTATACTCTGTATATCCTTGTGTTCTGATGGAATTGTTGTAATGTACAATGAAATGTTCTCCCGTCTGCGTTATTCTGTGGCTTGTTCTCGAACTATCCGAACTTTCCTCACTAGGGAAGTTGCGAGTCTTTACATCAAATTAAACAACTTCCGAACGGTATATTTTTGATTCAAGAAAAATATTGTGGAAATCTTATTAAACGGTTTGTACTAGAAAACACTTCCGGAAAACCTACTCCAATGAGTACATCTAACCATCTTGAAAAAGATGAGAATGGGAAAAGTGTAGACCAAAAATTATATCGTAGTATGATAGGCTCTCTTTTATATCTAACAGCTAGTCGTCCAGATATTATGATGAGTGTTTGTTTATTTGCACGTTTTCAAGCCGATCCTAAGGAATCACATTTACGATCAGTGAAACGAATAATTCCTTATCTTAATAAAACCAAAGATTTCGATCTTTTCTATCTGAAAGATTGTCCATTTGAGTCGATATCATATAGTGATGCTGATTTCGGTGGATCTCGAACGGATAGAAAGAGTACAAGTGGTACGTGCCATTTTATCGGAAAATCACTTGTCTCTTGGTTTAGTAAGAAACAAAATTGTGTTTCACTATCTACATGTGAAGCGGAGTATACATCGACAGCTCTTGCTTGCACACAAGTTATATATATGCAACAAACACTTAAAAGATTTGGGTATTAATTTATCAAATTCAATCATATACTGCGACAATACAAGTGCGTTATATTTATCTAAAAATCCGGTTAATCACTCCCGAACTAAACATATAGATACACAACATCATTTTCCGAGAGATAATATTGAAAAAGGAAATATAAATCTTGAATATGTACATACGGAAAATCAACTAGCAGATATCTTTACTAAGCCTCTACTCGAATCAAATTTTATCAAACTTCATAGAGAGCTTGGTCTCATATCATGGAAGGAACTTCAAAATTAATATCTACATGTGTTTCATGATATAACAAGTTAAAATTTGCACGTACTAAATTACTACAATTCTTACTTAGCATATTTTCGCTATTATTAGCATATTGAATATGAGTCTCTCTATAAGTTTACGGCCAAAACTCTATGTCTTTTCCTGGCCATTCATGTATATATAGTAAAACACTATATATATGATAAAATATATCACTTTAGAATTCATCTTTCATATCAAGTAGAAACAATGGCTCACATCTGCGATGAATGTGCACAAAGGTCACACATTTCGGTTACAAGTTCTGAACCTGAGGAATACTATTCTCCTGAAACACCAAAAAGTAGACCAAAATGCACTCATACCCCTGGAAATACACCAATGCCTAAATGCGCAAAGAAATCTCTGTTTTGCTCCCCTCGAACTAGAGATAAGATAGGAGAAATTCATCACTATCAAAAACAACAAATTGAGCTTCAACGATAGTTGCACTACGAACAGAGAATTACCTCGGATCGTCTCTCTCTTTTGGAAAGAATGGCTTCATTTTTCTGTAGCACGAACAAACATGGAGTTTATGAACCTATGCCACATGTCCCTTCTTCTTCTAGGAGTCCAGACTCTTGGGATCGTAATTATAATCGTAACGAAGGTGCAAAGGAAAAATGGTCGCCATGGACATCTCGTATTCGAGAAGTCATGAAAGAGTCAACTGAGATCACATTAATTTTCTAGTATATGTTATGTTTTCTTTTATATTTCATGTATTTTGTTTTATTATTTCAAGATTTTTAATTCAATTTATATATAATAGCACTTTGAAAAATCTTGAAAAGCTAGAAAACCATGTTCAGTCAAACCAGTCGACCGATAAAATCCCCCACTCGACCGTTTAACACTCTGTTTCGAAACAAAACAGGCTTCAGATAAACCAGTCGACCGGTCGATAATCACCAGTCGACCGGAAATGTTTCTATTTTGAAACGGTCGACCGGTGATTTCATCGGATCAACCGGTTCCATTAATTTCTGTTTTTAAAATATCAAACTTGCAAACATCGGTTCCACCTCCCACCCTTTCATTTATCCTTTTCAACCTTCAAACACACAATCCCATATCTATCCTAAATCCCCAATTCAAATCTCTTAAAAATCAATGGCTCCACTGCAAAAGAAATCGAAGAAATCATCTTCTACACAACTTCAACCCATTGATTCCAATATAAAACAATGGTTAATGGATCCAATAACAATCAAGAGATGGAATGAGATGAAGGATTATACGAGTCATGAAGGTTCGTTCATTAAATACTCTGATTTCCTTCTTTATGATATTAGGGAAATAGCAACTAGAGCTCGTATTCAATCTCTTCTTGACTTTGATGATAACAACGTGGAAATCAATCATATCATGATCAAGTTGTTCTACGCAAATCTTAACTTAGACAAGTTCAAACCCGAGAATTCTACTCATTGTCTATGGTCAGTTGTATGCGATGAGCATGTTTTCATTTCAAAGGAAAGGATGGCAACACTTCTTGATTTGGAAAACATTAGTAGGAAGTTCTCAAGCGATTTTTGTACTATTCATACTCGAGACAATGTAAGTCATCTTTTTATTGAAGATCATAAACTTAGTACAAAAGTAATCAACTTAAGGCCTACTGCTAGAGTTCTACATCATGCTATTACGCATTCTTTACTACCTAGAATTGGTAACTTCGATGCGGTTTCTAAAGAGAATTTTAAGGCTTTGTATGCTATATATGGAGATATCCAAATTAATTGGATAAATATGCTCTTTGATGAGATCTTATTAGTGAATGATCGTACGAGACCGCATTTGTTCTATAATGAATATATTATGCGACTTCTACTTGATTGTGGTCTCAAATTTCCCGAATCCAAAATTTCAAAGCCAAAATGTATCAACAAAGCATCAAGAAAGAGAATGAAGCTTCCTGAAACATGTTTGAATATCATACCTTTTGAACAGTATAAGGAACAAGGTCATTGAGAAGGCACTTCTTCACAGCCCTCTAAACCCAAACCAGAAGAGGTCAAGCTTCTTCAGACATCATCGTCGACTAAAGATTCACTTGAATAAATTGCATGAAATCAATTTCTTCTTGAAGCTAGACTTAAGCGTACCGACAATAAGATCGATAATTTAAATACAAAACATGACAAACGTATTATGAAACTTAAGTCTTTCTTTGGTATTCTTTGGGATGCAATATCTTGTGGCACATCATCCTCCTCTACACATATACAAGACCCAGGTAAACGTCTAATGCCTCCTACTTTTACATGGACATCTTCAGAGGAAGGCACTAGTTCTGGAACAAGTAATGGACGTGGTCGTGGAACATCTTACATTGAGGAAGGAGGAAATGAAGAAGAAGAAGACGAAGGACAACAACAAGAAGAAACTGAATCCGACTCACCATCTAACTAGTTCCTTTTATCCATCTTTTATCATATATTTAAGACTTAAAACAACACTTGTACATAAGTGGTGCTGTATTTTATTTTTGGTTCAAACTCTAAGACTACGTAACTTGGTTGGGTAAGTATGGTGTGTATGATACAATCCTAATGTATTTTGTGATGAATGATTTGTGCATCTTAACTCTTATGATAAACTACTCCTTTTTGTCGATTACAAAAGGGGAGAAAAATGCTACTAACAATATTCTTTGCAGATTTTTTTAGTTTTTATTTCAGGGGGAGTACATAGACAGGGGGAGTCAGCAATACTTTCAGAGCTATATTGTCATCAATCAAAAAGGGGGAGAATGTTGAGTCTACGATTTCATAGCGTTTTGATTAATGACAAGGAGAAAATTCATGATCGACAAAAAGAAGAGAATCATTGATATCATAAGTTAGAGGCTGATTATTTAGTGTTATAAATGTTAAAATCTATCCTCAAATAATCATATACCTCATTATTGTGAATATATATCTATATACATATAAATGCACATTTATTGTGCATATTGCTAGAAACCGGTCGACCGGTTTTAAAATAGGCGGTCGACCATTTCTGGGCAGAATGCACAATAAATGTGCATATATGTATATATAATATATTCAAAAAGCAGTCTACTGGCCGTTAATTTTGACTTGTCGGCCATTTTTCAAACTAAAAGCAACATTTTGAATAGACATCTTCTTTCATCAAAAGTTTCTTCTCTTTCTTTTGATCAAAAATCATTTCTCTTCAATGTTTCTCTTCACAAATGGTTACAACTATTTATTCATTATATAAACATCATTAAACCATCAACAAATCAACATCTCTGATCTTAATTCTTTCATCTATCTTGCTTTCTACTTGTATTCTAAAAGCTCTCATATTCAACCAAAATATTGTTTGAATCTCAGAACTTATTTAATACTCTTGTGATTCAATACGATATCTACTTCCAAATCTTCACATACATCAAATTATATTTGAGGATAAGATTATAGGAAGGGTGTACTACAAGTGACAAATCCGTGTTGCAAAGAGCATAAGTTGTCGACATACAAATTGTAATCTTAGTTGTTGAAGTCCTCGAGAGTTATAAGAGGCAAGTGTTGAAGTCCTTATTGTTGTTGAGGCATGAAATCCCGTTCAGCTGTTCGGGTATTGTGAACCTGTTCCTCCGGGTGAAGCGAGGTGGTTGATTAGTGAAAATCCAGAGAGAGGTCTGGGACTGGACGTAGGACGGTGCTTCGAACCAGTATAAAAATCCCTGGTGTTATTACTTCACTTTAATGCTTTTTATTTGTGATATATTTCACTATCTCATATTTATTTGCATAACTATTGTAAATATACAAGTTATTTATCACATGCATTCCGCATATCCAGATTACTGATCCTGATTAAGTCGTACACACCGACTTTTCAGTTTGTATATGCACAAGAGAATTATATATATACACAATTCAATCTAGAAATTCGAATTAATTCAAAACAGTGAAGCGGGATGGGCTATCATCGAATCGACCCATTTCTATTGTTTTTACCTAGGGTCGACATAGTAGGGGGGTCGACCCCTATACAGATTTGGGTAGAGTTCGTTTTCTGAACGTGGACTTGTTTTGTGGCTTGGTTCATTGGTTTTAGGCTATAAATAGGAACCTATTTCTATTGTTTTTACACACCAAAAACAATGAAGACAAGGAGTTGCTGCCCTAGCTTAGACTGAGTTAACCTATTTCCTTTAATAATATCCTATATGCATATAAGAATTTCTCCTACAGCTTCAGCCTATTGTTCTCTGTTCTCTAGATCCAATCTCTGTGAGATCATGTTACTTTTAGATATCAACATTAAATAAGTAATCTTGACATGTTTATAAGTTTGGATCTAAGCCTATGTCTGTTAATAACCTAAATCATGAAAGATCTACCATTACTTATACATGTGATCTATTGTCCTCATATGCCCAATTCGTCCATCATATGCCTATCCTGTTATTATAACCAATTTTATCATCGTATGCCTAATTTGCTATTATGCCTATTCTTGTTCTCTTCTTTCCCTCTTTCCCTTTTTATTTTATAGCCAGGCTACCTTCGAGCCTAGGGCTATCACCGAAATATGTGAACGACGAAATTGAGGATCATTGGGAACGATAAATTGGGGCATAACTTGTGTTGTAAAATATAATTGGGATTTCGAGGCAAAATCTATACCATGATCTAAAACTTTAATTGGGCATAACTTGTATTATGAATCATGACTTGGGTTTTTGGGGGCATAAACTATATTGTATAATTTGACTAAAATTTAGGGAAATGTTATATTGTGAATTATAACCGTAATTTGGGGTATATAAATCTGTAGGCTTAATTTAAGATCTAGCAGAACATGATAATAAAATTGTAAGTAACGTACAGTAACTTGAAGAGATGTTTAATCTGTTAAAAAGACAAACCTGTTGAAATTTGTTGAAACTGAATATTATAATTGAAAAACCTACGATGAACAGGAATAACTGTTTAAGAAAGAATATGCCTATTTTAGAGTAGTTAGAAACTGTAACCGCACTTAGACACATGGTTAGATTACACTTGTGGTAGAAGTCTGCCCGGAACCGTCCGACAAATCCAGCGTCCACAAATGGTTAATCTAATGTGAGGGGTCGAGTGCATTAATGTACAAGTAATGGTGCTAAGACATGAGGTTAAGTCTAACTTGTGGTAGAAGTCTGCTCGGAACTGCCCGACATATCCAACATCCACAAGTGGCCAACTTAATGTGAGAGGTCTGGTGCATCAACATACATGAATGGGGAATGATAATAACTTACTAGAATTAATTGCATTAATGAGAATGTTATTTAATAGGTAGGCTTGTCCTATGTACGAGTGGAAATTATAACATAAGTTACAATAAAAGGAAAGGAAACTTATTAGTAAACCTTGGTTAAGAGAACTAAGTTAGTAAGTAAACAACAACAAGTTGTAGTGGCATGGTAAACAGAAAACAGGTGAACTGAGATGAAGTATACTTAATTACATATTTAGTAAAACATGTTATTGTAACCATGGAATCATACAATGAATAATATAAAGGGATTGTAGATTACT